>VDFB02373365.1:38130762-38427989 GCA_007258455.2 Sequoia sempervirens
TCCAACATAAGTCTTTCACCCAGAAAACTTCCCGCTCCAAAGCGTCCAGAAGTTGATAGCCAATTTTGACCGAATATGAACCTGAAGAAGAACCGCACCAAATCAATTTATCTTCACCCCCTGAAATAAAGACCTTCCTACTTTGGAATAATCTCTGCATAGTTTGGATTTGATCCTCAGAAAGACCATCCCCCTCTACCTCCTTCCACACCCATTCATTACCCAAAGGTCCCTGCTTTAAAGTCAAATAATCACGGACCTTAAAGCCCCATTTATGGGTAAAATGTTGTCTGAGAGCCGCAATACCAAGATCTTCATTAATACTTGGGAAACCATCCCAAGAGTCCTCCCAAAACTTAGCTGTTGCCCCATTTCCAATTTGCCAAGTGAGATGATTAAGAATAACGGGTCTACAAGACACAATAAAATTCCAAATCGCAGAGCCTATAGGAGGGTTGCGAATTGTGAAAATTCTATGGTCCTCATTAGAATCAAGATACTTGGCCTTCAGGATTTTAACCCATAAGAGATCAGGTTTTGCATAAAGGTTCCAAACCAGCTTTGCCCCAAGAGCTTCATTAAGTAACTGCCAATTCCGTAGACCAACACCACCATTAACCTTTTCCCTACAAATCTTATCCCAGGCCAAAAGTGGGAATTTATCTTCCTCACTTGCCCCATTCCAAAAGAATTTTCTCATTCGATGCTCAATAGAATTTAGAATTTTCTTTGGGATCTTCAGGCACATCATAGAATAGATTGGAATGGCAGAAATCACCAATTTTAGCAAAAGAATTCTTCCAGCAGAGGTAAGCCATTTACTTTTCCAACCTTCCATTCGCTTCAAACAAGAATCCACAAGGTCCTTCCAAAAACATGCTTTATTCATCCCTCCAAACAAAGGGATACCCAAATATTTACTAGGCAGTGACCCAATCTTCATGGCAAGAGTATGACTAATATCAATTTGACGTTGGAGAGGGGTGTTAAAAAAGAAAATTTTAGACTTTCTCCAATTAATGCTCTGGCCCGAGGCCAAGCCATACAAATCAAGCGTCTTCTTCATCACCCGGGCTTCCCTCACAGTTGCGTCCCCCAATAAAAGAGTATCATCCACAAACTGCAAGTGTGAAATTGCACCAACCCCCTCAGCCACCTTGATTCCTTTCCATAGACCTTCCAAACGCGTTTGAGAAATCAACCTGCTCAGGGCTTCTGCCAAAATGATGAATAGAAAAGGCGACAATGGATCTCCTTGTCTGAGCCCCTTACCAGAACCAAAGAAACCCTGTGGGCTACCATTAACCAACATCGAAAACCGCAGAGAGCAAATGCAGCTTTCCACCCACTTCCGCCAAGCCACCCCAAAACCAAATTTCTCAAGAACTTTCAACAGAAATCCCCTGTTGACCTCATCATAAGCCCTCTTTATATCCAACTTGACCATCATCTTCTCAATTTTTGCCAAATGCACTGTATGTATAGCTTCATGAGCGACAATAACCCCTTCAAAAATAGAACGATTCAGAGAAAAGCCACTCTGTTCAATAGAAATAACAGACTTCAGCACCTTCTTTAGCCTGTTCGCAATTACCTTTGCAATAACCTTGTAGATTGTATTGCATAAATAAATAGGACGGAAGTCCTCAAAAGTATTAATCTCAGATTTTTTCGGGACTAAAGCAATGAAGGTGTTATTTAATTCCTTTAGGATCAACCCTTTTTTCCTGGACTCTTCAACCACTTCCTTAATATCATTACCTAAAAGATCCCATAACCTTCGAAAGAAAACTGCAGGGAAACCATCCGGTCCAGGGGCTTTGTCCCCCCCTAAGTCAAACAAATCCTTTTTCACTTCCTTTAAGGAGACCTTCGCCATTAACATTTCATTTTGTAAAGCAGAAACACAGCTAGGAATAACACCCAATATCTTAGATATTGAATTAGAATCAGCAGCCTTTGAGTTAAAACCATCTGAGAAAAAATTAACAGCCTCTGAGTTAATTTGATCCACATCAGAGAGAGTTTCACCCAGACCATTCTTTAAGGACCAAATCTTATTGGAAGATCTACGCATCTTCACCGAGTTGTGAAAGAATTTGGAATTTCTATCCCCATCTTTCAACCATGTTTCCCTGGACTTTTGGCGCCAGAAAATTTCTTCACAAGAAAGGACCTCAGAATATTCTTTGTTTAACTTCTTCTCCAATTCAAAATCCACCTCCCTCATCCCCTCTACAATAACCTTAGCATGCAAGTCCTTAAGCTTTTCCTCAATCAACAGCTTCTCAGTGAAAATGTTTTTGAAAGAGACTCGGTTCCACATTTTTAAACATTCTTTGACATATTGCAGTTTTTTGAAAAAGATAAAAGCTTTGCAACCAGACCACCTTGGAGCATTCACCCACCAATCCTTAACCAGTTCTTTAAAATTGTCAGCTCTAAACCACATTGATTCAAACTTGAAAGGGCACCTATCCGGGGATGCATCCTCCTGAAACCTTAAGCAAATTGGGTAGTGATCCGAGCCAGAAATAGGTAGAATTTCCGCCTCATACATCCAATTTACAGGAGCCCAATCTCCAAATAGGAAAAATCTGTCTAATTTTACTACAATATTTAAAAAACCTTTTCTTCTATTTGTCCAAGTAAACTCACCACGTTTAGACTGGACTTCAAACAACCCATTGTTTAAAACAAAGTCACCAAAATCTTGTTGACTCTGTCCCTTCCAGCACACACCTCCAAACTTATCAGACGGGCGCAGAATAACATTGAAGTCACCACCCAGGATGAACCTACTGCCACTATAAGCATTTAAGTGCTCCGAAATATCTTGCCATAAAACTTTCTTCTGGGCTACATTGTTAGGGCCATAAATATTTAAAATATAGAAAGAGAATCTCAATTGACTAGATTCCACCAATAACCATTGCCAATTTGAATCCTGCCTCACAACCCTGACATCAACCACACCAGCATTCCAAAGAATGCCTAAACCACTAGACACTCCTTTAGCCCCAACAAAAAGGCTATTCCATCGGGCAAAACACCTAGAAAAGAGAGCAACATCTGAATCTTTAACCTTAGTTTCTTGTAACAACAGTAAGGCCGGTCTCATTTGATCAAGACACCTCTTGATCAAACGAATCTTGTCAGGGGCATTGCAGCCCCTGACATTCCAAGAAAGGATTTTCATGGCTGTCGGGGGAAGGCATTTGATAACTTTGAAATTTTTTAATGATTTGATGACAACTTTGAAATTTTTTAATGATTTGATAACTTTCTTCCAATCTTGCTCCTTAGGAAATCTAGACCTGCAAATCACACACAATGGAGAGGGAAAAATTTTGTTGGGTTAGTGGATAGGGGCTTGCCTTGGTCAAACCCCTTGTTGGTAATCAAACCTTGAAATAGAATGAAATATGAATGGAGAATGATGAATGAACAAAATGAGGATGTTGCAACTTACCAAACCATAGCAATGAAGTGCTGCAAACATGTATGCAATGGCTCCAATGGATGTAGACCTTGACTCTTGCTTGGATAGGATAGATCTTGAATGAAATGCTTGCTTGAATCATAAAATCCTACATCAAAATTGTTAGCTCTAAAACGAACATGATGCATGAAATGATGATTGATGCTTGAATACTACTCTAAAAAGCATGATAATCTAACCTTGAATGCTCTTGAATTCTCTTGTGAATGCTTGAATGTTCTTGTAAACTCAAATTTTCTATAAGAATGCTCATTCAACTTGCTAGGTGTAAAATGAATGAAAGAAACTTGTATTTATACTTAATTATGCAATAATTCCCAAAATTACAACACTACAAGCCGACATTAGATCTATGAGAATAAAATCTTGCCAAAAATTTGAATTAATTTTTATTTTGGGCCACATGGGACTCATTCACCCAAGGTGGCGAATGAGTCCCACCAGGCCTAAATTTTGGGACTAATTTTAAAAATGCTTAGAAAATTGTGAAACCAGGTTTGGGACCCAAAAATCTAGGTGGGACTCATTCACCCAAGGTGATGAATGAGTCCTAGATCACTAAATCTGGGCCATTCAAGCCTAAAACACTTGAATTATGATTGGGTCATGATTTGTTTTAGGATTATCCTCGAAAAGATGCATTAAATGGGGCTTGTGGATACAAAATAATGCCAATTAAGGCATAAGAAATCCCAATTATTAGTGACAACCCTAGAAAAGTGTGAAAGTGTGTTACAACACTTCACAACACTTTAGATAAGGCATGATTGAGGTTAAAAAGAGGTTTATTAGGTGTAATTAGTTAATAAAACCTTAGAAATGTGTGAAAGTGTCTTACAACACTTCACAACACTTTAGCAAGGTACCATTTAAATTCATTAGTTCACAAGGGCCTAAGACCTAATGAGAATGTTTCGACCAAATTACAACACTAAATCAAGGCAACATTAAGCTCAATTCAACAAGGAGGGCCCAAACAAGTGTGAAAATGTCCTCAATGACATTTTTTGATACTACATTTAGCCCCCACTTTAGTGAGAGGATGAACTTGCTTCAAAATCACACTAAAGTAGAAAAAAATGCATTAAGTGGGGTCTAAGTGCACCAATACTAGTAAGATGGGATGACATTGATCAAGAGGGGTGATCAAGCCCTGATGATCAAGATCCCATGAAAAACCATGAAAAACCAACATAGGCACAAAATAACACACATGAGAATGATATAAAGAGCAACAAAAAATACAAGCATACACTGTCAAAGACAAAAAAGAGAAATGGTAAAAGATAAAAGAGTCAGATCGAGCTTCAACCATTTGTCCACTGTGATGTGGATAAGATCTAGGTTGTTTTTCCAAAAAGTGCAAGCTCACTTTGAGGCAACAAAACTCTTGGTTGTCCATTGGGTGAGTATCTGAAAGAGGTGAGACACATAAACACATGGTTGGTATGCACTCACACTCACATGTGAGTGGCTATGGAGAAAGTCATGCCTTAGTTAGGCTTCCCACTCAAACCATATCAAAGTTATACCCCCTAATAACTTTGATAAGGTGCCACACAAAAATGGCTTTCGAGCTTCATGAGACAAGCAAAACTTCGTATGCTTGGAGCTAATGAACAAACAAGATGGCTCTATAGGCATGCAAGTTGTGTTATACAAGGTGGCCATATAACTACAAATGCAAAAATGCAAACTAGGGAATGTTCAAAGGAGTCTTGCTTAGTTCATGTGAGGTCTTTAACTTAGGGAACATTGTGGCTAATGTTTCCAAGAGAGGACCAATCAAATAATAGAAGATTCACAACTTAGGGGATGCAGTGTGTTGCATCAAGCCACTAAGAGGAATGTAATATGCTAAGAGAGATCACACTCTTGAAGGAAACCATACCAAATATCATCCACAAAGCGAAAAACACATCGTATAAAGTAAGAAGATTTCACCATGAACCATGAGAAAGAAAAAAATGCAAAAGAATAATGTCAATGTATGCCCCCACTTTAAAGAAATTGCTAAACACCATGCTGCGAGCAATTACTTTAAAGTAGCAAATGATAAATTCAAACAAAGAAGACATGAGAGCTAACTTGGAAAGCCCTATGACAAGTCATATGTTTCCGAGTAAAGCTATATAATGCAAAAGAAAAGGAAAAGAGAGGGGTTGCCCAAAAATGAAAATCCAAACACATAAGGGATCTATGGATTTGGGGTCAATATGTTCTTGCTGCAATGTTTTTAAGAGAGCTTAAAACTATCAAAACTATCACCATTCCCCAAATACACATAGAACTGGAAGAATGGCACAAAGAGAGTGAAAACAAAGAAAAACCTTTCAGGTCAACATGGAAGAAACATAAATGTCTTGACGTCTTGTATCATCCCTAAAAGGAAAACACAAGACAAATGAAAAAGATATAAAGAAAAAATAAAGGAAAAGCCTTTTGGGTCAACATGGAAGAGACATGAATGTCTAGATGCCTTGCGTCATCCCCAAAAGGAAAACAAAAGGCAAATGAAAAAGAAAAAGGTGAAAAGATGCACGACATAGAGAAGAATGAAGGTATAAATAAAGGAATGCCACAAAGAGCAAGAGAACATCAAACATAACATCATGGGGGATCACATCACACATGCAATCACACAAAAGAAAAGGAAAGATGCAAAAGGATAGTAAGGCACATGTGATTCAACCTATGAGCAGGTTGTTTGCATCCCAATCATGTTCATTGTATACCGAAGGTGGACAACTAGCTAAAGGGACAACAACAGTTGCATTACTAGGACAAGGCTATCTACTTCTTGTCCCCACTAAGTGCAAGACAAGAATGAGCTGAGGTAAGTGATGGGGGAGATAATGTAATAGTGAGAATACAAAATTATACAACTACTACATGACAAGGGGTGGAAAAAGGGTATGTTATGTAATCACTCGATGGCAATCATTGCCATCAAAGTGAAAGTTCAATACTAATTTGAATGCACAACACTCATCAGTACTATGTCCAAGAGTTTTGTGGTATTGACAATGTGGAACTTTTGCATCTTTAGGATATTGTATTAGCCTATCTTTCACTCGTGGTAATGTTATTAGTTCTTTGTTTAAAAGCAGTTGTAGTTTCCTTTCACTTTCAGGCAGTGGACAAGGGAACTTTAGTTTTTGTAGCTTGTAGGGCCTCTTGTGCTTGCTAGATTCACCAATTTCTCGAGTTGAAGTTTGAGGAGGAGGACCTAAGGTGATCCTATCATCCTTTTCATTGTTATGAGTCATTGGTTGATCTTTAGGAAGAAGGAAATTCATATCAGGAAGAGGATCTAAGACTATTGTACCATCACTATGAAGCCTTAGGTATTCTTTAGGAGCACTTATGTTGCGAGGGGGATCTTGATATCCTATCCCTTTGGTTTCTTCAGTTGATATTTTCTATAATAGTTGATGAATTTTGTGTTCACTTGTTGTATCACATCCTTGTTTACTCAAGATTGTGAATCCTTTTCCATATGTCTCTTCTAGATTGATGGGAGTGTTTGTTACTTTGTTACCATAAAATGGTTGATTGTTTGCTTGTTTAGAGAAAATAGGTTCACCTATTGTAGGGAACTTAGGTTAAACTTTTGTTTTAGTTTTAGGATGTAAGTAACTAAACATCTCAAGAGGTGGTATTGTAGGGGAGGTTGGTTGTTTCATGGATGGGTAAAAGGATCCATTAGCTTCAAGGTTGTTAAGGCAACCATTTAGGAATGTATTCATGCTGTCATCATCTTCTCTAATGATTTCAACATTCATGAGGAGGACATGCATTAGGAGTTGAGTGAGCATGAGTAAGTTTGATTTCGCTAGGGTCATTTCAAAAACCAAAACTGGACACATCCACTAAGGATTTCAAGGACATCCAAATCTTACCAAAACACATATCCATGATGCAAATTTCAGATTCTAAACTATACAATAATGTGAAATGAAATGCAATTTTGAATTTAAGCAATGCACAAGATGAACTAATTTAGAATAGATGCAATAATTGGATGAAACAAAAAGCCTAAAAACTAGAATAGAAAGGTAATAAGAGCAATCAAAAACTCAAAAACAGTATTGTAAATGCCAGAAAATGCAGTTCAAATATGCAAAGGGATTGATTCACCTAGGGTGGTGAATGAGTCCTAGTGGGGATTTTTTTCAAAATTTTCAAAAAAATTAATTGAATTTTATGCTTTTTATGTTTTATGATTTGTATCTTGGATGCAAATAAAAATTTTGTTTGATTTTTAGTGAAATGAGATGCAAAAATGCAAGCTATATGAGCTTTCACTAATGTAAAATTTGAAACCCTAGAATGCCAATTAACTAATGCATACCCTAATGCAATGTTAATGGAAGAAAAATCTAGGATGATGATGCACTCCAAATTAGAATTATGATGTTCTAAATGCAGGTTCACCAAAATGAAAGGTGGAAAATTGTTGCTTTCCTTCTCGAGGGTTTAGGACCTAGAAGGACAATTTTCACTAACTTTCACTTAAGAATAAACCCTCAAGATCTCAATGCAAAGAAGAAAGAGATCTAGAAAGAGGGTTGTCCTAAGGGATGATTATAAACTAATAAAGGGGTTTACCACCAATTTTGGACTTGAAAAAGATAAATGAAATGTACGATGCAACACTAAACCCTAATTCAATGCAATGACCCACAAAATGACCTAGAAATGTAAATGAAACAAAATAGAAAGCTACATAATGAAATGTGTGCACTTGGGAATATGAAGATGGTTGAATGGAGCTCTGAAACACTGGAAATTCTACTTTTAATACTAAGTGGGACTCATTCACCAAGCTGGGTGAATCAGTCCAAATTCTAGGTTTCTGTGTGGGAACAAGAATCTGCCAAATTGGTATCTAAATCTGCAAAAATCTAAAATTTTGACTAAATCTAGGACTCATTCTCTAGAAATGGCGAATCAATCTAGTTAGGGTTTTCTGAAGCTTCAAATTCTGATCCTTCTCTTCTTTGTTTGCTCTATCCTTCCTAATTGATTTCTAGATCCAAAACCCTAATTTGTAACTTATAGATGTTCTCCAATGTTCTTGAATGCTTGATGACAACTTTGACAACTTTGAATGATTTGATGACTTTCTTCCAATCTTTATCCTTAAGAAATATGCAACCTAGACCTGTGAATCACACATAATGGAGAGGGGAAAATGTTGTTGGGTTAGTGGATAGGGGTTTGCCTTGGTCAAACCCCTTATTGGTAATCAAACCTTGAAATAGAATGAAATATGAATGGAGAATTATGAACGAACAAAATAAGGATGTTGCAACTCACCAAACCCTAGAAATGAAGTGTTGCTAACATGTATGCAATGGCTCCAATGGATGTAGACCTTGACTCTTGCTTGGATAGGATAGATCTTGAATGAAATGCTTGCTTGAATCATAAAATCCTACATCACAATTGTTAACTCCAAAACAAACATGATGCATGAAATGATGATTAATGCTTGAATGCTACTCTAAAAAACTTGATAATCTACCATTGAATTCTCTTGAATTCTCTTGTGAACTCAACTTTTCTATAAGAATGCTCATTCAACTTGTTAGGTGTAAAATGAATGAAAGAAACTTGCTTTTATACTCAATTATGCAATAATTCCTAAAATTACAACACTACAAGCCAACATCAGATCTAGGAGAATAAAATATTGCCAAAAATTTGAATTAATTTTGATTTTGGGCCACATGAGACTCATTCTCCCAAGGTGGCGAATGAGTCCCACTGGGCCTAAATTTTGGGACTAATTTTAAAAATTCTTAGAAATGTGTGAAACCAGATTTGGGATCAAAAAATCTAGGTGGGACTCATTCACCCAAGGTGGAAAATGAGTCCTAGATCATTAAATCTGGGCCATTCAAGCCTGAAACACCTAAATTATGATTGGGTCATGATTTGTTTTGGGATTATCCTCAAAAAGATGCATTAAATGGGGCTTGTGGATGCAAAATAAGGCCAATTAAGTCATAAGAAATCCAAATTATTAATGGAAACCCTAGAAAAGTGTGAGTGTGTTACAACACTTCACAACACTTTAGATAAGGCATGATTGAGGTTAAAAAGAGGTTTATTAGGTGTAATTAGCTAATAAAACCTTAGAAAAGTGTGAAAGTGTGTTACAACACTTCACAAAAATTTAGCAAGGTACCATTTAAATTCATTAGTTCACAAGGGACCAAGACTTAATTTGAATGTGTCAACCACATTATAACACTAAATCAAGGCAACATTAAGCTCAATTCAACAAGGAGGGCCCAAACAAGTGTGAAAATGTCCCCAACGACATTTTTTGACACTACATATATAAGAACCCAATTGGTTGCTCACCCCTCAGCTATATCTAGTTAGTTTTATGTATCCACCAGCTACAACTCCTCCCTGAACTCTCCACCCTTAAGCTTAGAACAAGCAAAATTATATAAATCACAACCCATAATGTTTTCCAACCTGCCTATAGTTTATTGATTTGAGGAAGTTGAAACACAATTTTCAGTCTATCAAAACTTGTTATATATTTTGAAGGGGTTCCTTTCACTACATTCATATTGTGTAAACAACAAAATGTTTTCATTACAATCATATTATCTGTATAATCAGAGGTTGGAAAACACAGGGTGTTAAGAAACTTGCAACAAACACAATGTTGTAAAATCCTCTATATATAAGAACCCAATTGGTTAGTCACCCCTCAACTAAATATGGTTAGTTTTATGTATCCCCCAACTACAACTCCTCCTCAAACTCTCCACCCTTGATCTTAGAACAAGCAAAATTATATAAATCACAACCCATAGTGTTTTCCAACCACCTATAGTTTATTGATTTGAGGAAGTTGAAACACAATTTTTAGTCTATCTAAGACTTGTTATATATTTTGAAGGGTTCCCTTTTATTACATTCATATTGTGTAAACAACAAAAGGTTTTCATCACAATCATATTATCTGTATACTCAGAGGTTGGAAAACACAGGGCATTAAGAAACCTGCAACCCACAAGTGTTGTAAAACCCTCTATATATAAGAACCCAATGGGTTGGTCACCCCTCAACTAAATAAGGTTAGTTTTATGTATCCCCCAGTTGCAACTCCTCCCTGAATTCTCCATCCTTTAGCTTTGAACAAGCATAAAAAACTAACTCACAACCTGATGTGTTTTCCTACCTACCTATATTTTAATGATATGAGGAAATTCAAACATAATTCATACTGTAAGTAAAAATTTTGGTAAATGTTGAAGGTGCCTTTTCTTACATTCATACTGTAAAGTTTTCACTACAATCATTTTGTTTATTTATAATTCAAGGTTGGAAAACACTGGGTGTTAACAAACTTGAGATCTTCTCAATGCTCCAGGAGGCAGCGGGTACTAGAATGTATGAAATGAATAAGGAAACATCTATAAAAATGCTTGAAAAGAAGCAAAAAAAAAGTGTATGGGATAAATAATGTACTGAATAAAGAGATTCTTCTTGCTCTTGATAAGTTGAGGAAGGAGCATGTGAAGTATATGCAGTGGGAAAATGACAATGCAAAATTGGAGGCAATAGGTACTAGAATGTATGAAATGACAAAGGAATCTACTATAGAAATACTTGAAAAGAAGCAGACCAAAGTGAATGAGATAGATAGTGTATTGACTGAAGAGACTCTGTTTTATTGAGAAGTTGAGGAAGGTGCATGTGCATTATCCACAATGGGCATATGGCAATGCAGAACTCGAGTAGCAGGTAGTAGAAAGTATGTAATGAAAAAGGAATCTGCTTTAAAAACATTTGAAAAGAAGCAGACCAAAATGACTAAGATAGATAATGTATCGACTGATGAGATTGTTCTTGCACTTGACAACTTGACGAAGGAGCATCAATGCAATATGTGCAATGGGTAAATGCCAATGCAAGAGTGGATAAAGTCAAGAGCTTTTGTATTGCATATGAATTTTTGCAAGAAAATAAAGTGAGAGATGATGCTATAAGTGGAGTTTAAAAAATGAATTCAAAGATTCTTCAACTTAAGAATTCCATGGAACAAATACAATTCGAAATAGATGATAACAAAAAGGAAAAAATAGATCTTAGTGCAAAAAAGACAATCAGTTGGTTGGAGACATGAAAGTCCTATGTGAAAAGGTAGACAAGTTTTGTAAATAACTTATCAAATAGAAAACATTTGCATTCTCTAATTAGAAAGAAACTCTAAAAGTTGAGCAAAGAGCAGTTGCAAAGCTACATAAAAGTATTGAAGACATTTAAAACTCTATCTAAGAAATGGATGGTGTTATCCTAAGGGTTGATGAGGGAGCAACTTCTCCAAAGCTTAAAGTAAAAGATATGAAAAAGAGGGTAGAAGCTTATGAAAAGGAATATTAGGGGTGATAATAGGTAACATTAGTGGGGATGAGGAAAAATGTGTGGCTGGTCAACTTGTAGATGCAAGAGCAATAGTTGAAACTGCTGAAACTGAAGTAAAACAACAAAAACACTACAATTAACCACTTATAAAAGGAATTAAAATATTAAAAGAAGAATTTATGATCAAAATAAAAGGATTTTAATTAATGATGTTGATAGACAATTGTAATCTAAAAGACACGAAGTTGAAAAAATAAACACAACAATGGAAGGTGTGGTTTTCAAGACAATCATACTGTTTTGTAAAATTCCATGTTGCAAAACCATAGGTGTTAATCTAGGAAAACTACATTCATGTTGTCTAAACAACAAAAGGTTTTCAAGACATTCATACTGTTTTGAAAAATTCCATGCTACAAAATCCTAGGTGTTATGAAGCAAACTACATTTGTGTTGTCCAAATAGTAAAAGGTTTTCAAGACATAAATATTGTTTTGTAAAATTCCATGTTGCAAAACCCTACGTGTTAAGAAGCAAACTACATTTTTGTTGTCTAAACAACAAAAGGTTTTCAAGACATTCATACTGTTTTGCAAAATTCCATGTTGCAAAACCCTACGTGTTAAGAAGAAAAATGCATTTGGGTTGTCTAAATATCAAAATGTTTTCAAGACATTCATATTGTTTTGTAAAATTCCATGTTGCAAAACCCTAGGTGTTAAGAAGCAAACTACATTCGTGTTGTCTAAACTACAAAAGTTTTTCAAGACATTCATACTATTTTGTAAAATTCTGTGTTGCAAAACTTAGGTGTTAAGAATCAAATTACATTTGTGTTGTCTAAACAACAAAAGGTTCTAAATACATTCATACTATTTTATAAAATTCCATATTGCAAAACCCTAGGTGTTAAGAAGCAAACCACATTCGTGTTGTCTAAACAACAAAAGGTTTTCAAGACATTCATATTGTTTTGTAAATTCCATGTTGCAAAACCCTAGGTGTTAAGAAGCAAACAACCCACCATGAGATATTAACCCTTTACATTTAAACAAAGAGATTCAAATAATTGAAAACCCACATTGTGTTTTCCAAATTATAATTATTTTGTGCACTTTTTTTCAATCATGTGAAATTTAAATACAATTTTTACTTAAATTAAAAGTCCTTATAAATCTTGAAGGGGCCTTTCAATACATTTGCACTATCTAAATTACAAAATCTTTTCAAGACATTCATTCCATGTTGCAAAACCCTAGGTGTTAAGAAGCAAACTACATTCATGTTGTCTAAACATCAAAATGTTTTCAAGACACACTATTTTGTAAAATTCCATGTTGCAAAATCCTAGGTGTTAAGAAGCTACATTCATGTTGTCCAAATAACAAAAGGTTTTCTTTCAAGACATAATTTTTTTTTTGTAAAAATCCATGTTGCAAAACCCTAGGTTTTAAGAAGCAAACTACATTCGTGATGTCTAAACAACAAAAGGTTTTCAAGACATTCATACTGTTTTGTAAAATTCCATGTTGCAAAACCCTACATGTTAATAAGCAAATTGCAATTGTGTTGTCTAAACAATAAAAGGTTTTCAAGACATTCATACTATTTTATAAAATTCCATGTTGCAAAACCCTAGGTGTTAAGAAGAAAACTACATTTGTGTTGTCTAAACTACAAAAGGTTTTCAAAAAAATTATACTTTTTTGTAAAATTCCATGTTGCAAAATCCTAAGTGTTAAGAAACAAACTACATTTGTGCTGTCTAAACAAAAAAAGGTTTTCAAGACATTCATACTATTTTGTAAAGTTCCATGTTGCAAAACCCTAGGTGTTAAGAAGCAAGCAACCCACCGTGAGACAACCCTTTACATTTAAACAAGGAGATTCAAATAATTGAAAACCCACATTTTGTTTTCCAAATTACAATTATTTTGTGCACTTTTTTTTCAATCATGCAAAATTTAAATGTAATTTTTACTCAAATTAAAAGTACTTGTAAATTTTGAAGAGGCCTTTCAATACATTCACACTATCTAAATTACAAAAGCTTTTCAAGATATTCATTTTATTTTATAAAAATTCATGTTGGAAAACCCTAGGTGTTAAGAAATAAGCAACCCACACAGTGTTGTAAAACCCTCTGCAACCTAATTGGTTAGTACCCTTCACCTTGATTTGGTATGTTTTCTCCTCCAACTCCTCCACGTGCACTCCAACCTTCAGCTTTCAATGTGCATACTGAAAATGCACCTCGATTTGGTCAGTTTTCTCCTCCAACTCTGCCATGTGCACTCCAACCTTCAACTTTCAACGCGCAGACTGAAAATGGAGAGTCTTTTTCACCTTCTTTCTCCAAACTAAAAATGCACACGTCAGTCTGCCTCCAATTCTCGTGCTAGAAAAAAAGCTCTAAAAATGATAACTTCTCATGCAAGCCACAGGGCCCAGTTTTATCGGTCAGAAAGAGGTGGGAAAATTGACCTGACAGTATCGTTATCTCCTCGCTATCATTTCCCTAACGCTTCCTCCTGTTTGCCAATTTTGTCACTTTTATCCCCTATCTGGCTGGCCCTGCATTATACTGTCTCATCATGTTATGTATGTTTCTATGCATGTTTTTATGTAGAGTTTCATGCATTTTTGTATGTACATAGGTGCATTTTGTTAGGAGATTAGTCATCTCCTATTCTTACCACCTTGGGCTACAAATACCAACTATCTATTTTGCTTGATTTGATTGCATTGATGCAAACCATCCAGTCACTTTCAATGTCCACATAGTCAATTCCTTTATGCCTACATAGTCGTACACCTTCTAGCATAGCTTCCATTTCAACAGGATCAAATAACCTTACATATTTAGCCCAAATAAGTATCCCTTGCTAATCATGTACTATACAACCTACTCTAGATCGATCAGGATTGCCTTTGGAGGCACCATCGATATTCAATTTCAACCTCCTTCTTGGTGGAGTGCTCTACCATTCCAATATCCTCTTCTCCCTCAAACATGGAGATAATTTTAAGAATGGGGGGAATTTTAAGTCACCCCATCTTTTCATCAATGCTTCACTTCATTGCATCATGTAAAACTTGATTTTACTTGTTCCTTCACATTTACATACATCCATTCAACAATATTACTCTTTATCATGACAATCACTTCCTCCACACTTTTGACATTATCATTGAAGATCCTTTTGTTGTGCTCTTTCAAAACATTCCAAATAAGAATTGCAGGGTTGGTAATATAGATCTTACTCCAGAAGGCATCACTACCAATCCTCGGCTAGCTATTGAACAAATCTAGTAATTATTGTCTTGGCCCACTCCACCTAAGATTGCATTACAACCAATCCCAACATGTTATAGAAAATTGGCAGTTCAAGAGGAGATGACCTACCTATTCTTTGTTTGACTTGTACAAAATACACTAATTCAGGCCTTTTATCCCAATTGAGTGCATGCGATCACCTGTAAGAATACACTTATGTAAAGTAGTCCATGTGAAGGCTTCAATCTTCGGCATTACCCATTTTCCCCAACACAATTTCCTTGACCATTTGCTTCCTAAGTGATAATTTTGAGTTTTTTATCCCAACCTTGTCAAATAACACCTAGATTTAGAGCCACACCAATTATTTTATCCGATATATTATTTATTTGTATGTTCCTTACCCCGACTTCAACCGTCAAGTAATTCTTTGTCAAAGTTCATCCATAAATACTTTCACTATTTTCGTCAATCACCAGATAACCTTTCATGTGTGTTCCCACAATTTCCTGCACCCTACCCAAGCAATTTTGGAGTGCCTCCCAATCATTTAACGACTTAAACCCATTCTAGGAGTCATACCAAAAATTGGTAGATAACTCGTCATTGATTTGCCATGAGATATGATCTATAATTATATGTCTACAAGCCCACATAAACTTCCACACATGAGATTCATTTGGTGTTGTAGACATGTAAAATTGAACTAACACTTATCACATATCCTGAATGACATTTTCTCATCATTGGCATCAATATCACTTAATATCATTGCATTTCACATCCATTGCATCAAAAACCCTAATTTCCTCTATTAATTGAATAATAATACATTATTTAATAAATTCACCTTTTCACCAATTTTTGACCAATTAAATAAATTAAGTCCCAATCTAACTTTATTCTTCCCGATTAATTAAACAACATCAATTATTTAATTATATTGCTAATTCACTTTATTCCCCTAAGTCAATTAAATAATTAAAACATAATAGTTTAACTATGTCACTTTCCCCTAAATTTGAATAATTGAATAAATTATTCAAAACATCATCAAAAAGGTCAAATCAAACAAATACAACTTTGTTTGCAAAATTCAAACATGATTTACACATTCAACTCCAAAAAGATTAATTAATTAAATTAATTAATTAATTATCCTCACCCACTTTCATGATTGAGCAAATTACGATCCCCGATTGCTCGATCTGATTGGCTAACTAATCCATCTATTCCTGACTGATTCATCTATTTCCTCAATCCCACTGAATGCTCAAAATGATTTCTTCAATCACACTGATTACGTAATCAAAATACACTGATTATTCCCATCTAAATCCTCTCAACAGTTTTCAACCATTGATCGAGATATTCTACTATGTGATCTTGAGCGTTCATTTTGAAACAAAAATTCTATATAACAATCATCTTCTTCCTTAAAAATGATCAAAGAATCAACATATTTTGCACAACGAAGTAATGCCAAAATCACAATTGATCTTTTGACAAACTTTACACACATCTTTGATCAACACACACACGAATTTGAAGCTTTTGCATGCACAAATGGAGGCTTCACATTGATAAAACGAACAATCCAACATCATTGCGAACAAACTTCGACACATAGGATGGTAAATCTATGTTTATGAATTCATTTTATGTTATTTCTCTTGATTGCATTATTTGAGTTCATTCTTTGTAGCTTCATTTCATGGGTAATGGGTATGAATCATCTTTTTATTTGAATTAGATTAGTTTCAATTCATTCAACATTGATCTTAGTGCATTTCCTCAATTTCCCCCTTACACATTCTGGCATGCTCGGTGGGACCATGGTCCTTAGCACTAACTATTTTATGAGTGAATTTTGAAGTTGTAGGTCCTAGAAACATAATTGAAAAATGTTCACGTAGAAGCTATAGGAACTTCACACACTTGATCTCACGTCTTGGTCACAGTCATCTTTGTTTTGGTCACTTTTGCTAAAATTACAGAGGTGCAGTCGCATCTTCCAGCCGCTTTTTCCCAAGAAACAAAGGCCTCTTTTGATTTCTCAGCTGCACTCACTTTTGACAGGGCCACTTTTACTCAAGAATTTCACTTTTTCTCTATCAAAATTTTATCTAAAAGCTGCAAGTTGTTTTTTGATTTCTAACACTAATAATTGCTCAGTTTGAATGTTTGATAGGTGCTAACACTGTTTATGCAGGATTTGCAAAAGTATGGTAGGGGTTTCTCCAAGAATTTATTAACATGTTTATTTGTAGAGAAGGCGAACTGTCGAAGATTTAAATTTTTTTCAAAAGATTTCATAATTAGGAAAAAAATTAAATTTGGTGCATAAAATGAACCCCACAAACCAAATAATTTTCAATTTAGTGCTTAAAAAAGAATCTTTCAAAAGCTTTCTAGCTTAGGAAAATCTCAATTTAGTGCTTAAAAAGAATCTCAAAAAAAATTTAGCTTAGGAAAATCTCAATTGGTGCTTAAAAAAAGAATTTTCATAAGCTTTCTAGCCTAGGAAAACTTTTTGATTGGTGCTATAAAAAGAACCCCACAAATCCACATGCTTTCAGTTGGTGCTCTAAAAAATAATTTTACAAACCTTTCTAGATTAGAACAAACATTTTGTTTTGGTTCTCTAAAAGAACTTTGCAATGAAGTGTATACTGTGTATTCTGTGTTTGGAAAACTAGGTGTCTATCCTCTCCCCTCGCGCCTTTTGGAAATCTTGGGTGACGAAAAGCATCTTGAGTTTCACACATTTATTTACATTTCAAAGCATACCTTTAAAGGGCCTGCCTCTCGACTTGTGAGAGGGAACGACCCAAGCGGTACTTTTTTTTGGTCCACGTTATATAAATAAATTGTGGGTGTGATGAAAGTCATCAACCACCTGGTGTGGATGTTCTATACCAATGAAAGTCTCCCTTAGTATTCGTGAGATACGTAAAAACCCTTTTTATTAAGGGTTGGAAGACCTCTTAATTGAGTGAATCTTTGCATGTATAGACACTAGATTATCCCAAAACATGACTAAGAACCAATGTTGTAGAAGCCACCCCTTTTTAACCAAAAACATTCTTTGAAGTGGTGCATCAAAACTTTGATTTTAAGAAGTTACTTACCAAGTTCGACTTATGGTTGAGCTTAAAACACTCTCCATTTGTTGCATGTAAAATCATCCCTTAGGGGCATGAGGTAAGCCCACCTAGAAGAAAGTGTTTATCCCTAGGGTGTAAATTGTCTTCACAAAATTTCCAAATCTTTTAATTACTTTGAAACATCAAACATTGTGCTTGAATTAAAATGAACACATCAAAACAAGCATTTAACATGGTTCTCAAACTTCAAACCCTTTTGACTTAGTGTGAATCCTTTGAAAAGAGCCCTATATTTTTACTCCTTAAGGATATATTAAAACAATATCTAAAGGTTTTCAGATATTTAGGCTCACATTTCAAGTCACATTAAGGACAAAGTAAACATTGGAAACTATGATTTTAGCATTTCAACTTCCATGAAATTTGAGCTTTTATGGAAAGGAACATTCTTAAGTTGTAGACATTTAGGCTCAAATAGTTTTTTATTGTTGTGTTGCATTATATCACTTGCTAAATCTCAAAACAGATCAAACGAAGTCATTCAAAATTGTAAAATTATCCAAGCTACTACCAAACACAAAAACTAGAAAACAAATTTGCATAGAATATTGCTATTGTTGCTATTTTTGCCACACTTGACCAAAAAATAGTTGTATTTGACAAAAATCCACTACTTTTACTCTTTGTCTTATGATAGTTATTGATGAAAATCTTCTTCTTTTGAAAAAATTGAGTGCACTTGAGTAAAAATTGTCTGCAGTTGACCTTTTTTATGTTGCAATTGACAAAATATATTGGCCACAATTGATTGAAAACTTACTGCTTTTTCCTGTACAAAAATCACCTACCAAAAAAATTACACAAAGGCCACTTTTGAAAAAACTAGCCACAGTTGCGTTTTTGATCTAGCCACACTTGCCCAAAATTTGGCTGCTTTTGACAAAAAATGCCACTTTTGCCTCAAAATTACTACTTTTGCCCTGCTTCCTTGGTGAAAATAAAAAATTTGATCATAAATTGGTTACAAAATCATGTGAGACAAAAACAATTAGACTCCAAAAACATGTCATAATTTACATCAGTCCCTCATCCATTTGCAAAATCCAACACCTCATCCTACTTTTAGACACCAAAATCAAAACAAACAACTTGGATCATTCATTCACTCAAACTTCTAAGATATCAACATTTGCTTGAACCTCAAGGCTAGTTCAAGTACATTTCTCGCAACATATCCTCTAGAAAAAGAAGTGAAATATCAACCCAGGTCTTTTAACATTTTGAGTTCCAAAGAATAGCATCATCCCAAAACATCGCTCAAACCTTAGGGCCTTGAGAATCATGAAAAACCATATCAAAACACCAACACTTTCATCATTTCACCTTATGACCATTTGGCATCCAATTGCTCCAGTTCAACAACCAAACCTTACAACACCTATCATACAACCAAGTCTCACACAAATTGAAGGTGAACAAATGGATATCATTAGTAGTTTGAGGAGCTTCATATTTGAGAAAAATGAAACACCAACCCAGTGGAGAAACACAACTAGCATCCTAGATAAAGAGGAATGGAAAGCAGATCTTGCGGCTAGAAGGCCCATAGTACCACCTCCCATGTGGCAATAAAAATAAAAAATCTCAAAAATAAATACAATTTCATTTTCCTAAAAACAAAAAATCCCAAAAAGAAAGCATTAGTTCATTTCATAGTTTAGAAATCACCAAATGTTCACAAAATATTGACACTTGTTTATGACAACCACACGTTCACAATACAAAAAAAGATGGAAGCAAACAAAAATAACACTTGCATACCCCCAACAAACACCACAAACAAAGGAAGTGACCAATGGGGTTATAGACCAAGTGATGTGAATCCTCAAAAGGAAACCACCTTTAATGCAACATCAAACCAATCACCTAGTGAGGAAGAGGTAATCCGTATACAAGAAGACATGGATAGATCAAACCAAAATACCAAGGATATGGTCATAGAAGAAGTGGATAGTGAGGAAAAATAAATAATGAAGAATTATTTCAACATTCTAACAATCCAAAGGTTCTCAAACTAATGGACAAACTCCTAAGAAAGGATCTGAATACTTACTTCTTCAAATTAGCACAAAGTGGTACTAAGTTTCCTATAGAATTTAACATGGAAGGTCTTAAAGATCCTCACCTCATTCCCTTAGGAGATAACTCAATTGTGAGAGAAATACCTAAACCCTTGGAGATTCCAAAAATGCCACCAATGCTCTCACAAGGCAATGATCAATCAAATGACAACCCTTTGTTTAGGAAACCATCCCAAATCGAACAAGCGATGGTGGCCCAACAATATCAAGGAGGTCCATCTCAATACATGCCACAATGTAACAACCCATCAACAGGACAATACATGCCCCAAAACACTTCATATATTGACCCTTCCCAAAATGTACAAAATCAACAAGGGAAATTTCCACAATATTACCATCAACAAGGTGGGTCATATGGTCCCCTTCCCAATCAACAGTACCAAAAACAAGGTGTGTCATAGGGTACCCTTTCCAATCAACAAGGTGGGTCACATGGTCCCCTTCCCAATCAACCATACCAAAAACAAGGTGTGCCATAGGGTACCCTTTCCAATCAACAAGGTGGTCATATGGTCCCCTTTCCAATCAATAGTACCAACAACAAGGTGTGCCCAGGGTACCCTTTCCAATCAACAAGGTGGGCCACATGGTCCCCCCCAATCAATAGTACCAACATCAAGGTGTGCCACAGGGTACCCTTTCCAATCAACAAGGTGGGTCACATGGTCCCCTTCCCAATCAACAGTACCAACAACAAGGTGTGCCACATGGTACCCTTCCCAATTTATCCTATCAACAAGGTATCTTGTTAACACATTATTAGGGTAACCTTCAAAATAGTTCATCCCAACAACAAGGTGTACCACATGGTACCCTTCCCAATTCGTTCCATCAACAAGGTATCTTGCCAACACACCACTAGGGTAACCTTCAATACAATTCATCCCAACAACAAGGTGTATTTCCAATGCACTATCAAGGTACCCCTCCTCAATAAGAAAGGAAAGGACCTAACCATCCTTAAATTCAACAAGGAGTTAACCCTCCTTCCATACAACAAGGAGCTAACCCTCCTTACGTTCAACAAGGAGCTAACCCTCCTTCCATTCAACAAGGAGCTAACCCTCCTTCCATTCAACAAGGAGCTTACCCTCCTTACGTTCAACAAAGATCTAACCATCCTTCCACACAACAAGGAGCTAACCATCCTTTCATAAAAAATGGAGCTAACCCTCCTTACATTTGACAAGGAGCTAACCCTCCTTACATTCAACAAGGACCTAACCCTCCTTACATTCAACAAGGACTTAACACTCCTTACAACCAACAAGGACTTAACCCTCCTTTCACCCAACATGATTTCCAAGGTTCAACACCCCAACCATACCCAACTTATGACCAAACGAACATTATGGGACAACAAGGCTACTACACAGGATTCACAAATAAATGTACCCAAAATAGAGGTGGACATACAACTACAAGTAATGAATCAAAGAATATTAGACATGTAGATAAGAAAACCGAAGAAGACTTATACCCTACAGGACATATGCCCATTTCCTTTTGATCTTTCCATTACTATGTCCCCTTTTCGAAAAACTTTGAAATACCAAAGTTTGAAAAATACAAAGGAAAGGGAGATCTAGTAGAACACGTGCGAGATTTCTCGATATCATGCATGGAAGTCCAAAACAATGATTCCTACCTAATGAGGCTCTTTCCACATAGTCTTATGGTCATGCTATGGAATGGTTCTCCCATCTACCACCTAGGAATTAAAAGTTTTGATGAATTGAATACCAAATTTGTAAACCACTTCTCATTCAATATAGAATAGGATGTCACCATCACAGATCTATACAAGATTAAACAGAGTGAAGGAGAATCCTTTACCTCCTACTTACAAAGATGGAGACATAAAACTAGTAGGTGCAAGTGGCCTATTCCCGACAAGGAACTGGTAGATATCTTTATTTCAAATGTACAACCAGAGATCAATTATCAAATCACTATGTTGTGTCTCACAAAATTCGAAGAAACTATTGAAAAAGGACTACACATTGAGAGAGCTCTCATAGCAAGGGGAGTCCTTAAACTGAACAACTCAAAAGATAGTCCTTCTAATTCAAATGAAAGACCTAAGATTTGGGCCAAGAATAAAAATGTTACAAATGATGGAGTAGTTGATGCTAGAGCATTCTGGAACATACAAAATCCCAATGTACCTCAAAAAAAACCTCAAGTTGCACAAATGAGCTACACTCCCAATAATGCACAAAAAAATTAACTCACCTATCCCCAAAACAATCAAGTGGTTAACCAAAAGACAAAATCAGGGAGGGCAACAAAGGAAATATGATCAACCAAGGAGGAAGTTCACTACATTAGGAGAACCCCTTGAGACAATCATGCATAAACTAGTGCAAAAAAATCTCATCAAGGTCAATGATCACCCAAACTAGGAGAATCCAAGCTTTAAAACACCATGGTACAATGAGGACTTATGCGAGTTCCACAAAATCAAAGGACATACAATGAATAACTGCATGAGACTCAAGCACATAATACAAGACTTGATCGACAAGGGAGAAGTGGATATTGAACATTATCCTGGAAACAAATACCTCTAGATATACAAAAATCCAATTTTGAACCATGCTAAAAATAATGAGAAAGGAAAGGACCAAGACTATCACAATGCTAACTACACCTATGGTGACACAGTTCTAGGTACCCTCTCCCAAGTATATGACACTAGGGTAAATGTTTTGACTATACGAGGTAGGGACCCCGAATGTAACGTAAATACCTATCAAGGGAAATTCACAATATAAGGAGCCCCACGTAAACCCACAATTAAGTCATTAAATGACTGTATAGTATTATGGAACAACTGAAGAAGACTCCCACTTTGATCTCCATCCTAGAACTACTCAAATTATCACCTGCACATAGGGAAATACTAGAGAAAGCATTGGAAGCATCAGTCCCTAATGACCTCAATCCTGATCAGTTTCAAGCCATGGTTGGAAAAATCATAGCCAATCATCATTTAGTATTTTTCAAGAAAGACCTTCCATAGAAGTCATTCCATAACCAAGCTCTCTACATAAAGGTTGGTGTCCACAAACATATTGTCAAAAGAGTGTTGATAGATAATGGTGTAGGTATAAACATCTATACCTTTAAATTTATTAAATAGCTGGGGTATTTTGACGATGTAATAGACAAGGGAAAATGCATTACTATAAGGGCCTATGACGACCTCAAAAGGAATTCAGAAGGAACCCTCAAGCTTCCTGTGCAAATAGGACAAACAACATATTAGGTACTTGACCTTGAGTTACCATATAACCATCTTCTAGGATGCCCTTGGATTCATGCACTAGAAGCGGTTTCTTCAACATTTCACTAGCGCCTAAAGTTTCCTCACGAAGGAAAGGAGGTTACAATGGAAATTGTGCCCTACAACATGGGAAATGTGCCCATTGTTGTGGAGGGACCAAGTACTTTAGATACAACACAAGCAAAAGACATTATCAAAGAAGAACTAATCCAAAAGATGAAAGAGTATGAAGAAAAGGTTAATCAGCATGATAAAGACATTCTTGATAACAACCTGAAGATTATGACTGTAGTTTTGGAGCATTTGAATAGAGGAGTGGATAAAAGGTTAATTAGAATTCATGCTAATTACTCCTTAATGGTGAATGCAATAAACAATTTTGATATTGACAAGGAGGTAGCTATTCCACTTATGGAGACATGGATCCCTAGGCTGTAGTACTTAAGGATAATGGATGTGGGAGCCAAGCATGATGTCAATGGACCTGAGAAGATTAAACCAACCCTTAGAAATTTGATTGGAATCCAAGAGTTCTAGGGAAATATTGAGCCTTTAGAGGCTAAGATAAGGGAATTGGTGAAGAGCTTTCATGAGATGAATTGTGGCCTATTACCTGATATACTAAAGAATGATGGTAATATCAAGTCCTTGTAGGAGTGGAAATAGGAGGCCAATGAGGTGATATCAAATCAAGCAGCCAAGATTTGTAAGGAAAATAATATGGGCATGTTAAAGTAGAATATGGATATACTTGCTCAAGTTGAGGTTGCTTTGGAGGAGTTTGATAAGGAGGCAAATCAAGTTGTAACCAAATATGCTCCTTATAGGAAAAAGGCTGATGATATCATACATAAATGATTGGCCCACATAAGAAGAATTTCAAGCCTGGAAAGATAAATATTTGGATGTTCTTGAGGATTGATCTACAGTGGTGGGATGGTGAGCAATTTTGGTCTTAAGTATGCAAATATGGTGAGTAACGAATGGGAGAAATACAATGCATAGCTTGTAACTAGTACATATTAGGCTTTTGATGAAGTATGGATAAAATATTGTCTTCTCCCCAATTTGAATTGGATGACAAGATTGTAGACGTGGATAAGTCTTTTGTCTCTTCTGCCTTTTACACTTTATGCTTGAGTATGTGGGTATAATTTTGAGCATGTGGATATTGCTACATCAGCTTAAAGATGCCTTTTGGAAGGCGAGGTGAGATCTTCATCGACAAATGAAAATAGTTTTTGTGTCATGTAATATTTCACTCCATATGAAAATGAAAATATAACTGCAAAAGGAATATTTTGTATTGGTCCAACATAAAAGGGACATGTGTACTATCTGGCCCAAAGCTTGTTTGCGCCTTCATTTCTATAAGAATGAATTCAAGGCCAAAATTATGGGCTCGTTGCTTGTTAATTGATCATAGTGAATTTTGTAAAGGAATATAGAGAGAATTTTAGAGTCCTATCTTTGGTTTTGAATATGTCAATATGCATATGTAATTTTGATAACAATACTAGCAATTGAATACCAAATTAATTAAAATGCTCTAATGAAATCATAGGTTTTGTATGACTAAATTAACATATTATTAATAATTTCATATTTTAATTTTGTTAAAACGTAAACATGTACTTAGTGATTCATCACTCAACTCAATGCTTAATAAAATATTAACAATAGTAGCATATACAACAATGAACATCAACAATCGTTTAATGTGTATCTAGTAGTTGAAACCAAACTTTTTCTTCAAATGATAAAATAAATGATACAACTAATTGAACATCAACACATTACTGAATTTGAGGTTTTTTATTGATTTTCACATAAAAGAATACATAGAGGCATTGGCAATGAAAAATCTTGCTCAAAGAAAACTTTGCACAAAGCTGAGTTGGAACTTGGAAACTCATTATTAAATTTTAAATCACTGCATCACCTTTTCTAGCAACTTCCACTATTCAAGTGGTGGAATTGTCATTTGTTCTAAGTGATGTTTGACTTGAAGATTTGTTAACAATTCATGATTGAAATTGGAGCTTGTCTTTAATTCTTCAGTCAAAATTGCATTCAAGGTTATCAGTGGTTTGATGGAATCCAAATAGTTCACCACATTTGGGTTATGAGTAAACTGGTCCAAATCAATCTTCCTTGCACCCTCCATCTTCTTCCTGAAATCATCCTTTCCAATGAATTTCTCATTTGTGTCAAAAGCCTCTGGAAAACCAAGCTCTATGAAGTTCCTTACCTTTTCATCCAACTTCTTCATCTTGTTTGTAGACAGATGCACAAATTCCTTTGTTTCACGCATTCTCAAACACTTTTGAATGATAGATGACAAAATCATTGAGGTAGCAAGCTGATTATTAATCCCTTTTGATTTCAAATCATTGTCATTGGCTTTGTAGACTATTTTTTGAACTCAAGATTTGTAGATTTCTCTAATGCCAACACATTTTTGTTGTCCACTAAATATTTGTTGAGCTTCTTATAATGTAGTCTGGTAGCATCAATCAATTGAAACAATTCACACAAATGATCAATCCTCTACATTATTTCATCCCAGAGCTTTTGTTTAATATGCCTCATTGTTTCTCTACAAAATGCAGTTAACTTATTTTGAAAAGAGTTAATTTCATTTTTTGCTTCCATCAACTTTGTGGCTAAACTTTCATTTCTTTTTCTCTTTCTCCAATTTTTGTTCCCACTATGCATTTCCTTTCCCAATGCTTTGTCTTAATTTTTTTGAAGTGGATTTTTCCTCATCATATTTCTTTTTTCTCTCATCTAACCTTTGCTTTAGTTCATTCACTTCTCTCTCATTTTGTTTATCCTCTTTGCTTGTTGATGTAGAGGCAATTTTTTTAATTCTTTTTCTAATTCATCGCTCTTGTTATTTGCTACTTTCCTCTTTGTTTTCTCATTTTCTAGGTCTTCCTATAACTTTTCTATTTGAGTCTGCAACCTTTTTTTTCTCTCTATCTTGCTTTAGCAATGATGTGTACGCCAATTCATTGTTCTTCTTTGATATACATTAATTTTTTTAGTAATTTTGAGTCCAAAAAAATCCAATTGTAAACTACTCACCTGAAATTCAGATTGATCCATTTGATTTGCTGGTTTATTTTGAACTGTGGGAACAATAATTGTGTACTCCATGATTTCTTTATTTGTGTCAAATGTGGGTAATACCATGGTTGTTGCAGGCTCTGAAGTTACAACAGACACACTCTCCATCAGTTGCTTCTTTTCTTTTTTATACAATTCTGATTTATTTTTAAACTCTTCAATGTAATCAAAACTTGGGGACGTAGGAACAATGGAATGCTTGAATGGCGAAGGAATAGGAGAACTTGTAGTTGCTAATAATGTTTTATCCATACAAACTGTGGGATTGGGAGTGCCTAGAAATAACTCCTTTGTGGTGGAAATGGTAGTTGATGTTGGACTTGGACCTATCAAAATCCTTTGCCTCTTCTGTGTGCATTGATCACTTCGTGTTTGTGTGGTATCTTGTATTATTTTCCTCTTGTGTGTAATTTTTTGTTGTAGAACATGTCTACCACTACTAGTACTACTACCCATACCATCGCCACCAGTGGCAGTGGTAGTTGCACTAGGTTCTCCACCATAGGCATGTCTTAGTTGTGATTGTATCTGACCTTGAGGATTAGGATTTGAAGCTCTAACAAAATGAATTGTTTCAACTGTACTTGTATGCCCTTGGTCTATTTTATCAGCTCCAAGGCCTCACTTATCAATAGGTTTTATATGGTCTACATATATTACCATAAAAATTCCTTGTCCTTGGGACCCCAAACCACCACCTTCATAACCCATTTTTTTGACTATGGGTACTCCTAAAGTATATGCTTCTTTTGTGGCCTCACTTAAACTAGGTATGAAATTGACATAGCTTTGTTCTTCCCTATCATCATTACATTCATCATCAGTTTCTTGATCTTCACCATCATTGGGATGCTCTATATTCTACAATTTGCTAAATTCATGATCTTCTTCATTATCTCCAAAGTTTGCAAGAGTTCTTGGTTCACCTAGCTCCTTCCTCATAGACCGAAAGGCAGTAATTTTTTATCATGACCAATTTTTATTAGTAACTTCCTTATCTAGAGAATCTGACATTTTTACTCTACTAGATGGTTTATCACTTTTTTCATAAAAAATGTTGTACCTCCTGATTGTCTTTCGGTGCAATGCCATAATTTCTGCCGATAATTGTTCAAAAGAAATAACTTTCTCAACAACACTTTGCTCCATTGCTATTTTGACCTCATCCCAATAATCCTTGTTTCTCAAGTTTTTAAGCAAGGTTTTAGTTTGATGTTGAATTCTACTTGCAACATTCCTATTAGCCACAATCATTGATTTAATAGTGTCACATGGATCATACTGCCAATGACAAACAACATCAAAATTCAAAAAATTCAAAAGATCATGTGCCACACTAAATGCTTTTCTCTCAAATGTGAACCCTCCACATGAAAAAGGTAAAGAAGGAAATAAGGTCTTCTTTTTCTGACCCACAGAGTGTAGTTCATCAGTACTTTGCATCTATCTTTTACATATTCCAATGCAAAAACCCTTTCTGTCACATGTATTGGAAGTTTGTATGGCTCTACTCCCAATCCATAAAATCTTAGCACATTATATTCTTCCATTAAGTATCAATCAGCCAATTGTATTTCTTTCCTAGTTGAATGCAATTTCTACATGACATAGGCAATCTAGGCATTGGAGTATTTGTAATTGCTTGATGCAATTGAGCCAAAAAGTAGTCTAGAAAATGATTGTAGTTCCTTTGAGAATCATGCATCCTTATCTCAGTGGTCCAATCATATATTGGAGCCATTTTATTTTCCTCAGCATTACTATAGGGTTGAATCTAAAGCTTGTTTGTTTGAAACATTCCTCTAAATTTGAATAGAAAAAAGTAGCACAAGTAGGTTGTGAACCTAAATGTATTTGTGGACTTTGAGTGTGCACCTCCTTTAATCATTAAAAATTGTTCATGCATGGATTCTACAATATTCTCACTAAAGTTATATTTGACATGTGAAACACCATGATGGATATTATATACCATTTCAAGAAGGCTTGCACCCACTTCCCAATTGCTATCTAGTCTGAGGCAAAATGATAGCATGGAAATAGTATCCTGAACCCATGGTCTAAAATATCAAAATCATAAGGAGGCTTAAGATTACCTTTCAATTTGTTTCTAACTTGTATGTTATCCTAAACTATTTTATTTATGAAAGAATTTTTCTCCCTTTCATCCACTGCTTCATAATCACTAGCAAGCTTTTCTCAGTTAATGTGGATATTTCCAAATTATTTAGTTGTAAACCCCAACACTTTTCCAAGTTCTTCTACATTAATGGATAAAAATTCTTCTTTATTATCTTTATTAACAATTACTCTTTTGTTATCATCAGAATTTTGGGCAAGGGAAAAACTCATGTAACATCATGCGCCCTAATCCACTTACCCACGGTGCACTGGAACTATTAACTTGAATTTGGTTTGCAACCTTATTCTTAGATGAAAATCTAAGTTTTGAGGTACACCTTCCATAGATTTCAGGATCATAAATATCATGGTATTCATTTGTAAAACTGGAGGTTTTAAGTAATCCAGCATAATATATTTTTTTATTCGATTTCGCTCTACCTTTCCCAACAACTTTCTTTGGTTTGCTAGTGGTACTGGTGGTAGACATGATTATACAATGTGAAATTGTGAATTCCCTCTGAGTCCTCAATTTTTCTTAAGTCTCTCAACCCTAAACCCAAACTTCAAAGTTTGACAAAATAAGAATTTAAGAAACAATGAAACATAGCCATAGGAATTTTGTCTTTCACTTACCTAGATTTTGATTCTTGAAAAGATTAATATTGATTGGCTTTGTTGGAACCCAAAATCTCCCTAGTGCTCTACAATGAGCAATCTAAAATCTCCCTGTGTTAACTCTATCACTTAAAAATAAAATTACTTAGTAGTAGAAAGTTCACTTATTTTTTTTGAATATTAAAGTGAATGAAACATCAACGTGTTGCCACTGGACTACACAATTAGTATTGTTACCTATTTTTGGTACTAGCCCAAAAAGGTAGTGTTGTTTATATTTTACAAGTGAAAAGAGGGTACATTTTAACTCTGCTATGTCACATTCATGTGCATAAAAAAAATTAGAAGACTACATTACTACATTGCCTTATGTAGATGTATATAACATAAGAGAAACTGCACAATCTTTTCAGATTTGTAGTCTTTATTGATAATATAAATGTATGATGTCCCACACAATCCATGAGACTAACTATCTAAATGCATATAATGAAAAAAATTATACATTTATAGATACAAAATAGAAATAATGCACATAAAGAGAAAGGGGACCTGCCATTGCCTGAATGATGAATCCTGGTTGCTTTATTCTGCATCATCTTCAGCCCCTCTTGCTGGTCCTACTTTCAGTTGATGCTCTCCTTGCTACTCCTAGGTTCCTTACATCTATGAGAAGAATGTTGTTAGAGAAATGAAGGATCACCAATCAAAATATGTGCATGCATCCATAAACATATAATTTGATCCTCATGTGCATTAAGATAGCTAGCATACCACAGATGTCCAGGAAAACAAGAAAGTTATCAAACACATCTATCATATGCTCAGTTTTATCTAACATGTTTCCTTCTTCTGCAGGTATAGGTGAAGTCATGTTGTTTTGATTCATTTGATTAAGGCATATGGAGTGAAATGGGCTCCCACAAGGGTGGACCCTAGCATGCAACCCTCTTGTTTTATTAAGAGAGGGATAGTCACCATTTATATCCTGAATGTAATCCTTGAAAGAAAGTTTCATTAGCATGGTGATATTGATTTAGAACATATACCTTATTAGTAAGAGTTCTCTCCTATTAATAAGTTCAATCTCAATCAATAGGAACATGGTATAAAAGCTAGCTTTCAAAGATTCCATGTTTCCTATTTGAAATTCATAGGTACAAGGACATCATGTCTATTAAAGGATGCAAATTCTACATAAAATCTCCATAAATACAACCTATTATGCTATGGTTGAAAGTGATAAAAGCATAAAGGGATGGTGATTCCATAAGCACAAAGTAATCAAGCAGTAGGTTGCCATCACAAGAGAAGAGGATCAATACAACAAACAATATGGTGTTTTGATGCATTCATGTTCACCTTTGCACTCTCTAGTTATAAGAGCCATAAGACATGGCAGGGTTGTGCAAGTCACATGTTTGCACTATCATTTATCACTGTACCTAGTAATGAAGGCATATGCACTAAACTTGACAGTAAGCAAGAGTTGAAGAACACGTTTTCAATGTCAAGCTTTGTATCATGAAAACAAAAGGTAATGCTTCAAAGGTTGATGCATTGTACATGATTAAATGATGCATGAGGAAGAAATGACAAAGTTTTAGAAATGTATACTCAGATGCAATCATGCAATCAAGATGCAAACAGGAGAAAACAAGAGGACAATAACAAGCATGCAACTAATTGCAAAGACAAAGGATTAGTAATTGAAGGGTGTTGACATCTATGAATGCACAGTGATAGAGCACATAAGGAGACATTTCAAGGATAAACTTCATGAATACCATACACTCAATGGATTAAGAATGAACTGCATGAAAATTACAAATGATAATCCTATGTAAGCAAAGGAGCAATCAATGCATGGATAGTATTAAGGGTGTTGTAGAGTGCTAATCTACTATGGAATGACAATGACAGTGACATCCCTCTACTTAAAGATCATATTCAGTAATAGATAAATAACGGCCCAGGGTACAGTTAGGATCATGAAGAGAATAGCAAAGGGAAGGCATGCTCAAATTTTGTGTGGTGATAGTGCCATGGTGTTTGACAATCAAGTCTCATAGGAGCATGTGAAGGAACAAAAGATAATGACAAGGGTAGGAAAAATATAGGCAATTGATGTTACAAAAGGAAACCTATTTGAAGGCAGCCATATTATAAAATGTTGGGCAATGTGATCCAAGGTCAGAGTTTGTGCATAAATGCAAGGAAGGAAAAGCCTTTCATAGAAATAGAAGGCATATAACATAGAAGGGAATCTTCATGATAGTAATGGTATGATAGTCACCATGACATGATCAAGTACAAGGACTATGATCACAATGATAGGTATCCTTTTCTACTAAATCACAAGCCATAGTCGTGACTAATATAAAAGAAAATGGCTACATAAATGAAAACCCACAAACTTGTGAAAAATGAAACCCTTAGGGTTTGTTATTTTTCTTCTCCAGAAAATGCAAAGAAACTCTCAACCAAGCTCAGAATGGTGGAACTCATGGACTTTTGAAAAGAAATGAAAAGTCCTAAATCTATTTGCAAAATCTTTGAGTTATAAGTAACAAAGCATGAAAGGAGAGTTTACTATCTTCTTCAAGAAATAGAAAACAAGAAAACCATAGCCTAGGTTTTTAGAGCCGAGCCAAGAACATAGATCAAAACCCTTGAATCTTTGCACAAGATAAATACAGAGTGTAGAGAGAGAGAGGAGATCTCTACTGAGAATGCATCTTTCTTCGCATACATCGAAACCCACTTGGGGTTTGTTGGAGAAGAACAAATGCAAAAGAAATATTGAAGGATTCGAGCTTTTCATGTTTGGAAGCAGCTGAAAATGCATTTTAAAAGGCCTTCTTAGCTGCGACCTATCATACAAAAGAAGTTTTCTTTCAAATTTGTATAGGAAGAGAAAAATGTACAAAAGGAGAAACAATGAATAGAGGCACGGGTTTTTTGGTAACCCAACAACAAACCTTAATACCTGCAACAAGATAGGGCCGTGACCATTGAAACAAGTTGGCCTTTGCATTTTTTCAGAAAAGAAACAAAATATATAGAAAATTTCAAAGTTTCTTCATGAAAATACAAGTAATCTCCTAGATATGCGTGGAAAATGATAGAGGGAAGCAAGAAAATGAAGATATATTCATATTTCTGTAATAAGCTCAATTTCAAGCATTTGTTTCTTCAGAAAAATGCAATGAAACAACAGTTAAATGCTTACCCATCACATAGAAGCCATTGTTTTTTAGGAAATGCAATGTAATGGTCTCTAAAACTGTCTCAAACCTTCATGAATGAAGCTCAAGAAATCCTATGATGGTGCCTCTAAGTTTCTAGAAGGCTTGAATGTAAAATGAAATGAGTCTTCTTTCTTTGGGCTCAATTTTGTTTTAGGGTTTTTATCCTAAGTCTTAGCCGACATGTGCATATAGGAATTTTTTCCTATCTTTAAAAATATTTCATCAAACTAATGTATGCTATGGGTTAGTGATCTTATAAGCCCCTTGAATATGCTTTTTCATTAAGTCTTTTAAGACTTATGTTTTGCATTTGTTTTCTCATGTGGATCAGGCCCTTGCTTTTATTTTTGCATGGTTTTTTAAATGCAAGAAGTTTTTAATTAAGTGATAATCTATAAATCACTTAATTATAAATGTTACTTTTAGATGCAAAATAAAGATGACATGTCTTATAAGGGATTTTATGAGTTGTTTTAATTGAGTCCCCACATCTTGCAAACATAATGGAGTTAGTTGTTGTAGTTGGTTGACCAAGGGAGAGTATATAGGGAGGTTTGGAGAGGTTATTGAACATTTGGAGAGCATATAGGGGCTTTTATTCACCTTGTTGGAGGATTTGAGAGGATTTAGGCACCATTTTCTTGTGCCTTCATGTTTGACATGGTCAAACTTGACTTTTTCCACACATTGGAGCTCTCTTGGAGAAGATTCATTTGCTATATTTTTGGCTTTTTGGAGGCATCCGACCGAAGAAAGCTTCTAGTTCCTTCTTTAATGCAACTGCTTGGTTGATGGATATAGTCATTTTGTTGACTCATTTGTACTCAATTTTGATTATGCACTTTTTGGTAGTTAGTGACTTTTCAGTCCTTAGACAGTTTTTGGCATACTTTTGTAACTCATTTTTGGATATGAAATACATTAAAGACCTTGGATATCATTGATTTGAAGTTTTTCCTGCTTTTTCTTTGTATTATTGTGTGCATTCAATTGATTGATTAAGTTATTTGTGAGGTATTGTCCATTTCCTTATAACTTTGTCTTAGGTTTAGCACCTTTATGCAAAAGTATGTTAATGCAGGTTGAAAATTGTGTCAAAAAATGTAAATGGATTTTAGTTGTGGAGTTATCTTCCTCCTAGGAGTTTGAGCATTAGGACCTCTTTGTGAAGCACTTATGCAAAGGCATGCAGTAATGAGTTGTGCAAGTTTAATTTCTGTCATTGTAGTCAAGTGTTTGCAATCTGAGCTTTATGTCCTAATTTAGTTTGGTGTATCACCTTTTAATTTCATTATTAGTTTTTCAGTTTATGTTTTCTCTCTCCCTTTTCCTTGATAGAACAGTAGAATAGCTTACGTAGGTGATAACCATTTAGGAAGTCAACCTTCTTTGGAGTTTGATCTCTATTTTCAATGCCCACACTTTGAGAGGTCTTCCAATGTTTCACTGAGTGGTTAAACAAGGTTCAACAAAGGGTGCACATTCAGGTGATAACAATTTTCACATGCCTGGTGGGACTGAAACACAGATTTTAGTTCATTTCAATTTTCATTATATTGTTGTCCTGGTATGTGCAGCAGTATTTATGGCTTTTAAGAGGTCTAGCATACATACCTGGCGACTTTGAAACTCTGGCTTAGTGAGAACTAGTGCAAGATAGCATATGAAAAGGATACAAACTAGGAGAAGTGATATTCCTTTCGAATATTTACAGTTGTCCCTACTCAGAAGACAAGGTAGAACAACAAAATGAACTCCTTTTTCATCTAAAAGAGTTTAGTCTACACCATCTAGTTTCAAACCAGTAGTTGTAGCAAGTGTCTCTATTCCTTTAGTTGTTGTACTTGTTAAACCAGTTAAGTTCAATCTAATGGAAACACAAAGTAATCAACCTTTTGTTCCATTTGATGGAGGCAACCCACTAAACTTGCAGCAACATGATGATATTCCTATGGCTACATTAAAATTTTTACCTTTTTTCATAGGGGAGGATCAAAATACTCCCATTGAGCATATCAAGGACATGGCTTAATTATGTGGAGTCCATCACATCACCCAAGATAATGTTGTAGTGATATTGATGGTTGCTTCAGTAAAGGAGAAGGCCCTTCAGTGGTTCAGGGGTTTAGCTATTGGTTCTATAGCAAACTAGGATGAGTTGGGAGCAGCTTTAAACTAGAAATTTGAAGAAAAGTCTGATCACTTGTCACTAGTTGAGCAGACGACTACAAATAAGAGGGCTCCTCACAAGCAAATGACAAATTTCAACTTTCATTTTCAAAATCCATAGAATAAGATTCTTGTTACGGTAAGACCTTCTCTAGAATATGCCTTTCTTTATTATATAAAGGCTCTTAACAATGATATCTTAGTGATGATACAATCTATGGGAGGTACCTCTTTACCAACTGCATTTGACATTGTAGTGAGGGAAAAAAAATAGTCTTATCCAGGCTAGTAAGATTGCACCTAGACCACCAATGCCCATTTTCCCAGAGATTCAGCCTTCTATGCTTTGCAAATACCACCGTTTGCCCCTATACTCATTTTCCTAGCATTACCATCTATTGTTAATCAAGATAAGGGTATTCAAACCCCTTCTCCTGAGTTGTAGGAAATCAAAGGCTTACTTCAATCCTTTGGAAATGAGTTAGTGACCATGAAAAAGCAGTAGTTCCAAAATTTTAAGCCATATCACCCTTAGAGTCAAGGGTAGAATCAAACTTATCAAGCTAATAGATATCCATTTCAGGGGAACAATCAAGGAGCAAGGAAAAATCTTAATCAGAGGCTTTTTCAAGTATATAATCCAACTCCAATCAGTTCAGTTAGAGATCTAGTTCCAATTTAGAATAACCTTGTGGCTAAGTATGAGTGGTGTTTTTCATGCAATCAACCCCACAATCAAGCTACATGTTCAAATGGGGTGATCAATTAAGCATTGATGGTGCAAAATGTCTCAAATATGCAAAGCACGACTAATGAGGAGTCTCCACAACAACAAAATATCCCTCCAAGTGATGTAACTCTCTTGAATTGGCAAGGAGAAAATTTTTGTGGAGTAAATAGAGATGATTCTCCAATTGTAGCTAATACAAGAGCCAAGAAGAGGGATTTTGATATTGAACAATTAGCAAACAAAGGAAAGGAAGATGTTGGACCATCCACATCTCAAGTACCATGCATAATGCAAAGCAATACACAAGGTGCTATCAAGGAGTAGCCCCATTTGCAAGAAGACCCTACTGTTGCAAGGACTCATCAGAAGGTAAACATTGCTGCACCTTACAATATTAGTGAGAGTATGAAGAAAATGAATGTATCAATGTCTATGCGGGATTCTTTATCCAACCTAGGCCAAAAAGACTTATTATAGTCTGCTTTATCTAATTTGAATGTTTCAAGTGATGCATCAATAGGTCAGGTTAAAGTTGTTTTCACAAATGCACCTCAGGACATCAATAAACAATTAGGAAAAGATGTCAAACCCCCTCCTTTTTATGTGTCTTTGATAGTAGGGGATAAGGTGGTCCATAACTGTATGGTAGATAGTGGAGCAATCAGTTTTGACATGCCCAAACAGATTGCTGATAAGTTGGAACTAAAATATCATCCCCTTGAGAAAGGAGTGGTCTAATTAGATGGGGCATCCATTAACACCGTAGGTGTCATTAAGGATTTAAGCATTACACTTCGCACTTGTCCAAACTTTTCCATTCCTCAAGACATATTTGTCATTGACTTGCCACCTTTGCATTATGCTTGTCAAGAGATTTCACTACCAAGATAGGGGTTATTTGTCCTCATATTGGTCCCACATGTTGTTTAGGACTAGATATGGGACAAAAGTAACTATAAAATCTAAGTCACTTGCCAAAGACCACATTGAACCTTATATACCAAGTGTTGTTAATGCCAATTGTGTTGTTTTTTATGATGATGAGCTTGCTGCTGCTCAAAAATTGTGAGCTGAAAGTGTACTAGATATACTCTTAAATGAGTGGGAAACATAAAATATTGAGGATAATCCAAATGACAACATTGAAGAAGTTGGTTTGGGGGTATATATCTTACATGAACCTGAAATAGTTATGCCAAACCTTGAAAAGAAGGAAAAACAACAGCTAGGACAACAAGATGAAGTGTAGAAGATGTTCTTTGATGGATCTAGGAGCAGGAATGGAGCTGGTGGGGGTGCGATGCTTGTGTCCTTACAAGGTGACAAGTATTATTCTACTTTCAGATTTGTTTTCTCTTGTTCTAACAATACTGCTGAATATGAGGGTTTGATTTAGGGCTTGGAATGGGAAAGGAAAAGAAAGATAAGCTACCTTCAGGTATTTGGAGACAGTGAGTTGATAGTCAATCAGGTAAGAGGCTTGAATGTGACTAAAATGATGTGCTTAAGTCTTATAAGCATAGGGTGTGGGATATGATAGAGGAATTTAGTGCTTTTAATCTAATTTCTATTCCTAGGAATCAGAATAAGCATGCAGATAGGTTAGCTACAATAGGTGCTTAGTTTGATATACCTAATGATATTAAGAAAGAAAAAGTGCAACAAAATGTTAAGGTTGTTGTAAGGCCTTCTATTCCTGATAATAAAGTTCATTGGAAAGTGTTCAAGAGTGATGAATAGGTGTTGAGTTTTTTTCTTGAAGAATATGAGTTTTCAGTGGAAAATCAGGAGAAGCTTAAGCAACAATATGATGATCAAGTCAGTCAGTTGAGAACTAACAAGCTGCCTAGGGTTCTAGTTACTTTAGAATCCATCTTTAGCACTAATGATCAGCTCAAAAAGAGCAAGACCAACATGTAGGTCAAGGAGGAACATTATGAAGAGCTTGAGCTATTCAAAGGTAAGCTCCTTAAAATTGGTAAAATTTGTTTGCAAGAAGATATGCAAGCTTTTTTGCTCTCTATCAAGAATTTCAAGATGTATTTGCATGGGAATAATTAGATTTAAAGGGATTTGATCCCCAGATTGCCCAACATACCATAGAATTAGAGCCAAATGCAAAGCCTGTTAGGTAGAAACAAAGGCCTTTAAATCCAACACTTGAGCCCCTTATGATAAAAGAATTGACCAAGATGATTGAGGGAGGCATTATTTTCCCAATGAAGCACACCTCATGGGTCTCTAAACTTGTACTAGTTACAAATAAAAATGGAGAAATTAGGTTCTATGTAGACTTTATAGACCTTAATCCAACCTCATTGAAAGTTCATTATTTGCTGCCCTCTATGGAGCAGATTCTTTAAGTAGTTGCTGGTTTAGAAAGATTTTCCTTACTTGATGGTTATTTTGGTTATAACCAAGTTTTATTAAAGGAAGATGATCAATATAAGACTACTTTCACCACAAAGTGGGGCACTATGGCCTATAAAAGAATGTCATTTGGTCTGTCTAATGTTGGTTCCACCTTTCATAGGGCCATGGACATGGCATTTTAGGGGATGATTCATAAATTAGTGCTTATATATCTTGATGACATAATAGTATTTTCTAAAAATGTAGATGAGCATTTTTCCCATAAGAGACAAGTGTTTGAGAGGTGTAGGGGGTTTGGTATATCCCTTAACCCCAAAAAATGCATTTTTTTTGTTCACGAAGGCAAGCTTCTCAGACACATAGTGTCAAAATAGGGGATCACCATTGATCCAAAGAGAGTAAGTGCTATCTTAGACTTTCCTTTACCCAATTATAAAATGGGGTTGCAAAGCTTTCTTGGAAGAATTAATTTTTTGAGAAGCTTTATTCCAGATATTGCAAATCTTTTGAAACCACTAACTTCCATGTTGAAGAAAAATGTAAGTTTCAGCTGGACTAGAGAGGCCAAGAACAGTTTTGAAGCTATTAAGGAGGCCTTATCAGCAACTCCTACTCTGGTAAATCTAAACTTTTCAAAAGACTTTATTCTGTATGCTTTTGGTAGCATAGATACCATTTCTGCGATGTTGGTACAACAAAATGATGATGGTTTTGAACAACCCATTTCCTTTTTCAGTCAAGGTTTAGAGGATTATGAATAGAGGTATACTTTTGTGGAGAAGCATGTACTTGTTGTTATTAGAAGTTTGAAAAAGTTTAATCCTTTGATTTCTAATAACAAGATACATTTAATGGTTTCTCACCCTAGTGTGAAGGAGTTTTTGTTAAGTAGGGACCTAAATGAAAAGAGGGTTGGGTTGATTACAAAGGTAATGGAGTATGATATAGACATAAAGATAACCAAGTTTGTGAGGGGAATAGGACTATGTGAACAGCTAGCTACAGGGTCTAAAAGTGAGGAAAAGACAAAAACATAGACTGTTTTGGTCACTAATGATGAGCCTCAGAATGTTGCACCAACAACAGGTGCAAGTTGGGTACAAGATATGAATTATTTCTTGCAAACTAGTGAGTTTCCACTAGGTTTGAATAAGGCTAGGAGGAGATATTTCAGTCTGCAGTCTATCCCCTATGTGCTGGTTGATAGTGTTCTTTTCAGAAAAGACCTTAATGGTGTTTTGTTAAGGTGTATTGATCATGATCAAGTGGATAAAGTGCTTCATGAGTTCCATGATGGATTTGTTGGGGGTCATTTTTCCTCGAGAACCACTACATGGAAGATAATGAGAGATGGCTAATATTGGCCAAACTTATTTAAGGATTCCCATGCATGGGTAAGGAAATGTGGGAAATGTGCCATTTTTGTAGGCAAAGAGAGGCTACCAACTTTACCCTTGTAGCCAATTCAAGTAGAACAATCCTTCATGAGATGGGGAATTGATTTCATAGGTTCCATTAACCCGCCTTCAAGTGCAGGTCACAGGTGGGTACTTACTACAACCGATTACTTTACAAGATGGACTGAAGCAGTGGCTTTAAAATAAGCCAATGAAAGTGCTATTTTAAACTTTTATGATGATTTAGTAACCAGGTCTGGAGTACCTAAATTAATCATTTCAGATAATGCTTTAGCATTTGTTGGATTAAGATAAGTGATTGGGCTGTCAGGAATGAAATTCATTTGAATACATCATCAAATTATTACCCACAAGGTAATGGTTTGGTAGAATCAATAAACAAGAACTTGATAAGGATTATTAAAATAATCATGGAGGATAATCAGAGAACTTGGCACACCAAGTTGAAATCTGCCTTGTGGGCAGATAGAATAACTCCCAAAAGGTCCATTGGGAACTCCCCATATGTGTTGGTTTATGGTAAGGAGGAAAAATTACCTTTATTTGTGGAGCTTCTAGCTCTTGGTATTATGCACTAGCTAGAGATGTTTGAGGAAAAGGACCAAATGGTAGTTAGGTATGCTCAGCTCATGGAGCTAGAAGAGATAAGAAATAAGGAAATGAAGTCCTTGGAGTATCATCAGCTCCAAACAAAAAGAGTCTTTGAAAAGAAAGCAACACCCAAAGTATTCAAAGAGGGTGATGTTGTGCTCAAATAGGATGAATTGAGAAGCAAGTTAGGAAAGCACTCCAAGTTTGACAACATGTGGAGTGGCCCATTTGTTATTAAAAAATGTAAAGAGCATAATGCATTCCAATTACCAAAGATGGATGGAGAAATTCTGCCTATCCCAGCTAATGGGATACACCTCAAATGGTGTTTTGAGGTTTGATCTGCATTGAACATGCTAGATTAGGAGTTTTTCTTTCAATAAGTGTTGCTACACCATAGTTTAGATGCAAGTTTTCAATTCCCCTAAGTGTTGTTTAGCACAATTAGGTAGTTTTCCTTTTGAAGTTTTGGTGTTTGAATAAGTTTCCAAGGTATCATGTACTGATCTAGTGAGTACAGTAAGGTATAGGACTATTTTTAAGTTGTGTCAGCTTTTAGTTGACTCAATACCAAATGGATAAGCTTCAGGCAATTGGTCACCATAAATGTTACCTATTTTTGCTAGTAGCCCAAACAGGTAGTGCTATTTATATTTTACAAGTGAAAAGAGGGTACATTTTAACTTTGCCATGTCACATTCATGTGCATAAACAAAAATCAGAAGACTACATTACTACATTGCATTATGTAGATGAATATAACATAGGAAAAAGTGCACAATCTTTTCAAAACTGTAGTCTTTATTGATAATATAAATGTATGATGTCCCACACAAGCCGTGGGACTAACTATCTAAATGCATATAATGGAAAAAATTATACATTTAAAGATACAAAATAGAAAGAATGCACAAAAAGAGAAAGGGAACCCATCATTACCTGAATGATGAATCTCGATTGCTTTGTTTTGCATCGTCTTCGATCCCTCTTGCTGGTCCTACTTCTAGTTGATGCTCTCCTTATTGCTCCTAGGTTCCCTACATATATGAGAAGAATGTTTTTAGAGCAATGAAGGATCGCCAATCAAAATATGCAAATGAATCCATAAACATATAATCTAATCCTCATGTTAATTAAGATAGCTAGCATACCATAGATGTCTAGGAAAATAAGAAAGTTATCAAACACATCTATCATATGCTTGGTTTTATCTAACATGTTTCCTTCTTGTGCAGGTATAGGTGAAGTCATGTTGCTATTTTGATTCACTTGATTAAGGCATGTCGAGTGAAATGGGATCCCACAAGGGTTGAGCCCAACATGCATCCCTCTAGTTTTATTAAGAGAGGGATAGTCCCATTTATATCACCAATGTAATCCTTGAAAGCAAGTTTCATTAACATGGTGATATTGATTTATAATAGATACATTATTAGTAAGAGTTCTCTCCTATTAATAAGGTCAATCTCAATCAATAGGAACATGGTATAAAGCTGGCTTTCAAAGATTCCATGTTTCCAGTATGAAATTCATAGGTACAGGGACAACATGTGTATTAAAGGCTATAGATTCTACATAAAATCTCCATAAATATAGCCTATTATGCTATGGTTACAAGTGATCAAAACATAAAGGGATGGTGATTCCATAAGCACAAAGTAATCAAGTAGTAGGTTGCCATCATAAGAGAAGAGGAGCAATACAACAAAAATGATAGTGTTTTGATGCATTCATGTTCACCTTTGCACTCTCTAGTTATAAGAGCCATACGACATGACAGGGTTGTGCAAGTCACATGTCTACACTATCATTTATCACTGTACCTAGTAATGAAGGCATATGCACTAAGCCTGATAGTAAGCAAGAGTTGAAGAACAAGGTTTCAATAGAAAGCTTTGTATCATGAAAACAAAAGGAAATGCTTCAAAGGTCAATGCATTATACATGATTAAATGATGCATGAGGAGGAAATGACAGAGTTTTAGAAATGTATACTCAAATGCAATCATGCAATCAAGATGCAGATATGAGAAAACAAGAGGATGGTAATATTCATGCTTCTAATTGCAAAGATAGAGGATTAGTAATTGAAGGGTGTTGAGGTCTATGAATGCACAATGATAGAGCATACAAGGAAACATTTCAAGGATAAACTTCATGAATACCATATGCTCAATGGAGTAAGAATGAACTGCATGACAGTTACAAATGATAGTCCTATGTAAGCAAAGGAGCAATCAATGCATGGACAATATTAAGGGTGTTGTAGAGTGCCAATCTACCCTGGAATGACAATGATAGTGACAACCCTTGACATAAAGATCATAGTCAGTAATAGATAAATAAGGGTCCAAGGTATAGTTAGGATCATGAAGAGAATAGTAAAGGGAAGGCATGCTCAAATTTTGTGTGGTGATAGTGCCATGGTGTTTGATAGTCAAGTCTCATACAAGCATGTAAAGGCACAAAAGACAATGACAAGGGCAGGAAAAATATAGACAACTGATAAAGGGTAACTATTAGTCAAAAGGAAACCTATTTGAAGGCGGTCATATTATAAAATGTTGGGGCCGTGTGATCCAAGGTCAGAGTTTGTGCATACATGCAAGGAGGGAAAATCCTTTCACAGAAATAGAAGAAAAATATCATAGAAGGGAATCTTCATGATAGTAATGGTATGACAGTCACCATGACATGATCAATTACAAGGACTATGATCACAATGATAGGTATCCTTTTCTGCTAAATCACAAGCCATAGTCATGACTAATATAAAAGCAAATGGCTACAAAAATGAAAACCCACAGACTTGTGAAAAATGAAACCCTTAGGGTTTGTTACTTTTCTTCTCCATAAAATGCAAAGAAACTCTCAGCCAAGCTCAGAATGGTGGAACTCGTGGAATTTTGCAAAGAAATGAAAATTCCTAAAGCTATTTGCAAAATATTTGAGTTATAGGTAACAAAGCATGAAAGGAGAGTTTATTGTCTTCTTCAGGAAATAGAAAACAAGAAAACCATGGCCTAGGGTTTTAGAGCCGAGCCAAGAACATAGATCAAAACCCTTGATTCTTTTCATAGGATAAATACAGAGTGCAGAGAGAGGGAAGAGATCTCTACTGAGAATGCATCTTTCTTCGCATACATCGAAACCCACTTGGGGTTTGCTGGAGAAGAGCAAATGTAGAAGAAATATTGAAGGATTGAAGCTTTTCAAGTTTGGAAGCAATTGAAAATGCATTTTAAAAGGCCTTCTTAGCTGCGACCTATCATACAAAATAAGTTTTCTTTCAAATTTTTACAGGAAGAGAAAAATGTATAGAAGGAGAAACAATGAATAGAGGTGCGGGTTTTTTGGTAACCCAACAACAAATCTTAATACCTACAACAAGATAGGGTTGCAACCATTGAAACAAGTTGGCCTTTGCATTTTTTCAGAAAAGAAACAAAATATATAGAAAATGTCAAAGTTTCTTCATGAAAATATAGGTAATCTCCCAGATATACGTGGAAAATGACATAGGGAAGCAAGAAAATGAAGATATATTCATCTTTCTACAATAAGCTTGATTTCGAGCATTTGTTTCTTCAAAAAAATTTAATGAAACAACAGTTAAATGCTTACCCATCACATAGAAGCCATTGTTTTCTAGGAAATGCAACATAATGGTCTTTTAGACTACCTCAAACCTCCATGAATGAAGCTCAATGAAACCCTACAACAATTCCTTTAAGTTTCTAGAAGGCTCAAATGTAAAATGAAATGAGTCTTCTTTCTTTGGGCTTGGTTTTGTTTTAGGGTTTTTACCCTAAGTCTTAGCTGACATGTGCATATAGGAATTTTTTCCTATCTTTAAAAATATTCCATCAAACTAATGCATGCCATGGGTTAGTGATCTTATAAGCCCCTTGATTATGCTTTTTCATTAAGACTTTTAAGACTTATGTTTTGCATTTGTTTTCTCATGTGGGTCGGGCCCTTGCTTTTATTTTTGCATGGTTTTTTAAATGTAAGATGTTTTTTGTTAAGTGATAATCTATAAATCACTTAATTATAAATGTTACTTTTAGATGCAAAATAAAGACAACGTGTCTTATAAGGGATTTTATGAGTTTGTTTAATTGAGTCCTCACATCTTGCAAACATAAAGGAGTTAGTTGTTGCAGTTGGTCGACCAAGGGAGAGTATATAGGGAGGTTTGGAGAGGTCATTGAACATTTGGAGAGCATATAGGGGCTTTTATTCACCTTTTTGGAGGATTTGAGAGGATTTAGGCACCATTTTCTTGTGCTTTTATGTTTGACATGGTCAAACTTGACTTTTTCCACACATTGGAGCTCTTTTGGAGAAGATTCAATTGCTAGTTTTTTGGCTTTTTGGAGGCATCCGACCCAAGGAAGCTTCTAGTTCCTTCTTTAGTGCAACTACTTGGTTGATGGATATAGTCACTTTGTTGACTCATTTGTACTCAGTTCTGATTATGCACTTTTTGGTACTGAGTGACTTTTCAGTCCTTAAACAGTTTTTGGCATACTTTTGTAACTCATTTTTGGATATGAAATACAGTAAAGACCTTGGATATCATTGATTTGAAGTTTTTCCTACTTGTTCTTTGCATTATTGTGTGCATTCAATTGATTGATTAATTTATTTGTGAGGTATTGTCCATTTCCTTATAACTTTGTCTTAGATTAACACCTTTATGCAAAAGTATGTTAATGCAGGTTGCAAACTTTTTCAAAAAATGTAAATGGCTTTTAGCTATGGAGTTATCTTCCTCCTAGGAGTCCGAGCATTAGGACCTCTTTGTGAAGCACTTATGCAAAGGCATGCAGTAATGAGTTGCACAAGTTTAATTTCTATCATTGTAGTCAAGTGTTTGCAATCTAAGCTTTATGTCCTATTTTAGTTTGGTGTATCAGTTTTTAGTTTATGTTTTGTCTCTCCCTTTTCCTTGACATAATAGTAGAATAGCTTAGGTAGGTGATAACCATTTGGGAAACCAGCCTTCTCCGGAGGTTGATCTCTATTTTCAAAGCCCACACTTTGAGACGTCTTCCAATTTTTCACTGAGTGGTTGAACAAGGTTCAACAAAGGGTGCACATTTAGGTGATAACAATTTTGGCACGCCCGGTGGGACTGGAACACAATTTTTAGTTCATTTTAGTTTTCATTATACTGTTGTCCTAGTGTGTGCAACAATATTTATGGATTTTAAGAGGTCTAACATACATACCTGACGACTTTGAAACTCTGGATTAGAGAGATCTAGTGCAAGATACCATATGAAAAGGATACAAAATAGTTGAATTAATATTCCTTTCAAATATTTACAGCTGTCCCCACCTAGAAGACAAGGTAGAACAACAAAACAAACTCCTTTTTCATCAAAAAGAGTTTAGTCTACACCACCTAGTTTCAAACCAATAGTTGTAGTAGCTATAGCAAGTGTCTCTATTCCTTTAGTTGCTTTAGCTGTTAAACAATTCAGGTCAATCCAATGGCAACACAAAGGAATCAACCTTTTGTTCCATTTAATGGAGGCAACCCACTAATATTGTAGCAACATGATGATATTCCTATGGTTGCATTAAAAAGTTTACCTTTTTTCATAGGGGAGCATCAAACTACTCCCATTGAGCATATCAGGGATGTGGCTTCATTATGTGGATTCCATCACATCACCCAAGAGAATGTTGTAGTGAGATTGTTGGCTACTTCACTAAAGGGGAAGGCCCTTCAGTGGTTTAGGGGTTTAGCAGTTGGCTTCTATAAAAAACTGGGATGAGTGGGGAGTAGCTTTGAACAAGCAATTTAAAGACAAGTCTGATCACTTGTCACTAGTTGAGAAAATGAATACAATTAAGAGGTCTCCTTAGGAGCAAATGACAAGTTTCAACTTCTATTTTCAAAAGACATGGAATATGATTCCTATTACGGTAAGACCTCCAGAATATGCCTTTCTTAATTATTTAAAGGCTCTTAACAGTGATATAGTATAGATGATACAATCTATGGGAGGTAGCTCTTTAACAGTTTCATTTGACATTGTAGTGAGGGTAGAAAATAGTCTTATCCAGGCTGGTAAGATTGTATCTAGATCGCCAATGCCAATTTTCCCAGAAATTTAGCCTTCTATTCCTTTGCAAATACCACCCTTTGCCCCTATACCCGTTGTCCCAACATTACCAGATGTTGTTAATTGAGATAAGACTGTTCAAACCCTTTCTACCGAGTTGCAGGAAATCAAAGGATTACTTTAGTCCTTTAGAAATGAGTTAGTGACCATTAAAAAGCAGTAGTTCCAAAATTTTAAGCCATATCAACCTCAAAGTAAAGGGAAGATTCAAACTTATCCAGCTAGTAGACAACCATTTTAGGGGAACAATCAAGGAGGAAGGAAAAATCTTAATTAGAGGCCTTTCCAAGCATATAATCCATCTCCAAAAAGTTCAGCCAAAGATCTGGTTCCAGTTCAGAATAACCTTGCGGCTAAGTATGAGTGGTGCTTTCCGTGCAATCAACCCCACAATCAAGCTACATGTTCAAATGGGATGATCAATCAAGCATTGATGAAGTAGAATGTCTCAAATATGCAAAAAACACCCAATGAGGAGTCTCCACAACAACAAAATCTCCCTCCAAGTGATGTAACTCTTGAATTGGCAAGGAGAGGAATTTTGTGGAGTAAATAGGGATGATTCTCCAGTTGCAACTAATACAAGAGCCAAGAAGAGGGATTTTGAGATTGAACAATCAACAAACAAAGGAAAGGAAGCTGTTGGTGTTGGGACTATCAAATTTTACAAATTTGAAGTGCCCATTTCAAAAAAATTCCTTTGCACATTTAGGGGTGCACCTGATGAATCTGCCTAAGTGACCTACTTTGGAGGGTCATAATTTGGTTCCAGTTGATTTTCATGCAAAACCCATCAGTGGAACCACTCATGTGACATATGTAAATAGGCATGTCAATTTTTAGCTTCCCATGATAAGTTTTGTCAGGGTTTTGAAAAGCAAAGCTAGAGGGTTTTGACACTTTTCTACTATTTGAGAACTTTCAGTTCTACAAAGTGACCTCCTGTTCAAGTTAATATTTTGCAACTGGATGATCATCATGTCAAATGGATTCTTTCTCTCCATTTTCCATACATAACTGTGCTCCCTAGTCTAGTTTTAGAGCCTCATGATTTGATTTGCTATTTTTACTAGGCCAAAAGCAAATGCAATTTGTTTAGTTTTGCACCTACATTTTCTGAAACCTTTCAAGGTGGTCAACTTTGAAACCTAATATCTCATGAAGATTGATGATTCAAGCAAATCCCTCTTGCACACATATTCTATGTACCTAAATGAGCTTGTGTTTCCAGTGGCAGTTCACTAGGAGTTGATTTGATATTTTTTCAAAATGGTGATTTGGTGAGTTTTAATTGATTCTAAACAACTATTGTTGCAGAAAAGTTTGAGTAAGCAAATTTTTTGATTAATATATTTCACCTCGAGATCTCTTTTTCCAAACTTCTTTTGCACTCCATTCTTGGGTCAAGTGTCTACATGCTTGTAAGTTTTCATAGTTCAAGGAGGTCATTTGACTAATTTCCTAGGGCGATTCTAGAGCCCACTTGGCCAATTTTGCTCATTGTTCAAATGTGCCAGAAAACAAATTTTAATGACAACCAATTTCAAATCTTCACGCCAGATGCATTCAAAAGACAGTGGCAATTCAATTGAGCATAAAAATTGTTTGAAAATGATTTTTTTTTAGCCGAGCCCACATGGGGAATCAACATGCTTTACATAGTTATGGAGTTTTTCAGTTTTCATCGTCACAAGTTCCTTCCAATGCAAAATGAAGAAGGTGATGTTCACATTAGCCATCATGGGGTTTCCTGGTAATGTGGAAGCATGTTAGGATATCTAGGGTATTCAAGTGGCATCCTTGAAGAGAAATAATCTCATGGAGTGTTGTAATTATGAACTACCTTTTAATAAGGGATGATAGTAGGGGCAGTGATGTAATTATTTAAAAGAGGAATGGACTTTTGTATGGATTGCTTAGATATGACAGAGTTTGAGGATTTAATGAACATGAAATTGAGGATTCATCATGCAATATTTAAGGACCATGATAATGAATGGCTTACACAAATTTTCTTATGTTGAGGATGTAAAATAGAACTCAAGAAAAACCAATTATGCTAATATGAAAGGAGTGGCATAAAATACCCCTAATTGGGTCACATGTTGTAGGAGCTCTATACAATGCATGATGAGAAAAAGATAGGAATATTGCATGTAATATGTGGCTGCAATTAAGCTACCATGAGAAATTAGGCTATTGTTGACAATACAAAACATACTATTTATTGGCTAAATAAATTAAATCCTCAATGAGTAAACATAAAATGAACATCCACAAACATTGTGGGGTTCAACCCAACACCTGCCAACTACACTTGCTCGAAGGTTCTTGAATTTGCTTTACAAAGAAATCTATTTTGTGTATTCCCAGGGAACATGAAGGGTTGGATTGAGGTATGGATGAGCTGCCATAGGGAAAACTTGTGATCAAAGGCTCGATGTGAAAGCGAGCCATTCAGGCGGCATGAAAATCAATTGATATTGTTGTAGGAAACAAAGAGGATTAAGGGTTGAATAGTGGTGTTGTTAAAACCAGTTGAAGAGATACTTCACAGAGATTCAGTGTATGTGGACATGCTAAAGAATTTCCAAATAGATGTGATCTCATGACTTGACATTGGAGCATGCACTCATATTGGTTTTGTTAAAAATATTTCAGAAACTATTTAGCAAATGCATATTGCAGAGTGGTGGATTTTGAGAAGGTTTGAATATTGCGGCCAATGAATAGGAAACTTGGAGGCACAGGAGTAGGGTATGGAGATCCCTCAAAGCACAAAGACAAGGCATTGAAGTGAATGGGGCCACACAGAGGAGGAGTCAATTCCATACCTGGCTTAGGCGTCAAAATGAATTTGTGGAAAAGGCTTCAGAAACTTTAAAGCAAATGCATTCGACATATGTAAGGCCAAATTCAATAACTATTTTCATCTACCTTCTGGTCCGTGCCAAGATAAGAGGAGAAATTTTGAGATGGAAGCCACACATTAGTTGAAGAGGATGCCATCATACAAAATGAAGGATGTCGATACAAGAAACTCGAGCACAATATCAGGTGAAAGCTGTCATTGAAGTTGCAAAATGAGCTCACCAAGAGTGGTAAAAAAGTGAAGAAGATTTAGGGCATAGAGGTGGATCGATGGCTATCAAGGAAGAACAAAATGCAGCCAAATCCTGACCGTTCCTCATAGCCTCACATCTCCAAGTTGCTCACTCATTAAGTATGTGGGATTGGCGAGAAAGAACCACGTGGTGGTGGGCCCGTCAAACAAATAAAGGACTGATGGTTTAAGTGTTTTAAAGTTTTCATTTGCTTTTAAGAGAAAAAAATTCTAAAATTAAAACATTGCTCTATGGTAATTTTGAAGGGAAATACTCTAAGGTGAGTGTTGGGTAAAAAGGTAGGCACAAATGTGAAAAGATTTTAAACGGGCCCCATATTTTAGATGACTTTATAAAATATTTTAGGGAGCAAATTAATGTTTTGGGGCCTGATGATTTTTCTTAAAAAAGTCCATGCTTTTAAATACAAAGTGAAAACATGGGGAATGGATAAAACATTTTACCCAGTGGAGTTGAAAGGCCTTTGTTTAAGAGGCGAGCATTTTAAATGCAAAATATGAATGGGTAGGAAAGAAAATATTAGCAAGGGCTCCCTTTGTAAAGTTCTAGTGCTTTATTTGCTAGGAATAATAGTAAAATGCAACTGTAGAAAATAAGGATGAAAATAAAGTGCAACAAGAGGGAAGAAATAAAGCTTTCACAGGAAAATTATTTTTCTCAACTACAGAGTAAATGGGGGTAAAATTTTGTAGATTTTCTGACAGACGGGTGAATTTTCTATTGCAAAGCAAAGGAAAGAACATAGGAAAAGTTTGTTGTAAGGAAGAGAGAATAGAGAGACTTTTCATTTTGCTGATTAACGGTGGATGAGGATTCTAGGTGTCTTCAATGTATTAACTTCTGGAGATTTCCTTCCTTCTATATCTTCTTTTCTCTTCTCATTGTAAGGGGTTCTAAATTTTTGTATGGGTAGATAGAAAAGGTTTGAGTTCAAGTCATGAATTAAGTTTATAAGCTATAATTATTGATTTCATGAGTAAATATCAGTCAGTTTGTGTAAATAAATCAAGAATGTCATCAAATTGTCTCTAGATTATTACATTTTAAGTCATATGAATTCAATAGTAAAAAGTATGTTTGGATTTGTCATCTCAATTTCCTTGAGAATGTTTTATTTGTTCATGGGTCTATTTCAAAGAAATAGTTAAATACTTTGAGCAGATAATTGTGATTTCAAGTGTGCAGGGTGGATTTGATAAGAAGAATTTGATTGATAACATGAGTAGATCTGTTGGTGTAATGCTTTAGCAATTTGAATCCATTGTGAATTCTATTTTTTGATGAATTCATTTTATGCATTTGACTCCATGGCCCAAAATTAGGCACTGATTTATCATTCAGCTTAATGCATCTTAGAAACAAGTTTAAATTAAAAATTATTTTAAATCCTTGTTGTTTGGTTGAGATTTAGTTTTGATTTCTGCCTCCCAATTGCTGAATGATTGTTGAGACACCACAAATATAGCCAAATTTGAGGTTTCCAATGCTTTCCTTGGCATATTTTCATTGGGAATTATCTGTTATAAAAAGCAATGTTTGTGCATAATTGCATTAAAGTATTTAGGCATTGTAGAGGTTGACCCACCTTGGTCCTACAGGGCCAGAAGTGTAGGAGATTTCAGTCTTTGACTGAATTTTATCAATTGGCCAAATCCACCATTGAGTTTGATCATTAGAAAGTGGCTAGTCTATAAGATTCATTTGACTGATCAATTTGGAGCACCAACAACTGGACCGTCCACATCTCAAGTACCACACATACTGCAAAGGAATACACAAGGTGCTATCAAGGAGCAACCCTACTTGCAAGAAGACCCTGCTATTGCAAGGACTCATCAGAAGGTAAACATTGTTGCACCTTACTATATTATTGAGAGTATGAAGAAAATGAACGTATCAATGTCTATGTGGGATTCTTTATCCATCGCAGGCCAAAAAGACTTATTATAATCCACTTTATCTGATTTGAATGTTTCAAGTGATGCATCAATAAGTCAGGTTAAGGCTATTTTCACAAATGCACCTCATGACATCAATAAACAATTAGGTAAAGATGTCAAACTCCCTCATTTTTATGTGTCTTTGATAGTAGGGGATAAGCTGGTCCATAACTGCATGGTAGATAGTGGGGAAATCAGTTATGTCATGCCCAAACAGATTGTTGATAAGTTGGAACTGAAATATCATCCCCTTGAGAAAGGAGTGGTCCAATTAGATGGGACATCCATTAACACCGTAGGTGTCATTAAGGATTTAAGCCTTACACTTCATGCTTGTCCAAACTTTTCCATTCCTCAAGACATATTTGTCATTGACTTGCCACTTTATTTTACATTATGCTTGTCAAGAGATTTCACTGCCAAGATAGGGGGTTATTTTTCCTCAGATTGGTCCCACATGTTGTTTAGGACTAGATATGGGAAAAAACGAACTATAAAATTTGAGTCGCTTGCCAAAGACCACATAGAACCTTATATATGAGGTGTTGTTAATGCCAATTGTGCTATTTTTGATGATGATGAGCTTGTTGCTACTCAAGAATTGTGAGCTAAAAGTGTACTAGATATACTCTTAAATGAGTGGGCAACATAAAATATTGAGGATAATCCAAATGACAACATTGAAGAAGCTAGTTTGGGGGTAGATATGTTACATGAACCTAAAACAGTTATGCCAAACCTTGAAAAGAAGGCAAAACAACAGCTAGGACAACAAGATGAAGTGTGGAAGATGTGCTTTGATGGTTCCTGGAGTAGGAATGGAGCTAGTGGGGGTGCGATGCTTGTGTCCCCACAAGGTTACAAGTATTACTCTGCTTTTAGATTTGCTTTCTCTTTTTTTAATAATACTGTTGAATATGAGGGTTTGATTCAGGGCTTGGAATGGGAAATGAAAAGAAAGATAAACTACCTTCAGGTATTTGGAGATAGTGAGTTGATAGTCAATCAGGTAAGAGGCTTGAATGTGACTAAAAATGATGTGATTAAGTATATAAGTATAGGGTGTGGGATATGATAGAGGAATTTGATGCTTTTAATTTAATTTATATTCCTAGGAATCAAAACAAGCATGCAGATAGGTTAGCTACAATAGGTGCTTAGTTTGATATACCTAATGATATTAAGAAAGAAAAAGTGCAACAATATGTTAAGGTTGTCATAAGGCCTTCTATTCCTGATAATAACTTTCATTGGAAAGTGTTCAAGAGTGATGAATAGGTGTTGAGTTTTTTGCTTGAAGAAGATGAGTTTTCAGTGGAAAATCAGGAGAAGCTTAAGCAACAATATGATAATCAAGTCATTCAGTTGAGAACTAACAAGTTACCTAGGGGTCTAGTTACTTTAGAATCCATCTTTAGCACTGATGATCAGCTTAAAAAGAGTAATACCAACATGCAGGTCAAGGAGGAACATTATGAAGAGCTTGAGATATTCAAAGGTAAGCTCCTTAAAATTGGTAAAATCTATTCACAAGAAGATAAGCAAGCTTTTGTTGCACTTTTTCAAGAATTTCAAGATGTATTTGCATGGGAGTAATCAGATTTAAAGGGATTTGATCCCCATATTGCCTAGCATACCATAGAATTAGAGGCAAATGTAAAGTCCGTTAAGCAAAAACAAAGGCCTTTAAATCCAAAACTTGAGCCCCTTATGATAAAATAATTGGCCAAGTTGATTGAGGGAGGCATTATTTTCCCAATGAAGCATACCTCATGGGTCTCTAACCTTGTACTGGTTAGAAAGAAAAATGGAGAAATTAGGCTCTGCGTAGAATTTAGAGACCTTAATAAGGCCTCATTGAAAGATCATTATCTGTTGCCCTCTATGGAGCGGATTCTTCAAGTAGTTGCTGGTTCAGAAGGATTTTCCTTACTTGATGGTTATTTTGGCTATAACCAGGTTTTATATTAAGCAAAGCCACATTTTTCTATTGAACAAAGAAAAAAGGATTTACAAGAATGGAGCCACGAAAAGTATTTTAATTTAAGTAGCTAAAGATTGAAGTAAAACTATACATACTACATAGCCAGCCTAGCCAAAAAGTCACTATCTATGACAAAAAACCAGTCACAAAATACATATTACAAGAACTGTTACATTTAATTCACCACTTGATGTGACAATTTTTTTTTTTATAGTTAAATAGCTGCTATATGGGGCAACACCCTATATTGACCAAAAAGAGTTTGTGCATTAACATATGCTTGGAGTTCGACCATTCTTCAGGTACATCTATCTACCCACTGCCTAATGATTTATAGTCATCCATTGTCTACCACTAAAGCCCACTTTTAGCCAAAACATTACCAAAATGGCCTAACTGGCCATTGACAAACAACCAAAAACTATAGTAAACCCAACTACTAGACACTTTCATACTTTAAGTATATTTGATTAAACATTACAAAAAACACATACCAAAGGAACCCCACCAACACTCATGGCTATATTCTTCATTGTCACTAGGCGCATGCATCTTCCTTGCTTCAATTGCATTTAGGACAACCAGACACTCCACACAACAATCATTGTGTGTAGGGTGATTAGCTTGCTCCTCCATGTCCCTATAGTCATTCTCATGCCACTCTTCTCTCACGCCCAACTCCCAATCCTTATCATCCACAACCCACACTTTTCCTTCTAGACCTTTTTCCTTCACAAATTCCTGCACCTAGCCTGTCAATTGATTCTTGGTGATTTCCACAACACACATCAGGAAAGTGATGTTCCTGTCAATCTCCTCCTAATGCTTTTCGATCTTTGCAGGTTTCAGTGTTTGTACCATGGGGAATTTTGGCACCTCCAACCCATTCCCTAGAGACATGTAGTAATTTTGCAGGAGTGGGATAGCAAGTTGCCATCTACATTGTCCAGTGCCTTGTCGATTTCTCCCAACAATGAGTGATAAAAGACCATTTGGTTGAGCTTCTTCCCCTTCGCTTTTGAAACCCCCATGTAAAGAATCATCACCAGAAACATGGCCGCAATCTCAATGTTAGCCCTCAATTTGTGGCGCGTCAATAGGAATTCTAGACCCAATATCTTCTTGACCACCCAGAGCACTAACAGATGTGAAGACACCACTATCCCTTTCAGTCGCTTATCAGTAATTTCACCATAGAAAGCCCGCTGTTGCTTGATGGTGTTCAAGAAGAATGATGTCTCCATTTCTCTCAAACTCATGAGAAGTTATGAAGTGACCATCTTTGTGAAACAATGCAACCGCCTTCCCTTATTTTAATGAAATTTCCTTACCACATCATGATAGACGTATTGGGAAACATACCACCCAAGACCATTCACAACCTGCACTAATGGATGTGACAATATATTTCAAAAAAAATATGACAATATTATTCCAAGTTACCTATGGGCTCCACCATCTTCATGAACGTTGAGAAAATTCATGTGTCGGCCTCCCCGCTTCCCCGTTGGGTTTAACCCGTGTGCAAATTTCAACAATGGGGAGGCAGGGAGCAACCCAGATTAAATCTAGTGCTTCACATTTGTGCACTCTTTACATTAAGACCATTCAACTATTCATAACCCTCAGACTAGATGGATGACCTAGATTAAGATGTCTTGCTTACCTTTAAAACATGTGCTTAAAAGGCTCCTTTAGTAGCATAAGATTTAACACTACTCAACTTTATGTAAAAATATTTCCTTAATATTTTACACCTTGTTATAGTTCCTTAGATGGTTCTGATTGTTCCACATGGCACTTCCCCGCATCCACGTTGAGGGACAGGAGATGTAGGTGGGTCCCCTGCGGGTTGGCAGGGAGTGGTCAAGGTTGACCCACGCCACTCTATCTTGACTGTTCATTTCTCAAACCCATCATTCACCTAGGTCGAGGGGCAGGTCATCATGATGACTCCAAAGGCTTAAGTCATAACTTAAGTGACCTTCAACTGCTGGTAGCTGGTCAATGATAAAATATTATTTTGGTTGTCATGATTTTAAGTGATTTAATAAGTAATAAAATGTCAACCATTGATTTTTAGAAATCTAATGGTTCTAGTGTTATTTCAAAGGTTTGAATTTTCAAGTCTAGTGCTTCAGACATTTGCTTCCAAAATGCAACTATAGTTGTCCATCGAAAATTCATCAAATGGTCATGGGTTATATTGATTTGCGCTGACATCTTGCTTCAGACATAATGAATATGTTGACACTTGTCCCCATTCTGGACACTTTATGAAGGAATTTGGATGTGTGGAAAATTTGTCCCAGAATAGAACACTATGTAGCATTTGATATTTTAGGCACCCACGCTATGATTTATTATTTTCATACTAGTTTATTTTACCAATGAATTTTTCTATTGGTTTGAGATTATGTTTAATTCACCAATGGTTTTTTTCCTTCATTTGAAAAAAGGTTTAATTTTCCAATGAAAATAATTTTTTTGGCTTGAAAACATTTTTGAATCGCCAATGAAAACATTTTATTTGTTTGCGCACAACTTTAATTTGCCAATATAAATATCTTGTTGGTTTGAAAACATGTTTAATTCACCATTGGAAATATTTTATTGGTTTGAAAATAGGTTTTAATTACCAATGAAAATATTTTATTGGTTTAAAAAAATTATAGTTTGTTAGGATTTTCAACAGACTTCTAGCAATTACAAAAGATTCGCCATTTGGGATTTTTTTTCCTAAAAAATAAAAAAAATCACCAATAAAATTAATATTTTTATCAAGAAGTATAGAAGATTCGCCAAGATTTTACACCATCGCTAAGGGGGGTTCTTAAAGTTATCCCTGACATCAATGACAACACTGGGTTAGCCGAACCAACCGATGTATGTACACTTCATGCTCATGTTGCCAAGCTCCATCAACAATGACAGACTTCCAAACTTCCAACACATGGAGGATAAAGGAATTTTCTATCATCTTTTGGGCATAACTAAAATGGAGTTGTCATTCTTTTCTAGCACATTTGTTGCAAAATTCCTTTTTAAACTTGGGCCCTAGTAATGAACTGTTGATCCATGGCCGCCTCAAAGATATGGGAAGAGATTTAGCAAAAGAAATGAATGCTCGGCCCCATAAACACACAATATTATTCGATGAGGACGATTTGGAGTGTGTTTTATGTCAAAATTGGGTATGTTCTTTTCTATAAATTTATTATATTTTAAGTATTTCACTTTGACCATATATTTGGCTTGGCTATTTTATGCTTATGGTGTAGATAGCAGCTCGATTCTAATTACAATCGAAGTGAGAAATACTGGTGTATTTTTAAATGAAATAAAGGAAAGGGCCAAGATAGTGCATTATCTTTGCTACGAGCCCAATGGGAGGAAGACAATGAAGGAAGACATATTCAAGCAACTATACAACTTGAGGTTGCTTTGGCTTGCAAATGTTGTGATAGAGGGACACTTTTTTGAGGCACGCTACTTTGATGAGTTGAGATGGCTAAGATTGAGGAGATGTTCATCAAGAAAACCACCTCTGGGAATCAACCTCAACAAGATTATTATTCTAAAGGTGAGCTATATCCAGATAACTCATCTATGGGATGAAAAAATAGAACATCCATACATAAGGTATACTTATCTTTTTTGAATTCATTAGTGCAAGAAACTTAATGGTTTAGATTTATGCATGCCATGATGTTTGACCAGATATGGCTTGATAAAACTAAAATTCTTATTTTGAGGAGATGTAAGTTCTTGAAAGAACTTCTTGCTACACTAATATATACTGTAATGTCCCAACTTTTTGGATCGAATCATATAGGCAAAAATTTCATCGTTATTGATTGATTAATCTGATCAATAATTCATGATTTGGAGATTTATATTATCACCCTCTCGTACTATTAATGGCATTGGAATATGAAATGGGTGTATTATTTATAAAGGCAACAATTAATATAAGGTAGAAATTAAGAAAGATAATATGCAGCCTAGAAGTTAACAAATGGGAGATTAAAATTAATATTGCAATTAATATAAGGAAAATAATATGCAGCTTGGAATTTAACAAATGGAAGATTAAAATTAATATTCTTAAAGGCCGATCCCTCCCACTCGATGCCCCTTTAATATGTAATTAAAAATAACAAAATATTTTTATTATATGGGTTGACCCATATTAAGCTTGACACCCATCCTTGGAGTTTGTAATAAATAAAATAAAATTTGTTTGGGTCGACCTCCTAAGTATTAGCACCCGAGTTAATTAAAGGAAATGATGAAACTTGTGAAGGATGGGGCGATTCATTCTTGTAATAAAACTTAATAATTAACAACAACTAACTAAAGGGGTGCGATTATGAGAAAAGTTGCACTTAAGTTTGAAAGAGGCAACATGACTATTTGGAAGGACATCACTCTTTCTAAGAGTTGTCTATTTTTATAAAGGCATAAAGATATAAAAGAAGAAGAAAATGTGGCAAGAAAGATATTAGAAATTCAATGAATAAGTGTGGAGATATATACATTTAAGACTTAGATTTTAAATGCTCCTAAGGAGCCCATATTCAGCCAATCAAGATGTATGATTAATCAACAAATTCAGATATAGCATCCATTACAAATTGTATGAATATAAAGATAAATTAAAAAACAACAAGATAAAGAGGTTTAACCTCTTGCATAAGCAACACATGGTTCTAAATTAACATATCAAAAACAACGCTATAGTTACGTGGCATATTGCCATTATTAAAATAATATTTATATCAGGCTTCTTAATTTATATCATAAACATATCAATATATTAGTGTTAATCAGTTGCTCTTTAAATTAAGAAACATTGATTCTTGGATATCTCAAGATTGAAATTATGGGATTTTTTATTTACATGTTTACATTTTCAATCGTTGACAGTTAAATTGTAAAAACTACTAATCTTGGCCTCGGGTCATTATAGTGGTATTAGAGGTAGTGAACCTGCCAGCCTTTGGGTAAATGTCAATAGGAGATATCAAACCATTGGCAAGATTACTCTATGAATCAGGTAACAAGCTTAGTACTGAATAAAAATCAAGGGATGATGTCTTGAATACACTTAAAAAGGTGGAAGAACATTTGATCCACATTAAAAAGTCATCTAAAGTGTTAGATATCAAACCATTGGCAAGAAGAAAAGGAAATAAGGGAAAATGAAATACCAATCATGGTATTGATGACAAAGCACCAAATGCAAGTAATAAGGTGATAAATAAAATACCCTTGGAAACAAAAGATGAATTATTCGAAAGAGAGAACCTTATTTTGAGTAAAGATAATAATGGACAACTCTATCATGCTATGGATGAGATTGAAAAACTGAGAAAGAAGAACCAAAAACTTGAGCTACTACTTCAAGAGTCAAATAAATATAATGTAGAGTTAATACAAATCCTTGAATAATGTGAGAAGATAATTGTTGATCTAAACACATAGTTTCAAGAAGAGTGTAGATCGAAGGCCAAAATAGAATAAGAATCTAAAAAGGAAATCATTGATTTGAAAGATCAAATTAAGGAAGCAGATCAAACAATCACCAATTTAAAAATTCAAATTAAAGAAGAGAAAAGAATTCAAGAAGAGGTAAAAATCCAATTGAAAGCAAAGGAAGATAGTTATGAAAGGCTAGAATGTGACATTATTTATGTGAGGAAAGAATTGGAGAAGACAACCATCGAGTTGAACAAAAGTCTCAAGTTTGAAAAAAATATTGAAATCCTAGATGACATCATTAATGGGAAAAGGTCATCATCAAATAAAATAGGACTAGGTTATAAAGAAAATCAAACATTAAAGGAAGATTCCAAAGGAACTCCTAAGGAGATAAATGAGGGAAAGATAAAAATCCTCGAAGAGACTTCCAAAAGCACTATTAAAAATGAAGGTAACAAGAAGACAAAGACTCCTAAAGTTGACAAGGACAATTTCAAGAAGTCCTTTCCTTTGAGGCAAGTGCATACATATAGGTTCAAGAGTACCTTTTATGTCTATTGCTACTCATGCAAAAAATTTGGACATAAGGAAAGAGAGTGTAGAACACAAGTGAGATATAACAATAGATGGAACAAAAATAGAAATATTTATGGGTGGACAAGTAGAAATTACAATACCTATGTTCCTCCAGTGAATTATAAGGCTATATGCTATAAATGCCACAACTATGGACATATAACACAACATTATAGAAGTCATATTACGAGACCTTCAAGACAAAACAAGAAGATAAAAATACTTGACAAGCATAAGAAAGAACCTATGAAATTTTGGAAGAGGAAACTAAAGAAAGAGAAGGACAAACCTATGCAAGTACAAACTTCATCACATGTACAAGAGATATCTCCTAGTTCATAAGGAGAAGCATAATTTCAAGGGAAGTTGAGTATGGCATTATCCTTCAGCCCCATTGAGAAGATGACTCAAAATATGAAGTATGAGAATGAACAATGATATCTACTTCAATTTAGACAATGAACACTTCTTCGCATTCCTAAAGAGGAGACAATTGGAGTATAAGAAGCAGATTATTGAAATCAGAGTAGCACATCATCAATGTGATGGTTCATTTCTAAAGCTGACTTGGAATCCTGGAATTATATTGCTTAAGGACAAGCAATTTTTGGGTAGGAGGACTTGTAATGTCCTGACCTTTTTAATCGAACCATAAAGACAAAAATTTCATTATTATTGATCAATTAATTTGAACAATTATTCATGATTCAGAGATTTATATTATCACCCTCCTATACCAATTATGGTATTGGAATATGAAATGAGTCTATTATTTATAAAGGAAACAATTAATATAAGGAAAAAATTAAGAAAGATAATATGTAGCATGGAAGTTAACAAATGGGATATTAAAATTAATATTTCAATTAATATAAGGTAGATAATATGCAGCCTGGAATTTAATGAATGGGAGATTCAAATTAATATTCTTAAAGGTCGATCTCTCCCACTTGGTGCCCCTTTAATATGGAATTAAAAATAAACAAAATCTTTTTTTATATGGTTCGACCCATATTAAGCTTGGTGCCCATGTTTGGAGTTTGCAATAAATAAAATAAATTCTATTTGGACCAACCTCCTAAGTAATGACACCCAAGTTAATTAAAGGAAGTGATGAAACTTGTGAAGGATGGTACAATTCATTCTTTTAATAAAAATTAATAATTAACAACATCAAACTAAAGGGGTGCAATTAGGAGAAAAGATACAATTAAGTTTGATAGAGGAAACATGACTATTTAGAAGGACATCAATCTTTCTAAGAGTTGTCTATTTTCATAGAGGCACAAAGATATAAAAGAAGAAAATGTGGCAAGAAAGATATAAAAAATCAATGAATAAGCATGGAGATATATACATTTAAGACTTGAATTTTAAGTTCTCCTAAGGAGCCCATATTCAACCAATCAAGATGCACGGTTAATCAAAAAAATTAGATATAGCATCCATTAAAAATTGTATGAATATAAAGATAAATTCAGAAACAACAAGCTAAAGAGGTCTAACCTCTTGCATAAGAAACACATGGTTCTAAATTGACATATCAGAAACAACACTATAGTTATGTAGCATATTACCATTATTAAAATAATATTTATATTAGGTTTCTTAATTTATATCATAAACATATCAATATATTAGTGTTAATTAGTTGCTCTTTAAATTAAGAAACATTGATTCTTAGATATCTTAAGATTGAAATTATGGGATTTGTTATTGTTGACAACATGTTTATGTTGTCAACCCTCAATAGTTAAATTATAAAAACTACCAATATTGGCCTTGGGTGATTACATATACCATGTTGTAGATCCTAGACTTGCACAATTCCCAATCATTGAGAAGCCTACCCAATACTCTAGCTTAAGTCATTAGCAACTATAATATATTAAACATTAGTTGAAGCATTATAATTTTATCTTTGACCGACACCAATGAAACATGTGGTTGAGCAGTGCATATAGGGGGGTTCATTTGAAGCCCCCTTCAAATGAAAGGAGCTTCAAACAAAGGGGAACCCTTTTTTTTCACCTAGCCCTTTTAATTGAAAAATTAATGTATTTTTTGACTTTTGAAGCTTGATTCAGAGGTGGAAATGGAGTCAACTAGATAAATCAAGTTGGAGAAACATAATCCCCAAAACAAGCTTATTAACAATTGTAAATTTGATATATTTTGTTTTTATTTTTTATTTTTTATAGTTTTACTAAACATAGGTTTTTCACCGAACATCAAGTTTGGTGAAAAACCATTGTGTAAAAATAGTAAATTAGTTGATTTTTTTTTTTGAAAAATATCTATGCATTAGGTATTGATGTCCTCATTCCAACAAAAAAAATTGATTTTTAATACAAAAAAAGTTATGCGGGGAAAAGTGCACCTATGCCTAAATTGTAATTGGTTCAATGACTTCAAAACTTAATTAAAAGAAAAATATTAAAAAAGAAAGAAAGAAATGAAATGCAAGCATTAGATATCAATGTTAACAACCTAAATTCAAAAGAATCCAAATTTTATCCTTTGCAGAAAAAATGTTATGTGAGCCGAAGTACACACCACTTTTTCATAATGTTGTTTATTATTAAATACTAGTTATCAAAGGAAACACAAAAAAATTACAATTTAATTTCATTTTTTTAATAAAATATATTTGATATCTATAAACAAAATATCACAAATCATTAGTTTGCATCATCTTTAAATTCCTAACAATTTAGCTAGTATAGGTTTCAAAAAGTGAAGATTTTACTCAAAATGTTGATTTCAATGTCAAGTTTGGCCAAAAAGTGTAACCCACTATTGTGGGATGACCCTTAGGTCTTATTTAACACCCAAGCTTTCCTAATTGTTCTCGACTACATTGAGTTGATGTTTTCTCTTAAGAGCCATAAGTGCCAAAAAGTACCAAACTTTGACAAATTATTTCTCAAAAGCCATGGAAACTAAAAATGTTTCTTTTGAAGGTACAAGGCCATATAAGTTCCCTCCACAATAACCACTCTTAAATTTTTAAAACTCCAATCCATTTGGCCATGGCAACAAGTTTTTAAACGTTACAAAAAGCATCAAATGCATTGAAGAGAAAGTGTCAAGGTAACATAATTTTTTAATTTGTGCAACATGGGCCCAAACTAATAATTCTACACATTTGAGTGGGTGGGTCTATACTAGGAAAGACCTTATTTTTCATCCCAACTTGTCTAATTGTTCTAGACTACATTGTGCCAATTCTTTCTCTTAAGATCCCTAAGTGCCAAACTTTGACGGGTTGTTTCTTAAAAATCGAGGCACCTAAAAATGTTCCATTTGAAGGCATATGGTCATGTAGAGTCCCTCCACAATAACCTCTCTCAAATTTTTAAAAATCCAATCCATTTGGCTATGATGATAAGTTTTCAGACATTGCAAAAAGCATCAAATGCATTGAAGATAAATTTGCAAGGTAGCATAATTTTTTTTTATGTATGTCATGGGGCCAAACCAATAATGTAGACACATTTGAGTGGGTTGGTTTATACTAGAAAAGGTCCTATTTTTCACCCCTTTCCCAATCATTCCATACTACATTGTGCCAATGCTTTCTCTGAAGAGCTTTAAGTGCCAAAAAGTTCCAAACTTTGACAAGCTATTTCTCAAAAATCATGGCACCAATTTTTTTTTTGTCATAATATATAGAGTCATGTAGGGTCCCTTCATAATAACCTCTCTTAAATTTGTAAAACTCCAATCTATTTGGCCGCGGTGATAATTTTTTAGACATTGCAAAAAATGTCAAATACATTGAAGATAAAGTTGCACAGTCACATAATTTTTGTTCTAAGCATCATGGGGAAAAAATGACAGTGCTGACATGTTTGGGTGGGTGGGTTTATGCTCTAGGAAAGGTCTTATTTTGTACCTCAAATTTTCCAATCATTCCAGACTAGATATTTTTGAAAGACTAAGGACTTTTTCATTGATATGTTTGTTGGCAACATGAGCATGGTGTATGAGTATAAAGTTGTGAGTATGAAGTACAATGTTGTCATTGATGTCAACATTATGTTCTCGTATAAAGATTAGTGTGCAGACTAGTTTGTATAGTTTGAACATGTTTAAATATGGTTATCCAGTGGATATTTGCAAGAAGGTTTGATTCGGTGAAGATAGATGAAAGGGTAATAGACTAAGTGCCCAAACAAGCATTTTTGTGTACAAGAAATCTGATATTTTTGTCTACATTGGTCCGCTATGTAGAATCTCACTTTGCGGTTTTGGTATAATTTTGTTGGATGTTAGAAGAGTCTAAATCCAGAGTTTCACAACGTTTTGGTCTTTTGTATTGAATTTATAAATGAAGTCTTGGTCTAGTAGTTATAGTGTTACTAGTATAGTATGTATATTTTGGTGAATCCACATTTCTCCATGGATTGGTATTTGGCTTTGCAAATTTGTGGAGATGTTGACAGGTGTCAATAGCGCTTGTATTCCAAGTGGCGTATGTTGAAAAAGACAACTAAGAGGGGGGTGAATTAGTTGTAACAAATTAGTCCTTCAAAACTTTCATCAAAAATTAGATCAATCATTAATCCTTTACTCTACTAATATGATTAATCATTAGGTGCAAAATAAAAAACTAAAAAACATCACACACACAATAACACCAGATTTATGTGGAAAACCCAATAAGGGAAAAACCATGGTGAGGATTAGCTCACAATATAGAGAATATCAAAACCAATTACAAAGGCTCACTGCCAGAGAAGGCTCACTTCCAAAACATGACTCACTATATGAATAAGGACTCACTGTCCAACAAGGGTTAACCACTTGAAGGGCTTACTACCACATAATAAAAAAGAAGATAGAAGAGATTTGTTACAGAGAGAAAACAATCTCAACACAACAAAGATTTCCTCCATAATTTTCTCACACATTTTCAGACATGCATGAATGATAGAGTACACCTTCAGCTCACTACTTTCGAAAACTCAACAATTAGATTTCACATTGTTATTCCAAAACTTGCATCACATACATACTATTTCACATCTATCTCCCATCTTGTTTGTATTCATATCTCCCACAAAAAAACTTGACTTGTATTTATACCATCTTCAACTTTGAAACATATCCAAAGTCAACCATACACCATTTGCATTTACAAATTCAAATTAGGTTGGTGCCAAAACATTCTAGGGTGGAATTAGAATGAGGGTGACCCAACACATGCTTGAAGAGGACCCAAACAAGTCCCAACACACTTCATGAACTTTGTAAGTAATGTTAAACACAAGGTTGACCAAACCAATGTGAAACAAATAGAATAATTAAGCACACACAACCTTAGCATGATCCAATTCTTCTAGATAACAAAATTAACTTGAAAACATTCCCAATAGTTTATACTAAAAAATACAAGTCATTAGACTTGAATAAGAAGAAATCCTAAGCAACTACATTTCTCCTAGACCTCAACAAGATACACTAAAAAATATAGTTCACAACTGGTGAATATAACTCACACTATACAACAATCCAAAAACCCAAAATATTGATATAGAAACTTCCAACAACCATGATCAACATATCTGAACCACACATAGGAGAAAATCCCAGAGCAACAACTGAATACCTGCAACCTTTCTTCATTACAATTTCCTCAATGTCCTTGACATATTCAACCAATAACCATTATCCACGACATCAATGACAACAACAACTAGTTGAGAACCAATTAACTGATTGACATCAATGAAAATATTTTCATACTTGCAACAACATCAAGTTTTGAGGTTCACGTGTTGGTTCAAGGTTGGACAATTGATGAATGTTGATGTTAGGTCATTACTGGTGCTGACCTAATCAGTTTGGGTATTGTAGAGTTTTGAGAAGTATTGATCTATTATGTGGGAGCTATAATAGGTCCATTCCAACCTATTTGGACTTGTTATAAGTTTTGAATCATGACGCAAAGCGCGCATGTGTGTATGTTGAGCCGAAATGCTATATTTTGTGTGTTACATCTAATTTGGCTAACTTAATTGATGTTATAGATGTTTGTGGATATATAATATTTTTTTTGGTGTTTTGGATAAGTGATATGCAATGTAATGTGTAGATGATGTGAATTTTCCTAGTTTAAGGAAAATGAAAAGTAGAGCAGAAAGTTAGTACAGATCAGTATGAAGTGTATAAAGTCTGTGTATTGAGCTTCAAAGGAACCACAATTCATATATATGATAGATGTAGTTGTAATAGTTCAAAAATTGGTTGTGTTCCACCACTCTCTTCTATCTTGTCTTCCTTATGTGTGTAGTGAGTCCATTAGGATTGTGAGTCCACCTTCAATGAGAAATTATGTAATATCTTATAACCAGTTATAGTATATTGTGAGCTAATCCTCATCGTGTTTTTTCCATTTTTAGGTTTTCCATGTAAAACTCTGGTGTTCATGTGTTATGTGATGTTGATGGTTAATTTCATGCTTTCCTTTCTTACTGTAAATTGAATATGATATGTGGAATGCATGTTTAAATGTTTAAGTGGTTTCAAAGAATACCGATTCACCCCCCTCTTAGTATTCTAGGTGTTCAACAATTGGTATCAGAGCTTGGTTCCTTGGAAGAAGCTTAACCACTTTGGGAAGATCTTGGAGGTTGAACACGTGACTATTACAAGATTTCATACTCCTTAAAAAGAGATACCTGATGTTGGGTTTACAAAAGAAGAGTGCATGGTTTACATGAATGGATAACTCAAAATAGCCCTTGAAGATATAGAAAGGACTAAAAGTGAGAACAAATATCTAAAGGAAAATGTCAAAAAAGTAGATGAATTTATCATAAAGTTGAGAGAGAAAATCAAGAAAATTAGGGAAAGACATAAGGAGGTAATGAGCAGTTGAAGCAAGAAAATGAGATAATTACTAGTCTAAAAGTGCAAGTTGAAGAAGGAAAGAGAGTTGAAGAATGTCTGACTACCAAAGTGAAAAGAAAATCTAAGGAATGTTCAAAACTTAAAGAAGAAGTTGTGACCTTAAGATTAGATTTGGAAAAGGAAAGAAAAAGCAAGGAGTCATGAAGAAAAATTCAAGATGATTTCTACAAAGCTTGATGAAATGATTGAAAACCAGAAAGGACCTAAAGACAAAGAAGGATTAGGGTTTGAGAAAGGTGAAATCTCAAAGACAGATCAAACTCCAAATCAAGCTGAAAAGAAGACCAAGGATAAGAAGAGCAATGAAAAATAGGTCTAGAATCAAAGGAGAGACTTCAAAAGACCACCTATCAAACAACCAAATACACAAAGGTACCCATATTTCAATGGTTTATGTTATTCTTGCAATCAATTTGGACATAAGGTTATGGAATTCAAAAGCAGAATGAATCAAAATGTTCAATCTTTTCTTGGTTAATACTTTACATGCAAGAGATTTGGTCATAAAGCTAATGAATGCATACGTCAAATGATGAATGGTTGTAACAATGGTATGAGGGTTCAATATTTTAATGGTTACTATTATACATGCAATGGATTTGGGCATAAAGCTAATCAATGTAGATCTAGAATGAATGAAATTAAGTTTATTCAAAATGTTGTCATTTTTTATAATGCAATAGAATAAGACACATTTCCAAATTTTGCAGAAGCAAGAATGTGAGGAAGGCTAATTTGATAAAGAAGAATGATCCAGTGGTAAAGGATGATCCAGTAGAGATGAAGAGAGATGGACAAGATTTGGAAAAAGAAGGAAGATAGTGAGACTTAGCCCGAGTCTTTACCAACATCTGGTGCAGATGTTTCCTCCAGAAACTAAGAAGAAAGCTTTGGCTCATGGGGAAAATTAACAAAAGATTCTTTATCCCCTACCAGAGAAATGGTGTTGATGCTTCAACATGTGGATATGAGGTGTGGGTCAATATGCTTGACCTATTGGAGAAAGAACCGATGGAAAATATTAAGTTGTAAAAGTTTGTGGAGCATTTGAAGTTGATTGTACACACAGTTAGGGTTTTTACTAGCTTTTCAATTTATCAACAAGGTTTATAAGTGATTTCAATTGATGAAAATAATTTACAAATCAACATTTGAGAAGAGCAGAGTAGTGAAGAAGCGAAGAGGAGTGATCGAAGCGATTGATATTCAATGCAAGAAAATCCCTAGCTAGAAGCGATTCAAAGGTATTTATAGTTTTCATTTGTCCTAGTTTCAGAAAATTCTTTCAATTTTCTACAAAATGTATACACCACAAGTTGTATAGGTTACAAATCATCCACACCCTAAATTCAAAAGGCATCTCAACAAATCTCTGGTGGATGATCTAGATGGTGTGTTTTCGCACATCCCATATGGTGTTTTGCACATAGAAGGTGTTAGGGAATACATCCATGTTAATATGGAAGAATATAATCATACAAAGTTGAGTGATATGTGGTACAAAGAAATCCCTAGAGATGATTTCGAGTTGAAATTAGAGTTTGAGGTTTTGGCAGAGAAGTAACTCAATGTCTAGAATATTTTTCCTATCTTTTTTTATGTAGATCAATAGGTGAGATGCACCTTGAGCCACATTCATGATAAATTTCCCTAGTTGGATATACCACATTTGATCAACAAAGAGGAAATTAGGATTGTCACTTGATCGTGCTCAACTGGACCAGCTTCGGTGCTCAAGTCAGTAAAAAATGAAACTATGATGGAGCAAATGGGTGTGAAATATTATAGAAGTGAATTGAAAATAAATGACATCAAAAACCCAACCATTAAGTATGCTTCAATGATGATAGGATATAAAATATACTTCACCAACAAAGAAAATTCAGTATCAGCAACTACCATAAACACAACATATGAGATGGTTGAGAAGGGTGAAGACTATGATCTATGTGAACTGTTGAGATTGAAACTTCTAGAAAATCTGTAGAAGACAAAGGACTCTAAGTATTCCTTTAAGTTTGGCACTTTGATTATTTTTTTACTATTTGAATTTTTAAATGAGGTCCTCGATACAAGGGAAATTGTGTGGCTAAAGGATAGACCTATAGCCTATCAGATCACATATAATTTGATGATGTTGGGAGACTCAGATGCACAAAAGAATTCCCTTTGTTATTTCTTCAAAACTTTTCAAGAAAGATGTAGACAAGAGAAAGAATACCAAAAACCATAGTAGAAAAGTACAAGAATGGCATCACATTCTTAGTAACAAAAGATTGTTGCATCATACTGGCCATTGAGACTAGAGACATTCGGCTACCAAAGATGGGATATGAGATTATAGAAGAAGAAATCATTGACTTAGTAGACTTCATGTTGAGCAAACCAAAAGACACCTCTAAAGAGAGGTATGGTACATATGAGGAGAATTCTATGCAAGTGCAAATATAACAAAGACAAAAGAAAATTAGCAAGACCATTGAGAAGATTACTACAATAGTTGTGGAGGCAATAATGCTCACAAAAGAACAAGTTGAGAAGGAAAAATCCATGTCTAGCTCACCAAGAGGTTCATCAAGTGTCAAAAGATTTAGTAGAACAACTACCACTCCTTTGGTTTCCCCAAAGTCCTCTAGGACTAAGCCTATGGTCAAAGAGAAAAGAAAAAAATTCACAAGTGCTCCTGTAAAGGATAAATTATCTCTGGTTAAGCAATAGAAGAAGCCTAAGAAAGAAAAGGATGCTTTGAAACCACATAAAACTAGCCCTACAAAGAGAAGGGTAAAAACAAAAGATACAAGGGAAAAGTATATGGGTGTGAATGTGAAAGATGATCAAGAAGAAGGAGGACCACAATTGGTCCAAAAGAGGAAATTTGAAGCTTCACAAGGTGAAGCAAGTATAAATAAATACAAGATTGACATTGTAGACACTGACAATGAGGCTAGGGTAGAGAAAGAAAAACAAGGATACAAGATACAAATGAGGGAGAAGAATCCTAAAGCTGGAAAGGGGAAGTAGACATAGGAAGACAAGAAGTAGAAGAAGATGAAGAAGAAGAAGAAGAAGAAAAAGACTCCAGTAAGGGAACATAGCCCTATGAGACTTGGTGCTTTGTTTAATGGTATTGTGGAGCATGAGATGTTAGGAAAGACTATTGCTCTATATAATACTGCAGATGAGGTAGATAAGGATACCATTGAGAAAGCCATTGTAAAGTATATTATTACTTTTTAAGTTAATATGAAGAATATTGAGAAGCAATTTCCTGAAGAACTAAGGAATACAATACATGCAATAAGATAGGAGGCAATTGATAAAGAGGAAAATTTGAGAGCATTAGCTTTGGAAAAGATTAGTTCACCTCTCTCAAATGAAAATAAAGCCACATTGGCTCAAGTGTATAATAGGGAATTTTGAACTAAGAACAGGGTAACCACCCTTATGAGTAGAGATCAAAGTGATCTAGAAAGGCTCTAGAATGAAACAGTTGAAGAAGTTGTTGACTTGACACATAAATTAGGATTAACTTTGGACACAGAAGAACAAATGCATGATGATATGCCTATTTTAGATGTTAATGAGGTAGAATATGCACAATAAGAAGATGCTCAACATGAGCATGGGACATATGGAGAAAATCTGTAGGACGATAGTACTCCAGAAGTAGAATAAATTGTTGAAGAGAATGTCATTGGTGAGGAGAATCTTGCAGAGGAAGGTGTTAATGATAATGCTCCTCTAGAAGGAGAAAATGCCACTATAGAGGTAAGAGCTATAGAGGCACAAAAGGAGAATATACCCATAGGACACAACTCACCTCCTCTAGAATTAGAGGCAAAGGAAGAAGATGTTCAAGGTCACCCAAAGATAAACATGCCTCTGGATAACATTGAAAAATCTAAGGATGAAGAGAAAAAGGATGTGAATACATCTATCATTGAGGATGAATCAAAAAATGTTGAGAAGAAGGATGTGGAGACACTAGTTAATACTGGTGACAAAGAAAAGGATTTAAAGGAAAATGTTGTAGAAGATAAAGCAAAGTCCATTGGAGAATCCTTTGGTTCCTTCAGAGATCCTTTGAAAATATTTTTGAGTATACAACTACAGTTTCAACTGGTAGTGTTTTCCCAGTTATTGCAACTTCCAATGCAACAGGGGCATGTAGACATGGATAAAATCTCTCTATTACACAAGGTTTAATTGGGCGATTATTTTCATGCTTCTACCCAGAAAGAAAATTTAGAGTCACATCAGAAGAGTGCAGAAATGATTAATGAGGTAGTAAACATTCTGCAAGAGAGCATACTTGAAGTATTGATAACTCTCTATCTGGTATGGAGAATCTAAAGTTTTTACTTGATTCCTTCAAAGAGTAATCTAGTGGATTAAAGGAGAAATTGGAGAAATAAATGGATACAAATATTAATGAGAAGAGATTGATTGACATAATGAAGAAGTGTGCCTCTGCATACAACAAACTTCAAGGTAATCTCAACAATGTACTGGATTTCTTGGCGGAAGCCAAAATGTTATTCAATTTTGCATGTGTAGACACTAAAAAAGTAAACCTTCTACTTTTTCTGTCTTGTTTAGGCCCTTTTTGATTTTTTCCTTAACATCACCTCGATTTAGTGTTGTGAGGTGTATTACACCTCCACATTAGGTCTTGGACCCTTGAAAACTAAATAAAATACATGTCTTGTAAAGGTGTTGTAAAGTGTTGTAAATGACTTTCACAATTTTCTAGACTTTTATCAAGTATCTAAGTCTAATGGGCCGATTTTTCCCTTAATTCAATATCATAAAATATATTATATTTCATCCTCACATTAATCTAGAAGACTTGTAAATTAAACTTATTTTTAATCTAGTGTTGTAATGTGTTTTACACATTCACATTGGACATTGTGCCTTTTAGGCTAAGTGGACCTCATTTTAATGTTGTAAAGTGTATTTAATCACACTTTTTTATTGAAATTTGTGTCCCTATCCCTAATTAATCTTTATATAATCATTAATAGGCCCTTATGACCCCATATTGTGCATCCCGAGGCTTAATTTGATCAAATACCCAACAAAATCACCATATAAACTTGATTTCTTCACTTCCCGACATTCCAACTAGCATAATGGCCCCTATGGGACCCATTCACCATTAGGGTAAAATGAGTCCCATCCAGGTGGGACCCATTCACCCTTGATGGTGAATGAGTCCCATTTGAGCTTTTTTAGGGTTTGAGTGGGAAAAATTAGGTTTTAAGTTTAATTTTCTCCAATTTCAGCCTTGGGAATCAAATTAATGGGAATTTTAGGTGGATTGCCTATAAAAACAAGCTTCTAAATCCTAATTCATAATTAATTCATTAATCATTCATCATTCATCATATTCAAGTCAAGCAAGTTAGGGTTAGGTCATTTAGATAGCAATCAAGATCATTTTTCAAGGATTCAAGGGAAGATTCTTCATTCATTGTTGTAGAAATTCAAGATCTATCATCATGGAAAGTTCCTATTTCCATTATTTCATGCTTCATTATATTAGTTTTTCATTTTGGTTTAATTACCTAAAATGAGGATTGACCAAGGCAAACCCCCATGCCTTAACAATCAACATTTTCTCTTTCTTTCTTTGTGTGTTTGCAGATTTAGGTACTCTAAAGACTTGGAAATCATTGAAGATTAGATTGAAAACTTTTTGAATTCATATCCTCATTGGATAAGTCAAAATATCCACAAAAGGTCACCTATAGTGCCAAAAATTAGGGTTTCGAGTCTAAACACTTGGTAGTGCAAATTGAGCAGACTGAGAGCTTTTGTTTCCACTTTCGAGTTTTCAGAAATTTAGAAGTGGAATCATATGCCATTAATAGCATATGAGTTCCACTGTACCTATTTTTCAGTGATTTTTGTAGATCTAGATACCCATTTTTCCGAAACAGGCTTCGGTGCAGTTTTCTAGATTTGGGACTAATTCACCCAAAATAGCATATGAGTCCCAATAGGCCAAATTTTTAGGATCCACAACATCTCTAGTCTTCATTTCAGTATTCAACATATTTCCAGGTGCATGCTTTTTGTTTTGTTTCCCTGTTTTGTTTCACTTGCATTTTTACTCATCTTTCTAGGTCTTTTGCTTACAACACTGTGTTTTCAAACAATTTGCATTTTCCTAGTTTTGCATTAGTAGTTAATCTCTTTTATCCATTCTTGGAATTTAGGACACTCCATTTAGACATATTTCAGTCATATTTGCATTAGTCTTGAGTGGGAACATTGAAATTTTTGGTATACCTCTCTCCTTTTAGGTGAAAAACCCTAGAAGTGTAAGAGCCCTGCATTGCCAAAAAGCTTTGTCCACAACATGAAATGGCCAAGATCCACAAAGAGCATAAAAGATGAAATGGAATCAATTGAGTCCCAAATAGACAAATCCTTTGGTGCCTATGATGTAGCACAAGATTTGGATGGGAACACAAGGTCTGTAATAGAAAATCTACATGAGCAGTTCTTCCAACTGCAAGTTCAAAAGGAGAAGATTATAATGTAGTTTGGTCATCTCAGGGATCTGGTGAATGCCAAGTTTATACCTATCTCCAGTGCCTTGATGAATACAGATAAAGATTCAAAGTTAAATCTAGTACCTAGCACTCTAGATGACAGTGAAGAAATTTTGATGGAATTTGTGACTAAGAGAAGAATGCTTGGCCTAGTCAAGAAGAGTTGGGAAAACACACCTTGAGAAGCTTCAGGTGTCAAACACTTCTTTCTGGTGATTGTACTTCCCTTTTATGAATTTTAGTTTGTTGGCTCATATTTCAGTGTATTTATGTGAATGTCATAGGACAAATTTATAGTGCAAAATTTTATCAAACACCCTTAGGGGGAGTTAGTAAAGTTTTCAATTTGTTACTCTCTTGTATATATGTACATATTAGTTAGAGGGAGTTCCAGTATATGAGAAGAAAATATGTACCATTTTCCCTTGATGTCAAAGGGGAAGAATACTTTTGGAGGGAAATTTTTGGCATGTTTCCACCAATGACAAAGGGGGAGATTGTTGAAAGACTAAGGAGTTTTTCAATGATATGTTTGTTGGCAACATGAGCATGGTGTATGAGTATAAAGTTGTGTAGTAAGTAGTATAGTGTTGTCATAGATGTCAACATTGTGTTCTAGTATAAAGATTAGTGTGCAGACTAGTTTGTATAGTTTGAACATGTTTAAATGTGGTCATCCAGTGGATATTTGCTAGAAGATTTGATCCAGTGAATTCAAATGAAAGGAAAATCGACTAGGTGTCCAAACAAGAATCCTATGTATATGACATTGAGTATTTTTTTTGCATTGGTCTGCTATATAGAATCTCACTCTATAATTTTGGTGTAATTTTTTTGGATGTTAGAAGAGTCTAAATCTAGATTTTCACAATGTTTCAATAACTGGTGTTGAATTTATGAATGATAGAAGTCCCAGTCTAGCAATTACAATGTTACCGATACAATATGTATGTTTGGTGAATCCACATTTCTCTGTGGATTGGTATCTGGCTTTGTGGATTTAAGGAGATGTTGGCAGGTGTCAATAGCGCTCGTATTCCAAGTGGCATGAAGTTTTGAGTTCCATGTGTTGGTTTGAGGTTGAACAGTTGCAGAATGTTGATGTTAGGTCATTACTAGTGCTAACCTAATCAATTTTGGGTATTGCAAAATTTTGAGAAGTATTGATCCATTATGTGGGAGCTATTATAGGTCCATGCCAACCTATTTGGACTTGTTATAAGTTTTCAATCATGGCACAAAGCATGTATGTGTGTATATTGAGCTAACATGCTATATTTTGTGTATTACATCTAATTAGGCCAACCTAATTGATGTTATAGATGTTTGTGGATGAAGCAAATATATATGTAAGATATTTTTTTGGTGTTTTGGATAAGTGGTATGCAATGTAATGTGCAAAAAATGTGAATTGTGCTAGTGTAAGTAAAATTCAAAGTAGAGGAGAGAGTTAGTACAGATTAGTATGAAGTGTATAAGGTATGTGTATTGAGCTTCAAAGGAACTGTAATTCATGCATATGATAGATGCAACTATAACAGTTCAAAACTTGGTTGTGTGCCACCACTCTCTTCTATGTTTTCTTCCTTCTATGGGAAGTGAGTCCATTAAGATAGCGAGTCCACCTGGAGTGAAAAATTTTGTAATATCTTATAACCAATTATAATATATTGTGAGCTAATCATCATCGTGTTTTTTTTTCCCTTTTTGGGTTTTCCACGTAAAAATCTGGTGTTCATGTGTTATGTGATGTTGATGGTTGATTTCATGCTTTCCTTTCTTACTAAAAATTTAATATGCTATGTGGAATGATTATTTAAATGTTTAATGGTTTTAGAGAATACCGATTCACCCCCCTCTTAGTATTTTGGGTATTCAACACATTGTGCCAACACTTTCTCTTAAGAGCCCTAAGTTCCAAACTTTGATGGGATATTTCTTGAAAACCATGGCAGTTAAAATGTGTTTTTTGAAAGTATATGATCACATAGGGTTCCTCCATAATAACCTCTCTTAAATTTTTAAAAATCCAATCCATTTGGCTATGGATACAAGTTTTTAGATGTTGCAAAAGTGTCAAATGCATTGAAAAGAAAGTTGCAAGGCAACATAAAAGAAAATTCTGCACATTATGGGCCAAACCAACAATACTGAAACATCTATGTGGGTGGGTTTATGCTAAGAAAGGTCTTATTTTTCACCCTAGATTTCCCAACCATTCTATATTACATTGTGTTGAAACTTTCTCTTGAGAGCCCTAAGTGCCAAAAAGTTCCAAACTTTGATGGGCTATTTCTTGGAAACTATGACACCTAAAAATGTTTCATATGAAGGTGTAAGGTCACGTAGGGTTCCTCCACAATAAAATATCTCAAATTTTTAATACTTGAAATAATACTATCTTCAATTAATAACCCTTGAAGGTCCAAGTGCATGAGTTAAAGAGGGAGTTTGAGTTCAAAAATAATAGGTTCACTTTAGGGTTTTTGGTTACCATAGGTCTCTTTGCATGAGATTTTGCAGTCCTTCATGGTGGATAGGGTTATTTTCAAACTTTTATGTGGTTGTAGGATAAATGATGTGTGTAAATGGTTGTTTAGTCTTCAGAGATAATATACCTTCAATCATGCAAGTGTATTTAATCCTTTGAAAATGGATAGAGATGAAAATGGTAATGGGCACTAACTACATGTGATAGTTTTAAAATAAGAGAAGGGGACATAGTTTGTTAAACATGAATATGAAAAATTCCTCAAAGGAGAATTCATGAGTATCCAAATCAAGGATAGTTAAGTAACATATAAACAAAGGACTTAATGTAAGAGAGTGACAATCCCTATAAGAAATTAGTCTATAGTTGGTTTGCCACCAAGGATGCTAGAATGTACATGGACTTGTAGCATGGGGTAGAAGACAATCATATGAAGACCTACAATCTAAGAAGAAAAATAAAACTATTCATATGACATTGGGATCATTTCACACAACACAATGAATTAAATGAGGTAGAAGATGATAAATTTTTTCACTCACAAATAGTGCATAGCTCATGATAGTAGTCATTAGGGTGGTATAGAAACTAAATACTTGATTCAACCCCAAAATTGAGAGCATTATTCCAAGAAAACAAAAAATAACTAAGATTACAAGGAAATAAAAGACTACACTCCAAAGCCAATAGTGGCATGGTGTGATGGTTAAGCTATTGTGTTGTTATTCTTTCCATCAACGTTCAAACCCCATTGGGTGTAATTGTTGAGAATTTATATTGGGGATGAGGCCCCCCGTTTATGACCTCACCGGTTCATAGCTCCAGATCAAAAAAATTTACCCCTTTTAAAAAAAGACTATAGTCCAAATGGTAGAATTCCAAGAAAAAGAAAAGCTCCTAAGGGAGAAGTCACAAAGATAGTGAACATAAAACTTGGCTTAAAGTATTAAAGAAGGCTTGAAGAATGGTAGTCTTTTGTGGTGATAGCCATGGTGATGACAACCCTAATATTTTTGCATGAATAAGACATAGTCATGAGTTGTAGGCTTAATGAAAAACTCCAAGCAACACTATCATGGATAATAAATGGTCCTATCATTAAGCATAAGAGGATAGTCATCATAAAAGGTAGATAATGATGAGTGTGTGACAATATTTTAGATGATAATGAATCCTTGGAAAATGACAGTGACAAAGTTAACAATAGATAGTTGAATTCACAAAAAATAGAGCATAGTTGTTATGTTAACAAAGGGCATATATAAAGCTATCAGAGGTAGTAGTTTCATGTGAGTGATTAATATGGGTATAAGATGACTCCAAATTCATATATGACAACCTTATTGGAGTTAGTAAATTGAAAAATTCTTAAAAAGGTATGATAATCCTTCAAGACATGAGGGACATGATCATAACCGAAGATAACAAGTTGATTGCACAATTATTGGACAATGATTGGAAGAAATGAAGGACATCTAATTATAGAATATACTATGTTGAAGATAGTGACAATGGTCTTCATAGTGACCTTAACATTCAAGAATTAAATAACCATGGAGACATGAGGTAGTGTCTGAAGACCTCCTAAATGTTTAGTGAAATGATGACAATTCAAGTGGGAAATGATAGTAAAAAATTCTTGAACAAGAAGAGGATAGTGACATGAAGAACAAGAGGAAAATCATTCAAGATATTGGCAATCCTATGAAACAAAGGATAGTCCTAAGAGGTGAAACATAAAAATGTGGTACATGAGTATGTGCAAGATCATGATGGGCCAAAAAGTGGTGATATGTAAGTGATATGATGGCACATGTGGCTGGCGACTTTTTTTTTACCCAAAATTGATGAAACGAAAAGGTTTTTTAAAGGAGATTATCAACTTTCCACCAATATAAATTATGCTTTACTATGAGTTTAATAAATAATTATTATTCATTTTCTATTTGAATTATGACTAAAGTCCTGATTGATAGGCTGATTGAAAAAAATATATAGCTTTCAAACGGTATCACATTTTTTGAATCCGAAACATGTGTCACATTCTATGCTTTGTATACTATAGGATTAAAAAAATGAATTTCATGAAGTTTTGACCAAGTTAAGGTGGTTAGACATACAAGTTTTTATATTTTTTAAAAGTTGTAATTAAAAAATCATAATTAATTATTTACTTGGAAAAAAATTACAAAAAAATATGCATCACATTAGGACATGAGTCCTCTACTTATATCTAAAATATTATTAAAAAATATTATGATTTTATTGTGGTTAGGGTGGTCAGACAGACACCTAATTATTATGTTTTCCTTGAAATTTAAGTACTATTGCATTGAAATTTCAAATTTTCACCAAATAGATTTATTTATTTTTAAAATAGACCTAGTATTTTAGAAACTACATTCAATTTGCTACAAATTCTATTCTTACATATTTTTGAAATAATATAGATTACTTATTCAAATTTTTACGTCAAGTTTCCTAACTCTATTTTTTCTAAATTTTTTGCCACTTAAGGGCCTATTTTTTCCATGATGATCCTGCACATACCCACACCCTAAGTTTAGTACTCATGACCTAGGGAAAATTTCATCATTTCTATTATTTCATTAGGATGCAAATCAACAAGGTGCATAGATTGACTTTCAATCTCCAAGGTGAGTCAATCAGACATAGATTTGCATCTTTTTGAGTCTTAGGAATGGATTGGAATTAATTTGGAATGATTAACCTAATGATCCTATATGCCCCAATATGAAAAATGCAAGATCTTGATAACTGATAAACATAAATAGTCAAGTTCTGGCAGATTTGGAAGGTGCAGATGATTATGTACCTACCTAGAAAAATTGGCTTGATTGTGCCTACAAGGACTAGGTTAACCTTGGGTGAATGGGTCTTTTTAGGGGGTGCCCTGATCAACTTATTGGGTCCTCTAATGTCAGATCTAAGCTTCTATTTCTCACCTATCCCACTATCAGAATGTCGTAAATAAATTCTATAGGAGAGTTTATGTGTCTTGACAAGGTTGATGAAAATAAATGTAACAATGGAGAATTTGGCTTCAATATCTCTTCAATCCTTTTGAAACCTACAACTTGCACATTCATAAAGAGGGAAAATGTTGTGCCATATAGGGGCTTGCCTCAATCAAACCCCACGTAAGTGTTCCCATTTCCATAATGGAAAAAATCGATGACGAAACCTTAATGGAAAGGAAGGAAATGATGAATTTAAAAAATGTTGCAACTTACCACCCTTAAATGGCTTCCTCAAAGGACTAAAGTCATACACATCTCTTCAAGGATTTGAATCTTTCTTGATAGATTTGCTTGAATGCTTGGAGACCTACAACAATGTTAGCCTTCACAAGACAATATGAACACACAAACTTTGACATGATGTTGGATCTTGGATTGCTGCTATAAATTACTGATAATGCTGCTCTTGAATGCTCCTAACAATAATGCTTGATAATAAGTTCTCCAAATTGTGTTCTAGTTATTGTATTTATAGGTGTTTATCCAATTTCCTAGAAATTATATTCCAAAATCCAACACTTCATATTTGAATTTTGGATGTTAAAATTCTGCCAACAACATATTTGAATTTGGGTCCTAGCTAAGAAGGGGAATCTAGTCGCCCATGGGAAAATGGGTCTGAGCCCAAATTTCTAGGACACTCAAATTCAGGAAAAATTTAATGATTGGATGCATTTTTTCAATGCTTGTCCTCCTTTGAAAAAAAATAAAAATTAGGATTTAGAATGCATAATTTGGAAAATTAGGAGCTTAATTAAGTCTAATAAATTAGGGGGCCAAAACATAATGTGAAATTGTAAGTGTATACAATTTTCTAGATTACATTTAGCCTCCACTTTGGTGAGACTATGAACTTATGCTCAAACTCACACTAAAGTAGAAAAATATATGTCAAGAGGGGTCCAATTATATAAATGTTGAAGAGATAGGATGACTAAGGATTAAGGAGGTGGCTAAGCCCCTAGGATCCAAGATCCCATGGAAAACCAATATAAGCATAAATGAACACACATGTATGATATGTCAAGAAAAGATACACAAACATATAGTGTCAAAATAAATGTAAAATGGGTGTGGGCTAGCAAGCTTTATTATGCTAACAACCATACAAATATAATAGATTCCACATGGCTAGAAAGTTGTATTATGCTAGGTTCCATGAAATATAATAGGTTTCATAAGGCTAGCAAGTTGTATTATGCTAAACACTCATGAAATACATGGCCCCAAACAAGGTGCATTATGTTGGGCGACCATTTTATGCCAATGCGACACTAGGTTCAACATCCATGAACAAAGTGAAGTAGAAATGCCAAACTCACTCGAAGGGGTGCAAAAAAAACTCACCTCACAGGGTGAAAACAAAACTCACCTTAGGGGGTGCATAATTGACATTAGGATAAGGTCAAAAGGGAAATTTATCAACAATAACCAAAGGGGCATTGTTTAATTCATGAAAGTTCACACCTTAGAGAGCATCACACATGATATCACCACCAAGAGAGGACAAGTTAAGGAATAGAAAATCTCACCTTAGGGTACACCAGTAATATCATTACTACTAAGGAGAAAGTCATATGCCAAGAAATATCACACTCTTATAGGACATCAAGTCTAATATTACCATGAAGGAGACACATCACATGGATTAAGAAGACCACACTTTCGTTGAAAAGGTCACTCTTCTTAGGATATATATGCTATCCTCACTAAGAAAGCACCATTTCCTATGCAAACAATGAGCGGGGGACTATGTCCCCCCCCTTAAAATGTTAGTGTACTTGCTACACTAACATTTTAAGGAGAAATGAAGGGATTCCAATAAGGAATAAACCTAGGACAAGGCCACCTACCCCTTTCCCCCAAGTGTAAGAACAAAGGATGAGCCTAAATGGATGATAATATGTTACTCCTTGCAAAATGAAATATGATTGCATAAAGCTAATTTTATACCCCCATGTATGGTAGCGAATATGTTATGATATAACAACTACCAATGACAAGGAGCAACAACTAATGTTATTAATTAAGTGAAAGGATTTTTTATGTTTTTGAATGATAATAACCAAGGCCTCTTATTTTTTCTTGCATGTTAGGTTCTGTGGGGACATATATGCCTTATTCTCTCACACCACATCCTTTTCCATTATAGCTAGATTATTTCAAAAGTTGATACCCTTTTCCATAAATTGTTTCCAATTCTTTCAAAGAAGGTGGATTTTTATGATCATCACATGTGGTTGAATAATTTGTGTTTTCCTCTTCTTTTCTAAAGGTTGTAGAATCAGATGCTTTGATGATTCAGTTGATATAATTTCCGCTTCTTTCTCTTTTCTTTATTTAATTGTATAATCTTGTATTCCCCATCAAATTTAAGTGTGAAGTTTAATGATCCCCAATTATCCCATGATAATATTGTTACAGGTGAAGGACACTTATATTTGTCCTCAACTTGTAAAGGTTTCACTTGTATAGTTGGTGTCAATGTGCTAAGGGGATTAATCATTCCTATTTTAGTTTGTAAACACTATTTAGATTTAGGATCAAATTTTATCATGTAAACCTTATTGTTGTAAATGTATTTCAGCATACGGTGTAGTGTTGAAGGCACTGTATTCATTTCATGAATCCATGGCCTACCCAATAGAATATTATATGAAATTTTATGGGGGATGACATGGATAGGGGTTTGTAATGTCACCTTACCAACTTTGACAGGTAATGCTATCACACCAAGAAGTTATTTTCCCACATTATCAAAACTGGGGATAGACAAATCAATTGGTTGGATTTTAGTCTTATCTATTCCAATTCTATCCAAAAGGTTCACACTACAAACATTAATTCTTGAACCATTGTCCACAAGGGTATGCCTAATCCCAACCTTGTTAATAGCAGATAATATCTTCAAAGCATCATTTTATTTTTGCATTTAACTTTGATGAAAGATAATGTCTATACTAGGTGAATTCATATTCTCAATCAAGACTACCACATCATTTGGTTATGCACTAGGAGGGATGAAAATTTTTGAAAATGAATTTTAAAGCATGTTATGGTAAACATGCAATGTTTCAATGAGATCCCACAAGGATATCTTAGCAAGAGTGTTACAAAGTTGTTCAAAAACATCAAATCCTTTATCACTACGCTGCGGGATATTAGGTGTGGGTGGTAGATACAATGGAATGTGAGTTTGAGTTTGCTTTTGTTTCTTATTGTTCCTAGTATTATATGTGTGAGCTATAGTGTGATAAATGGGTTGCTTCGACACATGGTTACTAGTGAGTTGTCTTGTAAAGCTTAGGATATGGCCATATGGTTTAGGAGGTCCTATAATTAGAGGTGACTTAGGAGGTATAATAATTAGAAGAATTTTAGGAGGTCCAATAACCAAAGGAGACCTAATAGTCACATGTGCGTTCATAACCTTGACAGATTTCATTTCTTGTTGATGATTTTCTAACAAGGGGGATCTAAGGTGACCTTAACATCTTTATCTCAGAAATCCATCTTACTGTATTTTGAAAGAAATATATCAATTATTTCATTCTCTTTCCCAAGAATATCTTCCCAAGTAGGAGATGTAGGAGGAGAGAAACAAACAAGATTCTCATGATGATAAATGGTTGGATCTTCTAATAGCAAGGTACCTTCATCACAAGTAGGAGGGGTATCAGGAGAAGAAAAACTAGGATTGTCATGATTTTCAATGATTGCATCCTCTTGCTTCAAAAAATCCTCACAAATGGGAAAGATATTGGGAGATGAATGAATACTAGGCAAAGTGATATTAAGAAATATGTCAATGATTTCATCTTCTTGCGTCATAATATCTTCCCAAGTGGTAGAAGTATTAGGAGAGGTACAAACAAGATTCTCATGGAACTCAATGATTGTGTATTCTAACACCAAGGTACCTTCTTCATAAGTAGGAGAGGTATCAAGAGAAGAAGATTTATGAATGTCATGATTATCCATGATTGCATCCTCTTACAACAAAACATTATCACAAATGGGAGAGATATTAAGAGAGCAATTAACATGCTTGTTAGCGGTTTCATTTCCTTTCCTTAGATTATGGTCATAAGTAGGGAGATTACAATCATAAAATCCATGTGATACTCTATGAAAACCATATGTTTGAAAAGGAAACATGCCTCTACTTTCCTTATAAATTTTACAATGTGTTGCAACAACCTAGGTTTTTGAAATTTTGCACAAATGAAATGAAATTTATCTAAGTTATACAATGTTCCAGAAAATACATGCAATGAACCTACAAATCTGACAATCTTCATTATTGAAATGTAACAATTTTTCATAGATTTTCAACAAATGAAGCAAAATGACAGATTTCCTTAACATGCAATAACAGTTTTCTATAATTTCAAATCAGACAATTGCAAGCAGAAATAGGTCAATAATATAGAGACAGAAAGTTGTGCAAAATTTTCTTGAGTCACCTGTACAAAAATAGGGTTTCCCAAGGGTGACTGAGTCCTTGATCGAGGTTCAAAAATTTGAAAAATTGAATCTTTATGTTGTTGTTTAATGTTTCTTTCCTTTGGTTGTAAACAGGTTGAACAAATAACATTTTTCTAGATTTTGCTCAATTTAGGATGATGTAATGAAAAATGCAAGTGTGAAACAAAGGTGAAAATGTTTTTACAAATTTTGAATGCAAATTTTATATCTAAAATGCAATAATTGATTGATTCTAAGATGTCACAACCTGAAAATGATGTTTTGGATGCAATTTTGAAATCAAACAATGTAATGTTTTCCACTTTTTGAACTATATGAAAAATGCCTAAAAAGATGTAATTATGAATTCCAATTCTGGGTTTTGTAGGAACAAATAAATTGAACAAATAGAGAAAAAAAATGTGTGAAAAAGATTGTAGAAACACCTGTACAAGGACAGGGTCACCCAATGGTGACTAGGTCTTTGAATAAGGTTATGAAAATTCAAAATTTGAATGTTTAGTTTGATGTTTGAGGTTGTTGTTCCTATTTGCAAATAAGTTTTACAGTGACTATTTTTCCAAAATTTCTTCAATGAAATGTAAATGCAAATGTATGACAATTTTGGAACAAAATGACACTTTTTTTAATGCAATTTTGAAATGAAAATCTAATCTAAATTATTGAAACACATTGCAATGCAAGCTATGATGCAATATGAATTCAATATTTTGGATTTTATAACTTTTTATGATGAAATATGCAACCCTAAATGAGAAATACAGAACACAATGATGCAAAACTTAGATCTATGGTTTGAAAGACTACCAAATCAGAAATCTATGATGCCAAATGTCAGGTTCACCAAATGAAACATAAAAATTTGGTGCACCCTAAGTTTAATACTCATGACCTATGGTACATTCCATCATTTCTAGTTTTTCATTAGGATGCAAATCAACAAGGTGCATAGATTGACTTTCAACCTCTTAGGTTAGTCAATCAAACCTTGGATATGCATCTATTTAAGGATGGGGATGCATTATAATTTATTTTGAATGATTAACCTAATGATCCTATATGCCCTAATATGAAAAATGAAAGATCTTGATAACTCATAAACATAAGTAGACAAGTTTTGACAAATCTAAAAGGTGCAAATGACTGTGTACCTACCCAAAAAAAATTGTTTGACTGTGTCTACAAGGAATAGGTCACCCTTGGGTGAATGGGTCTTTGTAGGGGTGTCCTAATCAACTTTTGGGGTCCTCTAATGTTGGATCTAAGCTTCTATTTCCTCCCTATCCCATTGTTGGAATGTCGTAAATAAATTTTGTAGGCGAGTTTCCGTGTCTTGACAAGGTTGATGACAATAAATGTAACAATAGAGAATTTAGCTTCAAGATCTCTTCAATTCTTTCCAAAACTACAACCTACACATTCAAAAAGAAGGAAAATGTTGTGTCATATAGGGTCTTGCCTCATTCAAACCTCGTGTAAGTTTTCCCACTTCCACAATGGAAAAATATCAAGGATGAAACATTAATAGAAAGGAAGGAAATGATGAATGAAAAAAATATTGCAACTCACCACCCTTCAATGGCTTCCTTGAAGGAATAAATTTATACACATCTCTTCAAGTATTTTTGATCTTTCTTGATAGATTTTATTGAATGCTTGAATGCTTGGAGACCCACAATAATATTAGCCTTCACAAGACAATTTGAATACACATATACTTTGATATGATGTTGGATCTTGGATTACTTCTATAAATGATTAATAATGTTGCTCTTGAATGCTCCTAATAGTAATGCTTGATCATAATTTCTTCTCCAAATTGTGTTCTAGTTTTAAATGATCAAAAGACTTGGTATTTATATGTGTTTATCCAATTTCCTAGAAATTTGATTCCAAAAGCTGACACTTCATATTTGAATTTTGGATGTTAAAATGTTGCCAAAAACATATTTGAATTTAGGTCCTAGCTAAGAAGGGGGATACAGTTTCCCATGGGTGAATGGGTCTTGGCCCAAATTTCCTATACACTCAAAGTTAGGGACAATTTAATGATTATATGCATTTGTTCAATGCTTGTCCTCCTTCAAAAATAGTAAAAAATAGGCTTTGCAATCTATAATTTGGAAAATTAGGAACTCAATTAAGTCCAATAAATTAGGGGGCCAAAATATAATGTGAAATTATAAGTGCATACAATTTTCTACACTACACAAGGGTACAATACACTCTTATTTTCAGAAGTTGGGGTTCTCATGAAGAGTGGATAGAAGATAGGCTTATACAATGTCCTCATTACAAAGAATTTCATACAAAGCATTGGGTTCAAAAGGATAGTCTAAAGGTTGTGATAGAAATAATTACACAAAGAATGAACCATGATGGTAGCCTTATGCAAGGAAAACAGACAGTCAAGGAGTAAAAATGCATAGTAAAATCTTGTGGTTCTTCAATGAGCTCAAAAGGATAAAAGGGTAGGGGTCACTTGCAGAGGTTTGTATAGAATATGAGTAACAAGGACTAGACAAGAAGATAATGGCCTATTATTTTTTCAATAAAGGGTAGCCAAGGTGGTTATGGAGGGTACTATGAAGGCATGTGTTAAAGGATAGTGGATAGTCTTCAAGAACATTAAGGAAAAGGGTGGTTTTATGAATTAGTTGTTGAATTTATAAGGTTTTCCATGAAAGGAAAGGGAATCATAGCTTTGAAATGGAAGTGGAAAGAACATAAAGGAGTGACAAGATTAGGATAAAGAAGCTTTAATAAGGCATGAAACATGTGCCAAAACACCTAGCCTTGAGGACATCCCACACCCATAGAATGCATTTGACTATTTCAAACTCTCATCCATATGCCCTATAAACATGTTTGAGGAAAATTATGAATGATTAATTGGGTAAACCCACAAAACTGGTTTACAATTCCAATGAGGAAGGAAAATTGCAAAAAATGCCCCCATGGTGAAAATTCTAGTTTTTGGGGGTTTGAATGAACTTTTGGTTCAAGCGAACCCAAAAGGGGTTCACTCGAACCCCCCTTCAAGCGAACCCTAGTACATGTTGGGTCCCACATATTTCACATTTCTCAGAATAAAAAATAAAGGGAAACTTTGTGGAAAGGGAGGTTCACTCAAACCTAGGTTTGAATGAACCTAGGTTTGAATGAACCTCCAAGGGGGGTTCGTTCGAACCTAGGTTCTTTTGAACCCCCTTTCTCGCCTTTTGGCACCAAATTTCTCTAGAATTTTTCCCTTCGAAGCTTGAGTTGAGGATGAAAATGGAGGATACTTCATAGACCCAACTGGATGATGGTAGCCCTCGGAACAAGCTATCCATCGAATATAATTTTAATATGTTTTGGTTTTATTATGTATTTTTTTTTAGTTTGATTAAACATAGGTTTTTCACCGAAAATCAAGCTCTCTGTTATGCACATGTGGAAAAATAGCAAATTATCAAAATAAAAATTTGAAAAATATGTGTAGGCTAGGTATTGATGTCCTTGATCCAATAAAAAAAAATGAATTTTGATACATACAAAAAAATTATGTTGTATACGGTCCGCCTATGTTTGAATTGTAATTGGTTTGACTTTGAAACTTGATTAAGGAAAAAATATTCAATAAAACACTATGAAACCAAATGAAAGGGATAGATATCACAGTTACAAATCTAAATTCAAAAAAAATCAAATTTTATCCTTCATGAAAATTTGTTTATGTTGTATATGGTAAGCATCACTCCTTAAAAATGGTGTTTACTAAAAAAAATAGTTTTCGAAGGAGATGGAAAATGAAGTGCAATCTAATTAAAAAAAAATTGAAAAAAATATATTTAGAATCTACAGACAAAATGTCACAAATCACTAGTTTGCATCATCTTCAAATTCCTCACAGTTTAGCCGCTATAGGTGCTCAAAAGTGAAGATTTAGTTAAAAAAATCAGTTTAGTGTCCAGTTTGGCCAAAAATTGTAAACCAGTATTGTGGGATCACCCAATTATAATGCTTGCATCAATTACATGGTAAAAGTGATATGTATTCAATTATTCAATTAAGCATTTATAATGCAAATATGGATAACATTAATCATTTGTAGTTGCATAATATTATTAGTGAACATTTATTTAATTAATCATTTATAATGCAATTATGAATACTCTTGATAAAAGAAAATTGTATTAACCAAAAATCCTAGACATACAACATCATATATAGATAAAAGTATAACATATATACAAGAAATCCATATAGGCTTACAACAAAGCCATATGGACATACAATGTCACATATATGTAATACAAAATATATATTCAAAAATGCCATATAGGCATACAAAAAAGAACCCTAATGTAGTCATTTCCCTCTAGGGGAAGGAAATAGATCATGAGCTACCCTTGACTGTCTAGAGGATGGAGATGCATATGATGGTGGTCTCTTTCAAACTCGTTCACTCAGACTCCTATTTAAAGTTGTCTGAACCTCCACATAATACGATAAAAAGTATAAACATTAATATATAAAAATTGAATTATAGAATAACATATAAAAAACAATCACTTACCACATACAAATAATCACTACATTCACCCGCAATAGGGGTGTGCTCAAGATTTGGAGTTGTGAAGTGATGAGTCCAATTTATGGCTCAATTTTGATAGAGTTTATTATCCATTTGTTGTAGTTGTCATAGACTTTGATATTTGGATGTTGAAATTTTCATGTTATTTCCTCAAAACTATAGACATTGGGCTTAAGTTTATCTTTGTAACTTTTGAATGACATTAACATGCTATGTGAACTATGTATGTTAATTTTACATGTGGATTAATGAATGTTACTTTAAGATAGTTATAGATATGCAATTGTTGTGTGTGCTAATGTTTTCATGTAGATACAATTAGAGCCTACAAAATTAAGGAAGATTCTACTAGCTAGTCATTCACCATAAAGGTCAACAAGATGATCATTCAAAGGTCAATGGAGGGAAGACTCTCAATGGAGGGAAATTCCTGGTTCAAATCAAAGAATTATAACTACCTTGTAAATGGCCATAATAGTTTTTTGAGCAAATATAGGAGATTTTGTTGTGCTAGATTTGCGTTAAGGAAAACCGGCTTGACCAAATTCCACGCATGCATAACCTCCTTTCCACTTTCTATGCTTTCCATAAAGTGGCATCCTCCTAATCTGTTGGAGTTGACCGCATTGCTAGGTAGTTAGTTAGTAGTTTTTCCTTCTATAAATAAGACTCAGATGATCCTTCTTAGAAGGTTGATTGATCTAATGTTGTACTCACATTCTTAGTTTTTCAGTAATACAATTACATTGCTCTATTGTAATCATGCTTTCCAATGAATAAAATGAAGTTATAAGTTCGTTGCATCTCAGTTTGTCATAAGGAATATTCATCCAAGGGGGCCCACTTGGTGAGCATTCCATCCTTTAGCTTAATTATTAATTTTCTTTTCAACAATAGTTATAAATTTGGCAACTATCTATTCCTGTAGCCACTAGAATTTCATTATGTGACTATTCCTGCAACCAAAGTAGACAGGGTAGTTTCCTATCTATTCACTCAAATTTTCATTTTTTCATGCACTTCAGCTTAGTATAGTTGTTGGTTGATGTTTAGTACTTATATTATTTCTTTCCAAATCAATTTACTTTCAAAATTATGTATTTCTTAAGATGTAGGATGAATATGGCTACTATGGATTCCTAGTGCACATACCATGCTGACCCATTTCAAGTCTACGACCCTAGGTTGACAATTAAATAAACCTTCATAATGATTGAGATAGCTATTTAGATTATATGTCCAATCTCTAAATCACAATTTTAAGGGCTTAGTTGTTAAGTCATTGTAGGAGGCCAAATTTTTTGGCATCGTTGTCGGGGATGGTGTCAAACTAGGAAGTTCTCTGGAGTCATTGGTAGTTTCTTCTTGTAAGATTTCTAAAATTTTGTTCTTAGTATACCCCTCATTTAGGAAGTAATGACCCCCCTATTCTTTCACCAATTCTTTGTGTGATTTGGCTGATGCTAAGTTGATACTGCATGCATAGAGGAAGGAGAAGAGATGCTTATGGGATATTCCTTCCTAATGATCCTGGTCCATTTCAACTAGAAGAGCTTCCAAATTTGTCAAGAGACAAAGAAGAAGAAGAAAAGCCACACCCTTTTGTTGACACATTTCCTGATTTGAACAGTTCTAAAACTTCCTCTGAAGATCAAAATTTGATTAAAAACCCATTTTCTTTGGAACTCCATCAGGTAGGTATGGGTGATGCAAATAGAAATAGACCTAACCAGCTAGCTTTTACATTCCCCATTGCTCGTCAGAATGAAGTTGACAACCTAAAAAATAACCCTACTTCATTCCTTCCTAAGTTTTATGGACTTGTCATAGAAGACCCTGATACTTTCTTGTTTGATTTTGATATCCTTTGTAGAAGCTATGAATATACCACTGATGCTCATAGGCTTAAACTATTTCCTACCACCTTGAAAGAGGCTACATTAAGATGGTTTATGAACCTAGGAAGAAATAATGTGGAAACTTGGGATGACATGAAGACAAAGTTCCTTGAGAAGTACAAGGAATATTGCAGGGGCAGTGACATGAGAGGAGATGACATCTTTAGGATGCAACAAAAGGAAGATGAGAGTTTGGAGGATTACATTTCAAGGTTTTTGTTTTGTATGTAGAAATCTCCACACCATACACTCAATGAAGAGTCCCAAAAGTTTCTCTTCTTGAGAGGAATTAATGAGAGCTGCATTGAGGATTTAGACCTGATGGGAGGAGGAGATATCACCCAAGCTCCTTAGGAATATATTAAGAAGCTATGTTAGAACTATTCTAGGGAAGCTTCAAAGAAAGGGAGAGCTTACCAATCCTCTATGGGTAAGTCATCTACCATTGGAGTTTTAAGGATGGAGATTACTCACTTGTTGGCAGACTTCAAGTAATACATCATAAACAATCTAGCTACATAGTTGGATAAACTTCAAGCTAAGAAGAAACATGAGGAGGCAAAGACAATATTGACAGAATATTTCCCTCATTGCAGAAAAAAGAAGAAGGACTACAAATGTAATATGGTAGCTAACATTGAAAGTAAGCATATCCCGCCTGAGTTCAAGCCAATCCAAGGTGAAGATGACCAAGTCTACTACATTGCACAAAGGAAGCCATGGGCTCCAAGACAAGGTATTCCACCATATCCATTATCTTTTGTTGGGCCATATTTTAATTCTTATTCATTTGGTAACCAATGGCAGCCTCCATATCCATCCAATTATGGAGGATATCCACCACAACCTTGGAATAACCCTACAAATACCTAGCCCAATCACCAAAACTCTCCACCCCAGTGGTAGCAACCTCAGGGGAATTGGCAGCAGTTTCAGGGAAATTTCCAGCCACCTCTAGGAAACTAGTAGCAAACATCCCAATGGAGGGGAGGACAACAATGGCCAAACTAGACAACCAGTTACATGCAACCACCTTCTCAACCCCAACAATCTGCTATAATGCCCCCTCCTACTAGCTCAAGTTCAAACACACCTAGACCTACTCAGCTACCAGCTCAACCCACACCTAATCCAAATAACAAACCACAACAACAACCAGTCTATTCTGTTGATTCAAATCAATTTCCTGCATATGTTGTGAGTGTAAGTGACATCCACTTGCATTTAGGAACCACTTTTCCAGCTCCTTCCACACATATCATCACTGTGATTCTTGTGGAAAAAGAGGAGCCTCTGAATGTCCCCATTTAGCCAAGTGTACCTAAAAATCCTGAACTAGTCCCAGTTCAATAGATTGAACAAGAACCACCATTTCCTCAGAGGTTGGAAATTGTTAACAAAAGGAAGAGAAGAAGGAAACAACTTTTGACATTCTAGATTAGTTGAAGCATATATGTATCAAGATACCTCTATTTTAGGCCATAAAAGATGTTCCCATATATGCCAAAGTAATTAAGGAAGCATGCCTCAAGAATCCAGCCAGGAAAATGAAAGACCAAACTATGGCTCATGTGGTAGGACAACTGGTTGACATCATGCTTGGGAAAGTGACGGTTCCCAAGTATAATGACCCAGGTAGTCTTGTGGTAGGAGTTGTTATAAACAGGATCCAAATAAAGAATGCTCTGATTGATTTCAAAGTAGTAATAAATGTGATGACTTAGGATATCCTACAACAACTAAACATTACAAGCATGAGACCTACTCCTACTCTCCTACAGATTGCTGATAGTTCCACTATTAAACTTGATGGTATAGTAGAGGATCTTTTGGTAACCCTAAACTCTTGGGAGTACCCAGTAGATTTCATGATTCTTTCTCCTAAAGCTATGCTAGGTGGGTATACAATTATTCTTGGAAGGCCATGGTTAGCAACAACAGATTCCTATATTGGATTTTAGTCAAGAGACATGACCATTTCTGATTGCAAGAGCACCAAAAATATTGTTCTCTATGCTCTTTCTCAGCCATCCCATGATAAGGATAACCCCATATGGCCACATGTTGGTGAAGAGGCCAAGGAAGTTAATTGGCATAGCTTATGATGTTAGGAAGAATTTATTTCATGCAGCTTCAGGAAGAAGATGAAGTATTGTCTAACATAATTCAGAACCATTGTGAGGTGCATGAAGCATCATCCTCTCATGCATTTGGTTCTGTTGGTCCAGTGAAGACCCTTTTTCCTGCTCTTCCTGCAGCAACTGATATGTTTCATACATTGCTGCCACATGAACTCAAGGTACCAAGCATTAGTGAAACAACTATGATAGAGTTAACCACACAAGTGCAAGTGTCAGAAGGAAAATACTTGAATATTAACAACAAATTAAGTCAAGAGCAACAACTAGCTTTGAAAAACCTGTTGAGGACCCACTAGCATGCATTTGCATGGGACTACCATGATTATGCACTCATAGGATATACATCAGAGATGATTGCACACTAGTGAGGTAGCCACAAAGAAGAATTAACCTTGCATTGAGGGAAATTGTAAAAGGGGAACTACAAAAATTGTTAGATGCAGGATTTATCTACCCCATTTTAGATAGCTAGTGGGTGTCCCCATTGGTGATTGCGCCCAAGTAGGGAGGAAAATGGAGAGTTTGTGTCAACTACAGGGAGCTCAAATATGCCACTAAAAAGAATCATTTTCCCCTTCCTTTCATAGATCAGGTGCTAGATTCCCTTGTAGGCAAGCAATATTTCTCTTTTCTAGATGGATTAAGTGGCTATAACCAGATACAAATTGTAACCGAGGATCACCTGTCCATGGGGGACTTATGCCTACTCAGTACTTTTATTTAGCTTATGCAATGCACCTACAACTTTTTAGAGGGAAGTCATTAACATATTTTCATATATCTCACATGATTGCTTGGAGATTTATATGGATTATTTTACTACCTATGGTGTTGATTTTAATGAAGCATTGGAAAATCTCAAGAGAGTCTTATAGAGATGTGAAGAAAATAATCTATCTTTAAACAGTGAGAAATGCTTCATGATGATGCAGGAAGGTTTATTCCTTGGCCACTACATCTCTCACAAAGGAATTCAAGTAGATCCTTCCAAGATTGAGGTGATCACTAATCTGCATATACCTACAAAGCAAAATGATGTCAAAATTTTCTTCAGACATGTAGGCTACTATAGGCATTTCATCAAGGATTTTAGCAAAATGGAAGCACCATTGTACAATCTCCTAACTAAAGATGTTGAGTTTCAATGGACAAAGGACTGTGACAAGGCATTCTCTGATTTGAAAGCAGCTTTAACCCATGCTCCTGTACTCAAAGGTCCCAATTGGGAGCTTCCTTTTCAAATTCATACAGATGCATCAAGTTATGCTATAGGAGTAGTCTTGGGACAGAAAGAAGGAGCAATTGAGAATGCTATTTATTTTGTTAGCAAGAACTTGCAAGGAGCTGAATTCAATTATATAATGACAAAAAAAGAAATGTTGGCAGTGATCTATACCCTTTACAAATTCAGGCACTACATAACAGGCTATCAGATCTTTGTGCACATGTACCATGCAACAATTAGGCACCTCATGAATAAGCCCCTGATTTCAGGTAGGCTAGCAAGATGGTTGTTGCTGATGCAGAAGTTTGACATAACCATTGTTGATAAACTAGGGAAGGAAAATGTTGTAGCAAACTTTCCTCAAGACTGACTACATTAGAGGACAATCAAGTCATTGATGACTCTTTCCCTGATGAAAATTTGTTTTCCATCAGTGTGCATACACCCTAATATGTTCACATAGCTAATTATCTGGTCATAGGGAGAGTTCCTCCCAATTTCTCTCCAAAAGAGAGAAGGGTGCTCATTGATAAAACTTTTCCTTTCTCATGGATTATAGGATGTTTGTTCTACACTGGACCATACCATGTCATGAGGAGATGTGTGAGGGAAGATGAGACATATGATGTATTGCATGCATGTCACGATGAACCCTATGGAGGGAATTTTGTAGCCAAGAGGACAACAATGAAGATTCTAAAGACAGGATATTACTGGCCCACACTCCACAAGGATGCAAGGAAATATACAAGGAAGTGTGATAGATTCCAGAGGATGGGCCAACCAACCAAATCTGATGAGATGCCACTTTACCCCTAGGTAGTAATCACTTCATTTGATAAATGGAGATTGGATTTTGTAGGACCCATTGATCCTCCATCACATGGTAAATCCTGTATCTTGGTTTGCACTGATTATGTAACCAAGTGGGTTGAAGTTAAAGCAATGAAGCATGCAAGAGATAATAAGGTTGCATACATTCTTTATGAGGAAATTTTCACTTGTTATGGAGTTCCAAGGGAGATAGTGACTGATCAAGGGGCTCAATTCACATCAACCCTTGTTACAACACTAGTTAATGAATATAATGTGAGGCAAATGAAGTCTATTCCTTATCACCCTCAGGCCAATGGCCAAGTTGAGGTGACCAACAGGGAAATTGAAGCCATTCTGACTAAAACAGTGGCTATCCATAGGAAGGATTGGGCCTGCAGGCTACCAGAAGTTGTTTGGGCCTATAGTACCACCTAGAAAACAACCGCAGGCTTCAATCCTTTTGAATTATTGTATGGGAAGATAGCTATGATGCCCATTGAATTTTAGCATAAGACTCTTAGGACTACACTAGACTTAGGGATGGATATCTCTGAGGCACAAAAGGATAGAATTATGCAGTTGAATAATTTGGATGAAATGAGGAAGACAACCTTGCATCACACTAAGGTAGTGTGGAATCAAAGGATCAAATGGCATGATAAGTACATAAAGTACAAGAAGTTTCAGCCTAGTGACTGAGCACTCCTTTATGAATCAAGGTATCAAGATAATGTAGGGAAATTGCAGACTAGACTGTTGGGACCGTACGAAGTTGTAGAAGTCTTTCCCAATGGGGTTGTACAATTCACCACCATTAACCCTATCAAATTCAAACTTTTGGTCAATGGTCATCGTTTACGGTTGTATCACAAGCCAACATCCAAGGAAGAGTTCATGTAGCAATTTAACCAGCATGCAGCCTTCAAACTTCTTGCAGCCGAAGGAAGCGGACCTTGTGTCCCTCCTTCTGACTGATCTAGTACACATGCAACCACTTCATAATAAAGACCTCCACTTTTGTGGGAGTTCACTTCTTCATTAATCCACCCATCTGCCCATCCATCTCCACCTTTCTCTCTCTTCCAACACTCCACCATAACTTCACTTCATTCCATCTCCACTTTCATTAATTACTCAAATGACTTCTTAAAAGATGACCAATACTTTCTCAATATTCTTTGCAATAGATTTCCAAGAATTTAGGTACGTGCACATCAATTTGTTACATCTTAATTATCTTTTAGTACATTTATTTAATTATTGTACATTAATGTAGATGTTCTCCATAGCAATTAATTATCCCTTTCCCTGTCAAATTTTCATTACCACCTCGCATGTGAGGAAACATGCTCAAATTTAGGTTGGGGGGAGTGTGAATAAAATGTCCATGTGTTAGTCCATGTTGTTCCATGTCAGCAAAATTTAAATTGAGCTAATTTGAATGATAGAGTGAGGTGACGACTCGCATGTGTGAGATGAACCACTGCCATTTTTCTCAATTGTATATTTCATTTATTATTCCTTACTGCCTTTACTACCTCAGTCATAATCCCAAGTCACCAAAAAGGTAAAATTCATACGACATTGGTGTTGGGAATTTAGCAACATTGCAGGAAGGAGAAATTTGGCTTTCAGACAAAGATTGCAAGAAGGGAAACCTTGTAGAGTGCTTGCTTAATTATAGACAATTGAAACAATGGGAGGACAGTTAGTTAGAAATGAACCCACGGTTCATGATGTTGTACTGTAGGATGCACCTTCTCAAGTCAAGTTCAGAAACTATGGATGGCTAGATTATTTCCTAAAGCTTAATGGTTTTAATGAAGACATTGCACTGAAATTTGTGTAGACATTTTCTAAAGGAAATTCCATGGTAAAAGGGTTGGAGGAAATAGATACTGAAGAGAGGATTGTAGAAGTGATAGGGTTGTCTATTGATGGTGAACATTACCCTACTACCAAAGATGCAAGGTTAGCTAGGGCTGAATTTATTGAACCTAGTGATCCTCCATTGGATGTAGACAAGCAAGGTGCGAAGAGAACCTCTCTGCCTGAGTCATAGAAGCAAGTAGTTTTCTACATTATGAAGTACATCACTTGTGAAGTCCACTAGTCAAACCTACATTTTGTGCACTTCAAACTCCTGAATCATATGAGGCATGGGAAAAGAATGAACGTGCCAAATGTGTTATATCATCTTCTTTCAATCATGGTGGCTAAAACCCAAAAAGGTAGGGATAATTTTGTCTCCCACCATTGTCTGATCAAATTATTAGTAGAGAAATCTCTACATGATGTGTCTAATATGACTTGGGAGGAATTTTTAAATATTGATCAATTTAGACCAGAGAGTTTGCAACCTAGGGTTTTTCCTCAACCTCGTAGGGTTAGTAGGAGAGTGAGCAATGTTGAAGCCACTCCTGGAGCCTCAACTTATGGTGCAAGCCCTAGTGTAAACCCTCCTATAGTTGACCAAACATTATAGATTAGTTCTTCTAAGATAGAACATTTAGACAAAGATAGTTCCTCTTCAGACTCTGATGATGATGTCCCTCTTGGAACCCTAATGCAAACTAGGGCACAAAATAAAGAGGAAGAAATGAGGAAGGGAAAATCTAAAAAGAAAACAACAAAAAAAGAAGCACCAAGGTCTAAGAAACAAAAGGCTGACACTGTTCTTCATGTAGCCGAAGAAAAATATGAAAGCCCTCCTAGAAAATCAAGACCAGTTAGGCCATTCGCTAGTGTGCCTCCAAAGGGGAGCCGTGGGCCTCAAGGAACATCACAAGAGGACACAGAAGTCCCAATGGGGCAAGTGAATGTTGAGGAAAAGGACATTTTTGAGGAACAAGAAAATATAAGGTTGGAAAAGCTTGTTGCCATCGCAAAACAGGTTGAGAGTCAGAAGTATGATGAGAATCAGGAGTTCCTGTAGTAAGATCAAGAGTTCTTGTAGGCAGAGTCCTTGCAACAAGAGCAAGAACCCCTACAGCCAACATTGGGTGAACAATCAAAACCCCAGTAGTTGGTGCCACATGAAGAGCAAGAATCAGTGCCAGGAATCTTTTTGGTAGGAATATATAGACCCTCTAATTTTTCATGAAACATGGTAGCCATGAACCTATGGAATGAGATGCAAAGGAGGGAAGAAGAATGGAAAAAGGAGAAGCACAGGCTAAAGGAGGAGATTAAAAATAAATATGTAGAGATTAAAGAAAATGATACATAAATTGTTTCCTTAAAGGAAAAGGTGGACAATGTAGTAGCCTTGGTGCCTCATATGTTAGAATGTAGGACTCCTCCAAGAGTCTATGCTCTATATTTGAAGTAGAGGAATCTTTCTTTTAAACTGTCAAGGATCATTTCAGGTTTGAATCCTTACATTGAGACTCCTCTTGAATTTTTCCAGGCGTATCAAATTGCTCCTTCTGAAGTAAAAAATTTGTTGTGTGAACTCTATTTGCATAATTATGTTGTGTCCCATGATCATGATTGGAATCCATTATTGTATGTTGGGGATCTCCAATTGAGGGAATTTATGTCCTAGATACAAAATGAAATTAATTGGGGACAATAGTTCAGGACTTACAGGCAAATAGAATCCAACACTCCTTTGCTTATTAGGGTTGAATCTAGAAACCCTGGAGACATTTTCTGGGAATGCCACAGATTTCTTTACAGACCAAGTTATAGCATCTGGATCCTACTTGAGAGAGAAGCAATTTACAAAGAATATGAGAAGGTAGTAGAAACTGCAGGGAAATCTATGATGGGATATATGTCATAGAGGTGGAACAACCTAACTGATGAGTTAAAACAAGCTGAACTTCACTCTTTGTAGAAGTATGTTGCAGCAGGCAAAAGAATTGATAAATATATACAGCTTGTAAGCATGAAAGGGAAATTTTGGCTTCCATTAAATTTTTAGCCACCTATCTTATTATGGCATGTGCCAAATTTTAGGCATTATCAGTATGATATAGCAATAGAAATTCAAAGATGAAATAGGTTGGACAACAAGCAAGGGTTTTATTGGGACCCCAATTGAATCATTGCAAGAACTAATGTTAGGTAGCTGGCAGTTGCAAATTTCAGGGTATTGAATAAGCAAAGGAATAACTCTTCCTCTGCTAGAGGACCAATAAAACCTTAGGTTGGGGGGAGTGATGAGTCCAATTTATGGCTCAATTTTGATAGAGTTTATTATCCATTTGTTGTTGTTGTCATAAACTTTGATATTTGGATGTTGACATTTTCATGTTATTTCCTCAAAACCATAGACATTGGGTATAAGTTTATCTTTGTAACTTTTGAATGATACTAACATGCTATGTGAACTATCTATGTTAATTTTACATGATGATTAATGAATGTTACTTTAAGATAGTTATAGATATACAATTGTTGTGTGTGCTAATGTTTTCACGTAGATATAATTAGAGCCTACAAAATTGAGGAAGATTCTGCCAGTTGGTCATTCACCATAAAGGTCAACAAGATGATCATTCAAAGGTCAATGGAGGGAAGACTCTTAGGGGAGGGAAATTCCTAGTTCAAATCAAAGAATTGTAACTGCCTTGTAAATGGTCATAATAGTTTGTTGAGCGAATATAGGAGATTTTGTTGTGCTAGATCTACGTTAAGGCAAAATGGCTTGACTAGATTCCACACATGCATAACCTCCTTTCCACTTTCTATGCTTTCCATAAAGTGGTGTCCTAATTTGTTGGATTTGACCACCTTGCTAAGTAGTTAGTTAGTAGTTTTTCCTTCTATAAATAAGACTTGGATGATCCTTCTCAGAAGGTTGATTGATCTGATGTTGTACTTGCATTCTTAGTTTTTCAATAATATAATTACATTTCTCTATTGTAATCATGCTTTCCAATGAATAAAATGAAGTTATAAGTTCATTGCATCTGAGTTTATCATAAAGAATACTCATCCAAGGGGGCCCACTTGGTGAGCATTCCATCCTTTAGCTTAGTTATTACTTTTCTGCTTAACAATAGTTATAAATCTAGCAACTGTATGTCCCTGTAACCACTAGAATTTTATTTTGTGACTATTCCTACAGCCAAAGCAGACAAAGTAGTTTCCTGACTGTTCACTCAAATTTTCATTTCTGTCATGCACTTCAACTTAGTATAGTTGTTGGTTGATGTTCAATACTTATGTTATTTCTTTCCAAATCAATTTACTTTCAGCATTATTTATTTCTTAAGATGTGGGATGAATATGGGTACTATGGATTCTTAGTGCACATACCATGCTGACCTTTTTCAAGTCCATGTCCCTAGGTTGACAATTAAATGAACCTTCATAATGATTGAGATAGCTATTCAAATTAGATGTCCAATCTTTGAATCACAACTTTAAGGGATTAGTTGTTAATTCATTATAGGAGGCCAACATGAAGCATTGTGACAACCATCAAGATAGCAGTTAAACTACAAATAAATATCATTCAATTATTTAATAATAGACAGATAAAATAACAAATATAATGTGAAATTTACTAATTTTCCTCATACCTATGTCAAAGGCATCAAACTCACATCTATTGTACAACACCATGCTCTATCATCTTATAAATATAAAGAGGAGTATATGTTTGTATCATTTGAAAATAAAACATTATTCAATTACCAAAACTACCTAACATTATTTTACAATTTTTTATATTAAAATTAAAATTCCCTATATTACTTGAGTGAAATTTTGACGAGAACCTTGAATGCCAAGTGTTGATGTTGAAGGACCAACATTAACCTATTCAAAATACAAAGTGAGTTATAAGAATACCATTCAAATAAGGTTCAACTATTCACATGTAATATTTATAGTTCTTTACTATGTACATACCTTTGTACTCAACACCCTCATGTAATAGGTAGGTGGAGGAACGTTGTAAGTAGGGTAAACACTATGAGCTTGAAATTTCATCATAATCATTTTACTAATTTAGTTAATCATACATAAAAATAATTTAATAAATTGAATTAAACGAACTTGTTGACATTTACCTGACTATCAAAGTCGAATGTATCACTCAATAGAGCTTCTATCTTGACCATCTAATCCACTACATATGTATCCCAGGCACATGCATCATGACTATCCTCATTATCATAAACATAGAGAGACCTACAAGATCGACATATATGAGGTGGAACTCGATGCCTAGAATACTCACCTGCATCACCCTATACTAGAGGCCTAGTATGATGTATAGGGTCTAAGTGAATGAGCTAATCAACTCTAAGGAATCCACCTCAACACCCTCCTTCAAAATAGAAGAGAGTCACACGCTCATCCTTTGGTCTAGCTAGTGGTCTCAATGCTTAGTTTGGGTCAATTTGTGCCCCCACTCTATCTTGTATGGATCCCACACCTCTACCCTAGAACTCCCGCATATCAAAGTAATTTGGGATCTGATTGAGGACAAACTCACAATAGAGTTTCCTCAAAAAGTATTTTGGTACCTCATAGTTAATATTGCATGGAGGATGGTCAAAAAGCATCCACCACCTATCCCAAAAATTATTATTTATCCCTTGGTGGTGACATTAGTGGATAGGGAACCTCTTGCATGCATCGTGTAAGGTTTGATTGGTTCGTGGGTTGGTGAAGAGTGCACACAAGTCAGATTTCAAATTTTTTATCTTATTCATATGATAATTTTTTTACATAATTTGGTTTTTGTTCCAGGTCTTATTAGGCCAACTATTTATTTTCCCACTAACTATTTCTACATGAGACATAATGGATTGCAATGATTCAACAAGGGTGGTCCTATGAGATTTTATTCCTGTAATATCTTTCAACCTTGCAATTAACTCCTCAAGTTCTTTTCTATTGTTTTCAATTTACCCTAATATGTTTTATTGTGTTCCTGGAGGATGACGAGGAATTGTAGGAGGTGTTTGTTGTGGTCATTCTTTAAGAGGGTTTTCATTAAGAGGTGAATTGGTATTTTGAAAATTTGTGGGTGAATTATCAAATCCTAAAATATTAAACAAAATTCAATTAAAAAACTAATTCAGACTCCTTATTTAATCCAAATTTGATAATAAAAACTAAAAATACTTACTTCTTTAACCTCCCAACATGTTTGCAGCATTTTGGTGATGATTTGGAAGCTTTGGGTGCAAAATAAATTTTGCAAAAATGTGAGTGTGCTTGGAAGGGTGCTCAAGCTGCAAGTTGAGAGGAAATTGGCAGAATGAAAGATGTTTGTGTTTTTTTTGTTTTAATAAGAAATAATGCGAGTGAATTATAATATGAGTGTGTTATAACATAAGCGTGTTATGATATGCTCACACTATTCTTCTATGGGGGAAAAAAATTGGGTTGTCCACTTTTTGGTCCCCCATATTTTTGCACAGGCCCTTATTCCAATTATAGATGGTTGTAATCAATTAGAAAATCAAGCTGTGCATGGGGTAAATTTCAATATCACCAATTTATAATGAAATATTAAGAGTTTTAATTTTTTTTTACTTAACCATTGTTATGTCTATTATAGATGGTCAAAAATCATTAGATGCTTCAAGTAATAAAATTCAAAATTCCATACCTTCCACTTAGTATGGTGAATGGAGGAGTGAGGAGCCAGAAAGGGCGTGAAAGCATTATTTTGAAATCTAATAGCTCTAAGGGGGGAGATGATGCAAACTCAGATGATGACAATGGTGTTTTTGGGGATGCTAGAGATTTCTTTGGCCCTCTTGTGTGTTCTAGACATTGGCAAGGTGGGCGTTTTGCAGATGGGTAGCTTCTTCTTTGTCTGTCGTCTAAGCTTCCTAGAGCTCTCGTTGTTGCTTGGTCTGACTCTATGTAGAAGTTGTTCACGGTGCTTCTCCTTGTAGGGGTTGACTGGGGTCTTCTTTGGTGGCATGTTCTTTGGTTGGTTGGCTTGGTTGAGCCTTTTGTTTCTGAGTGGGCTCTTCTCTAAAGTCCCTTGCGTCTTGTTATGGCCTCTCTGTCAAGCCAACTTTTGGTTTGGTTAAGAGGGAAGCTTCCCCTCTTCATGGTGTGGATGTGTGTGGCCTCTTTGCCTAGTGTTCTTTTTTTACTAATTTCTTTGTAGTGGATGAGGGTTTGTGGTGCTATTATGGTTGGGATTGGGTGTCGGCTACCCTTCCCCTTGTTTTTCTAGTTGTCATTACAGTGGGTGTGGTTGTGGGTTGATTCTTTTGAGGATGTGCAGTTGAATATTGAGCTTATTTTTTCTCCTACTTGGCATAGTAGGAGGGCTTGGGAGCTTTTCTTATTGGCCTTTTCTTCGGCTTGCTTCTTCTTGGGTGTCTATCCTTCTTGCTTATTGTTTTTTCGATGGCTCTTTTTTGGGGGTTCTTATTTTTGGGGTGTTTTGGGTCCTCCCCTCTCTGTGGTCCAATGGTGTCTTCTCCAGGTTGGTTGTATGGATTTTTGGCTAGTCTCTAGCCCTGATTGACGTGTTGGGGTTGCTTGTTGTTGGGCCTTCTTCTTTCTTCTAACCTATTTGGGATCCCAGCTTACTTATGGGGTTTGGCTGGTCCTGATCATTCTAAGATTGAGACTTTGCATTTGGTGGTCTTTTGGCTGGTGTTTCCTTTTGTTGTTGGGTTCTCCTCTCTGCTAAGTAGATGTGTGGTTTGGGGTAGCTTGGAGGTCGGCTTCCCTATTCTTTGTGGGGAGCTCCTTGTTGGTTTCCTTGAAGACTTGTGCCTTGGCTTCTTACTGAAGGTTGTTTGCAGATAGTGGTTTTTATTGTTTTCCTTTAGCCTCTTCTATCAGAGGAGGAGGTTGTTGGAGCTTCTCATCATCGCTCTGTTGGACCTTGTCCAAGGTGATGTTTGTTTTTTTTCCTGACGGGCTTTGTTCTCTTTGGTCCCAATTGTGTGAGCTCTTTGAGGTTGCTTCTTCCACACAATACTTGATGTTTGTGCTACTAAGGGATGTGATGTTTTCCCTTCCTACTAAAGCCACTTGTTGTATTCTTCAGTCGATGTCTCTTATTGAGGGGGAGATTGCTCCTGTAGAGGTGGAGTGTTGGCTTCTATTGAGGTGGAGCTTTTTTGGCTTAGAGAGTCATGGTTTTGGTGGGTTGAGGTTTCATCTCATCCTCTCCTATAGAGGGGAGCCCTCTCTTTTAGAGGTGGAGGTTGGGTTGGCTTCTCAGAAATTTTGGTGTTGTTGGTTCATTCTTGCATTGAAGTGCTCTGTTGTGTTTTCCAATACCCCTATTGAGGTGGGGTGTTGGGTTCTCCTTTTTCTTTTAAGAATTAGGGTTTTTTTGGTGTTTAAAACTATCATTTTTTTTCCTTGTTGCTCTCTTATAGAGGTAGGGAGATGGGGAAAAATGACAGATCTTGTAGGGTGCTTTACCATCCCTTTTTATTTTAGGTTTGTGCTAAGTAGTTGTCTCGCTATGGAGTGGAGGCTATAGGTGGTGTTTGATGCCTGGAAGATTCAAGCAGTTGCTTTAAAAATGTTATGGGGTTAAGGCCCTTGTGTTTTCCTAGCTATTTTGGGTTTTAAGTCCCTTCAAAGTTGATTTTTTACAGTTTTGTTTTATCTTGCTTATCTTGAGGTAGACTGTTGATGTTGGGTTGTTGATTGTCTATGACCCTATCTTATTGCAGCTTTCCTTTGTTTGTATGGGGTTTCAGGTCCCCTCAAAACTTGTTTGTAAGGGGTTTCTGGTCCCTACAAAACCTGTTGATCGCTAATCAAAAAATTCAAAATTCCATTGATTATTTAAATTCACTACTCCAAAATTTACCAACTAGAGCATATGAAAAAAATATTTTTAATCAATGCATTAAGAGATTTAGAAAAGACATCAATGCATCTCTTTCTTCCTCTTCCAAATTTACATCAATCCTTAGCTCAGGGGACATGTCTATAAGACAAATATCACCACATGGTTTAGTCCAAGAAAAATGCACAAATATCATTCTATTAATCAAAGAGGCAATGCCATTCATCAAGACTTGAATGAAAGAGTTGAGAAGTATGAAGAATTTTAGTTCCCCTCTATAGGTGGTAGAAAGAAAAAGAAAAATGTATTCAATCATTTAGACATAGCAATACAAGAAGAAATGGTTATTATCATGCAATTACAAATTGAGTACATTTTTTCAAAATTATTTTAAATTATCTTATATAGCAATAATTCTTGCTCTTATTTGATATGTTAAGAATGTCATTTCGGGTTTGGATAATCAAGAAAATAATTGATGAGATCGATTTCCCTTCTCTATTGATCTAAACCAAACAACAACAAATTAAGTAAAAAAATATAGATGGTAATTTTTTAACTATTTAATTTGTTCATTCATTAAATGAAATATCTCTCAATTCATATTCCTAACTAGTTTTTTATACTAAATGGAACAAATAGTAGATAAAATTTGTGAAACTCAACCATCAATGCAACATTTCAACATACCATTCTAGGTAATTAATAATTTTAATATTGTTTAGATTAAATACATATGGTATTTTTATACAATATTTTTTCTTAGTTGATTTGTTAAATGTACATGTCAATTAATAATTTTAATATTATTTAGATTAAATACATATGGTGTTTTTATACAATATTTTTTCTTAGTTGATTTGTTAAATGCACATGTCATTGTAGTTTTAGATGATCAACAAAATACTGGACAACATAGGTTGCTATTTTGTATTGATCTTAACTAAACATCAACAATAATGGATGCAAAACAAATTGGAGATGGTCAATAAATTATAAAATGATTTTCTAACAAGTCTGAATTCTTAATTTGTAAATTAATTTTATATCTAAATTATGTAATTTTTTGTATTAATAATAGTTTTAACAACATCAAATGTACATTGGCTGCCTTGAAAGATTGCCATTATACAACATATGAAAAAAAAAAACTTATTTTTTTGTAACAAGGATGCCTATAAGCATTTCTAATAGCAGAACTTCACACATTAGCTCATAATTGTATAGCTATACAAAAATATAAAATTGCCAATGAGTACAAAATGCTTCAAGAATGGAAAAGGTTATACATTAATTAATCTTCAATATTGTTCACAGTGCAGCCCTCCATCTGACTCAAAGTTGTCTTTGCTACTATTTTCTCATTGAATTCACTTTTGAAAGCTTCCAACGTTGCCAAAAAAGCTCCAGATTTGATTGCCAAGACTAACCAAGCTTGACCTCCCTTTGATGGACTAGCACCACATCATCCTGAATCTGATTCAAGAATTTTCTTCCTGCAGTCTCCAAGGTAGCTACAACCTACAATGCAACATTAAAGAGAGTGAGTCTTTTGTATGACTCAGTACATGCCCTTTGAACCCCACTATACTTGTCCTCATTCCTAGCCTTATAGATATGCCACATAATTTCAAAATTCATGGAAAACCAAAACAAAAGAAAATCTTTATTCATATTCTTATCAATGAAAACCAGGATTTCTTTCCAGTTAAGTTTTTCATTGTCTTTCCAAATGTTGAGGTCATTACAAAATAGATTCCACACCTCACTAGCAAAAAAATAGTCAAAGAAGATATGGTGAATGGTTTCTGGCACCCTGCATATACTACACACATCAATGTCAACATTATTCAACTTAAAAGGAACTTTTTGCAACAAGATCAACCATCTAAAGTAGGTCTTTTTAGCATCAATCATATTATGCCATAGAGAGAAAAACACTTTCTGCCAAACATCATTATCCAAACTACAATTCCATACCTTATTTAAATAATCAGTGGGAGTAACAAAATTATTAAGCTCTTTATAAATGATCTTTGCTTTCACTTCTTTAAGGGGAAGGGAGTCCTTCCAAAGGAATTCAAGGGGTTTATCAGCCCAAATCCTAGAATTAAGTTTAGGAATCCAATATTTACAGGCTTCATAGATGACCGAGTAAGTTCTATAATTGGACTGGGGTAACCCAAAGTCCTCTTGTAATTGGTTCCAACCAATTAAGTTCCCATTCTCAATTATGTTCTTGAATGTTTTAATACCAACCTGATTCCATTTTTTAGCAAAACAACCTTGCAATAGTGCAAGAGGTTTACCATTATGCTCAAGGTTCCACCATATGGACCTATTGGGATGAATCAAAATTCTTTTGGAACCAAGTACCAGAGGACAAGTGCAGCTATCCCTAATCGATTCCCAAGCCCTCCAAATACTCCTAAACACCATTGAACCTGTCAGCACTATTATGCTACGCCCTTAATATTAGTGTACATCAGGTTATGAATAGTCAGCTTGTGGCTATCTTAACTCTCTATTAAGTCATATTATCATTAGTATATTTTTATTTAGTTGTTTAGGTTGTCCTAAGACTTATATAGGTGTGTCTAAGTTGGCCTAGGTGATATCCTAGGCATAAATAGGTATATATAGGAGGTTGTGAGTCTTATTTGATCATAAAGTTGTGAAGTGTGTTCTCATTAGAGATATTTGGAGGTCTTCCCCCTCGAAGTGGATTTTTACTCTCAATTATTATCATGTATTTGCAACATATCTCATATCATATTCTCCTATTGTGCAATTTATTTCATAACAAGTGGTATCAAAGCATGATCTTGGCACCGTAGAGGCAAGGTTTTTTCTCAATATTGGAGGAAATCTTGGGAAGAGCATATCTTTTAGATTTTGCAAAAAAAAAATTGATTTTTAAAGGGTTTTTGAAGAACATAGTAAAGAAGCTACAGTCCAAATTTCAAAAGAATTGGAGCAGAATTAAGCAAACTACACATTTTTTTTGGAATCTACATATCTCGCACATCTTGTCGAATTGGAGTCTAATTTTTATTGAGTTTTTTGAAGACATACAAAAGGAAATTACAATAAAAAAATTGGAAGAATTGGAGCATAAATAAGCAAGTTATTGAAAAAATAATTTTTTCACAATTATCACTCTCCACGCTACAAATCTACTTATTTCTTGGATATTTTTCTAGGTGAGAGTTATTTTGGCCGTAGTAAGTTACAGTAAAATTTATAGAGAATTTAAGTTTCATTTGTGTGATTTATTTCAAAATTAGTGGTTCCCATCATGACGGGGCCTGCAACAAGGGGCAAAAAGAATGTTGTCACTCTGGGGAAGACTCCTGATAAGGATGGGGTAACAATAGAGGATATTACTCCTAATGAGGAAATTAGTAAGGTCAAGGAATAAATTTCCTCAATGAATATGGATATGCGTGACCTAAGAGGAGATATATCAGACATACGAAACATGTTAAGCACCTACATGGATGAACCAAGAAAGGAGTTCTCAAGCGACTAGGGTGAAAATTCTTGGTCAACTAACATTGACACAAGATTTAGTACTCCTATGGGATCTAGGAATTTATTTCCAAAGTTGGATATGTGCAAGTTTGAAGGCAAGGATCCTCTAACATGGATAAACCAAATGGAGATTTTTTTTTTAAGTACACCAAATCCCAAATGGACAAAAGGTCACGATGGATTCCCTATATCTAGAACCAAATCAATTCATTTGGTATTGTTGGATTTGCACTCATTGAAGGAAAAAGGGGCTCACCATCTCATGGTAAATTTTTACAGAGGAACTCCAAGCACAATATAGCAATAGCGTCACAGACAACTTCTTCAGCTAGCTAGCTAAACTTCAACAAATAGGATCAGTTAAGGATTATATTCAGCAATTCCAAAATCTATCCTTAAGGGTGGATACAATTATGGAGGAAAACTTGAATGACTTATTCTTGGGTGGTCTCAAGGATCACATTCAACATGAGGTACGCATGTTTAGCCCTAGCTCCATAAATGAGTCTTTTATCTTAGCATGCAGGGTAGAGAAGTATTTGATTCCTAAGAAGCAAGGGGCTAATGTGGCAATAGAGAAGGGATATTCAACACAACCTACTAGGTTGACTCCATAGAAAATTGAGGAGAAAAGAGAAAAAGGGTTGTGTTTCAATTGTGATGGCAAATACAGTTGAGGACATAAATGCAATAAAAAGAAATTGTTTTGTATTGAAGGTCCAAGTGAGGAAGAAGAGGAGGAACCATACTAGAGGATGAAAGGGAGTCAAATGAGGAATCACATGATTCTCAACCAATCATTTCTTGTCATGTACTCTCAGGCTTCATTTCTCCACAAACTCTCAAGGTGGTGGGGTTCTTAAAGAAGTAGAAGGTAACAGTTTTGATTGACTCAGGTAGTACTCATAATTTCATAAAAAAAAAGTTAGCTACTCATCTAAATTGTTTTATATATCCAACTCTAGAGTTTCAAGTTTTGATTGCAGATGGTGGCACAGTTAGTTGTTCAGGGAAGTGTCATACCATTAAATTATCCATGGGATATTATCAACTTGATACCCCAATGTATGTGATATCCATGGGTGCAGTAGATATTGTTTTGGGAGTACAATGGCTTACTACATTGGGAACAATTGAGATTAACTTCCAAGAACTATTCATGAGATTTCAATCAAGAGGAAGTGTAGTAGAGCTAAGGGGTTTGAAGGAAAAATCCCCACAAATGGTAAGCTCTCATCAAATGCAAAATTTGCTTAAGAAAGGAGTGGATGGATTTGTGGCCCAGCTATGTTCATTAGAAGTCTCTCAATCTAATGCTCCTAATCATCCAGATTTGCAAGCTATAATTGATCGTCACTCAGTTGTTCTTGGAGATATGCCTAAAGGAATTCCTCCTAAGAGGGATCATGATCATGCCATACAGTTAGTTCTAGGGAGCCAACCATTGAACATCAAGCCTTACAAGTATCCACACATACAAAAGAGTGAGAATTTTCTTTTGAGGAGATGCTAGAGGTAGGAATTATTAGGCATAGCCAAAGTGCTTACTCCTTGCTTGTGGTGATGGTACATAAGAAGGATGATACTTAGTGCATGTGTCTAGATTATAGAGTGCTCAACATGTACACCATTAAAGATAAGCTTCCTATTCCGGCCATTGATGATTTGCTAGATGAATTGAATGGAGCTATGCATTTTACCAAGTTAAATATTAGATCTGGTTATCACCAAATTTGGATTAAGGAGGAAGATATTTGTAAGAAAACATTTCAGAATCATGAGGGTCATTATGAATTTTTGGTGATGCCATTTGGTATTACCAATGCACCATCTACATTCCAAAGTTTGATGAATTCCATTTTTAAGTTCTTGAGAAAGTTTGTGTTAATATTCTTTGATGATATATTGATTTATAGCAAGACTTGGGAAGAACATTTACAACATGTGGATCAAGCATTACAAATACTTGAAGATCATGAACTCTATGTCAAGCCATCCAAGTGTGCTTTTGGTCTTAAGGAGGTGGAGTATTTGGGACACATAAATTCACATGAAGGAGTAAAGGTGGACCCTAACAAAATTAAGGCTATCATGGAATAGCCTATTCCAAAAACCATTAAGAAAATGAGAGGTTTCTTGGGATTGAAAGGGTACTATAGAAGATTTGTGAAGAATTATGGTCATATAGCAGCACCTCTCACCACTCTATTGAAGAAGGATTATTTTCATTGGAACAAGTTTTCCAATACAACATTTGAGAGATTGAAGGAGGCTATGTGTACAACTCCAGTGCTTGCCACTCCTAAATTCACCAAGGAAGTCATTGTGGAATGTGATGCTTCTGGAAATAGGATAGGAGCAGTGCTCATGCAAGAAGTTTGACCAATTGCTTTTGAGATTTGTCAATTAAAGGGTAAGAATCAACTAAAACCTATTTGTGAGAAGGAAATGTTGGAAATCCTCCATGCAGTTAAACAATGAAGGCATTATCTATTGGGTAGACACTTCAAGGTTAAGATAGATCATGATAGCCTAAAATATTTTTTGGAACAAAGACTATCTTCTGAAGAGTAACAAAAATGGGTCACTATGATGTTAGGATATGACTTTGAGATTGTATATAAGAAAGGGAAAGAAAATATTGTAGCACATGCACTTTCAAGGAAGGATGAGAAAGATGAAGCCTTATTGTGTGCCCTTTCAATATTACAAGCAAATTGGGTGGAGGAAGCCAAAGTAGAGTGGCAAAATGATGTTGCAACAAGTAATCTCATTGAACAATTAAAAAGTGATCGTAGTAGTTCAGATAAGTTTTGTTGGAAGGGAGATACTCTTTGGTATAAAGAGTGTTTGTATCTCTATAAGAATTCCACTCTTAAACACAAGATTCTCACAGAGTTGCATGAGTCTCTAGTGGGTGGTCATTCAATATTTTTGAAGACATATCATCGAGTCAAGCAAGATTTTTTTTGGGAAGGGCTAAAAGGTGATGTTCAATTTTTATTGGTTGAATGTTTTGTTTGTCAAAGGAATAAAGGGGAGATAATTAAGACACCGGGTCTCTTGCAACCCTTATCTATTCCTAGCCAGCATTAGGAAGAGGTATCAATGGACTTCATCACAGGGCTTCCCAAATCTAAAGGTCATAATGTCATCATGGTAGTAGTTGATCGCCTCACTAAATATGCACATTTCATTGCATTATCACATCCTTTTACAGTAAGTGCAGTGGCAAAATATTTTTTGGAGAATATCCAAAAGCTACATGGTACACCTAAGGTTATTGTTAGTGATCATGATCCTATCTTCACTAGTCACTTTTGGAAAGATTTATTCTCATGTTTGGGTACTTAATTGGCTCATAGCTCTTCATACCACCCTCAATCAGATGGGAAAACTGAGGTTGTTAATAAGTGTTTGGAAGGATATCTATGTTTTTTCACTTTAGAGAAACAGTCTCAATGGGTAGATTAGCTGCCACTTGTAGAATGGTGGTATAACACTTCTTTTCATAGCTCATAAAAAATGTCTCCATTTTTGGCACTTTATGGATATCATCCTCCTTCCATCACATCATCAATAAATGTGTCACCAAGAGTTCAACCAGTAGAAGACCACTTTCTTCGTCAACAACAAGTACTTTCAGGACTCAAGGATAATTTAGCCATGGCACAAAATCGAATGAAACAATAGGCAGACCAACATCGTAGTGAAAGAAGTTTTGAAGTTGGGGATTGGGTCTTCTTGAGATTGCAGCCTTATAAGAAAATATCACTAAAGCAACAAAAAAAGAATAATAATTTGTCTCCTAGGTATTATGGTCCATACCAAATCATGAAAAATATCGGTAGTGTTTCCTACAAGCTAGAGTTGCCACCAACAACAAAGATACACCCAGTTTTTCATGTTTCCTATTTGAAGAAGGTAATTGGGCATAATATTCCCACTCAAACAACACTACCAAAGCTCGATGAAGAAGGACGAATCATTTTGGAACTAGAGTGCATTCGTCAAACATGAACAAAGAAGTCGAGGAATATAACTCTCATTAAGTATCTCTTCCAATGGAAGAATTTACCAATTGAAGATGCCACATGGGAGGATGAGGAGTTCATTCAAAAGAATCAAAACTTGATTAGCATTGAGGACAATGCTTCTTTGAAGAAGGGGGCAATCTACACCCGTAATATTAGTGTACATTGGGTTATGAATAGTCGGCTTGTGGCTATCTTAACTCTCTATTAAGTCATATTATCATTTAGTATATTGTTATTTAGTTGTTTAGGTTGGCCTAAGACTTATATAGGTGTGTTTAAGTCGACCTAGGTGATATCCTAGGCATAAATAGGTATATATAGGAGGTTTTGAGTCTTATTTGATCATCAAGTTGTGAAGTGTGTTCTCATTAAAGATATTTGGAGGTTTTCCCCCTCAAGTGGCTTGTTACTCTCAGTTATTATCAAGTATTTGCAGCATATTTCATATCATATTCTCCTATTGTGCAAGTTATTTCATAACATATTGGGTGCTTGGTGATGAGAAAGTCACTGAAAGGAAGTGATTTCCATGATTTAGCCAACTTCAGAACTGCTTCAGAAATATTATTTCTGACTAAAACCTTCCAAGGTTCATCACCATCAAGAGCTTTGATGACCCACTTCACAACAAAATCTACCCCATGATTTTTAAGGTCTTTGAGACCAAGGCCCCCATTAGCCTAGGAAACACCACTCTCATCTAACCATGTGCATCTTCCTTCTACCTTTCCCATCTGACCAAAGAAAGTCCTTGGTCCTTTTCTGAACTTCATTGATTTGATAGTTGCTAAAGAACCAAATTGAAGCAAAATACAGGGTGTATGAGGACAAAATCTTTTAGCACACGTGGAATATTCCAGTAAGGGATAGGTAGTGCCTATTCCACCCATCCAACTTTCTCTCAATTTTTCTCTTTAACCAAAGCCACATATCCTTTAGATTTAGAGAGACCGAAAAGGGGATCCCCAAATACCTTATTTTCTTATGGGGACCACCCCATTGAAGCTCAAAATTTTGTAGCAAAATAGGGGGTGTTTCTGACCACCCCAACAAGATAGATTTAAGCTTAAAGACCCTAGAACTAGAGGCCTCACAGAAAAATTACAGTTTCTTCATCAAGTTTTTCAAAATTTCCTCTTGCAAATCCACAAAGATGGCAGTGTCATCAACAAATTGTATATTTAAAATCTCATTGCGATAAGGAAGCATCAGTCCATTCACCCTTGGTGAAATGAGGTTATCTCTTAACAGATAGTAAAGAGCGTCCAAAGTAATGACACATAAGGCGGGAGTAATGGGACAAACTTTCCTAATGGACCTTTCAAGTTGAAAGACCTCAGATTTAGAACCATTAACCTAGACTTGCACAGAAGCATCCTCAAGAAGAGTACCAATCATGTTGGAGAAGGCATGTGGAAATCCAAAAGCCTCAAGACTGATTTGGAGAAAAGGCCCTTCCACCTTGTCATAGGCCTTCTCAAAATCCAACAGTAGCAGTGCAACATTTTGATTTGAACATTTAGCCCAATCCAACACCTCCCAACTGATAATTAGATTCTCAAGAATGTATCTAACTTTGATAAAACTAGTTTGGGTGGAGTTTATAAACTTAGGTAGGATGCAAGACAACCTCAAGGCAAGGGTTTTAGCAAGCACCTTGTAAGAGACATTCAACAAGGTGATAGGCCTCCAATTTTTTATTAGCGTCTTGTCCCCATCTTTAAGGAGCTTGATGAGACCTTCATTGATACTATCCCCTAAGGAGCCCTTTGAAAGGGCCTCATAATACACTTGGTGCAATTCTCACAAACCCAATCACTGCAAGCCTTATAAAAATCCATGGGGAGACCATCCACACCTGGAGACTTATCATTACTCATAGAGAAAAGTGCCTTCTTGATTTCATCTTTAGTCAAGGGGGCAACCAACATGTTGGAGTCTTCTTGGGAGATTTTGGGAGGAATGAGGGATTTTATCATGTTTCTAGCCTCACCACCACCACCTCCCACATCTTTAGACTTGAACAGATTCTTGTAGAAAAGAAAGAATTGTCTCAAAATTTCATCCTGATTTGTTACCGTAACACTATTGTGGCAAATATGATCTATCTGCTCCCTCATGCCTTTGTCCTTTAAGTATCTGAAGAAAAACTTAGAACATTTATCACCATTATCTAGCCAATTGAGTTTCTCTCTTATCTTCGTTCCACTAACTTTCCTTGATTGGTGTTTTGTTAGGTAGCTTTTAGCTTTACTTAGTTTTTCATACAACACTTCACTATTAGGCTCCTCTTGTATCCTAGTTTCAACTTCTAGCAACTCATCCTAAAGACAATTTTTCTCCCACCTTTGGTCCATTGCCTTCTTTTTACCAACAGTCTGGAATATTGTTCTCCATCCAACCACATTCTTATTCCACCTCTCAATTGGACTATCATCCCTTAGCAACCACTTATTGATGCCCCTCAAAGTGTTAACAACCTCCATGCAGTCCTTATCTCTCAACAAGCTAGCATTAAGAATGAAGTTGTCTTTCGACTTGGGGAAAATCTTCACCCCATTATTGAAGGTTATTTTAGCCTTGACCGGATGATGGTCAGATAAAGTATAAGGGTATACCAACACCTTGCAATCATCATTGATGGGCTCAAAGTTGAAGTAATCTCTATTGGCATAGAATCTATCCAGCCAACAGTAAATCCTTTTCCCCTCCTTTTGGGTGTTGCACCATGTGTACCACACACTGCTGCAATCATTCTTCTTGCTCTCCAAAGGGTCAATAATATTGAGCTTATTTTTTAATCTACACCAGTAATGCTTTTCATTGCCCTTCTATTCCATGTTGATGCCCTCCTTGTCATATTTGCTCTCAATCATATTAAAATCACCCCCAAGGATCCAGGGCACATCTGGAAGGGAGGAGAGCCATTTCCAGAGTTCTATTCTCCCTAAGTACTCATTAGGAGCATAAATTGCACAAATTCCAAAAGAGCTACCACCTCTCTCAAAAGTAGCCCACACAGCCCTATTGCAAGGGGATACCCTTGAATTGGTAAAGTAGGGCTTCCACTTATTGGCCATCAGAATAGCAACACCACCCTTTCCTTTCTCATGCCTCGACAAAAAGTGTCCAAAATCACTCCAAATAAACCTCAAATTAGTTTCCAGAGTGAAACCAATTGCCTTGATCTCTTGTAGAAGGACAAAGTCTTTATTTTTATCCAGATTAAGGAATCTCCTAACCACATATTTCTTGTCTGGGGATTCCAACCCTTTAACATTATAAGAAGTGCAATTAATTTCCATTGATAACATTGTTTATGCTGGTCTCTTTACTATTCCTAAAGGACTCAAAATATTTCAAAGCCTTTTCTTTAGTTTCCACTCTTTTAGGGGAAGGGAAAGACAACACTATGCTTGTCTTCTTCCTCTTTCCTTTGATTACTCCCAAACTATTTTTGCTTCATTTTTTTCGCCCTCTCCTTTTTAGTTCATTAGGAGGGGCATGAATGCCTTCCTTTTTTAGTTCTTTTCCACTCTCCTCCTTGGATTTCTCCAAGGCCAAGGCCTTCTTAGAAATATTGGAATTAGTTTCTTGAGGCCTATCAATGTGAGTTTCCACTCTCCCATCCAGGGCTTGCTCATCATCACCACACCCACTAGGGATAGCAGGTTCAATGGTGGGGCTTGGGTTATCAAAAGACTTATCAGATGTGCCATCCTTATCCACTGACCACCTTCTAACTAGATTAGTTAGAGAGTCAAGGGATTCTTCCAAGTGTGGTGTGAGGGAACCACCACAACCCTTTGAATCATGTAGATTGGATTCCCCACTTTTATTAGGGACAAAATTGGTTTGAATAGTGACATTAGAAGGATTATCACTGGTACCACCTTTATTTAAACTTAACTGTGAAGAATTTTCTTTTTTTCTTTAGGAAGGGGCATATTTCTAACAATAGTGGCTCTCTCCCTCGACAACAAACTATCACCATCCTCAATGCCAAGGTTGGCTTGAACGAGCAAGGTTGACACCTCTACTCCACCCAATCCCTTAGTATCAATGGTGGAGACCATTTGTTGAACCTGGGAGGGGCCTTTATCCATACAAGCACCACTTTGGGGGTTACTAATGATGGTCTCTTTATCAACTTGAACCCTGTTTATGAAAGTTTTAATGATTTCAACTTTGCTATTAGAATTATTGTAATTACCTTTACTTCTATTTTTTTCTAGGGCCAATTGATGAGCATTCTTTCTGGAGTTGGTGGAGCCATCAACCACCTTAGAGGAAGCTAACATCGGTGTACAAGGGGGAGGAGCGGGGGTAAAACCAGAGGGTGGAAAGGAAGACAGCTGGGTGGAAAGGGAAGTAGTCGGCAACAAAGGATCAAAGTGATTGTTGGTTGAGACACACAGCTGGGACACAAGGGAGCTAGGGAAATTAACAGTGGGGGTGTGGGCAGGGGACGAAGAGAAGGCCACCACCTAGGGGCCAACAATTGAGGACAAAGGAGTAGAAGGCGAAGACATAGACCCAGCGGGGGAAGGGGCACCGGGAGGCTCGAGGAAAACAAGGGGAGCTGCACCATCACCACCACTGGAGGGAACATTCATAGAATTGGTCACATAATTTTACTTGACACCCTTAAAGATTAAAGGGTAGTTTTTGTGAACGTGGCCCTCTCTCCTACAAGGGTAACACACCCCAAAACCACCAAGGATCTCAATAGGACACAGATAGAGGACACCATCAATTCTTAACCCAACATTGGAAGGCAGTTCCACACCAGGATTCAAAGAAATACACAGTTTAGCATTCATATCTAGGAGTGTAACATGGGGTCTATCAACCCAGATAACGTTACCAAAAGGAGCCATTATTTTCCGGATGAAGGACCAAAGGTCCTGGGGGACATCTTTAAGAAGGATCCATCTCGGGCTAGACAGCGCAAGAATATCTTCGCTATTAGCCCCATGGGACTAGGATAACACCCTAAAAATAGACTTCCCAATGCTCCAGTATGGTTTCCACAATACCTTTGTTTGCATTTCATGAGTTTTAAAGAAAATAAAAAATAGGCCTTTTTGTATCATTCTGCAGAAGGAAATTTGTATATTCAACTTCTTGTTCCAGACATGGAATTAAACCAGTTATCTAGGTATTTCCTAGTGAGGATGACATTAGGGTTAATAGCAGTGAAGAACACTGCCACCCCAGAGAGCCTTCCCCTTTCATTGTGTATAGTTTCCAACATAGTGTCTAGAGGGCACGTACCTTGCATACCACCATTTTTGATAGCAACACCTTCCTCCCCTGATGCCTCAAGCATGAAATTGGCACTAGCAGGGCACATCAACACCTCACAAGCTAAGGCATCACGAAAAGAGACAGGTCCATTTAAATCCCTGCCCTCTTTCACAAATTGTCCAGGGGGTTTAGGGGGTTCCAAACCCCCCTCCATGGCCAAATAAAAGACCGAAGGCCTTCCAGGCCAATGCGGTTAAGAAGCACCAAGCCTGAGAAAACAAGGAACCAAAAACTAGCAAAGCAAACAAAAACAAGCATAAGGCAAAATAAATGAAGACAAGCCTGCAAGGAATAGAGGACAATACCTTTGCGAGGGAGGCCATGGCTCCCCCACCACTATGTCGTCGATGCCCTAAACCTGGATGCCAAGTTGCAGAGCAGATCCAAAATCTTTTTCCAAAAAAAAGATTGGCAATTGGAATTTGTGAGCTAAATTATGTAATTTTTAGGTTTAGATGATACTATATTAGAGGATCATGATCAACACTATTATGGATAATGAATACAATTTAAATTGTACTTTCAACTTTTTGATAGTTCGTCAAGTACTTAATGTTAGATTGATGGTTGGGGAGGAAATGAAATCCTTCAGCATGCAAGTTCAATTACCTTCCCCTTCAACAATTGGAGCTTTGAGGGGGTAGCTTGTAGATTCAAGATACAAACATCATTTGTATATTGTACTTTTGAATTATAAAATATATATGTAAAAAATGGCTCATTGACCTAATTATAATTAATGTAATTATAATTGATCTAGTCATATTTGTTGACCCATTGTATTGTTAGTTATTAACTAATTTAGTTCTTTTAATATTTTATGTACTTATGAGAATAGTTGATTAATACAATTCACTTATTTTTTACTTTATGAACAACCTTGTCTTGTGGATCCTATTTTGGATACTCTAAGGGTACTTAAGTTAAACCCTTTTAACAGATAATATTGTAAAATATTGGTTTATTTGATAATTATCAAATGTGTCACATGTTGTGTAATCTTAATACACACTGATCCATTTATGTCATTTACTAGGTATTCCTTTGAATGTATTATATAAATAATTGAGAAGTGAGGGCCTTGAATTGGTGGATATAACTACGAGATGCAATCTTTGAAAAGACTCGTGTTATCCTTATAATGACCACTAGATTTAGATTATGCAATACATAATTATAAAAAGGAGGTTTTTTGTATTATAATAATGAATATGACTAATTAGGATCTATATTTAAAAATATGTTTCACTATACCACCTCTTTTTAATTTCTCTTATATTTGTTACTCAAAAGATCAATGTAATATATACTATGGATGTTTCTTTCACTTTCATATAGAGCTTCCTTAGTAGTACGAATGTATGTGTCCAAGTTAAAATGGTTGAACTCTACAAGAGGTTGGTATGCATCTTTATTAATAATCATAAAGATTATTAAAGGCTTGAGATATTTAAGGGCTTGGATTATTTTGAATAATCATGTGACTTTCTTGTAGATTTGAGATTGTCTATTCTTGTCATCATTTATTTAGTTATTTTATTTTAATATGAATAGAATTTTAATAAAATATTTAAAAATTGTGATGTAAAAAATTAGTGATATTTACTTGGTGGAAGGGATATTTTCCTTATTTCAATTTGTATATTATAATTTACTTTTATGTTACTACATATGTTTAGTTCATAAATTATTTTTAAATGATAAAAATTATTAATTGTAACCAAAATATTACAAATTTTTCCTACAATTTAAATGAATGCATTTTTATGTTGTTCATAGAATTTAGGATAAGGAGGTATTTTTAGATTGTTGAGGTCTTAATATTTCTAAGGTTTTAGAAATTGAAGGTTCTTTAATGCTTGACCTTACAATACACCTCCAAATATAAAATTTATCACCTATTTTTATTAACATAATGCATTATGTAAGCTTATATATTTAGTTTAATTTATTCAATTAACCCAATTATGTAAAATGGATTCCCTTCAAATAAATATCTAATAAGATGGTTTAAAGAAATTGATTTGTGAGACTTTTAAGATTTGTATTTTTTTTTTCTAATATTTATTAAGAAAAATCTAGTAAGTGAAAATGACTACATAAATTAAATCAAATTGTGTGTACATTAATACTTTATTTTGTGGGTAAATATGATGTGAGTTTTATTTATTTGCTGAAGATAAAAATTGAGTTTTTTTATTTTTAAAATTATAAATTTAAATTTTTACTAGCATTGATGTTTTCAATTTTGTTTCATATAAGAACAATATATTTAATTTGTTCATCACAACAATTTTGTGGGGTATATTACCATTGGGCAACTATTTAACTATAATAATTGTGATTGTTGTTACAATATAAAATTATGTTAAAGTTATGTGTGCTAGTAGTAATAAAAGAATTCATTGGACCATATTGTTTTTTTATTATTTGTCCTTTTTCACTAATTACTGATATCACATACACTTTTTTCTATTTACTTTCATCCCCTAGTATGTGTGGACTAAGATCTCTATGTCATCATGCTTGAAGGCTATTAAATTTATATTATAATTTTTAAAGTACAATAAAAATTGTTTATTCTTAGAGAGATCAAGTTGACTCTTTTGTAGTAAAATATTATACATTTTTACAAATTCATATCAATATTTTTATAAGTTCAAATCATTACTATGATGATTTTTTTGATAGTTTAAGATTTCATATCTTAATGTTTATTTTCACTATATTCACTTATATTTTATTTGTTATTGTGTGATCTTTAATTATCATTATGACTCCAACTTATCTATATTAAACATAAAAATTATTTGAAAAATCTATATCTAAAAATTTTCAACCATATTTATCTTTTAAATATTAATTCTCTAAATATAATACCATACAACCCACTTATTTTTTAATTGAATAAATATTATTTTATATATAAATAAACAAGTATAAAAATAAAAATTACATTAAAAAAACCCACGAACTATTCCCAATTACGGTAACAAATGATTTCAAAGATATACGCCTCATTTGATTTCCTTTTATATCTTCATAAGTTTTAGCAGATGAATCCACCTTAAGCTCTATTGCAATTGGGTTACCAACTTTCTTCATATAAAATGATAAAGGAAGGTAAGGTAAGGTCTTCCTCTCTGTCCTGAAGATCTAACAAACCCTAAATATGCATCACGAAGATCAGTAGATTGCAGTGTTAATGTATTTATCAGTTTCAACTTTCCATTCTTTTCATTTGTATAAAGCAAGAAACCCCCATCTGCAGCTCTTAGACGCCATGAATTATCTAAAATCTCCTTTCCGAAGAAGAATTCAACTTGGCTTGTGTTGAAGAAGACCACCCCCTGAGAAAAAATAATAAATACCCATTTCTCTTTGTTCTGCTTTTCCCACATATTCTGAAAGTAAAGTGAAGATTTAACTATTTTTTGCCATGAATGGCAAACAATCTGCGCTCGCAAAAGTTCGCGAAGAGGGAGTCTCGATAGAATTTTGTAAATTATGTCTTCTGATAAACTGCATATTTGGCTCATGCTTCCAACTGCTTCTTTATGTGCCATAATCTGCAAGTATTGATCTTTTGGCCTCTCTCGTTTATCAATACAATAAATTTGCAAGAACAATGCACAGTATTTAAAAGTCTATATCTGGCAAAGAAAAGTCTTCAAAAAAAAAAAAAGCCAACATGCATTTGAACACCCAATTCTAAAATTAGGTTGAAAAATCTTTTTAGATAATTTTTGGAATAGTAAATTTTTAAAGCTTTGAACATCAAATTCTAAAAATAGATTGAAAAAGCTTTTTTAACAATTTTATGAGGTTTTTGCCACAAGCTCCTATTCTTGTGCAGCCACAGCGAGTGACAAGTCTTCATTGCAGCGGTTGGAGTAGAAAGAATCCTTTGGCTTTATGAAATTCAAGCTTCCTTGCAAAAGAATCTACCAGTTTAAAGTTTGATTCTAGCTGACATTTCCATTCGATATTTTTGGATCCTTGTTTGAAGGTATGGGAGGTATGGGTAGCAGGGGAGGCAGAGCATCTCGAAACAGGCCAATGCAGTGAGACGATGAGAGGTATAATTTGGTCCTTAATTTTAATGAGGCAGTTTTTGGGACAGACAAGGAAATAGAGGTCACCCGAATTGAGAACTGCGCAACTTCAGATGGATCTGGGTGAAGCCAAATTCACGTGGGGATGAACTGCTGTGTGTCCAGTTTGAAATTCCCAAGCGCCTCCGTACCGAGGAAAGAAAACTGATTGAAGACCTTGCTAACCCGAACCAAGTAAAGGATGCAAGTAGATGATACCCTTTGCTTTAATGAATTCCTATCTACAATTTTCGACATTGGTTCTGCTTATAGTGCCTTTCAAATCCATATTTGGATTCTGTTGGAGCCATATATGCTAATCATGCTAATCTTTACAAGTATGTGACTCACAATTAGGCCATATTACAAATCCCTGACTGTTGAGTGTAGCTGAATTATATCACTAAAAATAGCAGGTCTGTCTGCTTGCTAATTTATGAATGCATACCTACCATATTCTAGATATAGCATTGCTTGCTTCATTGTCACATCGCAGTTGGAGATCTTGTAAGTTAGGTAGTCAGATAGATATCCACTCTTTGTAAGGTAGTTTATGGGACTGGGCTTAAGCAACACATACTAAGAGCTGATTGCTTAAGTGGATGTCTTTCTTTAACTCAACTCTTTACCCATCCCAATTACATTTTTGACTATTAAAAATTTGTTGACAATGTCAGTTGATTTTACCCATTGTACGACAGTAAAGAATAGGCGCCTATATATGCTAGTAGCATTCGCACAACATGGAAGACAAAATTATAGTTAAGGTTGGGGTTAGCTTTAGGAATAGGGTTATGGTTACAATTAGAGATATTTGGTTCATAAGTAGGGTTAGGGTTAGGTTTATGTTTTGAAATTATAATAAGGGTTAAGATTTAGTATACAATTAGGGTTACAATTTTTGATAGAATCAATATAAGGGTTATAATTGATCCCCAACCCTAACCACAATTGAACATGAATCTTAATTGAACTTAAACCCATATTTGAATTATAATCATAATGTCAACCCTTATTTTAACCTTAACCCTAAGATTTATCGTAGAACCCTAACCCTAACCCTAACCTTAACCCTAACACTAATGCTAACCCTAACCTTAACCCTAACACTAACACTAACACTAACCCTAAACCTAAACCTAATTCTATTTCTAAGCCTAATCCTAACCATAAATATAACCTAGGCCCTAACACTAATTCTAGCCTTAACCTTAACCACAAGCCTATTGCTAACCCCATTTCTTTCACTAACCCTAACCCTCAACCCTAACCCTAATTATACCTTAACCCTAATTATACCCTTGAACTCTAACCTTAACCCTAATGCTAATTATACCTTATCCCTAACTTAACCATAATTGAACCTTGATCCTAATTAAACCATAACCCTAACCCTACTACAATTGAACCCTAACCCTAACCCTAAGTGAACCTTAACCATAATCCTAACTCTAAACCTAATTTTGACCTAATGCTAATTTAACCCTAACCCTACAACTAACCTAAAAGATTTATCTTGTAACCTTGATTGAACCCAAACTCTAATCATAATTACACTCTAACCCTAACCCTTATCCTAGTTGAACCCTTAACCCTAATTGAAGGTCCAAACCCTAATCCTAATTACACTCTAACCCTAAGGTCCCTTATCCTAGTTGAACCCTAGAACCCTAAAACTAACCCTAAATGAATACTAAATATGTGAAGAGATATCCTTCTCGAGGAGCCTAGTGCACTTTTATTGAAGAAATTGATAAAAATGTAGGAACCCTCAAAAATTGATTAAATAATTAGGGTTAAGGTTAGGATTATGGTTAGTGTTAGGGTTAGATATAGATTTCAGGATAGGATTAGAGTTAAGGTTAAGGTTAGAGATGCTTTTAGGGTAAGGGTTAAGGTAAGAGATAGGATTGGGGTTAGACTTAGGTTTAGGATTAAGGTTAGGTTTAGGGTTGCAATTAGGGTTAGGATTAGAAATCAAATTAAGGTTCGGGTTAGGGTTATGGTTAAGAATAGGGTAAGGGTTATGGTTAGAGAAAAAATAGGGTTAGCATTAGGGTTAGGATTATAATTAGAGTTAGGGTTCAGGAAATAGTTAGGATTAGGAATACAACTAGGATTAGGGTAAGATATAAAATTAAAAGGTTTGAGTTAAGTTTAGGTTTAGGGTTGGGGTTGGGGTTGGGGTTGGTGTTAGGGTTGGAGTTGGGGTTAGGGTTGAGATTGGGGCTAGGGTTAGTGGTAGTGTAAGGGTTAGGGTTAGTCTTATGATTTAGATTAGGGATAGGGTTAGGGTTAGAGATAAAATTAGGGTTAATGACAAGGTTATGGGTATGGTTAGCATTTTGGTTATAATTAGGGTTAGGGTTTGGATTTGGGTTATAGTTGGGGTTTACATTACAATTAGGGTTATACATAAGGTTAGAGATAAAATTAGGGTTATGGGTAGGAGAAGGGTTAGGGTTAGGGCTAGGGTGAGGGTTCGAGTTAGTGAAAAAATAGGGTTAGCAATAGGCTTATGGTTAAGGTTAAAGGGTTAGCATTAGTGTTAGGGCAAGTGGGTTATATTTATGGTTAGGCTTAGGCTTAGAAATAGAATTAGGTTTAGGAATAGGGTTAGGGTTAGCATTAACACCGAAAGAGCTAAAAGGAACTAGGGTTAAGTTTAGGGTTTACCACTAAGGAGTTTTTGTTTACACCAGGTTTGTGCTTTAATTAGGGTTATTTTGTAGGGTTAGGGTTAGAGTAAAATGTATTGTAAGAGTTAGAGCTAGTATTATAAAATGCTAGTTTATTTGATAATTATTAGATGTGTCATGTTGTGTGATCTTAATACACACAATTTATGTCATTTACTAGGTATTCCTTTGAATGTATGATATAAATAATTGAGAAGTAAGGGCCTTGAATTGGTGGATAAAACTTTGGGATGCAATATTTGAAAAGACTTATGTTATCCTTATAATGACCACTAGATTTAGATTATTCAATACATAATTATAAAAAAGAGGTGTTTTGTATTATAATAATGAATATGACTAATTAAGATCTATATTTAAAAATATGTTTTAGTGTACCATCTCTTTTTAATTTCTCTTATATTTGTTACTCAAAACATTAATGTAATATATACTATGAATGTTTCTTTCACTTTACATAGAGCTTCCTTAGTAGTAGGAATGTGTGTGTCCAAGGTAAAATGGTTGAACTCTACAAGTTGGTATGCATCTTTATTAATAATCATAAAGATTATTAAAGGCTTTAGATATTTAAGGGCTTGGATTGTTGTGAATAATCATGTGACTTTCTAGTAGATTTGAGATTGTCTATCCTTGTCATTATTTATTTGGTTATTTTATTTTAATATGAATATAATTTTAATAAAATATTTAAAAACCTTGATGAAAAAAATTAGTGATACTTACTTGGTGGAAGGGATTTTTCCTTATTTCAATTTGTATATTATAATTTACTTTTATGTTAGTGCATATGTTTAGTTCATAAATTCTTTTCAAATGATAAAAAATTATCAATTGTAACCAAAATATTACAAATTTTTGCTACAATTTAAATGAATGCATTTTTATGTTGTTCATAAAATTTAGGATAAGAAGGTATTTTTAGATTGTTGAGGTCTTAATATTTTTAAGTTTTTAGAAATTGAAGGTTCTTTAATGATTGATCTTACAATACACCTCCAAATATAAAATTGTTCATCCATGTTTTTAACATAATGCATTATGTAAGCTTATATATTTAGTTTAATTTATTCAATTAACCTAAATTTATGTAAAATGGATTCCCTTCAAATAAATATCTAATAAGATGGTTTAAAGAAATTGATTTGTGAGACTTTTAAGACTTGTACTTTTTTTCTAATATTTACTAAGAAAAATCTAGTAAATGAAAATGACTACATAAATTAAATCAAATTGTGTGTACATTAATACTTTATTTTGTGGGTAAATATGATGTGAGTTTTATTTATTTGCTAAGATAAAAATTGAGTTTTTTTAATTTTTAATAGCATTGATGTTTTCAATTTTGTTTCATATAAGAACAATATATTTAATTTGTTCAATCACAACAATTTTGTGGGGTATATTAGCATTGGACAACTATTTAACTATAATAGTTGTGATTGTTGTTACAATGTAAAATTATGTTAAGAGTTATGTGTGTTAATAGTAATAAGAGAATTCATTGGACCATATTGTTTCTTTAATTATTTATCTTTTTTCACTAATTATTGATATCACATATACATTTTTCTTTTTACTGTCAACTCCTAATGTGTGTGGACTAAGAACTCTATGTCATCATACTTGAAGGCTATTAAATTTATATTATAGTTTTCAAAGTACAATAAAAATTGTTTATTTTAAGAGAGATCAAGTTGACTCTTTTGTAGTAAATTATTATACATTTTTACAAATTCATATCAATATTTTTATAAGTTTAAATTATTACTATGATGATTTTTTTGCTAGTTTAAGATTTTATATCTTAATTTTTATTTTAGATTTATTTACTTAGGTTTTATTTGTCATTGTGTGATATTTAGTTATCATTATGATTCCAACTTATGATATACGCCTCGTTTGATTTCTTTTTATATATGCTAATCTTAAAACTGAAAGAGGGGTAAAAATTTATTCAAACCAAAATAAAGCAGTACAATGCAGGGCATTACACACCCCTGTCAATATCCATTACCATTAAGTGGTCCAACTTTTGTGACCAATCCAGGGGTAATTGACCCCTTTCCACAATGTTCCAATTTTGAAAATGATTAGAAGCCCATTTGGCCAAACAATCCGCAAATTGAAAAGGGACAAAAATATAACTGTTTGTTTTTTCCCTTCATACAATCATGGACATCATGCATACACTAGCAGCATCAAACCTCCTCAAGGTTGGAACTCCAAGATACTAATAGGAAAAACAAAGTAATTGAAAAACTAAGATTATCCAAATTTATTTGAAATTAAAAACTTATTTTGAACTGAAAATATGTTTGCTTTTAATTTTATTCTGAAACTCCTCCACAATAAAATAAAATTAAAAAAAACTGCAAACTTTGACCAGTAAACATTTAGCCTTATTAAACCTTGAGAGCATTTAATCATTATCTGGACATCTAGTTTTTATATTTACAAGGATGAAGGAACAACAATAAAAAAACAATAAGCAGTTAATATTCAACAGTATATAATGGCTTCCCCAACAATTCACTATGGAAAAATTACTTTCAATAATTCACCATCGGAAAATTCATCGCTAACAATTCACCGCCGGAAAATTCACCACCATGACAAATTCATCTCATGTAAAGCTGTTTATAATAATGTATTCTAGTTAAATCTATATTAGAAATCTTCAAATACAACCTTTTTTTTCACATCTGAAAATTTTACCAACAGGGCAAAAATCTTAAGGGCATACAGAAAGCTTTGCTGAAATCATCATGAAGATTGAAATTGAGGATATCTCTTGGAATTCCCTTCCAAAATTTAATCTCAGAGCTATCTGGATCTATGGACACCATCTGATCCCAGTCCTTAGATATTATCCAAATATATTCCCCACTCTCATCACTACAATTCACCATGATAGTCTGTCTTTGAAGACTCAGTTCACACATCTCTTTATCTTGTATTATACAGATGGCATTCCATACACAGGTATCCTTGTTCAATTCAAAAAACACCATTTGATAACGATTCAATGGCCAAACAGAGACACCCATCATTATAACTCTGCCCTTGTGCACAACAACTCCATAATTTTCTATTCCACTGAATTCATACCACACAGGCCCACAAAGAAACCTTGGTAAGTTCTCTTCACCCAAATGGCAATGCACGAAATGCACAAATTTAGAAAAGCAGTACATTGTTTCATTGCAAACCAGTAAGTGGGGAAACACATGGAAGCTTATGTTCCTTCCTGGTAATATGTTGGGTATTGTAATCTCCCAGGATTGCTGAGCAGATCTATAGATCAAAACATGCAATTTTCTCTTACTGGTGAAGCTCCCAACAACAATTACTTCATAAGTTTTGGCAGATGAATCCACCTTAAGCTCTATTGCAATTGGGTTACCAACTTTCTTTATATAAAATGATAAGGGAAGGTAAGGTCTTCCTCTCTGTCCTGAAGATCTAACAGACCCTAAAAATGCATCAGGAAGATCAGTAGATTGCAGTGTTAATGGATTTATCAGTTTCAACTTTCCATCCTTTTCATTTGTATAAAGCAAGAAACCCCCATCTGCAGCTCTTAGACACCATGAATCATCTAAAATCTCCTTTCTGAAGAATTCAACTTGGCTTGTGTTGAAGAAGACCACCCCCTGAGAAAAATTTATAAATACCCATTTCTCTTTGTTCTGCTTTTCCCACATATTCTGAAAGTACTGTGAAGATCTAACTATTTTTCGCCATGAATGGCAAACAATCTGAGCTCGCAGAAGTTCGCGAAGAGGGAGTCTCGATAGAATTTTGTAAATTATGTCTTCTGATAAACTGCATCCAACTGTTTCTGTTATGTATACATGTGCCATAATCTGCAGGTATTGATCTTTTGGCCTCTCTCGTTTATCAATACAATAAATTTGCAAGAACAGTGCACATATTAAAAAGTTTTAGTAAGCAGAAGTGCTTTTTTTTAAAAAAATACTAACATGCATGAACATCTATTTCTAAAAATAGGTTGAAAAATCTTTTTACACAATTTTTGGCATCATAAATACATTTACATTTATATTTATAGGAATGGTAAATTTTGAAAGCTTTATTATCAAATTTTTAAAAAGCTTTTGGACAATTTTATTATTTTTTCAACTTAAACATAAATACATTTATATTTATAAGAATAGTAAAATTTGAAAGCTTTGAACATTCAATTTTAAAAATAGGTTGAAGAAATTTTTATTTTTTTTGGCAACTTTATAGTTTTATGAGGTTTTTGCAATTTGATCATTTTATGAGGTTTTTGGAGATCTTGCAAGTTAGGTAGTCATATAGATATCCATTCTTTGTAAGGTACCTAGTTTATAGGGGTTGGGCTTAAACAACACACACTAAGCGTTGATTGTTTAAATGGATATCTTTCTTTAACTTAACCCTTTACCCATCCTAGTTACATTTCTGACTGTTAAAATTTTTCTAATGGTGTCAGTTGTTTTTAGTCGTACGATAAATTTTTGAATGGTGTCAGTTGTTTTTAGCCATACGATAGTTTAAGAGAGTGGACTATGTTGGTTTTTCAAAACCTTCATTGGTGGTGCATTCACTAGTTTTCAGTTAAGGAATCATCTTTACACAAGATATGTAATATGTGAGTGTGTGTAGCAAGAGTACTTTTAAATATATATATATATAATCTTATTTTATTTTATTTTTTACATAAAAATTTAAATTTTTAATTATAATTTTTTAAAACTTTGAATATATTTATAATAGTATTAAAATTTAATAAATATAAAATATTTTATTCTAATGTAAAAATATATGAAAATTTAATATAGAAATATTGATATCTTTTAAAGTCTTGTTTATATTAAATTATTTTTTGAAATATTAAAATTTTAATATCTTTAATATAAATTATTATTTAAATCTTGATAGAAGTAGATTTTTATTTATATATTTTTTAATTTGATTATTGATAAACAAACAATGCTCAAATTTTTAAAATAAAATTTTAAATCTTATGTATAAGATTTCAAGTAAATGTTTAAATTTTTTAAAAAAAATAGGAAATAATATAAATTTAACTTTTATATTTTAATAATTGAATACATCCAAAATATTTTAAATATATTTTAAAATACTTCTTTTAAATATATTACCAAAAAGAAATATTATATATAAAAAAGCTACCTAAGGCATAATTCATGTTTTTCAAATTGTATTCATTATTATTTGAATATTTTTGTCTATTGAATATACTAGCACTTGCACTTAAAGGAGGTTCAAGGATTACGCAAATAGAAAACTATATGTATGTTAATATATTAGAGAGTACATGCTTGTACATGGGTACATATGGAAGTCGTGTGCTACAAATTCTATTTGTATGTGGTTGGATTAAACAATTAATTTAATAAGTGTTAAATAATAGAATGAAATAAACTTAGACAAATCTATTATTTTCCTTAAAGAAATTAAATATTATTTGATTTTGAAATATATGCATATAGATTTAAAACATAAAGCAATTGAAATGAAAAAGAAAGTTGTCCTCAAATTGAAAAAATATTGCAAATAGAAATAGAATGTTCCCATCCAGTTGGAAAATCAATATTTTTATCTAGCTTTTGCGTGATAAGTGAGATTTTGGAGGCTTTTACCATTAAATGACAGTTGGTTTACCAATAAACTACATCTAAAACTTGTTTTCTATGACTCAATAGTGGTTTAGACTCAAATCTCACACTATTTGTAACCTATAAACTAATAACTTAAACACAATGTAACACCCACAAATTGTATGACAATAATTTTTTTTAAACTCTTCACCTAAATATGCATTCCCTCTTAAGACTAATTTCAAAACCTTCTATCCAAAGCTTTAGAAAGCCATAAGAAAACCATTCCTCCTAACCTCTTCAATACAAGTAATAATATACCCACCCAAATGTGTTTGAGCCACTAACTATTGTCAATATCATACATTTCAATTCTTATTTTAGTTATTAATGATTTGTCAAACTTTTTCATAATATAATCACAACTCACACAATATCAAAGAAAGAGAGTGAGACCAACCTTGCAAGAAGACCTACATTAGTAATGTACTCTATGACTGAGTTATACTTCTTTTACTGCCAATTATATTACCGCTAAACTACTTGTCCCTTTATATTTCAGAGTGTAGCTTGTGCTTCTAATACATATTGACCATTTGTGAAGTAGCCTGTTGTAGTTGGTCAACTGTACAACAGTGTATCAGTAGGCTATTCACATATGGGTGCTCTTGAGTTAGTGTTCATATGGATAATTTTTTTCCATGAACTTGTGCAGAGGTGCAATGAACTTATCAATTATGATAATAATGCTAGTGGAAGTAGCTGATGAAAATATTGTTAAAGTATCTTACCAAATTTCTGCTAAAACTTACATAGCTAATACTCTAGCAAAGATGGATATCCCATCCAATAAAAAACAACAGTGTAAGATATCAACAGTGTAAGACACGCTGCACAATTGCACTTCAATAAAAGTACCAAAACTGCAGACATTTTAAAAAAAAAGAAATATCAGCTTTCTCAATGCCTGTCAATTTATTTCTTCAGTCTTTTTATGTAAGTTGCAGAATATATGAACATAACCAATGATCTACGATAGGCCACAAATGAGATCCTACCAAGAAAAAAATAAACAAGATTGCATAAAACTGAGTTGCCTGAAGAAAATATAGCAAGTCAAAATTCTTAGTCCAAAATACTTGAAATGTAGTTCAAAAATAGGTAACCTACAAGAAAAACATCTAAATATGCTTGCAAACTATTTCCTCTAGGAGGCCTAAACCTACATAGGAACAACCTCTAGTTTGATGGATTTCATGTTCCTCGTTAGAGCCCAATAGTTTCTCAGAGCTTTGTGGATTGAGACGTTGTGGAGAAGAGTTATGGTGTAAAACAATGTAAGGTAAAGACTGATCAGCCATATTCATCATCTATGAAGAAACAATGAAGTCATCTATGCTGATTGGATTGCTATGTGAATTGGAAAATTGAAGGCCAGATGAAGATGCCTTGGGATTAGGGTCTGCTTGGCCAAAATTCAGTTGAGGCTGGATAATGATGTATGTGTGATTGACACAAAGACTATTTGTTGTTGCAGGCAAGGCAATGATGACATTGTTACCGGGAGTGGGATTACCGAGAGTGGAAACAATGTTGTTAGTTCCAGGCATTTGATTATTGTTCTCCATGAGTTTTGCATAGCTGAATCTAGAGAGGTTAATATGGCCCCTTCTTCCTCTTGTTCCTCTTTCATGCCCTCTACCTCTACCCCTCTCTACCCCTACCCCTACCTCAGCCTCTAGGATTTGTTGAAGCTCCCCCTGTCACCTGCAGAGGTAAGGGTGATATAGTAGCTCTTCCATGTGATGTAGTAATTGAATGTGTTAGAGCTTCATTGGATTGGTGCTCTATGTTGGATTCCAAGGTTTGTGACTTATCCATTGCACCCTAAAATTCAAACAACTATAAACCAGTACTCTCGGTAGGGGGCTTTCACAACGTCTTTGCGCTCATAGGCCATGTACTTGCCCAATGATGTAGCGTGCCTGTTCACAAAGATCAGGTAGTGGGTTTTAAGAAATTCTTTGCTTTTCACTCCAACAACAAACAAAAGAGACACAAAGATCAAAAGCTTTTAAAGCAATAAAGCCAAACCCTTGGAAGGATCAGAGACAACAACAATAAAATATTAGCTAGTCAGTAGTCAATCAAATATGCTATTTCTGCTTGTACCTGACCAGGTTAATATGGGTTTCCTTAATTTTGAAGGAATAAAAATCAGCTCAAGTTCTAATAAAACTACTAGAGCTTTGGACATGGTTCTCATTGATAGAGAATTCAAACTAATCACAACAAGATACTACATCCTCTGCAAATTTGTGATAAAATATGAATGGTATATGGTGAGGCATGCAACAGAAGTGCAACGGTAGAATTTAGAGTGAAGAGTATTATTTTTATGTAATAAAGTCTTTCCTGAATGTGTCTTTGATCACTGTGAATGAATCTAGTAGATTTGTTGTGGCGTTTTGCTATGCAATCTCTTGAAGATTTAATGGATATTTTTTGACTGCCTCTCTCTTGATGAGTTGAAGTACTTAGAGTCTATGGACAAATTACAAATCCATAGTTATTTTTACAAAGCCAATTAGGATTTCATGGGCCCAGATCAAGTCGAAGATTATTAAGAAAACCTGCGGTTTCAGTCATTAAGCAATTTTTTATTTCTAAGACCTTTGCTCTATGCCTGCAATCTTACTCCATCATGAATAGAAATCTAGGTGGTCTACAGATATTATACCCAAGAAACAATGAACGTGAAGCGACAAATGGTAGATGTGGTCAAGCAGATGAAAGAGATCTTTGAGATCATGCAAATGCATCAGGAAATTTAACGGGACACTAGGTGTCACAGTTGCAGATTTGGAAGGCCTTCATGTATGGGAGATGAGACTATCCTTTCGAGCTCCACATTTGTCTCACCAGATGGAAGATGTGGAATCTTCTTTCAATCAAATTATCCATAAAAATTCTTTGGGGCTTTGAATTTTGAAACCAAATCAGCATATGAATCTGGACTGAAACATTTCTTGCTTCTCCAAATGACAGAGAAAGTTTCAGGCATGCATACCTGGAGCCCATTTTAGACGATAGACTAAAAGCATTTAGGCTTAGATGACGAATCAAAGTCAAATGTCTGAAATTCCTTTCAGAATCTAACCTGTAATTTTAAACCCTAAAAAAATCAAACAGAAACTGTGGAAGTAATTTACCTCAAGACTTAAACAGGGTATGGGCATCGGCCAAAGTATACCAAAAAAGGCATTTTGTCAGATGTTCTAATTGCAACCGCCCTGGCAGAAATGTTATGCGAAAAGTTGAAGAATAGACAGGGCACGTGAACCATCCGACAGAATGCTTCAAGGGGACAAGGTCTATCGGTCAGCTCTAATGTTGGGGGTTTCTTGTAAAACAGAGGAGGGGGATTTTTGTGTTAAGAGCGCATGCCCTTTCCAAAACCTGAGACAGCCATCAAGACAGGAACGACATGGCTCTGTTATTCCCGTCACCACACTGGCTTTTTCACTAATTCATCTATTGAGAGGTCATGGATGCTCGTAACCTCCAGCCGCCTCGGCTTCATCTGCTGCTCCTCTGCCATATTTTTACAATCTATGAATTAATCTTTTGTATCTCTTTAACACTGATATGCCTGAAAATCAAATAAAGTTTGTTGAATCGTTGTTGCTTGCAGATTTTCCGGCGTATGAGAAATAAGGATCACAAACCTTTGAATTTCACCCAAAATCTTATGGAACAAATATTAACGATGATAAGTAATCGCGATTTTTCAAAAATCTGATTTGCAATTTACCGACAGAATTTCTCAGGCATGAGACAATTCCGGTGGGACGATAAATAGGTTAAATAGCCTATCGGTTAATTAACTAGCACTTGCACCTATAAGAGGTTCAAGGGATAAGCCGATAGGAAATTAATGATAAAATGTCATTAAAGATCCACTTTCGAATTGAAGTTTAAAAATTAGATTTACCTGTTATAATAAAATAATTATGGTTTGTAATTGCAATGTAAATGTCCTAATTCCATAGGTATTCTACCATGTGTTTATCTAGTTTATGGTGATTAACTACAATGGTAATGAAATCATTGATGTGGATAGCAACACATCCATTAATGACAAAATCTTGTGAAATTATTGTGTTCTATGAGAAGCTTTGTTAGTTCTTGCACGTAAAAAGAAGATTTTATACTGAAGCCTATGAATAGGTTTAACTTGATAAAGCTATCTGCTTTTTTTATGTCCACTGCTTCCATCAATAGAATGTTTTTTCTGCAGAGGTTTTGAGTTTTTGTATGTGCATGAGAGTTTAGAATTTACCAACCATTTGAGGTATTCTGAAGAGTTTGCGTTTCCAATTGAGATTTTTATTTTGGATTGGAGGAAAGCATACATATCTGTGTTGAATTTCTGGATGTGACTTGAAAATTTTAGGTTACCTAACTCAATACAAAAATTCAAACATCCCTGAGACAAGCTCGAATAAATCACTGGATTAATGCAATTAACTCTCTATTAAAGCATCTTGAAACTTAAGTGGTTAGAGAAAGCAAGAGTGGATGCAAGCATACATAGCCATTTATGACCAATCATGTAGCATTTACCAAGCATCTTGAAATTTAAGTGGTTAGAGAAAGCAAGAGTGGATGCAAGCATACATAGCCATTTATGACCAATCGTGTAGCATTTACCAATTAGGGCTACATGAAAGCAAAAAAGCATATGCCGTTTTCCTTAAAGCAGATTCAACAATATACCTGCTCACCTTGTGTGAAACTCTTCAGTTACTTTTTCTATCATTAATTCTACAAGCTGAAAGGGGACATTACAATTGAAAAATATGTCAATGTCACATATATGCAAAAATGAATGGCTAGGCCCACTAGCAGCTTGTTATGATGAAGGAACCAGTTTGATGATAAGCATAGAAGCTTACAGTAGGCATTTCTTCTGGCTTTTGTCAGAGATAATTGCTTGAACAAGCTTATTAAGTGTTGCCTGTGATGAAGAATCCTGCTTGAGAAAATTTCCAAAACAAATCATCACTACAATCAACCTGATTTGGGTCAGCATCATTAGCAGCTGTCATGACAACATGACCATTAAAGTTGGCCAGATAGTAATCAGGATTGGCTTCACAATAGATCTTCATAGTATCCCCTTGTACAGAGACTCGAGGATAGGGAGTAACTGCTGGAGGATAGGGAGCAATTCCATAAGGGGCTGGAGCTGACTGCTGCTGATCATGGTGGTGGTGGTGGTGTCCAAACATTATGGTGATCCTGCAAATACCAAAACGTAATACTTTCAATCAGCTGACATACAAAACCTGACTCTCAACCTATGAAAGCAATGCATTTCAATATTAAACATAGATTTCTATCCATACAAACAGTGAATTTTAAGCCACATAGAAATTTTTTGTAATAAACTTGATAAAACACCCCATCAATGAAGAGCCTTTTGAAATTGCATTTATAAATTAGATACCTGTAATGAGAACCCAAAAAACTATGTATTCAGTATCTGTAAGTAATCAAAAATAGGGATTTGCAAGGAATGATTTTAGACTAAACAGATGAGTTCTGTGCGCCAACTAGGTGTTTTATGATTCAAAAAAAAGGTAAAAACCCAACCACCATTTCCACTTAGGGTTTCAACCCCAGATAATTGCAGAAGTAAAAGGATACAAATTCTGAATATATGGCAGCGCGACGTGTAAGATTTGGGGTTTCTTTTAAAAAATGTTGTAATTTCATAAACAATGTTTAATGAGTTAAAATTTATAAGTAAACAGATAGATACTTCATGAGTTAGCTAATATTCTAATAGGTATTCTGCGAGTTAGTCATTATTTAACTAGGATGATTGCCTGGAAAGACCTGTAGGTTGTAGATTATATCAACTGGGAAAAGATCTCTCAATTAGGATGTCAATAGATATTGTCATAAGTTATTACATAAAACATACCCCAAACCTGCACATACCATTTTTTAGAAAACTTTTTCAAAAAGTAGGATGATTGTTTGGCTCAATTCTATATGACATAAATATTGCATGCACTCTGATATCTTCATGCAATTGTCGAAACAAATTTCCTCTCTTAAAGACAGTTCACTGCACACTTTCTGAACCTTTTAAAGCGGTACAGGTTACAAGCATTTTGTTATGCTAGTGATAATAGGTTGGGGGAACAGGCTAAACTAGGTTTGTGATCCTAAAGATGACCAATAGCTCAACTATTGGTTGGAGTGAGAATACTGGATTCCCCATTGAGAATCTGAGACTGGAGGAAGCAGCAATAGTTGTAACTACAGAAAAGACAAGAAAACAGAAGTCCACTCATGCAGTCCTGTAACTTGGATAGTTCATATTGGAATCAAGGTATAAGGAAGCTCTGACTCCTGGTTGCTTATAAAATTTAATAGTGCTACTCTTCAGTGGTGAGGATTGAGTCTGCCAACATACCTCACATGCACAGTTTCATCTTTGGAGTGCATAACCAATGCTTTCTTCATTCATGAATGTTTACCAGAGAAAACATCTACTGTTTTCTCCACAATTCACTAATGCTTACTAGACAACAAATGTGTCGTTCATAACTTGATCAACTATCACCGATGAACCAGGATCTTTTGGAGATCATCTGATGTTTTCTGTATCAAATTGGAAAAGCTTACAAAGAGATGTTCTTTTTCTTTTATAAACATAACTGCAATCGATGGCCAGATTGAGAACAGTTTAAAATCAAAATGTTTTGTAATAATGAAACTTTGCACCTTTCCAAAGAGTTATGCTACTTTTTCTAGAATGGGGGAATTACTATTGCAGAAATTTCCTGTAGCTGAGATTTGAAGTCGTGCATAGCAATTAGTGCAGGGTGACAGTTAAGCCCTGTGCCTTCCGACTCAAAAGCAAAAAAGAGGGAAAAAAAATCTACTTTCCAAGAGATACAATGTTTCTTATAACTATGGAAATGGGAAAAATACCTATCTTATCAGACGAACAGATGTTTTCTTATGGTTATAGTTATAACTAAAGAAATGTTAAAAAATATTAATCTTTTCACACCAACAGATGTTTTCTTATTACAATGAAAAAGCTAATAAGATATTTGGGGCATTTCTGCCCCTTCTAAGTAGAAAAACCATGTGCATTAGGGTACTTATAAACTTAAAAAATGGAGTATCAAAAGCAGGAATGGCTAGACCAGAAATGGCAGAAACTTCTGGAAACTCTTGGAAATGGTAATGGAAACACAAGATATATCCTGGACACTAAGTTAAAGCATAAGAAAGTTTTAGAAACTTGTGGACAATGGCTGGGAGCCTCCAAAAACATTTAATTTTGCCACAAACATTTTCAGATGTTTGCAGTCCCTTTCTAGAAGTTCCCAGAGAGGAGGAAACATGTCAGAAAGCCAGAAATGAATTTCTAAACTTGAAAAGTGGTTCTATGAATCCTACTATGTATAACAGTTTCAAGGAAATAGATTACTTGCATCAACATATTCATGCCTTGCATTAAGCTAGGAACCAACTTGGTCATGCTTCGTAGGGAAAATCTGATTCTCAAATAACTATTGCTGATGAATCAATATATTTTAAAAACTATCATCTGATGTTTTCAGTATCAACTTGCCAAAGCTTATAAAGGACAGATGTAATACTTCTGCTATTACTGTAATTGGTGGCTCACATTGAACTGTTTTAGGCACATTGTGTTATGTAACAATAAAAAATTGCACCCACGCAAAGGGCTATACTTGATTCTTCAACAAGACGTGATTGCTATTGAAAAAATTCTCAACAGCCGAGCTTTAAACCTGGAAATCAGATTGAGTGCAGGGTAGCTTTTGAGCCCTAAAACTCCCCAGCAAAATTAGAATAAAAGGGACAAAAAACAATCTTTCCAGACAATCAGAAGTTTCCTTAGTACCATGAAAGCAATGCATTTCAATATTAAACATAGATTTCTATCCATACAAACAGTGAATTTTAAGCCACATAGAAAATTTTTGTAATAAACTTGATAAAACACCCCATCAATGAAGAGCCTTTTGAAATTGCATTTATAAATTAGATACCTGTAATGAGAACCCAAAAAACTATGTATTCAGTATCTGTAAGTAATCAAAAATAGGGATTTGCAAGGAATGATTTTAGACAAAACAGATGAGTTCTGTGCGTCAACTAGGTGTTTTATGATTCAAAAAAAAGGTAAAAACCCAACCACCGTTTCCACTTAGGGTTTCAACCCCAGATAATTGCAGAAGTAAAAGGATACAAATTCTGAATATATGGCAGCGCGATGTGTAAAATTTGGGGTTTGGGTAAAATATTATAACACACCTGGGCTTCCAAAACTTTGCCAAAGCGACTGAAGGAGCTCTCCAAAACTCTGTCAGAGGTGTCCCATGAAAGACCCCCAACAAACACACGATAGTCCTCCTTCCCAGGCATTGCTTCTCTGATACCAGAAAACAAACTTAAAAATAAAAATACAAAACACAAAAAAAACCTAGACGAAACTCTTGCACAAGATTGAACAGCCAACCAGTAAACGAATTTTACTTACAATTTCCTCGGCTCTTCTGGAGGCCAAATCCCCATAGCTGTGCCTCGTACCTATTTCGGCTGTGCCATCTGTGGAAACAGAGACAAGAAGTTGCAATTATTATTATTGTTGCCTGATGAAATCGAATTCAATGCCAGTATAGACGCAAGAAAACTCTCGATCATCCGCCTTTGTTTGAAATAGAAGAAGAAATGCACACTATGATTTGAAGCTGAAATCTGAAATCTTACGATAGATTTGATCATTATTGCTAAATATCGCCGACTCAGGCATTTACGACACACTCATGGGCAGATTTGATAGGATTTGATAGAGGATTTCATATTAAATGCCAATTCTTTTACTCAATGGATGACTGAAAACGTAAACAACTGTCCATCTTCCGTTGGAAAATCCCGTGACTGAAAACCAGGAACAACTATGTAGTTTTCCGGCTGTGAGACATGTATAGTGGTGCAGTGACTGAAAACCAGGAACAACTATGTAGTTTTCCGGCGCGTGAGACAGGTATGCCGGGCTTTTGTGGACTGGCGAGTCCACAATAAGAAGCCTATCGGCTAATTATGTTAGTATTATGAAGAAATTAATATTTAGTTTTAATAAAAATATTCTTTTAATGATGTTAGTCATATATTAAAGACTTTTTTTTATGTTATTTAGGTTAATTAATGTACACACAATGTTTTTTTTAATATTATTTAAATTAATTAAAAATATGTACACACAACATTTTTAAATATTATTTAGGTTAATTAAAAAAAATATTTTAGGTTAATTAAAAAAAATATTTTAATGTAAAAATATTTAAATATTTAATATAAAATAGAATTGAAAATAAAAATATTTAAATATTTAATATTGAAATCTTCTAATTTTTTTCTGTTAATTTAATTCCAATATTGAAATTTTGATTTCTTTAATATAAATTAATGTTATAAATTTTGATAAAATATATTTTAATTTCTAAACTTTTAATTTGAATGATAATAAATCAAGAAATTTAATGACAAAAATATTTATTTTTTTAAATAAAATTTAAATCTAATATATGATATTTTAGGTAAATCTTTAAATTTTAAAACTTTTAATATGAAAGAATATTTTTTTTTTTAGATAAAAATATAAATTTAATTTTTATAGATTAATAATTGAATGCATTAAAAATATTATAAAGGTATATTTAAAAAGTTCTTTTGGTAAGAAAATATATTGATATAGAAAATTACATAACAAATAGTTTGTGTTCTCTAGATTGTATTGTTTGTATTTTAAATTATTTTTTGTTAATATATTTTAATTGTGTTGATTTTTTTTTAAATTTAATATTTGTTTTTAATATATTCAAATTTTATTAAAAAATATTTAATTTATTATAATTTATTTTAATGTTAAAATATTCTAAATGTTTAATAAGACTAAATATATTTATGTTCTCTTTATAAATTAAAATATTCTTCAATAGAATTATGCTTTACAATACAAATTAAAAATATTTTAAATATCAAAAAGACTAAACTAGTGTAAATAACTTAAATATATTTATTTGAATGATTACTTCTTCTTTTTTGTTAACATGGACTCAACAGGGTGATGCAATAGCCCGCAAACCACATGCATTGGGTAAGCCCAAGCCTCAAAGTCAAACCCAAAACCAATGGGGAGAAAACCCACAGCCCAAACCAACTCTGAAAACCATGTGGGCTAATGATTACTTTATTTTTATTATTAGTTCATGTGAGGAACTATAGCACAACCAAATCTTAACTAGTATTAATAATTCTCTTTTTAACTAATGAGAGCTCAAACATTTTTTCTATTTGATTTTTTTTTATCTATTATCAATGTATACAAAACATATTTCAAAATTGAAGAGAGCCAATATATAACAAAACATATTTCAAAATTCAATTCTCTTCAATCTAATTGGTAGACAAATTTCACCCGATATAAGTCATTAATTAAATATTTACTTGTTTATTAAAGTTATTCATTTTTACATTAATTTTTCTAATAATAGGTAGATTAGTCTATAAATATTTAAAAAAAAATTATTAAATGTATGTACCTATTTATGTCCATATTTTTATATAGTAAAAAACAGTTTACTCTTAAGTGAATAAATAACTATATGTTGTTCTCCCATTTATTCACTTTTCTATACATAGATATTAATATTTAATATTTAAATACATCTATCTAACTTATGCCACCTTTAAAATGATATCTTTGCATCTAATAAATCTATAATAAATATAAATTTGATACACAATTTATTTCATTTATGAAAGTAAAAATAAAATTTATAAGTTGGTAGCTAATATGGTTGTAGAAATAAAATTTATAGGTATACTAGTCTATAAATATTAATAACTAATTTTCATTAAATACATCTACCTATCTTACGTTATTAAAAGCAAAATTTATATCCATATTTTTATAAAGTAAAAAAATAGTTTACTATTAAGTGAATAAATAACTATATGTTATTTTCCATTTATTGACTTGTCTATACATAGATATTAATATTTAATATTTATTAAATTTATAAAAGTAGAAATAATGACCTAAGCACCTCCAAAATATATTGATGTATTTTAGATAGATATATACTAAATATAAAATAAATAAACAATTTATCTTCATTTAAAAATAAATAAATAGTATAATCTATTTATGTCTTTTTAGATAGATATTTAAGATATGTAAGATATCTATATAAAATTTAAAGTAAATAAATAATTTGTTTTTATTTAAAATAATAAAATACAAATAAAATGTATGATCTATTTTTTTACTATATTTATTGCTTCCATACTTTAACATAGATTTATCTAAGATATCTATATATTACTAAATACTTTTCTTTAGAAAAAATGTACTTTAACATTGCAAAAGATAAATATTTAATTTACTTTAGAAGTAATAGAATATTCTTTACCATGTTGAATATTGTAACAATTTTAAAACTATTCAAAACATTTACACCCACTATCCCAAAATGTACTTTAAGAAAAAAAAATAGCAAACATTCCATACATATCCATATGTTGTACAAAATAGATATCAAATGCAAGGAAAAGACTCAACAATCTGATGTTTGCAACAAACTCTTTACCCTTGGAGAAAGCAATCAACACCTAAACACTCTCCAAGCCTTTATATAAGATTATTCAACCTAGCATTTTATTCATAGAATTTTGGCTCTAGGAAAACTACCAAGTGGTATTCAAAACCATTGATGGGTCCAATTGACACATGTTCATTGTTCAACATACAAACAAGAGTTACACATGAATTGTGCTCATCTTGCAAATCCAAACATCAAACTTTGTAGGAGAAGCTCAACATTCACTCTAGCTTCTCCAAGATGGACTCATCCTTTTCAATACTCTTAAAATTCAATAATTTTTGAGTTCTGAAGGGGACCGTCTGCAAACAACATTAGAATGTTACCATGTTTAACTAGTGTGCCAACATTACAATAATATTCCAACATTATAACTAAGACTTGCAAGATGTACAACACACTTAATCCTAATATTACTGAGAATGGAATGCCTCAACTCAGAAAATATTCCTAGTACAAATTAAATAATAAAGATACCTGAGATCTAATGGACATGATAAGCCTTACAACTCCAACTCAGGGTAATTGGCCTAAGAACTTATAGATGTTGTACTTAGTAAATTTTATATCTTTAGTGTCTTTTAGGGGACATGTATTTAATGTGATGTGATAAAATCTTTCTAATTGCTTCACCTTAGTGGGCTTTGGTTATTTGATTTTTTAGTCCATAAATTAGATCACAATATAAGTTAGCATACAATGGTACAATAGCAACATTGTGGATCTTGGTGAGCTTTGACTGGACACAACTCAAAATTGTTTTCCAATTGACTTGTGTGTTAAGCTGGAATTAGAGTTTATTTGTTGAATATTTGAGCTATTCCTGTTTGTGTTTATGTGTTGAGCATGGGGCTATATTGTTACTTGGTTTGTACTTACTTATGTTCTATGTCCATTAGTTATTTGAATCCTAAAATCAAGATTGTAAAGTGCTCTATGCTCTGTCATTAGGTCTAATTCTATCATAGGCTTTGTCACCAAGTAGATGTGCCTTCCACCTAGCAGGTACTTATCATTTGTGACATTGCTAAAATTTATCAAACATAATTAATTAAAACATAATAATTCTATTACTATTTGGCAGGCAACTCTTGTTTGAAGAGATACACTTATTTAAGAGTTATTTAAGTTTATTTACATTATATCCCTTGTTGCAGCCATAATTACACTCAACATAATAAGTAGAAAAATAAAATCAAAGCTTCACAATATTTATGATCCTAGGGTGCCTGATAGGTGATAATGCATATAAAATAATCTCATTCAAGATTTGTCATAGTAACTAGAAAAATAAAATTAAAGCTTCCAATATTTATGATCTTAGGGTACATGTTAGGTAATAACCCATAAATCGTATTCAATATTTGTCTTAATAACTAGAAAATAAAATCAAAACTTCATGCGATATTTATGATCTTAGGATACATGTTAGGTAATAATGCATATAAAATAATCTTGTTCAAGATTTCTCTTAATAAAAGCTCTTTTTAATGATGATAGTTATATGTTAAATATTTTTATCTAATCATAAAACACACACACACACACACACACATATGGTTTTCTTAATATTATTTAAGTTAATAAAATAAAATGCATATACTCAATACAATTAATTAAAATTTAGTTGATGATAGTTGGGTATGATAAGATTTGATGTAGCAATGATTCCACTTAGTATTTAGATATGTTTACTATCTAATATTTTGTGTGGAATTATAATCATCCTAGGATTGATTGCACAATTATGAATCAATTATATGCCATGAGGATCTTACCCTTAATGTGTAGAGGTCTAATCTCACAAATTATGCATTTCTTCTATTCACTGAATTCTCTACTCCTTATTGATTATTAAGGATTGGTAATATTTTAAAATAAATTTAGGGAGATCACTTGATCACAAGGTTCAAGTTCTCCTAAGTCAACCCTCTTAATTAAATTGACTTCCCGCTCTATTGGTTTGAACTACCTATGCGTATTGTGGATGCTTCCTCGGGGGTACCCCACTGTCCCTCCTGTTGTCCCCTCTTGACCACGCTTTTCTTTCCACACATGCAATCCCGCCTTCCTCGAGGGTCCCTCCTCCTTTTGTGGATTGTGCGGTAGTGCCTATGATTCATGTCTTCCTAGACTCCAAGGTTTGGAAGGATGTCTTACTCAACTCTTCCCAAATTCCTACTGTTAAATCTCATTCCCAAACTAAGATTGTGGATTCTATCTTTGGTACTGAAATATCTCTTCTAGATTCCACCATTGATAGAATAGTTTCATGTATGGAGAACTATGTTGTGGGGAAATTTTTTCTCCTTCTACCCAACCATTGATATGGTCCAGAGATGGACCACAACTAAATGGTGCCTAAAAGGCAGTGTTGAAGTTTTTGCTATGGTTAGAGGATTATTCCTCTTTAAGTTTGCTACTCTTGGAGAATTGATCTTTGTTTTGTCTACGAGTCAATGGATTTATGAGAAGCACAACATGTCTCTCTATTGTTGGAAGTCGGGCTTTGGTCCTTCCGTCAACCTTAACAAATCCACTCTTATTTTGGTTCGATTGTTAGGTTTTTTGCTAGAATACTGGGATGAGTTAGTATTTCAATGTATTGGTGATTCAATGGGCCACTTCATTACATCTGACATTATGGTGACCTAAACCCAAAAAACATGGTGATGGAATTATGGTTTAATATATTAGCATTAAATGGTTTATATGAATATGTGTATGGGAATGTTGATGGAATTCTATGTTTAATTATGATGGTTATCCCTATGTACGTGTTTTGTGAAACTAACTTGTTTGCAACTAAAGGAGGAACCATGGTACACAGCTGTTGTAGGATGAACCCAGAGCAAAAGGAACGTTGGACACCGAAATAGGGGAAACTACATAAATGGTTGAACATGATGATCATTGGTTGAAGGCACTTAACGAAGATAGAGCACGCATTATTTTAATCAGTTAATAAACGTTGAAGAAGAGGTATTTCTTACATAGGACTTCGACAGATGGGTGTATGATTGCATGCATTCTATTTTGACAGAGTTCTAGTTTTGATAGGATTCTCCTTCTTTTTCAATTGTAGGTTGAATAATTCCAAGTCTTAAATCCATGCTCTAGATATCTAGGAGTGGAGTTAATGATTTCAGTTAATTTGTTGCTTTCAATAAAGATTCCCTCAGTTTGTATATAACTACTAGTTAAATCCATAGGTTGTTTGTTTGTGGTTTATCTTATCTGTTATTTTCAGTTTGAAGCATGAATCTATAGAATGATTGAGTACTATTTGTGCAAGAATATTTTGTAATCTTTCATCGTATGCAATAAATGGAGATCAATTTATGGAATGCATGAAATATATTAGTTAGATTGAGTTTAGTTAAAGTGGGAATAGTTACTTGAGCAGGCCAATCAAGGTATTGTTCTTCACTTCACCTTCTAGTTATTTATTTGTGTTGGTAGTTAATATTAGTTTATCATTGTTCATGAATCGTATGCAAGTTAATTGGAATTTCATTTCTTGCTTATTATGAATGAATGCTTAGGAACATGCATGTAATGATTATTAGTAATACTCCAAAGGATAGTTCAGTTGAGTCAGTAGTTTTTATCAAGTTTTTAGTTAACATAGTTTCATTTCATTAGCAATAGTTTAATCATAACCTTTATTGTAGGTACCCATAGCAACTAGTTTTAGTGTATACTTTTGTTGTTTTACAGTTTTATGAATTTCTAGCAATTAGAATAAGTTCAAAAGGTTAGTTTAGGTAGTTTAAGTCCATGAAGGCATATATAATGTTGTACCATCATAAGCTTATGCACCTTGATCGATGATTTAATGTAGTCTTAAGTAGTGTCAAGTGGACTGTTCAGTTAGTTGACCCTTTGAATTGAGTGGATTCCACCAAGTTTACAAAACGTTAGCTTAGACTCTACATTTTTTGTGTCATTTTCAGGGATGGTGCTATCTTCATAGACCTATTTTTATAGTTTTCATAGTTAAATTTTTCTTTTCGAAGTATTAGGACTATTAGAAACCATCATTTTCAACTCTAAGATACTAACATTGTGCAAGACCATTAGAATTAAAGTCATATTTCATGTATACGGAGGTAGAGAGACCCCTTGGGTAGGTTCCTTCCCTCCACACGCTAGGAAGCTATTGTAGAAATTGGTGACCCTAGTACTTAGAGTGAAAGTACCACTGAAGAAGAAAATTCCTTTTCACCAACCTCTAGTGCAAATACAAAAGGAACATACTGCACCATGGGTGATGCAATAGATGATGATGATGCCCGAACAACATTTGGGTTTCCTATTACTGACTAGCAAAGAGTTATTGTGCTGAAAAACATCTTTCCTTCAGCCTTGCCAATTTTCTATGGGTTAATAACTGAAGACCCAAATATATTCCTCTTTGAATTTGATGTATGGTGCAAAAGTTATGATTATACTTTTGATGCACATAGGTTGAAGCTTTTTCTTGCCACTCTCAATGATGCAGCTTTGAGATGGTTTATGGGATTAGGTAAAGATGTTCCTAATTGGAAACCATGAAGACACTATTCTTGGAGAAGTATCAGAACTACTGTAGAGGACCTAATAGGAGGAAGGATGATATATTCTGAATGAAACAAAAGGATGATGATCCTTTAGAGGATTATGTTAAAATATTTCAATTTTCTCTTAAGAAAAACCTCCAAAACAAGTTGTCAGAAGAGTCTCTCAAGATAGTCTTTTTTAGAGGATTTAACGAAAATTGTATTGATGCCCTCAACCTTATTGGGAGAGGAGACATCTCTCAAATGATATTTGAAGAAATTTGTAAGATATGCAGAAAATATTCTAGGACCTTCACAAAAAGGTCAAGAGACAATAGAACATCAGTTCTTGGAAAATCATCTACTACGGTTTCTAAAGTAGAGTTGAGCAATCTATTATCCAATATGAAAGAGGACATAATCAGTCATTTGGAAACACAATTAGATACTCTCCACATTAATAAAAAGTGGGAGGAAGATGAGGCTATGCTTACATAATATTTTCCAAGCTGCAAGAAAAGAAAGCAAATTGTAAATGCAAGAGTGGCCAACATCCAGCAGGATAAAGTTGAGAAACCTAATTTTTATCCCATTGAAGGAGATGATGGATAGCTCTTTTATAAAGCACAAAGGAGGCCATGGCAGTAGAGACAAGGTATGTTGCAAGACCTCCTTAGCTTTAATTCATCTTTTCCTATTGGTAACCAAAACTTCTTTACCTAGAACTCTCAGCCCTAGAAAGTAAATCAAAACCAATGGAAAAATTTGCAATGGCCAAACTCTCAACAAAATTGGAACCAACAGCCAAATCCTTGGCCACAACAAAACTTTCAAGGTTCTAATTATAATCCACAATGGCCTACCCAACAAAATCAATGGCAGCCTCAATGGTAGAAAGGCCAGCAATGGCAACAGCAAAATATGAATTATTAGCAGCCCATGTTCCCTCGTCCACAATAGCAACAAGCTCTAATGCCTCCATCAAATCATGCATCCTAGCCACCCAAGTAGAAAATACTTGCCCAACTTGTACCTAACCCTAACACTAAGCTTTTTTAGCAAGCTTATACTAACGAAGCTATGCAATACCCCACTTATGGGGTAGAGGTGAATGATGTCCACCTCAAATCAGGAAAACAACTTGTTGGACCTTCATCCCCCCAAATTATAGAAATAGAGGGTGAGGAACCTACAGTTGAGGCTTCTGATAAACCACCTTTGGAGCTTGAACAAAATCAAGTATCCCAAACTATCACAAATCCCAAGCCACCTTTTCTTGAACACCTAGCTCTACAAAAGCATCACACACAAGTTGAGACAGACCTTTTAGGGAAGTTGAAAGATGTCAACATCAAAATACCACTTATCCAAGCTATCAAAGACATCCCTATCTATACCAAAATAGTAAGGAATCTCTATCTTAAGAAACCAGGTAGGAAAAGGAAAGATCCATAGATAGTTCATGTCTTGGGGAATCTTTCATATATCATGTTGGGGAACATTATAGTCCCTAAGTATATTGATCCTGGTAGTCTAGTTGTGGATGTTAAGATCAATGGGACCCTCATTAAGAATACTTTGCTAGACTTAGGGGAAGCTATCAACGTCATGACAAAAGAAACAATGTAATTGCTTCAGTTGAAAAACCTTAGGCCCACACAAACTATCTTGCAATTAGTTGATAGGTCCACAGCCAAGCTTGAGGGAATTATTGAAGACCTAGTTATTGCATTGGATTTTTGGGAATACCCTATAGAATTTATAGTCTTGCAACCCAAATTTAATCTTGCAGGTTACCCACTCATCTTAGGCAGGCCTTGGGTGGCAATAGTTGATGCATTTATAGGCTACAAATCTGGAAAAATGATAATATCCAATGGGAAAATTACAAAGAACTTGGTTCTTTACCCACCTTCCCAACCATATGCAAACCTTGAGCACACCATTTGGCCCAATTTCGATGAGGAGGGGGAAGATAACTATTCTCTGCAGACACTGATAATTATAGAGCACAAGCCCTTATTGGATGACTAGGATGCAAATGAGCTCATTGCTCATATAATCCAAAATGACTATGGTAGGAGCCCACAGCACCATGATTGTCTCATATGCCTACAAGACCCCTTGCAAAGTATTATGCCTACTAATTCTACATAAGAGATATCATAGCTATTTTATTGATTACTTCATCAACAATGTTTACCAATCATATCAAGCCTTGATCTCTCATCAGTTCAAGAGTCATCAAAGGAGTTGGAAATTATGCCAGGAAGGAAGTTAAGTATCAATAATGCCTTGAATGAGGAATAGTAGAATTCTCTGCAATCAATGTTGCAGGCACACTTAGTCGCATATACATGGATTAACATGATATGAAGGGCATCGCTCCTAATTTATGCATGCACAATATTTACATTAACGATGGCCATAGACCTATAAGACAGCCACAAAGATGCATGATTCTAGCTCTAAGACAGATAGTGAAGGTTGAACTACAAAAGCTTTTAGATGCAGGTTTTATATACCCCATATCAGAAAGTGAATGGGTTTCACCAATGGTAACAGTTCCCAAGAAAGGTGGGAAATGGAGTTTGTGTTGATTACAGAGAATTAAATGTTGCCACAAGGAAGGATCACTTCCCATTGCCACTTATTGACCAAGTTCTTGATTCTTTGGCGGGAAAGAAATATTCTTCATTTCTTGATGGTTTCAATGGTTATAACCAGATCAAAATTGCGCTAAAAGATCAAGATAAGACTACATTCACCTGCCCCTAGGGAGCCTATGTATATTTTGTCTTACCTTTTGGTCTATGCAATGCTCTAGCTACCTTTCAAATAGTAGTACTCGACATATTTTTTGATTTTGCACATGACTACATGGAGATATACATGGACGACTTCACCACTTATGGTGAAAGTTATGAGGAAGCTCTTAGTAACTTAGAGAAAGTGTTAAAAAAGATGTATAGAACACAATTTGTCTTTGAGCAATGAAAAATGTTTTATAATGATGACACAAGGCATTGTCTTGGGACAATTTATTTCTAGTGAAGGAATACAAGTTGACCCAAAGAAGATTAGGATTATATCTACCCTGACTGTACCACAAAAATAGAGAGATGTACAAAGCTTCCTTGGACATACAGGTTATTATAGGTGATTTACTCAAGATTTCAACAAAATTGTTGCACCTTTGTTTACTTTGTTAAAAAAAGGGCTTTGAGTTTTATTGGATTGAAAATTGTCAGAATTCATTTGAGAAATTAAAAGCAACTCTAACTCATGCACCAATTCTAAGAGGTCAAAATTGGACATTGCCATTTCACATACACACCGATGCATCAGAATTTTCCATTGGAGTAGTTCTAGGGAAGAAAGACTAGAATAAGGAATATGCAATATACTATATTAGCAAAAACCTCCAAAGGAGCAGAGTTAAACTACACTATGACAAAAAAGAAATGCTTGCAATTTTCCATGCCATTAACAATTTCGAACACTATATTACTGGCTATAAAATGTTTATACATACAAATCATACAACCATCAGATACTTGATGAATAAACTAGTAGTAGGTGGAAGACTTGTAATATGGTTGTTGTTACTACAAGAGTTTGGCATAACAAAGTTGAAAAACTCAAAAAATCTAATTTGGTTGTTGATTTTTTGTCTAGATTTCCTACCCAATCAGTAGGAGTGGTTGATGATTCTTTTCTTGATGAGCATCTATTTTCTCTAAATGTACACACTCCTTGGTATGCTGATATAGCTAACTATCTGGTGATAAGGTAGATTCCAAGTTACTTTTCTCCAAGAGAGAAGAGGCAGTTAGTCCATAAATGCTTCCCTTATTCTTAGATTTTTGGATTTTTGTTTTACACTAGCCCAAATAACATTATGAGAAGATGTATCAGGGAGGATGAAGTATTAGATATATTAAAATTATGCCATGATGAACCCTGTGGTGGGAATTTTGCAGCCAAGAGGACATCCTTCAAGATCTTGACAATAAGATATTATTGGCCAACCCTACATAAGGACTCTATTAAGTATACTATAAGTTGTGACTGATGCCAGAGAATGGGAAGACCCACATGAAGTGATGAAATGCCTTTACAGCCCCAGTTGGCATTAGCTCCTTTTGATAAGTGGGGGCTAGATTTTATTGGACCTATCTCTCCCAATTCAAATAACAAAGAATACATATTGGTAAGCATTGAATACTTAACCAAATGGGTAGAGGTAAAAGCATTGCAATTTTCCAGAGATAGAAATGTTGTAAAATTCTTACATGAGGAGATCTTCACTAGGTATGGTGTACCTAAAGAGATAGTGGATGAGTATCATATCACACACAAGAAATCTACACCATACCATCCTCAAGATAATGGTCAAGTAGAGGTCACCAATAGGAAGATTGAATACATATTGACAAAATTAGTGTACCTTCATAGGAGAGATTGGGTATCTAGATTACTAGAAATTATTTGGGTATACAAAACCACATGGAAGACAACTATAGGTTTTACCCCTTATGAATTGGTTTATGGAAAAATAGTATTATTTCCTATTGAATTTGAATATAAACATTGAGGACAACAGTGAAGTTAGGAATGGATTTAATAGAGGCACAGAAGGAAAGGTTACATTCTTTGAATTGGTTGGATGAGATAAGAATGGAAGCAGTCAATCATATTGAGGTGATACAACAGCAGTGAATGAAATGGCATGATCAGGACATAAAGACAAAAGAATTCCCTGAAGGAGATTGGGCTCTGTTATATGACTCCAAGTATAAATATTTCAAGAGAAAATTCCAGTCTAGGTGGCTAGGCCCTTATGAAATTAGAAAGGTTTACCCTAATGGAGTAGTACATTTGCATACCATTGATGCAACCTGGTTCTCACTTCTTGTTAATGGCCATAGATTGAAGTTATATAAGAAACCAATGCAACATGATGACTTCATCTTTTTATTGATTCAACAATATGGTGCTCATAATGAACCTGAAGTAGAAACTGATTCAAAAATTCCTACATCTGTACATCAGGACATACCCAACATGTCTGGTGATCCAAAGGTTGAGTTACACAACTCGACCCCTAAAATCACCCAAGCATAATTTCTCATGCTTTAAACATCGCATGCACACACAACGCATTCTTCATGCACGCATTGCATGGTTATAATGATACTCAAGATATCTTAAAAAGGGACCTGTTAAAAATATTCATAGGGGACCTGATGTTGTAGGAACCTGTAGCTTCACATTGCCCACATTCTAATTAGGACCTTACACTGTAGGCGCCCATAGCAACGTTCAATGATTGAAAATAATATTTCATTCATTTGGTGTCATATTTATTGCAAGGTTATTCCCATTCATTTCCATAATATCCACATATTTTTATCTATCAATTCATCCTAAGTATCGCAGCATAATTACTATATTGCCCGCACTCATTTTAAATCTTTAAAGTTATCAAATTACCAACTCACACGGTCCATCTCATTGTATCCACTTGCCATCCAAGATACTAATTACCTTGCATTTAATATCTATCCCATCAAATCAATAACTGCATGTGTTCTTTTAGTTTCCACACGCCACAGATTATTTTTGCACGACAGTACTTGAGGTATACTATTATGACTATTCAAGTTTTCTTTAAAAATTTTATGGACTTTTCATTTAAATTCCATGCATGTGAATTATTAAATTATTTATTTCCATCAACTCACATCTATACCACCTCCAAATCATCATCGTGAAGTGAGGTCACTTCACCAATTAAGTTGGGGGGCAGGGTACGCTTACTCTATCTTTTTGCCAGACTTTTCGAAATTGCCAACCTAAATTGAATTTAATGAAAATCATGGCATGCAAAGCCTTGAGTTATATTTTATTTTTATTACTATTTATGTCCACTGCCATTTTTGCAATTCCTAAAACTTGAAACCTTGTAGAATTTGTGATAATTTTAGCTTGGTTTGTACCAGAGTTGAATTTGAAGAGGAATCTACAGTTACAATGTGGTGTGGTAGTAAGAATATATATGGAAACTAAGGTTTTGAAGTCATAAGAGAAGTTGAAGGTGGTAGGAAGAGATTGATTTGAATATTCAGAGCTAAAATTGGTATATTGAGTAATAAAGGGAACTAAGATGGGAGGAGATGCCATAAGGAGAGAGTCGACAACTCATCAATAGATTTCGGAGGACGCAGTTGTCCTTCCTATATTCACAAGGGTTGGATGGCTCGAGTATTTTCTGAAATTAATAGAGTATAGTGATGATTTAATGAGAAGATTTGTAGAAACTCTCCAATACAATGAATCCATGGTAAAAGGACTTTCTATGGATGCTTCAAAGACCGCCATTGCTCAAGAGACTTGATTGCCAAGGATAGGAGCAAAATTCCCAGCTCGTTCTTATGCAGTCACAGCTTGGGAGGAATTCTACACAAGAGAAGAGGAATTGGATTCCTCATCACAAGTTACCCTATTGATAAAAAGGAGCCTAAGAATTCAGTACCCACAAGTAAGGTGGGAGAATTTTAGGGTTGAAGAATGCAAAGACATCAATAGTTTGTTCATAGTGCTTGGGGATATAGGAAATTAATATGAACCCAAAAATGATCTTGAAGAGGAAAACCCTCATAATTTTCATGTGGCCTCACCTACCCATAGCCAAGGAGAGCATGAAGAATGTGAAGAGCTAGAGTCTAGGCCATCTAAAAATGAGGAGGTACCTTCTTATTCTAAGCCACATAAGTCTAAAAGTAAGAGAAGTAGTGTATCCATCACTTCCACACCCTCTAAACTAGATGAAGAGGTTTTGAAAGGAAAGAGGGTTGCTCAAAACAATAAAAAGGAAAATGCCCCAAAAAATAAGAAGGGTAGAGGCATACATAGCGGAATTTCAAAGACTTTCAGTGATGGTTACAGGTATTACAGAGAAATGGATGGTGGTCTTATTCAATGAAGGTCTTATGGAGCCACTCAAGGGATGGATTAAGGAATTTGACCCACCAACTTTGTAGGAGGCCATGAAAAAAAGAAAAAAGTATGGAGTGGGTAGACCCTAAAGTAAAAATTTAGTCCAAACCTTTAATGCACAAAAAGGATGAGACCTTTCACTAAGGACACTTCATAGCAGAAAAAATCAATCACAAGGCTTGATGGAGACACACTAAATGACCTCAGAAAGAAGGGCATATGTTTCAAGTGTAGAGAAAAGTGGTATAAGGATCATGTATGTGTAAAAGGGACTATAATACATCAAATAGAGTACTATTCAATAGAGGAAAGTGGCTCAGAAATTTTAGACCAGCAATCATATTTTGATGAAAATAAGGAAGAAGAGCCACAAGAAGAGGTTGAAAAAAGGGAATCAAAGGAGTGCAAACTTGCCCAGCTATATAGCTTTCAAAAGAACAATTTATTATGCATTAGAGGAGTCATTAAGGGGCAGCATATGATAGCATTGATTGACTCAGGTGTTGCACATAATTTTATTGATGAGGGGATTGCAGCACATAGGGGACTCCAGAAGTAGGAGGTTGATGGATTTTGAGTGATGGTTACAGATGGATTCACCATTAATTGCACTTGGATGATTCCATGGCTTAGCATCCAGTTGGGTGACCATGAGTTCATGGATGACTTCTATGTGGTTGGCATTAGGGATACAAATGTAGTGATGGGCATCCAGTGGTTATAGATATAATGATTCCATGGTAAAAAGGACTTTTATGGATACTTCATAGATCACCATTGCTCAACTGACTAGATTGCCAAGGACATGAGTAGAATTCCCAGCTCGGTCTGATGCAATCACAACTTGAGAGGAATTTTGCACAAGAGGAGAGGAATTGGATTCCTCATCACAAGTTACCCTAATGATAAAAAGGGACCTAAGAATTCAGTACCCACAAGTAAGGTGGGAGGATTTTAGGGCTGAAGAATGTAAAGGCATCAACAGTTTTTTGGTAGTGCTTGGGGATATAGAAAATTAAGATGAACCCCAAAATGAACCTGAAGAGGAAAACCCTCATAGTTCACCTATGGCCTCACCTACTCGTAGCCAAGGCAAGCATAAGAACGTGAAGAGCTAGACTCTGGTTCGTTTAAAAATGAGGAGTTACCTTCTTATTCTAAGCCATGAAAGTCTAAAAGCAAGAGAAGTAATGTATCCACCACTTCCACACCCTCTAAACCAGAGGAAGAGGTTTCAAAAGGAAAGAGGGTTGTAGTTAGTTGTTGCTTAGAGTAAGACTCCCTTGTGCTTGTATATAGTTGATGGTTGATTCCTTAGATAAGTTAGTTGATTTCAGTGTTTCATTATCAATTATTTTTCAGTTTCAATTATCTACAAACATGATGGTTATTCAAAATAATTTTCATTGAATATAATATGTGAAGAAAATTTTATATACTCTTTTATGATATGAATGAATGAAGTTCAATTTCACATGGATGCATAGAATCTGATAGTTAGATTTGGTTTTAGTTAAGTCAGAACAACCACTTGAGTAAGCCACTCAAGGTAACTATTCTTCACTTCATTTATAGTTTTTATTTATGTTTAGTAGTTATTTTTTGTTTATCATTACTTCATGAACTACATGCAAGTTAAATTAGAATCTTATCCTTTGATTATTAGTAATGAATGTTCATAAGAATGCATGTAATTTTTTAACTAGTAGTACTCTGGAGGTTAGAATCAGTTGAGTTGATAGTTTTGATCAGTTATAAGTTAAGTTGTAGGAACCCGTAGCCATTAGCGCTAGTTTGTTTCTTTTACTATTTTGCAATTTTGTGATTTTTCAGCAAGTAGGACATCTTGAATAGGATAAATTAGGTAGCTATGAGTTTTTGAAGGCACATACAGTGCAACACCATCACAAGTTTACAAACCTTGGGTTGACATTTTAATGTAGTCTTTGCAATGCTAAGTGGTATGTTCAGTCAAATATGCCTTTGAATTGTGTAGGTTTTACCAAGTTTACAATACATTAGTTTAGACTACATTTTTCACATCATTGTTAGGGACGGTGCTATCTTCATAGACATTTTTTTTTAGCTTTCATAGTTTACATTTGTTTTTTCAATCATTAGAATTGTTAGATTTACTCTTTTTCACAACACCAAAAAGATACACTAACACTGTGCAAGACCGCAACTATATAAAATCCATATTTCATGTATGTGGAGGCAACGAGATTCTTTGGATAGATTCCTTCCCTCTACATGCCAATAATCCATAGCAACAATTGGTGGATCCAATACTTAGAGAGAGGGTAATACTAAAGAAGATATTTCTCTATCACCAACATCTAAGACACCAACATAGGGGACATACCAAACCATGGGAGATGTAGCGGATGATCCTGAACATGCCGCCTTTGAGTTCCTAGTCACTAACTAGGAAAGGGCTACTCTGTTGAAGAATATCCCTCCTTCATCCTTACCAGTCTTTTATGGGTTAATGACTGAGGACCCAGATACAATTTTTTTTGAATTTTATGTCCTATGTAGAAGCTATAACTATACATCTGATGCTCACAGGCTCAAACTCCTCCTTGCCACCCTAAAATATGCAAACCTCAAATATTTTATAGGATTAGGCAAGGATGTTGTTCCTGAATTGGATACAATGAAAACATTGTTCTTGGAGAAGTACCAAGACTATTGTAGGGGACCTGATAGGAGGAGACATGAAATTTTTAGAATGCCACAAGAGGATGATGAGCCATTAGAAGATTATGTGGAGAGGTTTTAGTTTTCCTTGAAGAAAAACCCCCAGAACAAGTTGTTAGAAGAATCCCTCAAGTTAGTATTTTGAGGGTATTCAATGAGGATTGTATGGATGCCATCAACCTCATTGGACAAGGAGATATATTTCAAATACTATTTGAAGAAATTTATAAGGTCTATAGGAATTATTCTAGGACCTTCACTAAGAGACCAAGAGGAGATAGGACATCCACTATTGGTAAATCACCCACAAGGGTTTCAAAGATAAAATTAAGCAATCTATTGTTTGACATGAATGGGGACATTATCAACCACTTGGAAAATTAGTTGGATACTCTCCACACTAAGAAGAAGCAAGAGGAAGTTGAATCCATGCTCATTGAATACTACCTTGGAAGCTATAGGCAAAGGAAAGCAAACTACAAATGCAAGTGGATGGCTAGTATCCAACAAGATAAAGTTGAGAAACCTGATTTTCAACCACTTAAAGGAGAGGATGGACAACTCTTTTATATATCTCAAAGAATTCCATGGAAACAAAGACAAGGTATGCCACAAGACCCTCTTAGCTTTAATTCATCCTTTCCCATTGGAAATCATAACTTTTTTGCTTGGAACTCTCAGCCTTGGCCAACAAACCAAAATCAATGGAAAAACCCTCAACAATGGCCACAACCCCAACAAAATTGGAATCAGTAGCATCCAAATCCTTGGTCAAAAAAAAAAATCCATGGTTCTAATTACAATCCCCAATGGAAAAAAGGTCAGAAATGGCAATAGTAAAACATGAACTATCAACTACCTATGCCTCCTCCTCAAACCCAACAACAAGCCATTATTCCTCCATCAAAACCTACATCTGAGCCACCCAAGCCACCACAAATACCTACCCAACCTACACTTAACCATAACAACAAGCTTGTTCACCAAGCTTATACTAATGAAGTTATGCAATACCCCACTTATGGAGTAGAGGTGAGTTATGTCCACCTCAGATCAAGAATACAACTTGCTAGACATTTATCCCCTCAAATTATTGAGATGGAGGATGAGGAATCTATAGTTGAAACTTCAGACAAAACACCTTTGAAACCTAAGTCAAATTGGGTAAAAAAAACTACCTCAAGTCCAAAGCCTCCTTTTCGTGAATGCTTACCCTGTCAAAAGCATCCCACATAGGCTGAGATAGACCTTTTAGGTTAATTAAAGGATGTGAGCATCAAGATTCAACTCATCCAATCTATCAAACATATCCCTATTTATACCAAAATTGTGAGGGACTTGTGCCTTAAGAAACTAGGGAGGAAAAGGAAGGATCCTTAGATAGTCTATGTCTTGGGAAACCTTGTCGATATCATGTTGGGAAACATAACTATTCCTAAATACACAAACCCTAGTAGTCTACTGGTGGATGTCAAGATTAATGGAACCCTTATCAAGAACAACTTTATAGACTTAGGGGAAACAATCAATTTTATGACTAAAGAAACAATGAAATTACTTCAATTAGCCAACCTCAAACCTACATAAACTATTTTACAATTGGTTGATGGGTCAACAATCAAGCCTAAAGGGATAATTGAAGATTTAGTTATTGCATTAGATTCTTTGGAATATTCTACTGATTTCATAGTTTTACAGCCAAAGGTTAATCTTGTAGGACCCACTCATCTTAGGCAAACCATGGTTAGCTACAGTTGATGCATTCATAGGCTATAGGTTTGGAAATATGATAATATCTAATGGAACAGTAACCAAGAAATTGGTCCTCTATCCTCTAGCCCAACCTTATGTTGATCTTGAGCAAACTATTTGGCCCACTTTGGATGAGGAAGAAAACTATTCCCTACAGACATTGATGACCATAGAATGCAACCCTCTATTGGATGATCGGGATGGAGATGAGCTCATTTCTCACATACTACAAAATGATTGTGATAGGAGCCTGTGGCAACAGGATTGTCTCGCATGCCTACAAGACCCCTTGCAAAGTATTATACCCACCAATTCCTTAGAAGAAATATCTCATATTTTTCATTCCTTACTACCACAATAGTTTTTACCAATCATTCCAAACCTTGACCTCTCATCTTTTCAACAATCATCCATGAAATTAGAAATCATGCCAAGAAAAATGTTGAATATAAACAATGCCTTGACAAAAGAGCAACATAATTCCTTGCACATAGTGTTGTAGGCACAAGCAACAACATATGCATGGGATTACCATGATATGAAAGGCATAGTTCCTGACTTATGTATGTATAGGATCTATAGCAATTATGGTTATATACCCATTAGACAACCTCAATGACGAATGAACCTTGCCTTGAGGGAAATAGTGAAAGATAAACTTCAAAAACTCCTTGATGTTGGCTTTATTTATCCTATATCTGATAGTGAATGGGTCTCACCTTTGGTCATTGTTTGAAAGAAAGGTGGAAAATGGAGATTTTGTGTAGATTACAAGGAAATGAATGTAGCCACTAGGAAAGACCACTTTCCATTTCCCTTTATAGATCAAGTTCTTAACTCTTTAGCTAGAAAGAATGATTTTTCATTCCCAAATAGTTTTAGTAGTTACAATCAGATAAAATTGCTCTAGAAGATCAAGAAAAAAGTACATTCACATGTCCTTGGGGTACTTATGCCTACTCAATTCTACTCTTTGGTTTATGCAATGCTCCAACTACATTTCAAAGGGTAGTGCTTAGCATCTTTTATAATTATGCTCATGACTATATGGAGATATATATGGATGATTTCACCACATATGGAGAGACTTATGAGGAAGCCCTCAATAATTTGGAAAAGGTATTGAAAATATGTAAAGAACACAACCTATCACTCAGCAATGAAAAGTGCTTTATGATGATGACACGGGGCATTGTTTTAGGGCACTTCATATCTAGTGTAGGGATTTAGATTGATCCACATAAAATAGAAATGATTTCTACATTACCTATTCCACAATGTTGGCCTCCAACAATGATTTAAAAATGAAGCCCTTACAGTTGTGATTTAAAGATTGGACATCTAAACTGAATATCCATTTCAATAATCATGAAGGTGCATTTAACTTTTCAACCAAGGGATGTAAAATTGAAATGGGTCAACACAGTATGTGCACTAGAAATCCAAAGTAGCCATTTTCATTCTACAGCTAAGAAAGACACAATGTTGAAAGTAAATTGCTTGGAAAGGAATAATATAAATGTTGAAAAACAACAAACAACTATACTAAGCTAAAATGCATGACATAAATGAAAATTTGACCAAACAAATAGGAAACTACTATGTCTACTTTGGTTGCAGGAACAGTCACAAAATGGAATTCTAGTGGATGTAGGAATAATCAGTGCCAGATTCTTAACTAATTACTAAACAAAAAGTAATAACTAAACTAACCTAAACTAAAGGATGGAATGGTCACCAATTGGGCCCCCTTGGATGAGTATCCTCTAAAAATAATGTAAACTCAGATGCACGGACTTATAACTTCATTTTATTCATTGGAAAACATGAGTACAATAGAGCAGTGTAATTGTATTACTGAAAACTAAGAATGCAAGTAAATCATCAGATCACACAACCTTTAGGGAAGGGGCATCTGACTCTTACTTATACTACTAACTAAGCAAGGCAATCAACTCCACAAATTGGGAGGATGCCAATTTAGGGAAAGTAGAGAAAATGGAGAGGCGATTACACGTGCATGGAATCTGGTCAGACGTATTTGTCTTAATAAAAATTTAGATTTAGCGTAGCAGTAATGCCTGCATTTTCTCAACAACAATAAAGACCATTTACAAGATGGTTACAACTTGATTTGCATAAAGAATCTCTCATTGTCAACCTTCATTGACCTTTGAATGATTCCCTTGTTGAACATTATAGGGAATGACCAGCTAGCAGAATTTTCTCAATTTAGTGGCCTCTAATTATATCTGCATAGAAATATTAGTATGCATAATAAATGCATATCTGTAACTATCTTAAAGAGCATTTATTAATCCACATGTAGAATTAACATAGATAGTCCATATAACATGTCAGTGTCATTAAAGATTTGCAGAAATAAAATTAGGCCCAATGTTCATGGCTTTGAGGAAATATCAACATTCAAACATCAAGGTCCATTACAAATTTAGCAAATAGATCATAAATTCTATTAAAATTAAACCATAAAATAACTTATCACTCCCCCCAACCTAAGGTTTTTTTGGTCCTCTAGCAGGGGAAGGGTTTTTCATTTGCTTAGTCAATGCCCTAAAATTTGTAACCTCCAACTGTCCCACATCAGTGCTTGTTGTGCATGAATTAGGATCCCAATAGAACCCTTGTTTTCTATCCAATCTGCTCCATCTCTATCTCTCTGCAGCAATATCATAGTGGTAATACCTAAAATTTGGCACGGGCCACATCAGGATGGGTGGCTGAAAAGTCAATGGAAGCCAAAATTGTCCCTTTATCCTTCCAATCTGTATATATCTGTTAATTCTTTTAAGTGCTACAACATAGTTCTATATAGAGTGGGGCTCAGCTTTTTTTAGCTCATCAATTAGGTCGTTCCATCTTTGTGACAGGTATCTCTTCATAGTTTCCTCTTTTGCTTTTTCCACCACCTCGTATTCACTGTAAACTACTTCTATCCAAGGCATGATCCTATTACCATAGATAGGTCTGAAAATAATTTTTTTGCCAATCCCTATAAATTTCCCTTGGGTTTCTTGATTCAACCTTGATGGGCAAAGGGATGTTGGATTTCATTTTCATATAAGCCTTATATTGTTGTCCCCAACTGATCTCATTTTGTACCCAGGGCATAAATTCCCTTAATTGGACATCCCCAACATACAACAGTGGATTCTAATCATGGTCTTGAGCCACAACATAATTATGAAAATAGAATTCACACAACAAATTCTTTATCTCAGGGGAAGCAATTTGATAAGCATTGAAAATTTCAATAGGAGTCTCAATGGAAGGGTTCAAAATTGAAGCAATCCTTGCCAGTTTAAAAGAAAGATATTTCTCCTTCAAATGTAGAGCATAGACCCTTGGAGGGGTCCTACATTCTACTATCTGGGGTACCAAGGTTGTCATATTGTCCACCTTCTTCTTTAAAGTAGCAATTTTTGCATCCTTGTCTTCAATCTCCTCATCTCTCTTTTGAATTTCTTTCTTTAGCTTGTGTTTCTCCTCTTTCCATTCCTCCTCCCTCCTTTGTATCTCTTTCCATTAGTTCAGAACTGTTGTGTTTACTATGAAATTATGGCTCTTATGTATTCCTACCAATGTTTTTCCTGGCACTGATGCTTGCTCTCCATATAGTACCAACTGTAGGGATTCGGGTTGTTCAGTCAATTTTGGTTGCAGGGGTACTGATTGTTCTCCCAATTCTAGCTACATGGCCTCTTGTTCCTATTCTTGCTCATGTTGTAGGAACTCCTAATTTTCCTCATACCCTTGATTCTCAACTTGTTCTACAATAGCAACAAGATTTTCTAGTGTTATGTTTGTTGCTTTCTCAAATATGTTCTCTTCCTTGACATTCACCTGGCCCATTGGAGCTTCTATGTCCCCCTATGATGTTTCTCTAGGGTGGGGGCTTTCTTGTGGAGGCATATCAAAGGCTAGCCTAACTAGTCTTGATTTTTTGGGAGGGATTTCACATTTTTCTTTGGCTATAGGATGAACAGTGTCAACCTTTCGCTTCTTAGAGCTTGGTACTTCCTTTTCTGCCAGCTACTTTTTAGCTTTTCCTTTTCTTTTTTTTGCTTCTCTTTTGTGCCCTAGTTCTCATTAGGATGCCAAGAGGAACATCATCATAAAAATCTAGAGAGGAAATTTCTTTGTTTGAGTGCTCTGTCTTAGAAGAACTAATCTCTATGGTTTTTTCTATTGCAGGAGGGTTTACACTAGGGCCTACGCCAAAGGTTGAAGCACCAGGAGTGCCTTCAACCATATTTAATCTCCTGCTAGACCTACGAGGTTGAGGGAAAACCCTAGGTCACAAATGCTCTGGTCTAATTTGATCAATATTTATGAATTCTTCCTAAGTCATCTCAGACACATCATGCAGAGACTTCTCAACTAACAATTTGATCAAACAATGGTGGGAAACAGAATTATCCCTACCTTTTTGAGTCTTGGTTGCCATGATTGAAAGAAGGTGGTATAGCACGTTCGACACATTCATCCTCCTCCTGTGCCTCATGTGATTCAAGAGTTTGAAGTGCACGGAATGTAGATTCGACTGGCGACCTTCACAGGTGATATATTTTATAACATAAATAGCTATTTGCTTCCATGGCTTGGGCAGAGAGGTTCTTTTCACACCTTTTTTGTCCACACTTATGGAGGGTCACCAGGTTCTGTAAATTCAGCTCTAGCTGACCTGACATCTCTAGAAGCAAGGTAATTTTCATCATCGGCAGGTAACCCTATAACTTCTACAATTCTTTCTTTAGTAGCCAATACTTCCAACCCTTTTACCATGGTTTTTCCCTTAGACAATGTCTAGGAAAATTCTAATGCAATGTCTTCATTAAAACCATTAAGCTTCAAGAAGTAGTCTAACCAGCCACAGTTTTTGAATTCAACCTGTGAAAGTGCATCCTGCAGTAATACGTCATGAAATGTGGGTTCATTCCTGATTAACCCACCTCCCATTGTCTACAATCAACAATCACTGCAAAGTTTTCCTTCTTGCAACATTGCTAAAATTCCAATACCAATGTCATATGAATTTTCCCTTTCTGTTTTATATTTTGGTGACTTAAGATTATGACAAGATCAATAATGGTAGTAAAGGAGTAATAAAAGAAGGTTATGATGGAGAAAAATGGTGGTGGTGGTTGGTGTTACCTCACACATACAAGCTGTCATCTCACCCATAATTCAAATTGGCTCGATTTAAACTTTGATGATGTAGACTAGCATGGATTGACATGTGGGAAAAGTATTCTCATCTTTTTCCCTGCCCACAACCTAAATTTGAGCATGTGTCATGCAAGGTGGTAATGATGATTTGATAGGGACAAGGAATAATGACATGATATGGTGAACATCCATATTAATTTACAGCAATTAAATGAATGCACTAAAGATAATTAAGATATAGCAATTAATGCGCACATACCTAGATTCATGGAAGATTTGTTGCAAAGATTGTGGAGAAAGTATCAATTGCCTTTTAAGAAATAAGTTGAGAAATTAATAAAAATAAGGTGGAATGAGGTGAAGTGGAATGAAGTGAAGTGATGGAAGAGAGAGAAAGGTGGAGATGGATGGGCGAATGGGTGGATGGGTGAAGAAGTCTACTCCCACAAAAGTGGAAGTCTTTATTATGACAAGGTACATACCTTAGTTAGCCAGAAGGTGGGACACTAGGTCCACTTCCCTCAGTTGCAGGAAGCTCAGGTGTTGCATGTTGAGTGAATTTTTGTAGGAACTCCTCTTTTGAAGTTGGCTTGTGATACAATCTAAGGAAATGGCCATTGACAAGTAGCTTAAATCTGACTGGGTCAATAGTAGTGAGTTGAGCAACACCATTGGGGAATACTTCAGCAACCTCATATGGTCCTAGCCACCTTGTCTGTAATTTTCCTACATTATCTTAATACATTGAGTCATAGAGTAGTGCCCAATCGCCTGGCTAGAATTTCTTGTCCTTGATGAATTTGTCATGCCACCTTATTCTCTGATTTTGCACTACCTCTGTGTGATGCAAGGTTGTTCTCCTCATTTCATCCAAAGCATTTAGCTACATGATTCTTTCTTTTTGTGCCTTAGATATATCCATCCCCAAGTCTACTACAGTCCTAAGAGTCTTATGTTCAAATTCAATTGGCGTCATAGTTGTCTTTCCATACAACAACTCAAATGGAGTGAAGTCTATAGTTGTTTTCCATGTAGTTTTGTAGGCCCAAACAGCTTCTCGTAACCTATTTTCTCAATCCTTTTTGTGGATAGCTATTGTTTTGGTCAGAATGGCTTCAATTTCTCAATTGGTCACCTCAACTTATCCATTGGCCTAAGGGTGATAAGGAGTGGACTTCCTATGTCTTATGTTGTATTCATTGACCAGTGCTGCAACAAGGGTAAATGTGAATTGATCCCCTTGATTAGTCACTATCTCTCTTGGAACTCCATACCTTGTGAAAATATCCTAATAAAGAAATTTTGTACCCTTATTGTCTCTTGCCTACTTCATGGCCTTAACTTCTACCCACTTAGTTACATAATCAGTGCATACCATGATATAAGACTTACCATTTGATGGAGGGTCAATGGGTCCTACAAAATCCAATCCCCACTTGTTAAAGGGAGTGATTACTACCTAAGGGTAAAGTGGCATCTCATCATATTTGGTTGGTCGGCCCATTCTCTGGCATCTATCACATTTTCTTGTATACCTTCCTACATCCTTGTGGATTGTGGGCCAATAGTATCCTATTTTCAAAATCTTCATTGTTGTCCTCTTGGCAATATCATATGTCTCATCTTCCCTCACACATCTCCTCATGGCATGGTCTAGTCTAGTATAGAACAAACATCCAGCAATCCATGAAAAAGAAAAATATTTTTCAATGAGCACCCTTCTCTCTTTTGGAGAGAAGTGAGGAGGAACTCTCCCTATGACTAGATAATTAGCTATGTCAGCATACCAAGGTGTTTGCACACTGATGGAGAATAGATGTTCATCAGGAAAAAATTCATCTATGGCTTGATTATCCCCTGATATAGTTAGCCTTTAAAGAAATTTTGCAACAACATTGGCCTTTCCTAGTTTATCCACAATGGTTATGTCAAACTCGTGCATCAACAACAACCATTTTGCTAGCCTATCTGAGATCGAGGGTTTATTCATGAGGTATCTAATGGCTACATGATCGATGTGCACAAAGATCTGATAGCCTATTATGTAGTGCCTAAATTTTTTTAGGGCATAGATCACTGCCAACATTTCTTTTTATGTCAATGTATAGTTGAATTCAGCTCCTTGCAAGTTTTTGCTAACAAAATAAATGGCATTTTCAATAGCTCCTTTTTGTCCAAAGACTACTCTTATGGAATAGTTTGATGCATATGTATGGATGTGGAAAGGAAGCTCCCAATTAGGACCTCTCAATATAGGAGCATGAGTCAAAGCTTCCTTCAAATTAGAAAATGCCTTGTCACAGTCTTCAGTCCACTGAAACTCAACATCTTTAGTGAGAAGAGTACACAATGGTGCTACTATTTTACTAAAGTCTTTGATGAATTGCCTATAATATCCTTCATGTCCCAAGAAACTCCTAACATCTTTTTGTTTTGCAGGTGTAGGAAAATTTGTGATCACTTCAATCTTTGCAAAATCTACTTGAATTCCTTTGTGAGAGATGTAGTGTCCAAGGACTATACCTTTCTGCATCATCATGAAACACTTTTCACTATTTAAAGACAAATTTTTTTCTTCACATCTCTATAGGAATCTCCTAAGATTCTCCAATGCTTCATTGAAATCAACACCATAGGTGGTAAAGTCATCCATGTAAATTTCCATGCAATCAAGAGAGATGTATGAAAATATGCTAATGACTACCCTCTAAAAAGTTGCAAGTGCATTGCATAAGCCAAATGGGAGTACTAAGTAGGCATAGGTCCCTCATGGTCAGTTAAAGGTGATCTTCTCCTAGTCCTCAGGTGCAATTTGGATCTAGTTGTAGCTGTTGAATCCATCTAGAAAAGAAAAGTATTGCTTTCCTACAAGTGAGTCTAAAACTTGATCTATGAAAGGTAAGGGGAATGGTCTTTTTTGGTGGCAGCATTGAGTTCCCTATAATCAATATAAACTTGCCATTTCCCTCCTTTCTTGGCCACAATCACCAATGGAGACACTCACTGGCTATCTGAAATGGCTACCTCACTGGTGTACAACCTTCTCTAATGTATATCCTATGAGCGCAAAGCTTAGGTTCCAATCCTTTCATATTGTGATAGTCCCACGCAAATGCATGTTGGTGGATTCTCAGTAAGTTGGTCAATAAAAACTATTGTTCTTCACTCAGTTTGTTGTTAATATTCAGATATTTTCCTTTTGACACCTACACTTGTGTAGTTAACTCTATCATAGTTGCTTCATTAATGCATGGTACCTTGAGTTCATATGGAAGCAATGTATGGGACATACCTATTGATGTAGGAAGTTTAGCTGAAGGAAGAGTGGATGCAGGAAGAATGAGTAGAGGGGTCTTCACTGAATCAGTAGAACTAGATGCACGGGAGGATGATGCTTCCCCTACTTCACAATGGTTCTAGATTATGTTATCCAATACTTCATCTTCATCTTGAAGCTACATAAAAGGAATTCTTCCTAACATCATAAGTTGTGCTACAAAATTAACTTCCTCAGCCTCTTCACCAATATGTGGTCATACAGGATTATCCTCATCATGGGATGGCTAAGCAGAAGGATAAAGAACAAACTTTTGGTGCTCTTCCTATCATAAATGGTCATGTCACTTGATTGACATCCAATGTATGCATCTGCAGTTGCTAACCATGGCCTTCCAAGAATAATGAGACACCCACCTAGTGTAGTTTTAGGAGAAAGAATCATGAAATCTACTGGGTACTCCCAAGAGTCTAGAATTACCACAAGATCCTCTACTAAACCATCAAGCTTAACAGTAGAAATATCAGCAAGATGTAGGAAAATAAGAGTAGATCTCATGCTTGTAACATTTAGTTGTTGTAGGATGTCCTTCATCATTACATTTGTTGGTGCCCCCAAATCAATCAGGGCATTCTTTGTTTGGATCTCATTTATAACTACTCCTACCACAGGACTACTTAGGTCATTGTACTTAGGGACAACCACTTTCCCAAGCATGATGTCATCTAGTTTTCCCACCACCTGAACCATAGTGGGGTCTTTCTTTTTCCTTTCCGACTTCTTGAGGCATGCTTCCTTGATTGCTTTGCCATATATGAGAACATCTTTTATGGCTTTAAATAGAGGTATTTGGAACATATATGCTTTAGGTGATCCAAGATGTCAAAGGTTGTGTCTTTTTCTTCATTTTTCTTGGAAACTTCCAATCTTTGAGGAAATGGTGGTTCTTGTTCAATCTTCTTGATTGGGATTGGTTCAAGATTTTTAGGTGCGCTTGGTTGAATGGGATCATTCAGAGATTCCTCTTCCTCTTCCATAGGAAGCTCAGTAATGATGGGCATGGAGGGGTCTATTAAAGTAGTTCTTGAATGCAAGTGGATGTCACTCACACTCATAGCATATGTAGGGAATTGATTTGAATCAGCAAAGTATACTAGTTGTTGTGGTTTGTTATTTGGGTTAGGTATGGGTTGAGCTGGTAGCTGAGTAGGTTTAGGTGGATTTGAGTTTGAGTTAACAAGAGGAGGCATTATAGTAGGTTGTTGGGGCTGACAAGATGTTTGCATGTAACTATTTGTCTAGTTTAGCCATTTCCACCCTCCTCTCCAATGAGATGTTTGTTGTCAATTTCCAGGAGGTGGCTGCCAATGTCCCTAAAACTACTGTTGATTCCCTTGAGGTTGTTACCACTAGGATGGAGATTTTTTTATGATTGGGCCAAGCATTTGGAGGGTTACCCCAAGGTTGTGGTGGATATCCTCCATAATTGGATGGATATGAGGGTTTCCATCAGTTACTAGATGAATAAGAATTGAAATATGGCCCAACAAAAGATAGTGGATATGGTGGCATACCTTGTCTTGGAGCCCATGGCCTCCCTTGTGCAACATAGTAGACTTGATCTTCTTCAATCTAGGTTTGAACTTGGGTGAAATCTGTTGACTATCAATGTTAGTTACCATCTTGCATCTGTAGTCCTTCTTTTGTCTGCAGTGAAGGCAATATTCTGCCAACATTGCCTCTGCCTCCTCTTATTTCTTCTTGGCCTGAAGTGTATCCAATTGAGTAGCTAGATTTTTTATGATGTCTTACTTGAAATCTTCCAGCAAGTGTGTGATATCCATCCTTGAAACTCCATCGGTAGATGACTTACCCATAGAGGATTGGTAAGCTCTCCCTTTCTTTAAAGCTGCCCTAGAGTAGTTTTGGCCTATTTTCTTGATGTCTTCCCAAGGAACTTGGGTGATATCTCCTCCTACCATTAGGTCTAAGGCATTAGTGCAGATCTCATTAATTCCTCTTAGGAAAATTATCTTTTGTGATTCTTCATTGAGGGTATGGTGTGGAGATTTTTGTAAGCAGAACATAAACCTTCAAATGTAATCCTTCAGGCTCTCATCTTCCTTTTGTTGCATCCTAAAAATGTCATCTCCTCTCATGTCACTGCCCCTGCAATATTCCTTGTATTTCTCAAGGAACTTTTTCTTCATGTCCTCCTAAGTCTCCATAATATCTTTGTCTAGGCTCATAAACCATCTTAATGCAATCTCTTTCAAAGTGGTAGGAAATAGCTTAAGCCTATGAGCATCAGTGGTATAGTCGTAACTCCTACAAAGTATGTCAAACTCGAACAAGAAAGTATCAAGATTTTTTGTGACAAGTCCATAGAACTTAGGAAGGGCTGAAGCAGGGATATTTTTTAGATTGTCAACTTCATTCTGATGAGCAATGGGGAAAGGAAAAGTTAGTTGGTTAGGTCTATTTCTATTTGCATCACCCATACCTACCTAAAGGATTCCAAAGCAAAGCGGTTCTCAATCAGATTCTGGTCTTAAGAGGAAACTTCAGAGCTAGTCAAATCAAGAAATGCATCAGCAAAGGGGTGTGGATCTTCTTCTTCTTCTTCTTCTCTTGGTAGGTTCTGATATTCAACTAGCTGGAATTAATCAGGATTGTTAGGAAGGAATCTCCCGTAAGCATCTCTCCTTCTTCCTCTATGCATGCGGTATCAACTCACTATCAACTAGCTCACACAAAGAATTGGTGAAGAATAAGGGGGGTCATTAATTTCATAAATGATGGGTATACTAAGAAAAAAATTTAGAAATACTACAGCAAGAAAAACTATCAATGACTCCAAAGAACTTCCTAGTTTGACACCATCCCTGACAACAGCACCAAAAATGTTGGCCTCCAACAATGATTTAACAACTAAGACCTTACAACTGTGATTCATAGATTGGACATCTAAATTGAATAGTCATTTCAATCATCATGAAGGTGTATTTAACTTGTCAACTTGGACATAAACGTGAAATGGGTCAACACAGTATGTGCACTAGAAATCCAAAGTAGCCATTTTCATTCTACAGCTAAGAAAGACACAATGTTGAAAGTAAATTGCTTGGAAAGGAATAACATAAATGTTGAGCATCAACCAACAACTATACTAAGTTGAAATGCATGACAGAAATGAAAATCTAAGAAAAAAATAGGAAACTACTCTATCTACTTTGGTTGTAGGAACAGTCACAAAATGGAATTCTAGTGGTTGCAAGAGCCGTCAGTACCAGATTCTTAACTAATTACTAAACAGAAAGTAATAACTAAACTAACCTAAACTAAAGGATGGAATTCTCACCAAGTGGGGCCCCTTGGATGAGTATCCTCTAAAACTAATGTAAACTCAGATGCACAGACTTATAACTTTATTTTATTCATTAGAAAACATGAGTACAATAGAGCAGTGTAATTGTATTACTGAAAATTAAGAATGTAAGTACATCATCAGATTGTGCAACCTTCAGGGAAGGGGCATCTAACTCTTATTTATACTACTAACTAAGCAAGGCAGTTAACTCCACAAATTGGGAGGACGCCATTTTAGGGAAAGCAGAGAAAGAGGAGAAGAGATTACGCGTGCATGGAATCTAGTCAAATGTATTTGTCTTAACCCATATTTAGCACAGCAGTAATGCCTACATTTTCTCAATAGCAATAAAGACCATTTACAAGGCAGTTACAACTCAATTTGCATGAGGAATCTTTCACCATTGACCTTCGTTGACCTTTGAATGATTCCCTTGTTGAACATTACGGTGAATGACTAGCTGGCAGAATCTTCTCAATATAGTGGCCTCTAATTATATCTGCATGGCAATATTAGTACCCACAATAATTGCATATTTGTAACTATCTTAAAGAACATTCATTAATCCACATGTATAATTAACACAGATAATCCATATAACATGTCAATGTCATTAAAGATTTGTAGAAATAAAATTAGGCCCAATGTCTATGGTTTTGAGGAAATATCAGCATTCAAACATCAAGGTCCATGACAACTTCAGCAAATAGATCATAAATTCTACCAAAATTAAACCATAAACTAGACTCATCACACAGAAGTAGAAAGATGTCTGAAGTTTCCTTGGTCATACAGGCTACTACATAAGGTTTATTAAAGACTTCTGTAAAATTGTTGCACCATCATTTTTTTGTTGAGTAAGAACATTAAATTTGAGTGGACATTAGAGTGCCAAAACTCCTTTGAAGAGGTAAAGAAATCCTTGACTCAAGCACCTATTTTGAGGGGGAACAACTAGAACTTACCCTTTCATATACATACAGATGCTTTAGATTTTGCTATTGAAGCAGTTTTGGGTCATAAAGAAGGTAGCAAAGAGTATGAAATTTACTACATTAGCAAGAATCTTCAAGGAGCAGAGATGAATTATACTGTTACTATGAGATGAGGAAATGTCGGTGATGGTCGATTACACTTGATTCATGTGATGAATCGAAGCATAACTTCGCCAAAAAAACCTACATCTACAAACAAGATCATTCAAATTGGAAATCTAAACTAAGCATTTTACTGAAATTGAAAGCTACAAACTAAGAAAATAGATAAATTCCTAATCTAACTCATTTGAAACTTATCATGTTTTGGAATTGGTATCATATTGATGTAAAATGATGACCCTTTCCCAATCTCGTGATTAGTGAGCCTGTTTCAGCCGATTCTATGGAAGAGAATCAATGAAACTATTGTGATTAATGTATGAAAACCTAGTTTATGCTAAAAATGAATATGATGCAAGCTAAGTTACCATGATTTTATGCTAAAAATGCACTAATTATGCTATTGCTAAGCAAATCTAAGCTAAAATATTCAAACGCTAATTTATAAACAAGCTAAGATGGATGCATGGAAGCCATTAATGGAAGCTTCAAGCTAATATGCAACTAAAAATTAACTAAAATGTGATAAATGTGAGTAAATTATGAGTGCTTTCAACAACATGAATTTACAATTGAAAGATGGATGTATGAGTTTCAACAGCATAAGTTTTCTCTAAAAAAGGTGGATTCATGTGTCTCCAAATAGTGACCTATTTATAGGAGAGCAAATGAGGAATGAAAGTTTGAGATCAAAAATTTTAATCAACAGTCCAAGATGAAGGAGATGAGAGGCATGGATCATGGATTCTCATCAATAGATGAGAATACATGATGATATTCTAATCAAGGGTTCACACTTGCCTCAAACAAACACACTTTTGACCTATTCACACAGGTTAAAGGTAACTTGTTCAATAGTTTGAAGGTTTAAAATTTTCTTAAGAAGCCAAGTGAAAATATCCCTTTTTCAAATGATGGAAGAATAAGAATATTCCTTTGAATATTCCCATGGGTGAGGAAAAAAGGCAATTTTGCAAATTAAAATAAAGTTTTGATTGTGTGAAAAGGGGATAATGAATATTCCCTTTGCTTAGAGGAAATTTTGTTTAATTGCTAATTAAATAAGATTTAATCATGCAATTAGGGGATTTGGAGGAATTAAAGAGATATTTATTAAATTAAATGATTTAATAAATGAGGGAGAGATGAAATGATATTTAATTAAATAAGATGACCAAGGGAATTAAATTAAATATTTTGATGTATTTAATTTAATGAGATGAAATGTTAGTGTTACCTATTTTTAGCCACAACTCAAAACAGTTAGAGCTAATTTGCATTCTTAATTAAAAGGTACAAAAATTTGCTGCTAAAAGTGTTCATCATTCATCATGAAGAATCAGATTACATTTGATTTTCAGTTTTTATTATGCAAGTACTTGTAACAAAAAATTGGACATTTTCATAACAAATTCTATTTTATTCCCATTGTAAAAATCAAGGTCCCACACATGTCATGGGAGTAGCTTAATTTGATTTACACAATCAAATGATACATACAAAATCAAATTGTATACTATACAACTATTGAGAATGTAAGCACAGAAAGGAGGATGGTTCATCATTGTCTGTAATGATGAACCCATCGATGCTTGATATCTTTGAGTAGTTTCATTGAAGCTCTTCAGTCTCCTTCGACTCCAGTCTCCTTGAGTTTTTTGCAGGATAAATGAAGATGATGTTAGATATTTACTCTAAGCAATGATGAATCAAGATCAATCCTATGCCTACATTACCAACAAAAATATAACATACATTCAATCAGGCATCCAGCATATGATTTCATTGTTCACAAGGAAAAGAATTCAATGGAAGCTTTCAACTTTGATTATTTTTGCTAACTTGTTTGTTTAAATGTGTAGGAACAGGTTCATTATGTTTGTGATCTATTTCATTAGATATGTGGGGTAAAATTGGCTCCCACAAGGGTTGAGACCGACATATCAGGAAAGCATTCTCTCATTCAACATTCATACATGAGAGTCATCTAGTATTTATAACAGTCATCAAGTAGGACTGTTGTAATAAAGAAATTCATAAAGCAGTCTCTTATTCATTATGATGGACAAAAAATTGAGCAAAGCATCTTATTGCTCATCATGCTAAGGATTGATCAAGAACATGTCAAGAGATCATAAATTACATTGATATTTTGTTTCATCTTTGTTGCATTTGCATTTAAATGAAGTATAGAGCCTCTTTACACTAGAAATGAAAGAATACTCAAGTATTGGAATGTTTTTCATAATTCCAAAGTACATACATAGTTCATTCAGGGACTTAGGAGGGCAATCAACATGGCAACAGGACAACATTATTACATCTTGAGATCAAGAGACATAATAGAGTAATTTGTAACAACATTAAAGGTGATAGCCATGAATGAACAAATGCATATATACAAAGCATAAGTCACTTTCGTTGAACTAGATACAAATTTAATCATCATCATCATGGAGGATAGCCACATATGCAAGTAAGGCATTGTCATATTAAAGCATCAAGAGAAACATTGACAACACCAGAAAATGGATTTCATGACTATTTGTCATTCCTAATTGTTTCAATTAGTAGAGTTGAAAGAACAAAAAGGAAATATGCTACAAGAGGCTTATGCCCATCAAAGAGATGACAGAATAGTTTATGGATAATAAAGCACAAGCATGCTATCAATGGAAAGAGAATGATAATTTAACATTCATTTTTATTTTTCAAAAATGATAACAAACTTTTTTATATGGTAAATGGGAAAATGGAGCCTTTATAGAGTAAGTAAAAGCTACAGTTTGCAGCTGAGAACAATGATTCAGAGAGGAGGTTGGCCTGCTCAAATTAGGCTTATAAATATATGGAATTCTTTGTTATGACTGCGAGAGTAGTAAGAAAATCACAGAGGCCAAATAATAGAGTAGTCACATAAGAGTTTCCAGAAAAATGTAAAAAGCATGCAAGTTTTAGATGAAACCTTCAAGTTTGCTCATGAATCACAAATACCCAGATGGAAATTGTTAAAGCCATGGCCAAAGATAGTAAAGAAGTACACACAGAGAAGTTAATGAAGAGCATTCAGAAAACTCTTTTTGCTAAACTAAAAATATTTGTATTCTATTGTTTTGGGTCGAGCCCAGTTTTGGAGAAAATATAGAAAAAGAAGAAAACTAGCAGCCAAGATTCAAAATGAGTGCAAAATGAAGAGAAAGTGAGTGTGGCTAGAGTTTTATGAAGGCCATTACATAGAGTACAAGGAATATGCATGTGACTATTAAAAAAAAAGAGAAAAAAACTCAAGCCCAATATTCATCATGGCAGCCATGGAAATGGAAAAGAATGAATGAACACTTACCTACAAATTTTGCTGTGTAAATTACTTCCAATCACGAGTGCCTTCCAACAGACAAAAGTTCGAGCTGGTGTCATATAATGGCAGCTTCAGAGCAATTGAAGACACAAAATATATCAAAAAATATCACATAGCCGCAGTCTTATGGCCAGTCTTTGTTTTTTTTTTTTAAAACACAGTAAATCCATGATAAATGTTCACAAACAGCTTACCTTTGTCACAGAGAGGAAGTCAGCCAAGTTTAAAGTGAAAATCTGAAGAAATATCAAGCTTTGAACCAGAAACCTAATAGGCATGGCAGTGCACTGAAGGAGCCTTCTCCAAACTCAAGTCAAAATTAAAAATGATTAAGAGTTAGGGTTTGATGTTATTTGCTTGCCCAAAGTTGACATGACTTTGATTTTTTCCTCATGATTTTAACAAAATCATTATGTCTTTATTTTCCCATGTTTTGACTCTTAAGTCAAGTCGACTTATATGCATGATGGTTGACTATTGTCAAATGTTTATAATATGCATGGTGGTTGGCTTGTGTTTATTGAATGATGAATGCATATTTAAAATATATGCTAAGTGTATTGTATGAAGTTGTGAGATGGGAGTTAGCTTTCATATCTAACATTATTCATGTCTTTTATTTGCATTATTCAATGTAAGCTAATTAATTAAATGATTGTTTATTAGTCATTTAATTAATTTAGTCATCTTAAAATGCAAATAAAAGACGTTATGTGAAGTTAAGTTGTAACTATAGCTTCAAATTGGAGATCATGCATAATACAAGGATGGAGTTTCAGTTATCATGGGCGAGTTGACAAGAACGAGGCAATTTTTGCATGCTTGGACTCACTATCTACACATTTCCAGTTTAGTTCAAGTTGCTTTTCAGTTGTACACATTGTGACTATGAGTTTGAGACTGAGTTCACTCATTTTTGCATGAGTTTAAGCTCTTCTTTTGGAGATTTTTTATTTTGCTCGGGATTTTTCTTGGAATTGTCATTTTTCTATATTGAAATTGACTTTCAGTTTCACCTTCATGCACTTTGGAGTTGTATCTCATCGTATATATTGGAAAAATTTAATCTTTTTCCTCTAGTTCTTGTTTTTTGCCTTTGCGTTATGCAAAGAGGACTATCTTGTAACTCAGCATTTTAGATTTAGTACAGTTTTATAGCTTTATAGGTTATCATTTCTGCAAATTTTTTCCTTCATGATATTAATTGAAATACAATTCACCTTTCCAATTTCAGGTGTTTTGTATGGTTTAAATGATTTGATGCAATTTTGATGAGTTTCATTTTCGAAACCTTCAAATTTTTGTCTTGTTTATGCATGCATATATACAATTGTATAATTGTGCTAAAAAATTGTTTTCTTTTTCCTTTAATTTGTGAAAACTCAATTTTCCTTAGTAGGAATAGAATACATACAACCTTTTAATGAATTATTCATGTGTTCAACATGCTCAAATTGGACTGTGTTAACAAATTTTCCTGAAGGTATAAGTTGTGAATCATTATGCAAGTTTACCATCATTTAGGTGCATCACTGAAGTTTTAGTTTTGGTTCATGCATTCAATTCAGTCCTTCTTACCCTTTTCTCAAAGAAAATCATTCAAGTACCTAATTGATCATCATATAGGAACCAACCTAGAATCTAGAGGTCTATCTTTGCCATAGGAATACCCATAGCCTGAAGATAGTCCCTATGTTTCAACATATTGCTGAATTTAATCATTCAAGCGCTCGGGTGCAATTTGTTTGACAACAATTAGCATGAAAAAAGGATGAATTAACCTAATTAAATTAATTAGGTTAATAGATGAAAATGATGCAATTAATTAAATAGCTCAGCTGTTTAAATTAATTAAACAAAAATATGATGGGTTAAAGAGGAAATGATGTTAGTAAATCTATTTTAAGTGTATGATATTGATGGACATTTTTTAGTGTCTACCCCTCTTTGAAGCTAGGTACCTGCTACTTTGATTCAAAGAATAACGCTTTTTAGATTAAAACTACTACTTAAATCAAAAAATTATTTATTTATTTATTTATTTTTAGATGCCCCAACAAAAGAATAAAGCTGACTCCTTGCCCCCTTGAGAAATCAGGAGGAAATTTTGAATTTCAAGTTGATTTCTCAAAAAAGGTTACAAGCTACCCCAAGGGTCCAGAAAGGCTTCAAGATACAAGAATAATGCCAAAAACACAAAAAACAATGCAAAATTAGGTCCAAATTGGATAAATTGGTGAAAATGATAATAAACCCTATCTTCAAGGCTAAATTAGGGAAAGAAACCCTAATTTTCTAGCTTAAATAAGCCAAGAAGGGTCACTTTCAATTCATTTGTACATTCACACTTGAGAGATTCTTGCTATTTTGAGCTCTGACCCTCTAACAAAATGGTGTGCTAAGAGCTTCCTAGGCACATCTCTGACCGAGTTTGAGAGTTCCAACGGCTTCCAAGTGCAAGACCACCAATATGTAACTCCAAACTTGATTTGAAATTTAAATTTTTTAATGTATTTATTACACTTTGAAGTTAAAACTTTGGCGGCATCACTATATAGTGACACCCAAATTGAAATCGATGATGCCAAGATGAATTATAGCGATGCATATTTATATGGCGACACTATTCATGATTTAAAATTAGGGTTTATAATTTTAAATGGAAATGCATACTTGTTTGGAAACACACTTGTCGACTTAGAAATTGGGGTTAGGGTTTGCCAAAGGTTAAATTGCAACGCCAGATTATTTAGCGACACATGTTTCGATTTGTAATTTTAAATGCTTTGGGCGTCGTAATTTGAAATTTGAATATAGCAACGCTATTGAAAATAACGACACTATTATGATTTATGAGTTGTAAATTTCAAATTGAGTCAAATTTTGATGATTTCCTAATGTTGTGCACTTCATGGATGCAGGTGGTCTTTCCACCACTGATGTCACGGGAGCACAGGCCGACCGTTTTGGAGAAATTAGGTGATCTATCAGAGTTACGCCAAGAGAACCTAGGAGATATCAACCTTTGGTATGTTGCATATGCACCTATGATTCAAACACACTTAGAGATGATGATAGCTCTATACAAGAGATGGCACAGCTAGACCTCGTCCTTCCACCTTCTGACAAGTGAGGCGATAGTTACTCTAGAGGATATATGGTGTATACTACATTTAATGATTCACAAAGATTGTGTGATTTATGACACTAATTATGGGTATGATGCCTGCCTTGAGGTCATGGAGATGGAGCATATCACTTTGGTTACATCACAAATTGACCTTGAGTCATATAGAGGTCATGTGTTGACTTTCAGATTGATCATCGTAGTCATCATTTTAGGTTTGGTTGCCCTAGATAGACATAGCAAAGGATTCAGCCCAGGATGGGGCTTGGCATGGCATCAGATGTTGTATAGGAGGACACTTTTTACATGGGGGCTCGTGATGCTAGCCTTCCTGTATCATGATTTGCATGATTTTGTCTATTGTGATGGGAGAGCCATTGGTGCAGGGGTGACTCTGCTACATATTTGGGCTTGGGAGCACATTGTCATTCTTTGACCTATTGTTCAGATGACAAACATGGAGCTAGATGATCCCATCATTTGGAGATACAAAGGTTCCATTACCCTCAAGCACACTGGACAAATTGGGCTCCTATATTGGAGACAAGTGATAGATGATATGATAATTTTCCACTAGCGCCCATGGCTATAGATGCCGCCATGGTTCGATTATATTCAATAGCTATATTTTTCCAGGTAGACCTGATATATGTAGGGTCAAGAGCACCACATTATTGAGAGATATCTACTAGATAGGGTAGCACAAAAATTCAAAGAGGTCCAAGACAGACCTGATGATGCATATAGGGCCATTTTTGTGAGATCGGTCAAAGAGGTTCCCACATGGGGACCGACTATCCCAACTCTAGAGGCAGTAGAGTTTTAGATAGTTGGTGGCCCAGCCTTGGGCATACAATCAAGGATAGGAGGTAGCTAAAACTACGCATGCATATGATGCTTGGTTTGTCTATCCCCGATGATTGACAGACCCAATAGGTGTTCCTCCAAGAGGGAGGCCTAGAGGCAGAGGAGTAGGGAGAGGCAGGGGTGCTCCACCTATGGTATAGCAACAGCCTCATCAATAGCCCCCAGTTGTTCAGTAGTAGCCAAGACCACCACCACCAAATGCTCGCGATGCGCAAATATAACAGTTGCAGCAGCAGGTACAGATATTGACTAGTAAGTGGGATCAAGCCTGTCAGTAAGTTTTGGTTATTACTATTGAGTGAGACCAAGCTCAGCGGTAGGTGGTTGCAGTCACAGTTGAGAGAGATCAATCATTACAAATAGTACATGCTATGATAGGAGAGAGAGACCAAGAGGTTGCTCAGCGTCAGTAGATTGAGGCAATGATAGTGGCCACTCATGGTCAGACAGTGTTAGCTAGATTATACAAAGAGGTAGTTATAGAGTTTGCATATTACATGCAGCATTATCATCGTGATATACCAATGACATTGAGACAACTAGATTTTTCACAGTGCAATGATGCATAGCATGAGCAGAAGATCGGCCTGAGAGATAGGCTGGAGAGGGTAGCAGCCATTAGGGCTAGCTATTATGTATAGACACTTTTTTATTTTTTCCCCATTCTTTATCACAAATATACATTCATGGGCTCCTTTTTGATAACCTCGTGGATATTGTACTTTTGATTGATGTTCATACACTGATCCATATTTTGTACCATGACACTCATTTTTTGATATATATATATATATGATATGGATGATTTATGCTATGATGTTTTCACTTTATTTCATGTGTGGATGTATGGATGAATATTATATGAGATGCTTATATTTGATCATGTATGGATGCATTTTTACTTATGTCTATATGATATGAGATGATCATGATATGGATGGATGCAATGTTATGTTCTTTTTTCATTATCTTTTCACAATATGATATGGATGGATGATTATGATATGAAGATGTTATGGATGCAAATGATGTGGATGCATTTATTTTTGTATATTTTCTATGCATTTTATGATGAAGACGTATGCATATGGATGTATGGATACAAAATGCTTATGATATGCAACGATTTAAGATGCTTAGAATAATAAATTATTCATCATGTCTAAATTGATTATGCAAAATGTATGATGTAATATGCAATGATTATACTGGTGAATATTTTATGATTATGCTATGATTATGAGATGTATGTATGTTGATGGTTTGTGGATGTAGGGTGGATGCATTGATGATGTTTTTGTTGATTGTCATGATACTAGGTTAGTGTGGAGAGAAGATAGAAGAATAAATGATGAATGACCATTGATTTTGATGACTGCTTCAAAAGATCCAACAAATCCTTGATCCATCGAGACTTTATTAGATATGGTGATGAGACAATGAAAAATGCAGGATGAAATCCAAGATGGGGAGATGCTCACACTTCAGAATTAGGATTTTCCGTCATTCCTTATTATTTGATATAACACATAGACACAATGCATCAAGGTATTGATAACCAAGACGGTGTTATATCTAGTGTAATGGACTTTGACTCGACAAATAGATAGGATAGTTCTTGTTCATACCTTGGCATACAAAAACCTTGTTGGAATGCAATTTAGAAGATTCAAATATATTGGACCAAATCATACATGATAGTCAACAACATACCCTAAACGACCTTCCTACACACAACTAAGCAAGTATGCACCAAGATTATTTTACAAGAGTATCCACAAGCACAACAAATGAAAGATAATGATCGATGCCCCATTCCTTTTTCTCTAAATTTTTTTTTCAGACATTGTTGAGAGGTCCTTGGAATGGGTCATTAAGATAAATCATAAGAAAAGATCAAAGACAAACAGTCAGTGTTATCTATAGCTCTTGCCTATTTTAAGTTTAGCTAAAGTGATATCTGATTTTGATGTCCATCATGGGAAGGATACATCCTAGACATGTTGATTAGAGGGTTGTTTGATGTTAGGATGATGATGCTAAGATGAGTCGTTGCTATAAAATCCACTAATGCATTTACCTATGATTTAGACTTTAGATTTTGAATTTTAGGTTCACACTTTATGACTTGCTATGTTTGTTTTCTACTTGTTTCGCCAAAGGTTGAAAGTGATGATCGTTTATGTTAGGATGATGATGCTAAGATGACTCGTTGCTATAAACTTCACTGACACATTTACCTATGATCTATACTTTAGATTTAGACTTTTACATTCACACTTTACAACTTGCTATGTTTTTTTTCTACTTGTTTCACCAAAGGTTGAAAGTGATGATCATTTATTATGGGTGAAGGTTTATTACATGTGTAAGTGAGATGGAATGGATGGTTTTGGATTTTCTAGAATATTTCAATTTTTTGGGTATTTTGAAGATGTTTTGAGGTTGTTTTTGGGATTTTTGAAAGTTTATGCAAATGTTTAGGATTTTTAGATTTTCTAAGGTTTTTTAGGGTTTTCTGAGATATTTGAGGCTTTTTAGGTCCTTTGAATGTTTTCTATTATTTTTGGATTTTTCAAATATTTCAATGTTTTTAGGTTTTCTAAAGAGAATATCTTGATGTTTTTGGGATTTCCAGGGTTTTTCAAATGTTTTTCTAGAGTTTCCAAGTTTTGACCAAGAATCTAACCTAAGAGACCTATCCTAGGGACCTCGAGGGCTGATAAAAGATAAGTCTTGCCTATGTTATACATGCAAAGACCATGTAGTTTGACTGACTTGACCTATTTACAAGATGAAGATATGAACAAATGAAAGACATCAGTTTATTATGATGGATTCCTAAAGGAACAGCCTAGGGTGTCTCAGGGGGCACATCAATGATGGCCTTACCTACGTTCAAGCTTAGAGACCCATAGTTCGACAAGAGAACTCTATTTTTTGTTTTTTTGATGTTTTGAACTTTTTAGAGTTTTTGATGTTTTTTGGATGTTTTGGATTTTTGTTGTACAGGATTTTGCAAATGTTTTTGGATTTTCTTGGATAATATTTTATGAATGTTTTTGGTTTTTTCTGATAAGATGTCCAATGATCTCAAGATATACAAGAACTCGATTGTGATCCATAACGAAATGCCTCTAGTGTGACATGTTAGCCTACTTCAATAAAGTCGGGACTTACTGAGCTTTTTAATATGCCAAGTAGTGCTAAAAGGGTTCATGATACCTCATAGTACCAAGACATGATAAGAATGTGGATGAGGGATAAATGGTGATGCAAAGAATGAGAGGACAAAAGAGCCAAAGAATAGATGGAGATGCTTTATTTATGCAAGGCGCCTGTTTGCCAAGTTTTCACCAAGGTACTTGCCCAAAGTGCCACCAAAGTGGTTTTCACTAGAGGATGATTTTTTCTTTACTTTTTTGATCCTTTTTCTCATTTTTTTTTATTTTTTGTATTTTCTTATTTACACCCTTCAAGATTAGGCATAAAACTTTTTGAGATGAAAGTTGTTGGATGGCTACTGTAAGGGTTCAGCTTCAAGGGTTGACAGTTGATATGCTCCTAATCCGTAGCTTATTGTGATGAAAAAGGGCCCTAACTAGGTAGGCTCAAACTTTCCTTTGTTTTCCTAATCTGGAAGGTTATTCTAATTCTGCTTTAATACTAGATATCCAACCTGAAAAGATTGACATTTGATTCTCTTGTTATAGCTTCATTTCAGTCAGTTTTGATATACTTGCAAGTGATTAAGGGCATCAAGACGATGTTCATCCAGGAATTCTAGCTCATTCAACCGAGACACTTTGTATTCTTCCTCATTTATTAGGTTATGTAGTGATACTTGTAATGATGGGAGCTCAATCTCAATAGGAAAGATGGCTTATGATCCATATACCAAAGAGAAAGTGGGGGTTGCACCTGTAGGCATGCAGATACTGGTTTGATAAGCCCAAAGAGCAGGATTTAGCTACAGATTCTAGTCATGACCAACTTCATTAACTATTTTCTTAAGGATTTTTAGGATAGTTTTGTTTGTAGCTTATGCTTGACCATTGCCTTGGAGATAGTACAGGGTAGAGAATCGGTGTTGGATATTGAATCTTTGGCACAACTCTTTCACATCCTGATTTTTAAAAGGGGGTCCATTATATAAGCTGAGGGTTTGTGGAACACCATAACGGTAAATTGGGTAATTCAGGATAAAATTGGCTATCTATTTCCCCATTATATAGGTCATAGTAATGGCTTCAACCCACTTAGTAAAGTACTCAATGGAGGTTATGATAAACTTGTGGCCGTTGGATGAGGTTGGAGTGATTTTTCCTATGAGGTCAAGTCCCCATTGCAAAAAAGGCCATGGTGTGATCATTGGTTACAATTATTGAGTTGAAGCATGAATCAGATCCCCATTTTGTTGACACTAGATGCATTTCCACACATACTGATGAGCTTATTTTTCCATTGTTGGCCAATAGTACCCCATCCTCAATAGTTTCTTAGCTAATGTCATACCACTAGAATGGGACCCACATATGCCATCGTGTACTTTTGTTAAAGTAGTTAAGGCTTCCTCTTGGTTAATACATCATAGTAACATCCCTTTGATGCTTCGATGGTAAAGGGTATCACCTAGGATCACGAATTGGGATGCCTTTTTTAACAAAGGTATTTTTAAGGTTCGGGGTGATATTAGATGGAAGGATTCCTCTGTTAAGGTAAGTAAAGATTTCATGGTACCACAAAGATCCAGGACCAATAATGACACACGTGAATTCAGATTCAGGGATTTCAAAAGTTGGTACAATAAGTTGTTCTACCAAGAATTCACATTGGAGGATGTTGTTTGGCATGTCTAGAAGTGATCTGATTGTTACCATGGTGTCTGCTGCTCTATTGTTCATGTGAGGAATTTGATCAAAATTTATGTCTATAAAAAGGTCTTTGAGATTCTCCATTATCTTCTTGTAAGGAGTGAGCTTGTCATATTTAGTTTGATAGTCATCATTGAATTCATTGATAACCAACTGTGAGTCTCCATAGACTTTCATCTCTTGGATCTACCACTGAACTGCTATCCTTAGACCTGTGATTAGTGCTTTGTACTTAGCAATGTTGTCGGTACATGGGAATGATAGCCTATATGAATTTGGGATGAAATCACCTTAAGGGGTGATGAAAAGAATGCATGCTCCTAATCCATGTTGGGTGAATGATCCATCAAAATACATCTTCCACTGAGCTGTGAGATTGATAAGGAACATTGATTCATCAAGAAACTTAGATATTAAAGGTTTCTCAGCATAGATAGGTTCTTTTGCTAGTTGGTCCGTGATCACTTGTCCTTTGATTGCCTTGCACTCCACATACTCTATGTCAAACTTTGTCATGATCATCACCCATTTAGCCATTCGTCATGTTAGGGTTGCTTTGGATAACATATATTTTAATGGATCATTTTTTGCAATGAGCTTGATTTGATGTGACAACATGTAGTGCCTAAACTTTTGTGAAGCAAAAACTACTATTAGGCATACCTTCTCAATGGGTGAATAGTTCATCTCATAGCCTGCCAAGGTTCTATTGATGTAGTATATGGCTCTTTCATTTCCATTTTCATCATGTTGTGTTAAAAGATCTCCTAGTATTGTTGGTGTTGCTGAGATGTACAAGCTCAATGGCTTGTTCGATATCAGCGGCATGAGCATTGGAGGTGTTAGTAAATGATCTCTGATCTGCTAGAAAAGTTTATCACACTTGTCATCCCACTTGTAGGTTATCCCCTTATGGATAAGATGCGAAAAGGGGTGAATTTTATTTGATAGTTGGGATATGAACCTTCTAATGGACTGAAGTCTTCCTTGTAATCCTCTCATCTGCTTCAATGTTTGCGGTGGTTCCATGTCTAGGATGGCTTTTACCTTTGTTGGATCAATTTATATCCCTCTTTGTGAAACATTGAAGCCAAGAAGCTTCCCTAATGTGACCCCGAACACACACTTTTTTGGATTCAGTTGTACCTTGTATTCTTCAAACCTATCAAAGATAGGTCCTAGGACTTATATGTGCTCACTTCTCTTCTTTGATTTTTCCAAAATATTGTCCACATAATCTTCAACTATTTTGTGGATCATGCTATGAAAGATGAGATTCATTACTCTTTGATAGGTTGCTCCTGCATTCTTTAACTCAAATGGCATCACATTACAGCAATAGGTTCCCCATGGACAAGTGAAGGCAGTTTTGTGTTGATCCTCCTTGGTGATTATGATTTGATTGTAGCCTGAAAAATCATCCATGAGTGACAAAATTTCATGCCCAACTATTAGATCTATAATGAGATCAATGTTAGGAAGACGAAAATCATTCTTCAGACATTCCTTGTTCATATCTTTGAAATTAGTGCATATTTTGATGCCCCCAATGGGTTTTGAGACTAGTACCAAGTTTGAAATCCACTCAGGATAATCTATTGGTTGGATGAATCCAACGTCAAGAAGTTTTTTTAATTCTAGTTTAACCAAGAGTGTTATCTAAGGGTACATCTTCCTTGATTTTTACTTAACTAGTTTGGCTTCAAGATCGACTGCTAAGTGATGTACAACCACTTCTAGATCAAGGCCTGACATATCTGTGTTTGACCATGCAAAGTTGGTTTTATGCTCTTATAGGAAAGCTGCCAGGTTCTTCTGTTCTTTTTCCAACAAGGATTCAACATAGAAATTAATCTTAAATGCTTCCTCCATTCCTACATTGACTAGAGTGGCTTTTTTTGTCAATATTATTGACTTCTCTAGATGCATTGTACTAAGGGGGAGATTGAATCCCTCATCCTTTAGCACCTTAAAAAGGTTTTCACCATTAGAAGCGTCCTTTGTTTTTACTACTTTAGGATTAGAGAGTGCCACTAGGTGGTTTTCACTCAAGTATTTGCATGTTAGTTGCATTTCATTTATTTTGCGATTGAAGGATTCAATTGTCTCCCATAGTATGCTCTTGTATCGAGCTCTATGTCAAAACCTGCTTTATGATCTACCCATGATAAGTTGTCATGGAGTCCCATGAATTTTGAGATCACTTCATCAGTTTTGAATAAATCTAGAATCGGTGGTCCTTGTTGGTCCATGCCAATGAGTTGTGGGTATACTAGGTGTACTTTAGTTGGTTGGTTGCTTGAGACAAAGGATGTTATGGATATCATAAAAAGGGTGTTGTTCTCAAATAGGTTAGCAACATCAAGGGGAAAGTCATCTAAGGTTGTATCACACAATGTAGGTGACCAAGAGGAAGCCTCAGCTCATTTAGCGGAAATACCTTTGCCAATAAGTGTGACCTTGCTAGTAGTACAACCTAAACCAAGATTCTTTATTTGTTTCTCAGGAATGATGGGTTCTAGTAAACCATTGTCATTCTATCCTAGCTTCTCATTCTTATTATATCCCATGCTCTTCATTAGTTGTAGGCCTTTATTATCATCTTCCATGGGAAGAATAGGAATAGGTTGTTCATCTTGATAGAAAATTTTAGAGATATCTTCCTCATTGACATCTTCTTGGTTCAAATCTCCCCATTTGGTGAAGGTAGTAGCTTCCATCTTGATTGTTTTGAGTTCTTTGGTGCTAGATGTGGGTTTCCCATGTGACTGAGGAGAAATAGGTAACTCTCCTAAGAAAAAGGTGTCTTTCAATAGTTTATAGTTTTCACAACCATCATCTTGGATCACTACTTTGACGTCAGGTATACTCTGCACAATGGACATTTTTGTTGTTGAGGTAGAGGCTAGGGATGATGGGTCAACAAATGAGCTTGATGTGTAAGTCCATCATTTTTTATTATTTGGGGGATCTTATAGAACTTGGCCTCAAGACTTTTGCAGTAGTAGAAAGGCTCAAGATATCCATGGATAGTGATTTCTCTGCCTTCAAAAGGAAACTTCACACATTGATGATAGGTTGAGGTTATAGCTTTTAGAGCATGGATCCATGGTCGGGCAAAGAGTATGTTATAGGAAAGATCAAGATCAAGTACTTGACACGTATTTTCTGCAATATGAGGTCTCACTTGGATTGGAAGTACAATAATTCCTTGTGATACCCGTTCTTGGTCGTCATAAGCTCTGATGGTGGTACTTTTTGTCTTCTCAATAGTATCTTCTGAATAGCCTAGATTTTTGATCAACTGCAAGGTATTTTTTTTATGAATGACAACCTCAAGATGTAAAGCATAGTTATGAGATGGTTGTGATGGTAGATCTTGCTCTAAGAAGGTGAGAAGATGGTTGGTGATATGCCCTACCATAGCTTGAAACTGATTGGTATCAATGTTCTCAGGAATAGGTGACTCAAACAAGGCTTTTTCTAGTATTTCCCTGTGTGCGAGGGATAACCTTAAGAGTTCTAAGATTGATATCTATGTGGGGGTTTGCTTAAGCTGATCTACAAGATTGTAATTTCTAGGATTAGATGTGGGAAAAGTAGGTTGTGTCCTAGATTGAGATGGAACTCCTTAAATAGTTATTTTCCCATGTCGTGTGGTGACTCCAGATTTCGTACTAGTTCCTTTGATGGTGACAACAATGATAATGCTATCGTAGGAGGAAACTACATTAGAATAGGTATGTTGTACATTGGTGTAATCCTTAGCTTTTTCATTGTTATTTGCTTTACTATGATCCAACATAGGGTTCTTGTATATCTTTAGATCCTAGTTCCCAGCTTGTACCTCAACTAATATGGTAACGTTTTCTATGAAATCTTGGATGATATTCTTGAGTTTCATGTAGTTTGTTGTTTTGTGTCCTTTGATTTTATGAAAGTCACAAAGATCATGCTCGTTGTACCAGGATGGCTTCTCTTATGGTTCTTAATAGTTTTCAAAGTTGGGAAGTGTTATCAGACTCTACCAACTTCCTCATGATTGTCTTGATGGGTTCTAATAATTGTGTGTACTTATGTTTGGGATAGTTGTTCCTGTTAGCAGTTTGCCTTTGTTGCATGTTGGTGTTACTGATCTGATTGTTTTGAGGTGGTGTTGCTTGTTGCATAGTTGGTTGGATATTAGCAACTTGATTGTTATTAGGTCTAGGAGCACTTAGTATGACCTTAGCATCTACTACACCATCATTTGTCACATTTTTTTCTTCACCTAGACACGAGGTTTCTCATTTGAACTAGTTGAAGGATGGTTGTCTTTGTAAGCCTGAGTATTTCCTTGTGAGATTAGAGCTCTTTCAATTTTAAGGGATCTAGGGACAAGCTCATTGTATGATGTAATGCACTACATTTTCAAGTCAAATGATAGATTTGGATCCAGATTAGCTATGATGATTCCCACTTGTTGTTCATCAGGAAGAGGCCACTTGATTTGATTAGCTCTTTGTCTCCATCATTGTAAGAAATTGGAAAAAATTTCTCCTTGACTTTGTCTAAGAGTGTATAATTCTTCTAGACTAACGTCCACATCAAGATTGGAGTAGTGATCGATGAATTTATCAGTGATTTCTTGAAAAGTTTTGATACCAAGAGGAAAATGAGAAAACCAATCCATAGCATGACCTATTAAACTTCAAGGGAAGAGGTGCATTAGATATGAATCATTGTAATCCACTTACATGCACATGATGTTAAATTCTTTGATATGGTGCACAAGACTTCCTCTCCCTTTATATTTGTCAAATTTGGGGATTTCAAAACCAGGAGGAAATGGCATCATTGCTATGTTTCGGTCAAATAGGTAAGGACACAAGTTTTGTGTATGGGGATTCTTTATCTTTCCCATGCGAAGGTCTTGCATTTCTTGTGAGAGTACTTTCAATTGTGATGCTAGGTCATCTTGCAAGTTGGGTGGAGGAACATATGGTGGGATGACGGATGAGTTATATGGGGTGTATGATGGTGTGATATTTTGTGAAAGTGGATATGTTCCCAATGCATTTGTATTGACGATGTTCAAATGAGGATAATAGGAACTTTGTTTCTATTATTGGGCATATTGTTGAGCTAGTAGGGCTTGATATTGTTGTTGCACACTAGGGCTTGTTGTTGGGCCTATTGTTGTTGGTGTGTTAATAAAGGTGCTTGTTGTGCTTGATGTTGTTGTTGTGTGGCTTGTTGTGCAGCTAAGGTTGCTTGATGTGCTTATTGTGCTATGGTTGCTTCTTGTTGTTGTGCTAAGGCTACTTGTTGTGCTTGATGTTATTTTTGTGCTAGGGTTACTTCTTCTTGTTGTTGTTGGACGACTTGTTGATATGCTTATTGTGCTTGCTGCATAGCTAAGGCATGTGCTTGTAATGTGGGATTAGGTGGTTGTTGATACATCTCTGATGGATTATGGCTATTGATGTTTTGAGTGGGTAATGGATTACTAGTGAAAGGTGGAGGATTCCCTTGATTTAACATTCCTTGTAATTTGGTAGAATGAGGTGGAAGAATGTATGCTTGAGGTCTCGATTGATTTGGCATAGTAAAGGGGACTGTGGGAAAAGATGATGATGATGTCATTAAATTTTTCATGGAAATGACGCACTCTGACCTTTAGTCCATTGATTGAAAAGATTCCCTTGTCCTATGTTTTAAGGATTTCCTTGTGCAAAAGATGTAAACAAGGGATTTGTGATCAAGGTACTTCTAGGATTGATAGAACTTGTAACCAAGGGATTGTTTTGAGGTGGACTGATAGTGGATGAGATGGAAATGGTAGATGGGATGGATGAACCCACCAGAGGGTTGGATAAAGATGTCCTTATCAGCATTAAGGGTTGGTTTTGTGATATAGTATTGACATGCCCTTGTGCGTTATTTTGAGATACTTGGTCTATACTGCTTTGTGTGATGGTGGGCACATTTGTGTACTCATAGGTGTGGATGAAGAAGGGTGTCCTCAAAATGTTGAAGTGGTTGTGGAATAATGAAGTTCAAGTAGTTTGTGTAGCTATTTTGGAGCTTCATGAACAAGAGGAGCACCAAAAGTAGGTGTCCAAGTGGTTGTTAGAGGTGGAGGATTAGCGTCAAGTGTACCCACACGTGTACTATCCTCAAATGGTGAGGTGTGACCAAAATCTTTAGCAAGGCTAGTTGCAAGAATAGGAATGTAGGTTTGATTTAGCCCTAGTGATGGAGTTGTGAAACCTTGTGTTAAATTATGTGCTACAAACATCGGGGAGATAGGAGCTACATTTTCAAAGGCTTGATGCTCCATAATTTCTTCCCTAGTAAGCTCAAATAGATTATTCGCGACGTCTTCAATCTCATATGGTCCTAAAGGAGATGACAGTTGTTGTGATGGGGTAACATGACTTCTAGGATCAAATTCTAAAGGATTTGGATCACTTGAGGTAAATGTAACTTTGGTTTTCTCCATGATTATCTTGTGTTGTGGTCTTGTCTTTACCATAAATTTTGTGTCACCTATGGGAGAGTTATGTTGAGTTTTGTAATGTTTGAACTCTCTAGTTGACTCTAATCTAGGTAAAAGGGATGCTCTAAGTATTTTGGGAGCAATGATGATAATTGGGATGAAAAGATGAGTGATTTGGGAAGTGATCTTTGCAAACGTTTTGGGACAACACTTTTGACTTGAGTTTGATGCTTTGATGTTGGAATAAAGGATGTTTATGAACATAGAAATCTTTAGGGTAGACTTGTGACCTTCCAGATGAGCTAGTTCAAATATGATAACTACCTTAACTAAGTGCATGGAAAAGGATACATTTCACATACAAAGTAGCTAAGCTAGTGGTTAGTTTGATTGATGTTTAAGTCACAAAGTTTTGGTGTACTCAAAATTTTGCAAAGTTGGGTGAAGTGAAGGATGAAATTTGATAAAGGGGAGAGTGAGATGTTTGACCCAAGGTTGACCTAAAGTGAACCTTTGTTTTGACAAGACTAAGGTATTGAGAATTATGCTATACCTCTAAAATGTTCAAATCCTAAAGACTCAATGTTGTTTTTAAATGAGAGGATGAATGGGAATGTTCAAACCTGTTCGGGCTCTCCTAGCTTGAGCATAAAAGTTTCTCATCAAGGTGTAACGATTGTGGTAAAATATGGAAGCCCAATTTTGACCAAACCTTTTTCTACAATTCCTATGTCTGAAATGATGGACTGGATATTTTCCCCTACTGATTTTGATTGTTTCATGAATCATTTATAGGAATTTGGTATCATGTAAAAAGATCAGGATTTTGACTCCAAAAGAATGCATATAATTCTGGAATGTACCTTGAAGTGTGTCTATAAAATTTTGCTACCAATTTGTCTTTATTTTTGTCAAGTGCTAAAATTTGTTTCTTGAGAGCTTTTGGAGTGAGATGCCTAAGTCTAAAATGAGGACCTGTAGACCTTTCCTCAGGGATCCTAATTTTATGTAAGATCATGTGAAAACAATTTAAGTTTATGGAAGAAATGAAGAGATTTATTTTTGTGCAAGTGGTGGTAATGTGGGCCTTCTAGCCTCAATATAAGCTTGTTCCTCTTCTTCGTCTAAAATGGTTGTTGCATTTCTCCACTATGTATTTGTTTCCTTGGTTTCAAAAGTGAAGCTTCTCAAACTACTGATGAGACCGGTTTTTTCTCCGCTAATGAGTTCAAAGTTTGGCTGAATTATAGCACCTAGAAGATCAGGTTGTTCAACGGGAGTGATCGATCTCCAAATAGCCATGTGGGGTTCATTTTTCCATTTATCTTGCTTAAGTGAATTGATTTTACCACAAACACTTGTCTTGATTATATTTCCAAACTAGATGTTTATGTCAAAAACATCATAACTTTCACAATGTCCATTTCATGAAAATTATGATATTAGAGCCATAAATCCTTAGGACAAGTAGTAATATCAAGGCTAACTCAAGAAGTCCACGTTTGAGCCAAAGTGTTTGAAATTTTGAGGATGATAGTGAATGTTTTCTTGTGTATTGTTTTGAAACCAAGCAAAGTGTTAAATTGACTCACAATAATTTACAATCCTAGAATAGAAATGGCCATATTTGTTGAGTCCCCACTAGGATTTCTCCAAACACTAGACAATGTGAACAATTAGAGATTTTGCGACACTGGCTCCCCTCCATGACACACTTCTTGGGACCACTAGATCTCAAAATCCTTAAAATATAGATAAAAGGAATTTTTTATGTTTCTACAATTGAATAGTACAAATGTGGGGCAGCTTCAAAATGATCGTTCTTGCACCAACAAATATTTTAGGATTTTGGTTTGCTAAACAAAGGATTGTAGTAAGGGTTTCTATTCGAAGTAGCCATACACACGGAAAGATTAGCTCAAAATTATGGAGAATTGAGAGGCCTCCTAGTCCTTTCCCTAAGGAAGGATTTTTACGTATCGCATGTATACTAAGGGTGGCACTTGTTGGTATGACACATCCACACCTGTTGTTAATGACTTTCATCATAATACATTTTTATATAGCGATTGGAAGAGCTTGGCTTTAGCCCTTTACTGCTTGAGTTGTTCCCTTGGGGTGAGTACTTTCTCCCACCAAGGCAGGCTCTCTAAAGATTAAAAAAAATAGCAAGAAAGTACATCCGTAGTTCGATCATCTTTGCTTGCATAAACAAAGAGAGAACACACGCTATGCCTTTTTCTCACACTCACAAGGGGGTTCAGTTTTAATCCAAATTGAAAGATGTAGGTGATTTTGCAAAGTGTTAAGGAATATTTTTGTTTCTCAAGATCACCAAATGGTATGAGAAAATTGCATACGCATCCACTAACAATCTTAAAAATCACAAAGCATAGCAAACTATTGTAAATTTTAACCCTTCAAAGCTCAGTGATGAGATCATTTTAAGCACCAATTGAAATATGAAGTTGCCTTGTTCAATTTTAAGCCTAAAATAAAATGATGATGTGAAGGTTCACTTTTATCCAACTTTGAGCATTCATTTTAAACCTAATTGAAATTTAGTGTGTTTCCTAAAGCAAAAAGTAGAAAGCATAAAATTGGGTTATAATTGCCCTAAAGCATCGGATGCTTGTTACAATTATAGAATTTTTAAGATAGAAAAGCTTTCTTCACTTTTACTCCATGTCTTTAAACCTGCAAAACCCTATTAGCCTAACAACTAGAACACAGTCAGAAGCACATCAGTGATCAAATAAATCCAAGAAATTAAATCACATGTCAAAAAAAAGTATAAAATTTCTTACCTAGGCTAGGTGTCGTTGAACATGTTAGCATTGAAATTTGAAGCATGGGCATTGCTCTAGTGAAAATGAGTGTCACTCTGGTGAAAACGGGCTTCGCTTTGTAGTAGGAATAGTGAGCACGATAATGTCACAATTTTGCTCGGCATCACTGCTTGCATTGGCGTCGGGGTTTGAAATTTGTCAGCATCACTCTGGTGAAGTTTGGGAATCACCATTTAAAATTTTTGATACCTCCAAATTTAAATCAGTGCTGGTGCATTAATTCGACGTCAAGATTTCAAATTGTGATGACAACGCTATTGAAATAGTGTCGTTGTTTGAAATTTGAGCATCACTACAAATTGTAAAATAACAAATGAACAAAATTTGATTCAATAATTTGTTAAGTTAATGGTTTTCCCTCCTTCCAGTGCCAGAATGTGAGACGAGGAAATGTCAATGAGGGTAAATTACACTTGATTCATGATGAATCAAAGCATAACTTCACCAAACAAACCTACATCTACAAATAAGATCATTCAAATTGGAAATCTAAACTAAGCATTTTACTAAAATTGAAAGCTACAAACTAAGAAAACAGTTAAATTCCTAAGCTAACCCACTTGAAACTTATCATATTTTGGAATTGGTGTTGTGTTGATGTGAAACAATGACCCTTTCCCAATCTCGTGATTAGTGAGCCTGTTTCAGTCGATTCTATGGAAGAGAATCGATGAAACCATTGTGATTGATGTATGAAAACCTAGTTTATGCTAAAAATGAACAAGATGCAAACTAAGTTACTATGATTTTATGCTAGAAATGCACTAATTATGCTATTGCTAAGCAAATCTAAGCTAAAATATTCAAACGCTAATTTATAAACAAGCTAAGATGGATGCATGGAAGCCATTAATGGAATGTTGAAGCTAATATGCAACTAAAATATGCTAAATGTGAGTAAATTATGAGTGATTTCAACAACATGAGTTTGCAATTGAAAGATGGATGTATGAGTTTCAATAGCATAAATTTTCTCTGAAAAAGGTGGATCCATTTATCTCCAAATAGTGATCTATTTATAGGAGAGAAAATGAGGAATGGAGAGTTGAGATCAAAAATTTTAATCAATGGTCCAAGATGAAGGAGATGAGAGGCATGGATCATGGATTCTCATCAATGGGTAAGAATGCATGATGAGCTTCTAATCAAGGTTTCACACTTGCCTCAAACAAACACACTTTTGACTTGCTCACACAGGTTAAAGGTGATTTGTTCAACAGGTTGAAGGTTAAAACTTGCTTAAAAAGCCAAGTGAAAATATCCATTTTTCAAATGATGGAGGAATAAGAATATTCCTTCGAATATTCCCATGGGTGAGGAAAAAAGGTAATTTTGTAAATTAAAACAAAGTTTTAATTGTGCAAAAAGGGGATAAGGAATATTCCATGGGAATATTCCCTTTGCTTAGAGGAAAGTTATTTTAATTGCTAATTAAATAAGATTTAATCATGCAATTAGGGGATTTGGAGGAATTAAAGAGATATTTATTAAATTAAATGATTTAATAAATGGGGGAGAGATGAAATGATATTTAATTAAATAACTTAGGTTATTTAATTAAATAAGATGACCAAGGGAATTAAATTAAATATTTTGATGTATTTGATTTAATGAGATGAAATGTTAGCATGAAAAAAGGATGAATTAACCTGATTAAATTAATTAGGTTAATAGATGAAAATGATGCAATTAATTAAATAGCTCGGCTATTTAAATTAATTAAGCTAAAAGAGGGTGGGTTAAAGAGGAAATGATATTAGTAAATCTATTTTAAATGTATGATATCGATTAGGACATTTTTTAGTGTCTACAGTTATTGAAAAGGAGATGCTAGTAGTGGTATATGCCATCAATAAATTCAAGCATTATATCATTGGTTATTTAGTTTTTGTCCATATAAATCATACAGCTATCTAATATCTTATGAACAAACTTGTAGTAGGAAGAAGATTAGTTGGATGGTTGCTCCTTCTATAAGAATTTGATATTACAATAGTGTACAAACCTGGTAAGGCTAATGGAGTGGTAGATTTTTTGTCAAGATTACCAACATAATCAATTGAAGGGGTAGTGGATGATTCATTTCTAGATGAACACTTATTCTCTTAATGTACATGTACCATGGTATGCTGACATAGCAAATTATTTAGTAATAGGGAAAATTCCACCACACTTTTCTCCAAGGGAAAAGAGACAGCTAGTACACAAATGTTTTCCATACTCTTGGATATCAAGTTATCTCTTTTACACGGACCCTAACAACATCATTATAAGGTGCATAAGGGAAGATGAAATCTTTGATATCATGAAGGCTTTCCATGATGAGCCATGTGGAGGTAATTTTGTACCAAAAGGAACAACATTTAAAATCCTCACAATTGGTTATTATTCACCAACTTTGCACAAGGATTCTATTAAATTCGCAAGGAGTTGTGATTGGTGCCAAAGAATGGGTAAACCAACAAAAAGTGATGAAATGCAATTGCAAACTCAATTAACACTAGCTACCTTTGACAAATGGGGTCTAGACTTTATTGGACCAATCTCACCTACTTCAAATAACAAGGAATACATTCTAGTTTGCACTAACTATCTAACTAAGTGGGTAGAAGTAAAGGCCTTGTAGTTTTCCAGATATGGCAATGTGGCTAAATTCTTGTATGAGGATATATTTACTAGGTATGGAGTACCTAGATAAATAGTCACTAATTAGGGTCCACAGGTTTACTTCATATCTCATCACCAAACTGATTGAAGAATACCAAATTTGGCATAAGAAGTCAACACCTTACCACCCTCAGGCTAATGGTCAAGTGGAGGTTACTAATAGAGAAATTGAAAGTATTCTCAACAAGATAATGTATATACATAGAAAAGATTGGGTTACAAGGTTAATAGAAGCAATATGGGCATATAGAACAACCTAAAAAATAATAATTGGTTTTACACCCTATGAGCTAGTGTATGGTAAAACAACAGTCCTTCCAATTGAGTTTGAATATAAGTGTAATATAGGGGGATTCACTACTCACGAGTTCTCTTCACTCAAAGAGCCTCATGGGAAAAATTTCCCTATATTACCTCAATGGAACGACAATGGAAGTTTCAGATTTTGAAAGAGCAAGTCACAGAGATTTTTTGGACAAATTGTCAAGCTCTTAGCCAAAGGACGTCAACACAGAAAATGGATGACAACACAGCACACTAGAGTCCTAGAGGCACGCTGGCATCTCATACGGACCAGAGAATGAGAATGTCTCAGAAAATGGCTAAGAAACAACTAGCAATCTGATTAGTGAGAATTGACATAATGCGATAAAGTGGTGGAACTAAAGTAAAGTAAAGAATAAATGATAAGGATAAGGAGAAGGGAAGGAAATACTTACAACCGTGCGAATGATGAAGCTTCCAACTTGTGGGTGTCTTCAATACCTGCACACAAGAGGAAGAGATAAAAATTGTTGGGTGGTTGTATAGGGTTCTGCCTCAGTCAGACCCCATTTTGGTGTTCCCACCTCCACAGACAGCTAGATAGATAGAGAGAAAAGTATAAATGAAGTAAAGAGCACTTAGAGCACTACAAAACAGTGTTATTCTACTCAACCAAGTAATAAAGGAGAGGAGTGAAAGCTTACTACCTCCACCAAGAGCACTCAAGGCTAATGGGGGAGAAAATGAGAGGAACTCAAGCCTCTGTTGCAATGGTGTTTTGTTCCACACTTGCTCTATTGAAGTGGTGGAGTGTTGATGTTGGTGTTGTGAAGTGTAAAGTGTTTGGAGATTGAGGAGATGGTGAAGGAGCTGCTTGGAGCTTGAGAAGAGCTTGTGAAGCTTGTGAATGAAGTGGAGAAGCTCTTAGAGAGATGTGAAGGGATGTGTAGAAGATGGTAGAAGATGAAATGTTGGTTCAAGGGATGAATTTGAAGAAAAGATGAAGAGAAATGGCCATATTCAGTCGGTCATTCAAGGAGGGTGTTACAAATCGACCCCCAATTGGAAGTGTAATGCCTTTGTAGGATCTAAAAGTGAGAATTTGTTAGGGATGTCAGCGCCACATGGATGTCTGTGAGCCACACAGGCATCCTCAACAAAAATGCCTCCACCGACACTCAAAACAGGCACCAAGTGTGATGCAAGCAGTGAGCTTAGGTGGAATTAAGCCTCTAAACTTGGTTTTCTAAGGTGGATAAAGGAAAAAAGGGGAATTGCACATGGGGTGCAAATTCCCTCTTAGACATTTTTCCCCCACTTTAGCTAGCACTAACACTAACGAGTGCTCAGTAAATTAGATCAAGAAAGAGTAGGGTTAGAAACATATACCTGAATTGTCGAGGAAGCAGATCACAATTTGGTGAACCCAAGAGTGCAGGGTCAAAAGAGGATTCCATAGTTTCGTGGAACTATGAAGATAAAGAGAGAGCATATACTCAAGATGAAGAAGATGTAGATCTTTGATCTGATATATACAAGAGAGAAGAGAAAGGTAGAAATGAACAAAGCACATGGTGAAAGCAAAACCCGCTTAGGAGTAGAACCCACACCACAAAGTAAGTGTGTGATAAAAGCAAACCCCGCTCGAGGAGGAGAACTAGTATCACCAAAAAGCATGTGGTGAAAGCAAAACCCACTTAGGAGTAGAACCCGCACCACAAAAGAGGTGATAAAAGCAAACCCTGCTCGAGGAGGAGAACTTGTATCACCTAGTAAGTATGTAAAGGAGCTTTACAGGTTCTTGGTTCTGCAAAGTGAGTAAGCAGACAGTCATGGAGACCATTGTCAAGTTGAAAGGCTTTTAAAGGGCTCCCTCGAGAACCATTCAAAATAAGAGGGATCCACTCAATGGACATGTTGTTTGAGAAGTGAGGTCTAGTCAAGCTGCCCCCAAGGTAAACACAAATATATGAAATAGGTCTACTTGGGCTTCCCCCAAGCTAGATTCCAATTAATTCATTCGAGAGAAAAGTTTTCAAAGAGGTCCCTCGAGAACCCTTCAAAAGAGAAAAGGGGTCCACTCAAGGGACACTTCTTTTGAAAGATATATAAAGAGAGAGGGGATCCTTAAGAAGGACACACATCTCCAAGATGAGTTATCGCTGCCCCTAACATACAGGGGAGGAGAACTATGCAAGATGCTTAGAACAGGATAGAGGTAAACCTCGATATCACTTGTCATGCAAAGTAAAGGCAGGTGCATCAATCAAATGAGCATTTGATGGCACTTGAATCATGAAGATGTTGTATTTTATCTTTCAAGGCTTTACATTTGCTAGTGGAATGGGAAAGCACTCAATGGTATGCACAAAAGGAATGTTCTCCATCATTATGTTTATGAATTTTATTACATGTAGGAGAAGGAAGAGTGATTAAGCAGGCTTTTAAAAGCTACAACAAAATAAACTCTTGCTTAAATAAAGAATGAGCAGGAAGCAAGCCTTTCTCTTGTGGAGAAAAGTTTGACTGCTCACAAGAAGGAGATATGAAGATAGAAGAAAAAGGAGGAGGATCTCTATAGAGAGCATTATTCCAGTAAAGGGGATCACACTCTCCTATGGGATCACTATTAGCCTCTTTGACAGGACTACCAACATCATCCTCTTTAACATAAGTGTGATCATCTTCCTCAAAAGGAGGATCAACACCAAGAACATTACAGTTTGCATTCACCTTACCCCGTGATATAGAAGAGTAACCATCTTTGATAGCAGGTGTGAATGATGTTATTAGAAGGTCTAAGAAGATCAGGTTGACTTTATGTTTCCCACTAAAGGAATTAGTAAAGTCTAAAGATCCCCAATCATCACCAAGACATGCATTCCTTTGAGAAGAGGTAGAAGGAGTAGAATTACAACTCTTTTCTTCAAAGGAATCTTCTTCAAGGACATTTATCTCAAGAGTATCCTTTGTAGAAGGTACTACTTGAGTAAACATCAACACACTGGAAGATACTGAAGGAATAAGAGTAGGCACAACTGAAGCTCGACCAACAGTTTCCATCTCACATAAGTGCATAGCCTCAAGGTCAGCCTTAACTATGACTACTTTATTGTTAGCAATGAACTTAATATATTTGTGTAAGGTAGACAAGACTGCACCCATAGCGTGAATCCACGATCTACCAAGAAGAAGGTTATATAGTAGTTTCTCTGACATAACATATACAAGGGTAGGTACGGTAATAGGTCCCAACCTCAAAGGCAAGACTATCATGCCTAGGGCTTGTCGACCAACATTATCGAACCCATGAATGACAACAAAAGAAGTATTAAGAGAAGATGAGTCAATATTAATCTTAGGTAATAGATTAATGCTACATACTTAGGCAATAGATCAATGCTACATACATTGAGTGTTGAACTAGCAACAACAAGAGTATGTCTAATGCCCATTTTATTAATATTAACTATGATCATTAGAGGGTTTTCTTGCTTCTATACTTCCAGAGGTGGGAGTTCATGCAGATAGAACATAATATTTGGTGAATCAGCATGAATATACACCATCAACACATTAGCATCCGTCGGCCTAGTAGAAGAAGGCAAGAGGATCCTTTGGAAGGCTCCTAAAGCATACCTTAGTAAACTAGAGCAGACTGAAGCAAGTCCCATAGTGAGATCTTATCCAGAGTAGCTTGAGGTTGCTCAACAAGATCATAATCACTAGGTGCCTTAGTCATAGGTTTAGGTGCTTGAGGAAGGATTGGTTGTTTATTCACACTATTCTCATAAGTATGGGCTACTGCTCTATAAGAGGGAGCCTTACAAAAATCAAGAGAACCACCATCAAATGGAACACCATCGATAGAAGAAATCCTTTTAGGAGAAGGACTAGCCAGAGTCATGTAAATAACTAGTCTCTTAGGCCTTTGAGGGGCAACAGAGACATAGATTACAATTATAGAATCATCACAACTAGTAGGACAATTATTTGAAGACATTCTCAACATCAATCCAAATAGGATCAAATGTGGAATAATTATTTGAAGAAACATTCTCAACATTGCTCCAGGGAGAATAAGATGTGGAAGGAGGCTCATTATTTACCAATGCAACATCTCTAGAAGAGATTTCATTGGAATGGAAGAGAGATTCATCATTCACAAATGCAACATCTCTATAAGAGAGTGCATTGGAATGAGAGGTAGGTTCATCATTCATGAATATGTCCTCTCTAGAAGAGGGTGCATTGGAACAGAGATAAGACTCATCATTCACAAATGCAACATCCCTAGAAGAGAGTGCATTGGAATGAAGGGTAGATTCATCATTCACAAATGTATCATCTCTAGAAGATAGTGCATTACAATGAAGAGAAGGTATCAATGATTTCATCTTCTTGTAAAAGAATACCCTTCGAAGCTGAAGGACCTTCATGAGAAGGATCAAAGATACCAAGTGATATGGGTAAAGCCAAGTCATCATCACATGAATGAAATGGAATAGCATTAAAATTTTGAATAAAACTAGATATTGAACTATAAAAGAAGATAATAAATCCATTACAATTTTTTTGGTATTTTCTATGTTGTAAATCACATTTTTGGAGTCTCTAAAGTGGAATTTGAGGTTTGAACTTTTGTTGGTCCTTAAAATTCAACTACGAAAGGCACTAGGATTTTAGGGACTAAACAAGTTCTCTAGGAGACCTTTGCAACGATACAAACAGTTATGAATTCCAAGCACCGCGTCAAAAGTTATGACCTCGCCAAGTAGGGGTAAATATATTCCTAGGTTTTCGAAGAACAATGTTCTTCACATCAGGTTTACCAAAATTTAATATAGGGGTATTCGCTACTCACTAGTTCTCTTCACTCATAGAGCCTCACAGGGTGAACTTCCCTATATTACCTCAATGGAATGACAACAAAAGTTTTAAATTTTGAAAGAGCGAGTCAAAGATTTTCTGGACAAACTGTCAAGCTCTCGGCCAAAGGACGTTAGCGCATAAAATGAACAACAACGCAATGTTTTGGAGTCCTAGAGGCATGTTGGCATCTTGTATGGACCAGAGAATGAGAATGTATCAAAAAATGGCTAAGCAACAACAAGCAATCCGATTACTAAGAATTGACAAAATGTAGGAAAATGACAAAATGTGATAAAGTGGTAGAACTAAAGTAAAGTAAAGAATAAATGATGAGGATAAGGAGAAGAAAGGAAAGAAACACTTACAACCATGTGAATGATGAAGCTTCCAGCTCGTGGGTGTCTTCAATACCTATAAACAAGAGGAAGAGAGAAAAATTGTTGGGTGGCTATATAGGGGCCTGCCTCAGTCAGACCCCGTTTTGGTGTTCGCACCTCCATGAACAGCCAGATAGATAGAGAGAAAAGTAGAAATGAAGTGAAGAGCACTTAGAGCACTACAAAATAGTGTTATGTTACTCAACCAAGTAATAGAGGAGAGGAGTGAAAGCTTACCACCTCCACCAAGAGCACTCAAGGCTAATGGGGGAGAAAATGAGAGGAACTCGAGCCTTTTTTGCAATAGTGTTATGTTCCACACTTTCTCTACTGAAGTGGTGGAGTTTTGATGTTGGTTTTGTGAAGTGTAGAGTGTTTGGAGATTGAGGAGATGGTGAAGGGTCTAATTGGAGCTTGAGAAGAGCTTGTGAAGCTTGTGAATGAAGTGGAGAAGCTCTTAGAGAGATGTGAAGGGATGTGTAGAAGATGGTAGAAGATGAAATGTTGGTTCAAGGGATGAATTTGAAGAAAAGATGAAGAGAAACAACCATATTCGGGTCGGTCAGCTAAGGAGGGCATTACAAATTGGCCCCCAATGGGAAGTGTAATGCCTTTGCAGACTCCAGACATGGGAATTTGTCAAGGACGTAAGCGCACCACATAGACATCTACGCATCGCACGAGCATCCTCGATAGGAATGCCTCCATCGACGCTCAAAATAGGAGCCAAGTGTGATGCAAGCAGTGGGCTTAAGTGGAATTAAGCCTCTGAACTTGGTTTTCTAAGGTGGGTAAAGGAAAAAAGGGGAATTGCACATGGGGTGCAAATTCACTCTTATACAATAAGACATTAATGAAAACAATGGAATTGGAAATGGATCTAACAACAGCTCAAAAGGAGAGGTTTCATAATTTAAATGGATTGGATGAAATAAGAATGGAAGTAATCCATGACACTGAGGTAGTAAAACAACAAAGGATGAAGTGGCATGACCAGTATATCAAAACAAATGAGTTTAATGTAGGGGATTGGGAATTTTTATATGATTCAAGGTACAAAGACTTCAAAGGGAAACTCCAATCTAGGTGGTTGGGACCCTATGAAATCAGTCAAGTGTATCCTAATGGAGCAGTCAAGTTGCAGACCATAGATGCGATTAGATTATGTCTTCTAGTTAATTGCCACAAATTTAAGTTGTATGAGAAACCACTATAGAAAGGCGGTTTCATTTTCTCCCTATTTCAACAATATGGTGCTCGCAGTGATCCAGATACAAGTTCAGAAACCCAAAGTGATATCTCACCAGCACATGACGTACCAAGTACTTCAGGTGACCTAGTGATTGAGCTACATAGCTCAATCCCTGAGATCACTCAAGATTGTTTTCTTCACTTACCTCACAAGCACACACATCACAGTTATAATTATGTTTATATTTTCTCCAGAGGGACCTATTTTTTTTACACATTCAAAAGGATCTTGCTGTAGTAGGGACCTACATAGCATAATAGCTATCAACATTCAGAATGGGACCTGTTATCGAAGGTACCCGTAGTGTTGTCTAGTAGAAGAAAAGAAAAATTCAAATCACTTCACACCACATTAATTGTAATTCACACATATGCATCTTAGACTAGTCACATGCACTATCCATCTTTTCATAATAAGTACCTGTAACATGTTTCATTAAATTCTTGCTACTAGTTCAAATTTTGAATGTTTGAGTTGTCACATCAAAAAATTATTATTTTTCTAATCCACTTTATTACATTCCATCTGTCACCTCACAATTCATTCACTTGCAATTATTTTCGATCACATAAAATTAAAATCCAAATACATGCTATTCAGTTTACACATGCGACAATCAGTTAGTCTCTTTTGACAGGTACACAAGGTACACTATCATAATTACTCTATATTTCTTAAAGCTTTCATCATGTTTTTCATATTAAACCATGCATGTGAAATATTCATACCATTATATTCCATATTTCCTAAGCATACCCTTGCCAAATATGAGTTGAAGTGAGGTCACTTCAACCATTAAGTTGGGGGGTGGGTACAACTCAGCTAGTTTTTCAAAATTTTGCCACCTAAACTAAATGCAATAGATAGATATGACATGCAAAACCCTCCTAAAATTACATCTACTTTTAGTTGATACTTCCAATTGCCAATTCCTAATCTTGTGAACTTGAGCTAAGTCCAACCCAGAGTCAAACCTAGAACCTATTTGTGAGCTCAAATTAAGCTGATACTAAGAAAGGGAGTTGCAATTATTGTATGATAGTGAAAGTACATGATGAAATAGCAGAAAGGAGAAGGGTTTTGAAGGTGGTGGAGTGGAATTAAGCTAAATTTTCAAGACTAAATTAAACACATTGAGCAGAGAAAATAAAGTCATAATGGGAGGCATTGCTATTAGGAGAGAGTCATCGACTCACCAACAAATACTGGAAGATGCAATGGTCTTACCTATTTTTACCAAGGTTGGTTGGCTTGATTATTTGCTAAAACTAACATAATTCAACGATGGTATAGCAAGAAGGTTTGCAACCACACTAGAGTGTGATGAAGTAATGGTGAAAGGACTATCATTGGATGCAACTAAGGTCACCATAACACAAGTTTTTGGGTTACTTAGAACTGGAGCAGAGTTTCCAGTGCATGTAGATGTAGTTGTAGCAAGAGAGGAATTTTGTGATCGAGGAGAGAATTTGGATGCATCTTCAAAAGGTACAAAGAGACTCTCTCTTCCATAGTTATGGGATAATTACACTTCCTATATTATTAGGTATATTACCTATGACGATAAGCAAAATCTTTTGTATACAATACATTTTAAATTTCTTAGTCACCTTCAACACAATAGGCTAGTAAATGTGCCAAATTTTCTTGATAATCTGTTGAAAATAATGGCATCAGAGTATAAAAGAAGACAATGTGAAATTTCTATATCACACCATTGTTTGATTGCTTTACTGGTAAAAAGAAGCTTAACAAATTTCATTACCCACAAGTAAACTGGAAATATTTTAAGGAATGTAAAGATACCAATATTTTACTTGATGCACCTATGGTACCTGAGACTTTAGAGCCATAAGATGGACCTATAAGAGAAATCCCTCATGTCTCACCTATGGCTTCACCTACCCATAGCCAAGGTGAGCATGAGGAGCATAATGTGTCAAAGTCTAGGTCACCAATAATTGAGGAAATTCCATCTTCTTTAAAATCACAAAAAACTAAAAGAAAAAGGGGAAGTACATCTACCTCATCCACACCTTCTAAAATAGAAAAGGAGAATAAGGATGTTGAAAAGAAGAAGGGTGTTCAAAAGGAAAAAAATAATGTTAAGAAGGAAACACTTACACCTAGACATTCAGGCAGATTAAAGAGACAAAGTGTCATGAGGGGAAGTGTAGAGAAACCCGAAGAGGAGGATAAGAGCAAAGAACAATAGGAGAAAGATGCCATGTTAATAGAGATAGACTCTAAATGGAAGGGATATATCCCTAGCAATGTGAAAATAACTGTGAAAAGGAAGAGATACATGTCTACTACTTCTGATTCAAAATCAAAAGATGTGTTTACTACTAAGAAAACACAAAAGGAAACCCTAGACAGTTCTATCTATGAGGACCATGAAAGGGGAGGTAATGAGTAGTTCATGGAAACAAAGGAAATGTATATAGAAGAAAGAGATGTTAGGAAGGAGTTCCAAGAAGCCTTGGACAAAATAAAAAATTTAGAATAGTTAGTACATAGCTATGAAAAGAAGGACAAGGAGAGGGAAATAAAAATACAAGAAATGGAGGAAAAATTACAAACATATGGCCATGGTACTAAACTTTATTTTTTGGCACAATTGGCCATAAATGAGACTGGGGATGGAGAACTATTAGTACCAGATCAAAGACCTCCTCCGATAAGAACTCCAATTCACCATAGAACCTTGTCACTTGGTTACCAATTATGGAAAGTGACTAACGAGTTTGCACAAGAAAAGGAAAAGTGGAAGAAAGAAAAAGAAATCTTGATTGAGGAACATGTTAAGGAGCTAGAAAAGAAAGAGATTGAGTTAAGAAGTTCAGTGGTTAGGTTGGAAGAAGTTGCAGACAAAGCTACACAGATCATAAGATGCAAACCTCCAGCAAGGACGTATGCACTATTTTTGTGGGAAATATTTCTAAGTTTTTGGTTTAACAAGCTAATTAGTACACAATCAATTGGGATGAGAATTTTTTTTTAGTTTCTTAATGTTTTTGTTGAGTCTACACTTAAGGAGCAAGATCAGTTGTGTGAAAACTATTTACACAATTATGTGGTGTCAAATGAAATATAGTGGAATCCTCTGATATTTGTAGGGATCTCTAGGTAAGGGCACTTGCATCTTATTATAGAAATGAACAACCCAAGGGGGAAATAATGGAAGAATATGAGGAGAGGGAGAAATCAATTGCTCTCCCCGTAAGGAAAGAATCTAAAAACCCTAATGCAGTCATAGATGAATGGTTGAAACTCCTTGATTAGAAAGGTGTGGGAAAGAAAATTATGAAACTAAGGATAGCAGATTACAAAAGAATGCAAATATTAGTTGTGGGTTTGGGTCAGCAATGCTATAGTTATATGTAGAGTAGATGGAACAACTTGAACCTAGAATTACAAGGAAAGGAACCTCATTCCATGTATAATTTCACCACCATGCTTGAAAGAGTACACAGGCACATGACAATTGGTGTTAACATAGAGATTTATTGGGTACCACTCACATTTCACCCACCTATGCTACTCTATCTAGTTCCATATTGGACTAGGGAGAAAGGTGAGGAATGTGAGAGAGTTGGGAACACCAAAATGAGGCAACTTGCATCTTACAAAGGTTTCTATTTGAAATAGATTCAGGGAGTTGATGATATTATGGACCTGAGGCAGATCGCGTTGCAATATAACTTGTACTCCTAGTGTTTTGCTTTAGGACAAGGAAAAGTATAGTCGGGGGGAATGATGGGTCCAGTTATTAGTCTATTTTATGTTACTTTCATGCATACTTTTAGAGACTTTTAAATATACCTTTCATATAATACTCCTATATTATGCTATCTTTTCATACTTATTATACAGACTTGGACCTAAATCATAATGATGGAAATATGGTTATGACATAATAGTATTGTATGGTCTATATGTGAGTATGCATGAAATGTTGATGGAACTATATGTTTTAATTATGGTACTTAGTCTTGTGCACATGTTTTGTGAATTAACCTTTTTTCAACCAAGGAGAAACTGTAGCATGTAGCAATTGGAAGTTATAACCCACAACAAAAGGAAGACTGGGAAAACAAAACAGTTGAGTTCCAAATTAAGCTAAATGCAATAACTATTGTTTGAAGACACCTGATGGAGATTGAATGTTCATCATTATAACAAATTAATAAAGCACTGGAGAAGAGGAACTCTTTTTTATAATAGGATTATGATAAATTTTTGTGTGTTTTACATTCAAATCTATTTTATAGAGTTTCAGTTCTATTAGGATTTTTCTTTCTTTTTAGTTATGGTTTGAACAATTTAATCTTAACTATATGCTTTGATATTTAGGAGTGGAAGTTAATGATTATAGTTAGTTTTTGCTTAGAATAAGACTCCCTTGTTCTTGTATATAGTCAATGGTTGAGTCCTTAGATAAGTTAGTTGATTTAAGTATTTCATTATCAGTTGTTTTTTAGTTTCAATTATCTAAAGACATGATGGTTATTCATAATTATTTTCATTGAATACAACCTTTGAAGAATATTTTATATACTCTTTTATGATATGCAATGAATGAAGTTCAATTTCACATGGATGCATAGAATTTGATAGTTAGATTTGGTTTTAACAAGTTAAATTAGAATCTTATACTTTGATTATTAGTAATGAATGCTCATGAGCATGCATGTAATTGGTTAACCAGTAGTACTCTAGAGCTTAGAATCAGTTGAGTTGATAATTTTGATCAGTTTTGAGTTGATATAGTAATACTTGATTAGCAACAGTTTAGATACAAGTCAAGTTGTAGGCACCCGTAGCCATTAGCGCTAGTTTGTTTCTTTTACTATTTTGCAATTTTGTGAGTTTTCAACAAGTAGGACATCTTGAATATGATAACTTAGGTAGCTATGAGTCTCTAAAGGAACATGCAATGCAACACCATCACAAGTTTACAAACCTTGGGTTGACATTTTAATGTAGTCTTTGCAATGTTGAGTGGATTGTTTAGTTAGATATACCTCTAAATTGTATAGGTTCTATTAATTTTACAATACATTAGTTAAGTTAGTAAAGACATTTTAATGGGTTGAAATTTTAATGTAGTCTTTGCAATGTTGAGTGGACTGTTCAGAGGATGCATTAAAATGTCTTTACTAACTTAACTAATGTATTGTAAACTTGATAGAAGCTACACAATTCAGAGGTACATCTGACTAAACAATCCACTCAACATTGCAAAGACTACATTAAAATGTCAACCCAAGGTTTGTAAACTTGTGATGGTACTACATTGCATGTGCCTTTAGAGACTCATAGGTACCTAAGTTATCCTATTCAAGATGTCCTACTTGTTGAAAACTCACAAAATTACAAAACAATAAAAGAAAAAAACTAGTGCTAATGGCTATGAGTGCCTACAACTTGACTTGTAAATGAATTGCGACTAATCAAGTATTACCGTATCAACTCAAAATTGATCAAAACTATCAACTCAACTGATTCTTACCTCCAGGGTACTACTGGTTAACCAATTGCATGCATGCTCACATGAACATTCATTACTAATAATCAAAGTATAAGATTCTAATTTAACTTGCATGTGGTTCATGAAGTAATGATAAACAAAAAATAACTACTAAACATAATTAAACAACTATAAATGGAGTGAAGAACAATTACCTTGAGTGGCATGCTCAATTGGCTATTCTCACTTAACTAAAACCAAATCTAACTATAATATTCTATGAGTTCATGTGAAATTGAACTTCATTCACTGCATATCATAAAAGAGTAAAAAATATTCTTCACATATTATATTCAATGAAAATCATTCTAAATGACCATGATGTTTGTAGATAATTGAAATTGAAAAACAACTAATAACAAAATACTAAAATAAACTAAATTATCTAAGGATTCAACCATCGGCTATATACAAGCACGAGGTAGTCTTATTCTAAGCAACAACTAACTGCAATTATTAACTTCCACTCCTAAATATCAGAGCATATAGTTAAGATTGAATTGTTCAAACCATAATTGAAAAGAAAGAAGAATCCTAATAGAATTAAAACTCTATAACACAGATTTGCATGTAAAACACAAAAACATTTATCAGATCCTATTAGCAAAAGAGTTCTTCTCTAGCACTTTATTAACTTGTTATAATGATACATGTTCAATCTCCATCAAGTGCCTTCAAACAGTAGTTATTACATTCAACTTAATCTGGAACTCCCCTATTATTTTGTCTCGATCTTCCTTTTGTTGTAGGTTATAGCTTCCAAATGTTGTGTGCTACAATTCCTCCTTGGCTACAAAAAGGTTAATTCACAAAACATATGCACAAGACTAAATACCACAATTAAAACATAGAATTCCATCCACATTTCATGCACACTCACATATAAACCATGCAATACTATTATGTCATAACCATATTTCCATCATCATGATTTAGGTCCAATTCTATATAATAAGTATGAAAAGATAACATAATATAGGAGTATTGTCTGAAACGTATATCTAAAAGTGTTTGAAAGTATGCATGAAAGTAACAGAAAATAGGCTAATAACTAGACCCATCAAAGAGTCTTAGGTATATTTTCTCATTTTGCCTCATAGCTCAAGCTACTTGTACCTAGATTCATGATTTCTTTAAGCCTTCTTAGCCTGACCCTTTTTTTAGCATAAGGTGTAATTAGGGGATTGGCCTTAATACCTTCTAGATATAATTGTATTTGGTATGGTTTTAGGGTGGGGATTCTCTTTAGCATTTAGAAAGATATAAATTTTACATTTTTTTGTGTCATATTGATCATAATTTCTCACTTTATTCTAAAGCCATGGTATGTTCTAGCATGTTTATATAAATTCAAGTCCAAACAAATAAGGTTGCACTTGAATTTTATTAGCTCTAGGTGGTATTGGATCAATGAGTTAATGCCCCATGTGTTATTTCTAGGGTCCCTTTGAATCCCACATCAAATATAGGTTAGTCTTTGCTTCATGGGCATCATCAAGGATTCATGTAGTTTTCTCATGAAAATTAGGATGCTCATTCTCAAGTTTCTCCACCTCTAGTGAGAATAGATTATGCTAAAAAATGTGGTCATATCTCACTAAATATCATTCCACTTCTCCCCCAAATTTTGGTGGTAGGACTACTCGATGACTATACTCTAGTAAGTTCCCTTGGCTAACTCTTATATACTTCTCTTGTTTGAGTTGCTACTAAAGACATACAAGGCGATAATAAATATGGTAATGATGGTTGGGACCCTCCCATGGAAACTTCATACCCCACTAATATATGTAGAAAACTAAAGGTTTGGGGCCCACCTCATCCTCCCTCTACTCTTGTTCTCATCACTTAATGACTCATTATAATTGTATTATTTTCTAATCTAGGTTGTAGCCGCATTTAGACTTTTGGGGTGTGACTATATCCACCCACCTTTTTTTTTTGAATATGTGTAATATTATATTTTAAATAATAACATAAACACTATTTATCAAAAATGTAATGATAAAATTTGTATATCTAGAATGTTTTTATTTAGTTTTAAATTTATTTTAATATAATATTTAATGTAATTATATATAGATAAGTGAATTATTTTTGTGATAAGTATGTTTTAAGTTCCAATCCTTATGTACTTCTCTTTACTTTCATTTACACCAATTCTCTTATATTTATCATTTACTTTTTATTTATTGCACTCATATTTGCACCCACTTTCATACATTCACTCCTTGCCTCAAAATTTAACACTTTTTACTCAGGTTCAATCCTATGTCATTTGAGATTGACTTGAGGTGCTCAATAATGAACCTTAACTTCAAAAAATAAAACTTTTTGTCTTGTTTGTATTGTGTTGTTGTCAATCGACTTGGTACAATTTTTTTTGTATTTAAAAGACATTCAATATACACTTAATTCATAAAGCTGAATAAAAAAGAAATAATTCTAGGAATGTTAAAATTTGGATCTTGAAAAGAACATATCACATAATAATCATACAAGTTATCTCCACATTTGTGAATGTTTCTATGATTATCCACTTAGAACTATAAAGTTTGTTCATCTAATGGGTTGACTTAGAATAAATTAACCTTAGTGATTTGATAATCTCCTTTAAGGTGTTTGTAAACACTGTCTTGATAGACTTAAATAAAGGGAAGGTGAGGAAAAATAAATATTTGCATGAATACTATGTTAGTTATTTCACACACATTAGACCAAGGATAGTATAAAAATAATGAATATAAGGTTATGTAATTATATCCAAAATAATAAAATGATCTTGTTATAAAGTGATGCAAGAGCATCACTCTGGTGAAGTTTTTATGCTCATTTTGATGTTAGGATTCTTTCTGAGTTGGTAAAGGTCTTAGGGGATCCATCGGGATCATGTCCAATGGTTTAAGTTGTGTAAATAGGCCTAGAAATTCAAGTTTTGATTTTCCCACCAAAATGCAAATTTGAATTTCTTAGGTGTTTTTGGCTTGTTAAAGGGTTGGGTTTTGTTCTTAAACTCTATTTTTTAGTTTTTTGAGTCTAATAAGGTCTTAGAATACCATGACATACCTTTTAAGGTCTCTTTACATGTTTCTTTTAGCTTAGGTTATGAAAAAGGGCATATTTTGCAAGTTTTATGAAAAAGGACTTTAGGTTTTGAAGCAAAAGCAATGTATTTTTGATTGGTAATTGTTTTTCATGTTAATTTAGACTAAATCAATGAAAGAGAATGCTCCAAGAAGCTATGGGAGAAATTTTTCATGAGAATACCTTGTTTATTCATGATTTTTGACAATTTTATGTTAACAGTCAAAGAACAGTTTTGTATGGCCTTGTACAATGATATGTCAAGTCTGTGAACAGATGGAATGTTAGAGTTTTTTTTTCAGGTTCAAATGAAATTGGTTTGGTTTGGTTTTATGATATTTTGATCAAGATATAGCAAAAACACTACTAGATGCCCTATCACAGAGCTAGGGTTTCCAACGAGAGAAAAAAATTCATATCTTTTGTTTTAATTGGTGAAACTTCATGAAACTTGGTGAAAATATTCTACATGTTATTGGTCAAGTGTCCACCAAAGGATAGTTCACAAATTCAACATATGTGTGAGTTATGTTGGTCTATGTATGTTCCATGTTCAAAAAAACTATTAAAACCCTAGGCCTTTGAGGGTTTAATGCAAAATACATTTGTTTTGAGTTCACCATAGTTGAGGGGGTTTGAAGAGACCCTCTGGAGTGTATTGAAGGTTCAATAATCCTAAGAGGGCATTGTAGACATGTAAAATATACTAATTGATCTCGTACACCTAATCCTGATTTACTAACACCAGTTCATCCATAATCATCTCCTTTGTTAACCATTTAATCGAATAATCTTTATTTGATTAAATTCATCATATTTCATCTTTTAAATAAATAAATCAATTTTATCTGATTAAATCATTATCTCCTATTGATTAAATAAATTATTTTGTTTAATTAATCATATTCTCCTCTTTTAATTAAATAATTCATTTTGTTTAATTAAGTTCTAAAGTCAGCTCCTTTAAATTAAATAAATTAATCTTTATTTGATTTAATTTTAACACCATCCTCTTTAATTAAATAAATAAAACTTTATTTAATTAAGTCAATAATCATTATTCCTCTCATTTTGATTTATTTAAATCCAAAAATCTAAGTCAAAATGTCAAATCAGCTAAATCTTCATCTAAATTAATCAAATCCTGATTAATACTAATACTAATCACGCAAATACTCTAGATTTTGCAACTTGCAAATGAAAATCAATTTAATTGATTCTTTAGATCTCCTACTTTCATTCAAAAAGGGTATCAAGTGGGAATATTCTTCAAGTTTGAAAACTCCCTCCAAAAGGACTTGCCCATCCAACAAAGCATTAAAGGCCTCTTACATGTCCTTTTTCTTGAGCCAAGTGGCATTAACTCTTTTTTTCTCCCTCCAACATGTCACTTTTGCTATTTCAAATATCCACCTAATGGCATTAATGTGCACATTCATCAAAATGTGCTCCACTTCTATTCACTCACATGTTGACAAGTGACATTTGGCCATTGGTTGATGTTTTATCCCACATTCATCCCTTTTTCTTATTCTTCCATCATTCTTTTCTATAAATGGAAGGATCTTCTATTGATTTTGGATCCACAACTTTATGCAAAATCATTATCTTCATGTGTTGAGCATTTTTCATCCATTTTCATCAAGTTTCCTAGTTTCATAGCTAGGTTATTACAAATTTTCATCAAGGATCAACTCTCATCATTCAATCTTGCAAGGAATTGGCAAAGGGCTATTTTCCACTTCAAAATAGCACCAATTCCCCCATGGGATTGAGGGCTTGAGTGTTTTGGACAAGATTACTTAGCTTTCAATAGATTTTATTTGACATTATATCTTGTTTTCTTGTTCATTTCATTTCAAATGAATCTTATGGGGAATGTTGATTTAGATTTTGCATAATGGACTAATATTGTGTTGTTTGTTTGTGTTTGTGCAAGTCTAGAATCACCATTCACATATTTTCACTAGAAGGAGGGCGAATTTGAAGAAACTAACACTTTTTTTAACCAAAATTCTATTATTTTTTTGAATTTATGTGTCTACAAGAAAGTGTGCCACTGCAAGGGTCAAACTGTGTGGCTATCAGTTTAATGGCGCTATTTAGGAATGTTGTCAAACTCCAAACCCCTTCACTTCTATCATTTTCCTCAAGGCCTGGTTTTCTAAACTCCAAACTGCACCGCTTGGTGAAATAATGACATAATTGTGGTCTTTGTTTCTCCATAGAGCACCACTGGTTTCACCAGAGCGCCACTGACCTCTCTCAAACTGCACCACCATTGCAGATTGTGCTACTGGGGTGGGGTAAAAGGTTGATTTCAAGTTTTTTTAACATGTGCTTTTTTTCATTTTGACCACCTTTGACTTCTAACTGGTTTTTGGCCTCTGTTTTCTATAGTTTTAACCAGTTTTTGTAGGTTGGAGTGATTCAAAAGGAAGGAGGAAACAAAAGCAAGACTTCTTATGGCATCTTCATTCTATTGTATAAAGTGTTTTTAAACACTTTGGGGAGCAATTATAATCCCATTTCTAAGGACTTTGGCATCTTCAAGCTTTTTAGGGCTCAATAATTTTTGTTTGGGCTTAAAAAGAACAAATCAAAGGGATTAAAAAGAACTTTAGGAACTTACTAGAGTTTGTTTTAGGGTTTTAAAATTGAACAAGAAAATTTCACATTTCAATCTTGGTGCTTAAAAAGAATCCATTCTTGCTTTAAGGTTAAAATGAACATGCACTCTTTGACCTTTGTAATCTTTTGTACAAAGTAATATCATTTAAACAGGCATATGCACTTCTCTTCTGCTTCACAATAATCCTGAGCATCAAAAGTCTTTTGGTGATATTAAGTTGTACAAAATATTTCCTCCATATTTCAATTCAGGTTCATAAAATTGAACAAAGTTTGCAAGTGTGAGTTGAGTATACCGTGTGTGTTCTCTCTTTGTTTGTAAACAAAGATCGATCGAACTACGAGTGTGTGTGCTTTCTTTTTTTTACCTTTAGAGGGATGCCTAAGACCAATTTGAAGGTGACTCCAACCGGTTTTTCACTCGGGCCAGTATATAAATAGATAATACTAAATTGTCAAGTCCTCATGGTATGCAGGCCTTAGCCATACAGTGTCTTTCAAAACAGGGTACTACCATAAAAATTATAAGATCCCCTAGTAGGATTGATTAAATCCTTTACTGGCTTGTTGGATGCTCGCAAGGTGCCATGTCCCTGATCACCCTTACTAAGAACCAATTTGTTTTGAAGCCCAATTACTTATCTATTTTTTGGTGTAAGAATGGTCATTTTGAAGCCATCCCACATTTTTATGGCTCTTAGTAGAGATGAGAAGTATATTATGGGAGTTTCAAGGTTATTGAAGCTTGGATGACCCAAGAAGTGTGTGTCGTGGAGGGGAGCCAGTGTGGTCAAGCTTCTAATCATCCGCTAAGAGTAGGCATAGCTAGATTTATCCAAGTTACTCAACAAATATTGTCTCTTGACTATCCATAGGGTTGTGCATTATTTTGGAATAAAAAACACTTTGCTTGGATCTAAAACATTAGAAAACAAACATTCAACAAAATCCTCAAAATTTGAAACCCTTTAAGAGGAGCAAATACCTTTAAAAAAATTCAAGTGTTATTGCTTTCCCTAGGGATTCTATCCTTAGAGGCTTCTAAGTATTTAAATTTACATCTCAATTTTCTCTTACTAAAGTCAACATTAGGGAACTATTGCCTTAATTTCCTTGATTTCCACATAATGAACTTTGTGGGATGATAGGAAGTTGGGACATTAGACATTTAGTTTGAAAAGCTAATCAAGAGAGTGTTTGTGGTAAAAATAAGTCATTAAGCAAAGATAAGAAACAATTGAACCCCACACATGTACTCTTCCAAATGATTTCCCGAAAGATCAAAATCCAAAAAACAAAGTCCAAAGGTCTTAGTCAAAGAGCTCTCAAGAAACATTTGTCTATGCTTTATGAATTTAGAGAGAAATTGCTCTTCAACTTTTACAAACGTGCATCAAAGAACAATCCCAACTTGTACTCATTTTACTATTGTCAAAATCCAAAGCTTTTTCAAAGGTTTGAGTTCCCATAGGAAGTAATAGCATGTTCTTCAACACCGAGGTCTTGTAAGAAAAAAATCTTTCTAGGTTCATTTAGGGTCAAAACCAAATCACTTTCATACATCCCTCAAACATCAAATCAAAATTGTCTCACAAACAACTCTTGGAAATCTTGAAAAAATCATTCATGCTAGACTTTTGGAAAATCCTCAAGATCAAATCCAAATCATCTGATTATATATGTGTAGATGAATCCATCTTCACATATTTAGTCAAATTATCAATCCTTGTGAACAAGTCTATCCCTTGATAAACATCCAACATCTTGGGGCTTATGATTTCATCATCCAAAATCCAAAACCAGATCAAATCAAAATCATCTTGTTTGGATAGGTGTGTGTAGATGAATCCTTCTTTACACACTTAGTCAAATTATCATCCTGTGGATAAGTTTACTCAAGAACAACATCCAACCTATTAGATTTTATAAGTTCACTATCCAAACCAAATCAAATCAAATCAAGCCAAATCAAACCCAGAGTCAAAAATCCAAAACTTGTACCAAAGTCTAGTATCTCCTTCAAGATTTCTTAAAAGTTCAATCATTCACACCATGCATCTTTCATCTATCTCATCATCACCATTTGATCCTTAATCATCCTAGATTTTACCTTTTGAGCCTAAAGTTAGATCAATCTAAATAGTTAGAGGTTCACCTCACATATTCTTGACAATTGATCCCTATTTTATGGTTCAAACTAGATCTCAACACAAGAAGAATATGGAAACCAGCAAAGAAACAACAACTTCAAGCGACTTAAGTCAAACCACACCTAAAATCAATCCCATTGGATCTATAAATCCACTACCTAATCTTCCTCTATTATCACAAAATCCTCAAGAGGAAGGTCAAGTGGAAGACATCACCAATAATGTCTTAGGGATGACACAAGATGAAATTATTGAGATGGTCCAAAATCCTGAAACTCATAGAATTGTCAATACCATGATGAGGCTCAATCCTTCACAATATATGCTAGAATTGGAAAAAGAAGGGGATAAACTCCCTTCCAACTATTATGTAAGCACCATTGTGGAGAAACCTCTTGGGATTATGCCACCAGTCTCATTCACACCATCCTTTCAAAGCATCACTCAATCCATCCTGCAAATCACATCATCCATTGCTCCAACTCAACCAATTTTCAACAAGGGGAGATCATTATTACATGCTCTTCAAATATATCCTCTTTTTAACAACCAAGATTTAGATGCAAACACTATTTTGGGTCAATTTGTTCCTCAAAATCCATTACACCCATATGTTCCGCTCACCATTCATGATCCCACCAATCCATCCTTTTTTCATGCAACACCAATATATCCCTCAACACACAAACCTCTCTCCCCATGACCTCACAAGGAGAAGGTGGATTATTTGGACAAGGGGGGATCTTTGATCCGTCATCTTCATCATCATTTTCTCAAGGGAACACACCACCCATCATCCCACCATTTCCACCTCTACCACTAACATCCACACTTCTTGGTTTAGGGAAACCCCCTTTACCAAACCTCAATCAAACCAATCAAAACAATCCTCCAATCATAAATCAAACCATCATATCGAATCCGTTGATCATGGGATCAATATCACAACAATAGGTGGCAACGATTCCAACAACACAATCAATTAAAACATCATCTATCATCCCCCAAATACCTCAAAATGTGATCTCCCAAGGACCTATCATATTAATCACACCATCCACTACACAAATCCCAATCATCAAAACAACAACACCTCTCATCACAACAACAAACACCATTTTGAATCCACCACCACTACCTCCAAAACCAAACATGGCTAACCAATATAGCATCACATTGCAAGCAACTCAACAAGCCTACCAAAGGGCACTTCAACAATTTCAAAGTCAACAAGCTAGGCAAGTTGCACAACTAGCTGCCCAAGTCGCCCAAGCTATGCAAGCAGCTCAAGTAGCTCAAGCCGCATAGGCCGCACATATCATCCAGTTTGCAAAAATTTCACAACAAGATCAAGTGCAATACCAAGCCCAACAAGCACAAGCACAAGCGCAATGTAAAGCACAAAAAAATCATATCAACAAGCCCTACAATAGTACCAAGCACAACAAGAAGTGGCTCAACTATTAGCCCAACAACAAGCATTGTTGGGGCAACAACAGCAAGACCAACAACAAGCGGTGTTGGCACAACAACAATTTAAGGCATATCAACAAGCCTTGATCACACAACAAATCTTGCAACAAATTCCCACCAACATACCCAACACTCCCATCACTCCAATGATCAAACCATCTCAAAACATATTCACCCCACTTCTCAATCCGCAAAATGACATAACAACAAATCAAATTGCTCTCACAGCAAGTGCTAGACCTCCAATCTGGGAAAACAACAAAAAAAACAAATAATTTGTGCCCCTATCCATTCAACAGGAGCCTTGTGTGGTATCATTCCCTAAGGGATTTGAAATCCCTAAATTCAATAAATATCATGGGCTTGGTAACCCTAAAGATCACAAAAGGGAATTCCAGGTACATTGCATGGAGGTTGCATATGATGATACATATCTAATGTGGCTATTCCCTCAAAGTTTGGTTGGACCCACCATGGAATGGTTCTCTCGCCTTCCTCTTGGAATCAAAAAGTTCCAAGAGATTGTAGACGCATTCATAAGGATGTTAGTTTAGAGGAACTATTTGCACTCAAACAAGGTAAGGGGAAACATTTGCTTCCTTCCTACAACAATGGTGATCCAAGGCCAACATGAGCAAGTGGGCCATGCCAAAGGAGCAACAAATTTGCACCATCATTTCCAATCTCGAGAAAACCTTGGCATTCCATCTAAAAATGCAGTGCATCACCACCTATGACCAATTGATCCCCAAGGCGTTCAACATCAAAAGAGCCCTTATTGCACAAGGGGGAACACCCATTTATCAAGAGTATCAAGACAACTGCCCATCCACTAGCTACAACAAGAAACCTTGTACATAGGCGAAGAACAAAAACATCACTAATGATGGATTGGTTTATGCCAAGGTCATAATCAATGCTCCAAAACAAAATACCCAATCATACCAACAACCACAAGGAAACAATCGAAACAACACACAAACCAACATGGTATCACAATAACCACCCAATAATCAAGTCAACAATCTGAATAATCAAGGGGGACCTCCCCCATGAAACAAATACCCCCCTAAGAAAAAGTACACAACCCTTGGGGAATCAATCATATCCATCATGAAGAAACTGGTACAGGAGAATCTCATCAAAACCCCCGTGTATGAGAATTATGAAGAGGCCTAGGTGAAACTACCATGGTACAATGAAAACCACCTTTGTGATTTTCATAAAATCAAGGGGCATACAACGACCATTTTTATGAGGCTAAAAAATTTGATCCAAGACCTCATCGATGACAAAATCATAAATGTTGAACAACCAACTAGAAAATAAGACCTAAAAAATATACACAAATCCGATGCTTGATCATAACAAAGGGAATAACCATGGAAAACAAAATTATGGCAATGTAAACCATGTGTATGATCATGTTGTCACATCCCTAGATGAATGGGTCACTGTTGTTAGTATCAAGGGAGCCAAAGGTGATTGTGGAGTCACCACATGCGGCAGCAAAGTTACCATTGTAGGATCATCACACCCACCTAGGGCATCAACCTGAAATCTAAAATCCATTCCTAGTGGTTACAATGTCGTAGACTAGTTGAAAAGAACCCCCACTCAAATATACATCATGGAGTTACTAAAGATCTCATATGCACATAGAAAGATCCTTGAGGAAGCATTGGCTTCATCCACCATCTCCGTAGATCTTGATATTGACCAGTTCCAGGCTATGGTCGGACACCCCACTGCTCCGCATCTCCTAACATTTTCTGATTAGGACTTTCCCACCCAACCATCTCATAATCGTGCACTCCATCTCAAAGTCCTGGTTCATAAGAAAAAATTCAAAAGGGTCTTGGTGGATGGGGGTCCAGGCCTAAATATTTGTTCTCTCAAACTAATAAATAGTTTAGGATTATCTGAGGATGCCATTGAAAAGGGTAAAGGAATAACAATTAGAGCATATGATGATCAGGAAAGAGTGTCTCAGGGCACTATTCAAATCCCTATTCAAGTAGGGCTGACCATCATGGAAACCACATGTCGAGTCCTTGACCTTGACTTACCTTATAATATTCTCCTAGGGTGTCCATGGATCCATGGGATGCAAGCAACTACATCTATTATCCATTAGTGCATCAAATTCCCATATCAAATCAAGAGGTCATGGTCCATGGTGATCCCTAGCCATTTTATTACTACAAGAACCTAGAAGCAAAGTCCTACAAAATCCCCCAAGTCCCAAAAAATAATGAAGGCCCTTCAACCCCATATGTAGACCCAACTACTTTAGCCTCCACTTTTGAGACAAAGACACCCACCATTCCTGATATCTTTGAAATCAAAGTCATTTTCTAAGACAATGGGTGTGGGGATTAAAAAATGAAGAAAAGTGCTTTTGTGATAGGAGAGTTACCTCAATCTCCTAGGTCTCATGGGCAAGCCCAACCAGCTGAAACATCATCCCAAACCTTTAAAGTAGATCCCTCTAGATTCAGATGTTGGGGAGACCTAAGCTGAGAGGTGGTAGATGAAAAATAAATATCAATCTTGTTGTACCAAAATGAAAGGACCACGCCTAATCTTCCCATGGATGATAGCAACAAAGGACTACAAATGATGCTTGGTATGGGCTATAACAGAATCAAGAAACTTGGACAGAATGACAATGGTCTTCTAGTACCACTCATTCCTAAGAAGTGCATGAGAAATCTTGGCCTTAGATGTACCCCTTTGAAGGTAACCATACTTGGTAGAGGTGACCCAGTTAAAACAATCAGAGCTCCCCCTCAGTTATCAATAGTCACCCTTCAGCTACCTGTATCTACAAGTCGAGTCATAGACAACTTTACATTTGACATAATATATGTGTGTAGTAGTGATGAGTAAGATCCCATAACTAATTTACCTATGTTATTTGAGGATTCCTCTCTTCTCATGATTAGTACCCTATCTTTTAAGTTGAACAACCAACCCATGAGATAAACTTAGTTTATCCCCAACTCATCGATTACAACCACTGAGGACCACAAATTTTGGACACATTCAAAAATGATGAGGCACTCTCAAAATTAATGGGATTATGGGATACTATACCATGCAGAGATCAAAAGTTGGGTTCAACATCGTGTTGGACACACATGCCTATTATGGGGAACAATTGAATACTTTAGTTGCAAAAGTGAAAATTTGAGAATAATCTCTAGGTCTTTGAGTGAAAACCACACTGTGGCACTCTTTAAATCAAAAACAGTAAAAATAAATGATGTGTCTGGTGGTGAAAAACTATTTGAAGCACCAGAGGATGAAGTATTCAATCTTCCCCTTAGTGCCATTCATCAGGAGAAGTCCACTGTCTTAGCAAAGAAGTGTAATCCAGTCAACTTGGGATCAAAAGAAACACCACACATAACATTCTATGCAGAATGTCTCTTGATAGAAGAACAAGAAATCTTGGATGCTTTCCTAAGGGAAAGGAAAGTAAACTTTACATGGACCTATGTCGACATGCCTGGGCTCAATCTAGAGGTTGTGGTTCACTACCTAGCTGTATATCTCGAGGCAAAGCCAGTGAGACAAAAGCTAAGGAAGATGCATCCCTAGATAGCATTGTTGGTCAAAATGGAATTACAGAAGCTCCTAGATGCAGGATTCATACGGTCTATTGATTATCCAGAGTGGGTCTCAAATATTGTACCTATTTTAAAGCCCACTCGAGACATCTGCATTTGCACAAATTTTAGAGATTTGAACAAAGCATGTCCCAAGAATGACTTTCCTCTCCCAAACATTGACATGATTATGGATATGATAATGGGACATGAAATTCTATCTCTAATGGATGGATTCTCAGGATACAATCAGATCATTATAGCTAAGGAAGATCAACACAAGACTGCTTTCACTTGTCCGTGGGGAACATATTGTTGGAACATGATGCCATTTGGGCTAAAGAATGCTAGAGCTACCTACCAAAGGGCCATGACACTAATCTTTCATGATATGATTCACAAGACTATGGAAGATTATGTGGATGACATGTTGGCCAAGTCAAAGAAACATTGAGATCACATAATGGCATTGAGCTCTATCTTCGATAGGCTAGAAAAGTACAAGGTCAGACTAAATCCAAAAAACTGTGTCTTTGGGGTACAATCATACAAGCTCCTAGGGTACATTGTATCCATGAGAGGAATCGAGGTAGACCCCACCAAAGTCAAAGCAATCCTCGAAATGTTGGCACCAAAAACATTGAAGTAGCTTAGTGGTTTACAAGGAAGACTCCAGTCCATCCGCCAATTCATAACACAACTAGCAGACAAAGCTATCCCATATTCCCATCTACTCCACAAGGGGATATCATAAAAATGGGGTGAGAAATGTGACTGGGCTTTCAATAAGATCAAGGAGTACTTACTCACATCTCCAATTCTCATGCCACCAATTCTAGGAAAACCATTGATCCTATATATATCAGCGACAACGACAACTCTCGGTTCTCTCTTGGCACATGATGAAAATGGGAAAGAGAGATCTATCTATTACATCAGTCGAACCATGGTGGGACATGAGCTGAACTACACACCCATTGAGAAAGCTTGCCTAGCAGTCATGTTGCAACTCAAAAATTTAGAAATTACATGCTAGCACACAAGATCAAACTATTGCAAAGACAGACCCTCTTAAGTATCTATTATCCAAAAAAACACTCACAAGACAAACAACTAAGTGGGTTATGATCCTAACGGAGCATGACATTGAGTATGTGGAATACAAGGCTATTAAAGGAAAAGCAATTGCGAATCAATGGGCATAGGCACCAATATACATAGAAGATCCACTCATATCAGAATTCCCTGATGAGTCCATCTTTAACTTCAGTGTGGTAGATCATTAGAAAATGTACTTTGATGGATCCTATACACAACATGGGTCTGGAGCTAGAATTTTCTTCATCACTCCACAAGGGGATTGCATACCTAAATCAAACAAGTTTTCATTTCCTTACACATATAACATTGCAGAATATGAGGCTCTTGTCATAGGGATGAGAATTGTAGTGTAGTGGCATATCATGGCACTCAAAGTTTATGGAGATTTGGCTCATAATCAACCAGGTGAATGATGAGTACCAAACAAAGGATGACATGTTGATGCCATACAAGAAATTGGTGGAAAATATCAAAGATTTCTTCATTGATGTCACATTTGAGCAACTACCAAGCAAAAATAATAGAGCAATGGACACTATGGCAACAATTGGATCACTTTTGGATGTCCCACACAGTGTCCCAAAGCAAGAATTCCTTGTAGAGCAGCTTCTCATACCAACATTCGAGGTACCAAAGTCTGAATTTGTGTGTGAAATCGTTAGTCCCAGTGATCCCTGGTATCATGATATATACACCTACTTGAGAATAGGAGTCCTCCCCACTGATATAACCCCAAACCTCAAAATAATATTCGTCAATAAGTCATCCTATTTCGTCATCCTAGGAGATACCCTATACTGTAGGAGCATTGAAGGAACCCTTTTACGATGTCTAAACGCTAAGGAATCTTTGACTACTTTAACCGAGGTACATAACAAAATTTTTGGTTCACATTCGAGTGGTATAACCTTGGCTAAGAAAATGTTGAGGACTGGGTACTATTGGCCTATAATGGAAAGAGAAGCTCATGACTATGTTTGAAGGTGTTTGTAGTGTCAATAGCATGGAGACCTCATTCATGCACCAGCTTAGGAGCTCCACCCAATTGTCACACCTTGGCCCTTTTCATAATGGGGGCTTGATCTCATCGGCAAAATCACCCCCACCTCATCAAGTGGACATAAGTTCATCATCACCACTATAGAGTATTTCACGAAGTGGGCGGAGGCCATTCCCATGACCTATATCACAGGAAAGCAGATATCCAAGTTCATCCTAAATTACCTAATTTTTTGCTACGGTGTCCCTCAATCCATTATCTTAGATAACAAGACACCTTTCAAAAATTAGGATGTTTGAGACCTATGCTAGAAATTCAAAATCCAACATTGCTTTTCCACTTTGTACTACCCCTAAGGAAATGGCCAAGCAAAAGCTACCAATAAGACCATCTTAAAAATCCTTAAGAAAATAGTCAATGACATTGGTCGTGATTGACACTTACAGCTAAATCCCGCCTTATGGGCCTACCAAACAAGCATTTGCACACCAATAGGTGCCACACCATTTTCCTTGGTCTATGGATCAATAGCCATACTCCCCATTGAGATTGAGCTCTTGTCCCTAAGGATATCATTGTAGAATCTCATCATAGATGAAGAATATCGGGTGTCCCAACTAAACGAGTTGGAACTACTAGATGAGCGACATATGGATGCCTTAAACCATTTGCAAGTCTACCAAAACTAACCCAAGCGGAGTTACAACAAGAAGATTAGGAGTTGGACCTTCCAAGTCGAAGAGCTTGTGCTGAAGGAGAATAAGAAAAATGTACCAAATCTGGATAGCAAGGGCAAGTTTGAACCCAATTGGTTGGGACCCTTCATCATCATGACAAGCTACAAGTTAGGGGCATATTATTTATCAACACTTGAAGGGGAACCTCTATAGGATCCCATGAACAACTCCCATCTCAAATTTTTTTATGTCTAATCTTATAGGGTGTAAAACCAAAAAATCCAAAAAAAATAGAAAAAGGATTGAAAACAGTAAAGAGAAAAATCGTCCTCTAGTGAAAACCACTTTGGTGGTGCTTTTGGAAAGTACCTTGGTGAAAACTTGGCAATCAAATGCCTTGTGTAAATAAGCACTTTCCATCCATTGGGATCCTTGCGGCTTGTTTTGCATCATCCATCCATCATGCTTCCATATCTCCATTTGTCACCCATCCGCATCCGCATTATAGTTTGGCCTTGTGTTCATATCATGATCCCTCCTAGTACCACTCGACCCATTCTAAGGTAAGTTTGTCCTACCTGTATTAGAGTAGTCTATTGCATCACGCTGGTGGTATGTTCCTACATTAGATCGAATTTGTGTATATTCTTGGAGTCTTCCCTAAAATCAAAAAATCCAAAAACATTCAGAAAATCAAAAATTCGAAAACATTAGAAAATCAAAAATCCAAAAACATTCAAAACATATAAAAATCCAAAAATAGGTCAAAAATTCAGTCAAAAAGTCAAAAATAGAGTCATCTTGTTGAACTATGAGTCTTTAAGCTCTAAACATAGGCAAGTTTGATCTTTGATCATCCCCGGAGACACCTACGTCAGTCCTTTAGGAGTCCGTCATAATAAATTGGCAATCCATTTGTTCGTATCTTTGTTAATAATCAAGTCTATGTCAGTCCAACTATATGGTCTTTGTGTGTATAACTTAGGCAAGGGTAATCTTTGATCAACCCTCGAGGCCCCTAGGATAGGTCTTTAGGTTAGTCTCTCAGTCAAAATCTTAGAAAACACAAAAACATTTGAAAATCAAAACATTTGTAAAACAACTTGAAAATACCAAAAGCAACCTCAAAACATTTCAAAAATACTAAAAACATCCAAATATTTTAAAAAATTCATCTGTCTCATTTTGCTTTCACCTGAAATAAACAACCACTCATAATAAATCATCGTCATGCCCAACCTCTGGTGAAATAGTCAAAAACAAGTCTAGCAGTTTGAAAAGGAAAACTTAAGCATTAAGGTGTCAAGTCTAGGTCAGTAAGGAAACAAGTTGGTCAATTCTTGGTATTAATAGCTCATCATAAAATCAAATATCATCATCATCTAATGACATCATATCCTAGGATGCATCCTTCCTACAATGGACATCAACATCAGGCATCACCATAGTTTAGTCTTGGCTAGCAGTATGAAGAACATTAGCTTGTTTGTTTTCTTGATCTTTGTCTTTTAATTTATCTTATTGTGTTCATTCCAATGACCTCTCAATGATGTCCAAATGAAGGGAATTAGAGAGAAAGGAATGCGGAAACAATCATTATCTTTTTATCTATTGTACTTGTTAGCTATTCTTGTAATATAACCTTGGTCATGCTTACTTTGTTTGGTCTGTAGGGAGGATGTTTCAGGTGTCTTGTTGACCACATAGGAAGGATTTCCTTTCTATGTTTTGGTCTGAGATGTTTGGAATATCTAAACTACATTCTAAATAAGGTATCGTATTCTAGGTGTGAATAAGAGTACTCCTATCTGATTGTCGAGTACCAAAGTCCATCACACTAGGTGCAACACCATCTTGGTTCTTTATACCTTGATGCACCGTGCCTATGTGTGTTATCAAACACAAAGTAAATATCCCTTTTAAAATACCAATTTTGGATAAGAAAATCATCATCATCATCATCTATAATAAAGCCTCATAGATCATGGGCTTGTTGGATCCTCTTTTCATCATCTTATTTCTTCTGCCTTCTCTCCGCGCTAACATGGTATTATGACAGTTAATCAAAAACATCACTTATGCATCCATCTTACATCCACAAAACCGTCAACATACTGCATATCATATCATATAGGAAACATTAATCATCTCACATGCATTGCATTTCATCATCATAATATAGATTAGTTATTCAAAACATCTCATAAACCATACATTTGCATCCATTGCATAATCATAAAAGCATCATCGTGTGCATCATCACATCATCATATTCATTATTGAATATTATCAAAAAAATATCATTACATTATCATATTTTCCACATAAGCATCATCATATCATATCATGTGCATCATCATGTCATCCATATACACATCATCATATCATACATGGAAAAGATACTAAAAAGGAAAAGGAATATGTCATACATCTCAGGATCATAACATAGATCATCATCCATTAGGTGCATAAGATATATTTGTTAGTCTAAAGCATTTTAAATCATTTGCATATCATAAGCATTTGCATCCACATCATCATAAAAAGTGCATAGAAAAGATACTAAAAAAGAAACGCATTCATCCATCCATGAGCATAATCATACATACATCACATCACATAATGTAAGGTCACACTACACATAGGAAAGTAAATACATCCATCCATCATACATAAATCAAATAGGACACATCTCATATATCAAATCGGTCATATCATATATCATCAATAATGTAACTATCATGGTACAAAATTAGGATCAAATGTGTGTATTAATCAATGTATACAAATGCCCATGGAGCTATAAAAAATGGAGCCTGTGGATCTCAAAAAGAATACTATTGTTGATAAAAAATATGAGCAAGCCCTAATGGCTACTCTCCTCACCCGCCTGCCTGTCAGGTTGATCCCGCCTCTGTCTTGTCTACTGAGAGAAGTCTAGCACCTGAGCCACTTGATGATAATGAACCTAATAATACTTAGCCTCTCTAATGGTGTCACAGTACATTCATGCTGGGATGGTCCTACCCTATGCCACAACTATCATACTCTCTAGTTGTTGTCATTTGTCCACCTCCTATGCTAAGTGCAGCTCGGTAGCCTATCTCTATTGTATGAGTTGATCTTACTCTGTTGTGAGGGCCTGGACTTGCTGTCGAGCCTAGTCCCTCTCTATCGCTAATGTATGTACCTATGCTTGGAGCTTTTGAATCAAAATATCCCTCTAGTCAGGTTGAGGTGGTGGCGGCGGTGGTGGCAGTGGTTGATCTCTCCGTGGGGGCTATTGGTCCCTCAGAGGTGGTTGTTGATCCCTAGGGGCACCTCTCTGCTAGTGCCCATCTCCTTGATCTCTTTGCCCTCGTTGCTATGGAGGTGGTCCTCCTCCTTCGTCTCCACCTCTGTTTCCTCATCCTCCTTGCCCTTGCCCAACAACAAAGGTGTCATTGTTTGGAAACTTCAAACTACGCCGCTAGAAGCCTTAAATCACAAACTGAATCATGACATTGTTGTTTGACTATGCATCTATTTGACCTAAGAACCCTAATCTCCTAACTGACATGTGGCAGTGCAATTTGCATATGTGACACACTTTGGAGTTTGATCCCTAGGTTCTAAACTGTGACATGACATCATAGGACCCAATAGTGACATTGTTTAAAGTTGCACGACATTGATTCTACCCTTTCAACTGTGCCAAACTGCGCCGCTAGACTAGTTTGACTTTTAAACCCTAATAAATGTGCACAAAGATCGAAAATGTAAGTTGGGTTAGGGTCACATACCTGTGGTCCTACACTTGGAAGACACTAGTAGACTCACACTCACTCGGAGATGTGTTAGGGAAGCACTCTTTGCGTCATCTGGCACGAAGGTTAGAGCTCAAAAGCAAGAAGTTTCTAAAGGCTAAGTGTGCAAATGAATTGAAAGTGACCCCTTGAGGGCTATTTAAGCATGAAAATTAGGGTTTTTTGACCTTATTTAGCCATCAGCCTAGGGTTTTGGGCCCCTGATCCCATTTTTGCCCAACTGAGGCTCGTTTCATGTCTTTTTCTTGCATGTTGGCATCCTAGAGCCTTTTTGGACCCGTCAGGTAGCTTGTCCTCTTTTTTCACAAGATCACCCAAAAATCCAAAATTTCATCTGATCTCTCAAGGGGGTAGTATACCAACATAATTCTTTTGCTGAGGCAGCAGTGGGGCATTTGAAAAAATCCTTTTTGAATTTTGATCTCGACAGGTTTATTCTTTGAACCAATGCAACAGGTACATTGCTTCAAAGAGGAGCAAAATGTAGACACATAAAATATAATGATTGATCTCATACACCTGATCCTAATTTACTAACACCAATTCATTTGGAATCATCTCCTTTGCTAACCATTCAATCAAATATTAGATTCATCATATTTCATCTTTTAATTAAATAAATCAATTTTATTTGATTAAATCATCATCTCCTATTGATTAAATAAATTATTTTGTTTAATTAATCCTACTCTCTTCTTTTAATTAAATAATTCATTTTATTTAATTAAGTTCTAAAGTCATCTCCTTTAAATTAAATAAATTATTCTTTATTTGATTTAAGTCTAACACCATCCTCTTTAATTAAATAAATCAAACTTTATTTAATTAAGTCAATAATCATTATTCCTCTCAGTTTGATTTATTTAAATCCAAAAATCTAAGTCAAAATGTCAAATCAGCTAAATCTTCATCTAAATTAATCAATTCCTAATTTATACTAACACTAATCACTCAAATCCTACATATTTTCTAACTTGCACATGAAAATCAATTTAATTGATTTATTAAATCTCCTATTTTCATTCAAAAGGGTATCAAGTGGGAATATTCTTCAAGTTTGAAAACTCCCTCCGAAAGGACTTGTCCATCCAACAAGGCATTAAAGGCTTCTTACATGTCCCTTTTTCTTGAGCCAAGTGGCATTAACTCTCTTTTTTTCTCCCTCCAACATGTCACTTCTCCAATTTCAAATATCCACCTAATGGCATTAATGTGCACATTCATCAAAATGTGCTCCACTTCTATCCACTCACATGTTGACAAGTGGCATTTGGCCATTGGTTGATGTTTTATCCCACATTCATCCCTTTTGCTTATTCCTCCATCATTCTCTTCTATAAATGGAAGGCTCTTCTATTGATTTTGGATCCACAACTTTATGCAAAGTCATTATCTTCATGTGTTGAGCAATTTTCATCCATTTTCATCAAGTTTCCTAGTTTCATAGCTAGGTTATTGCAAATTTTCATCAAGGATCAACTCCCATCATTCAAGCTTGCAAGGAATTGGGAAAGGGCTATTTTCCACATCAAAATAGCACCAATTCCCCCATGGGATTGAGGGTTTGAGTGTTTTGGACAAGATTACTTAGTTTTCAATAGATTTTATTTGACATTATCTCTTGTTTTCTTGTTCATTTCATTTCAAATGAATCTTATGGGGAATGTTGATTTAGATTTTGCATAATGGACTAATATTGTGTTGTTTGTTTGTGTTTGTTCAGGTCTAGAATCACTATTCATAGGCATAAGAGTGAGTTTGATACAATAAACACCAATTAGGACCTTCTTGAGGGTTTGAGCCTAGATAGAAAGGCTTGTAGGAAACTTGCAAAGGTAGGGTTTGAGACACCTTCAAAAGATTGAATCCAATCTGTAAACATTTGTCTTTGTCAATTGTTTATCCTCAACATCATAAAGGAAAAAGTAAAACCCTAAATGAAACCTTAAGATAAACTAAGATCATGACAAGTGTCTTAATTATATTACTTAAGACAAAAATAAAATGACCCAAGTAAGCTTAAGTAATAATGTTTGAATAGTTCTAAAAGTGAAATTAGCTAGATAAAGTACCTTTTCACACCAACACTGTCAAACCAAAGGATTAGGCCTACATGAGAAATGAATCTTAGATCATATTCATGTTTTTTCAAATCCAAGATTTTAGGGCATTAGATATAGTTCTCCTAATGAGCATAATAATTATGTTAATGTTATAAGCCCTAGGGTAACTTCTCCCACCATCAAAATGGGTCCCTACCATCTTTATTTTAAGGAACTTTCTACCACCCTTTCTTTTGGTGACTCCATTCCCCCCATCTTCAAATCTCTCATTGATCCCATCACTAACCCTAACCATCCACCTTCTCCATACATTACCCTAGATCAACGAAATGAAAAACCATGTGACCTACTCCATAATGATGAATATATCACCAATCTCATAAGACTTCAAGACCATATGTCCAGCAAGGATCATATATCCCTCAAGGATCATACATCCTATTTGTAAATTCTTGAAATGTCTACACCAAAATGATCTCAATCCCAAGCATTTCAAAGGCCAAAGGCTTAAAATTTTATGTCGATCAAAAATTCACATAGGCCTAAGCCTAACATTCCAAATTAGAGAACCGTAAATCCCAATAGCTAGAAATCACAAAGTATTTAAAGTCCATATGGGTTTCCAAATCTAACCTTGAAAATAAAAATATCTCAAATAAAAAATTCATGAATCTAAATTCAAGAGCTAGTGACTTGTAGTCCCCAAAACCTAAAAAAATGCAATCAAGTTGGATCCCAAAACTTGGTAGTACTAAATCCAAGAAGTCCAAATATTCAAGAAAATATCTACCAAGTTTGACCACAAAATCTATTTGCATCCCAAAATCTAGATCTAACAAGTCTGACCATAAAATTTATTTGCATTCTAAAATCTAGAAATATGCATACCCACTCCAAAATCCAAAATCCCCCTATCCATGAGCATACAAATTTGTAATCTCAAGCCAAAAAAAACCCAAAAGGCACCATCATATCCAACAAAAAAAAATGAATCTAGCATGGTGTTGAACTCATTAGTTCAACATCTTACTAATCCTAGGACATTTATGCATTCCTTCATATTCCTATCCTTCCATCCACACATCTTAGCCATACAAATCTATTATCCCACATATCTTTCATCATTACACCCATTTCTTCCATAAATTTAATAGCATACCTCCCACTCCATCTTCCTTGATAGTACCCTAGTAGAAGCCAACCTAGAAATAATCAAATCTCACAAATGGCACCCATCAAGCATAACACTAGTAATGTGATCAAATTGGCTACATATAAGGGAATATTACCAACTTACAACAAAAACAAATACTTGCTTTTATAAAATATCAAAAATAAACAAATAAAAAAAGAAATAATAGAGAAAATTTATCTCTAGTGAAAACCATTTCTATGGCACCTTGGGGTAGTCATCATGATGAAAACTAGATTGTAAGAATCATGTTTGACACCCAAAAAATAAAAAATAAAAAATAAAATAAAATAAATAGTAAAGAGAAAATTGTTCAATGGTAGAAACCATTCCTATGGTGTCGTTGGAAAGTACCATGATGAAAACCCATTTATAGGAACCATGCATAAATATACAACCTATGTACACAACACTCGAGGGAAAGCTCCTTCCATCCACTTGCCTCATTTATTAACCAATCATCCATATCATACTATCATACCATCATGTCCATTCGTACCTATCCTCATTTTCCAAAATTTTAACCATGATAAAGAAGTGTAAAATATCTCAAAATGTGTATTGGAAATCCTTCAATGTGTCCAAGCATATTTTCATACACAAAAACATACTTATAAAATGAACATATAATTCCTATGCAACACAACCCTTAGTAATTGTATCCTACACATCCCCTCCTTTCCATCTCCAATACCATCTTTCCACCCATTTTTTTCCATTGATAATCCCATACTTATATATCCATCCAACACATTTATCCTTGGTGTTAGAATAGGTTTTCTCCTTTTGAGCATTGGCCAATCCTAAGCATACCATATAGTATATATTATTCAAACACAAGACCCATAATCCTACATTTTATATCAAACCTTAAATATTGGGATCCCATACCTAGTATCAATCCTTATGCACCTCAAAATTATATCCATGTATCCAATCCATCAAGCCAATGCTCCTAATTATTCACACACCACATAAGCAACATCATAGAGCAATCTTTCTAAATCTAGCCATGTAGCCTAGGGCATATCTTGTAACAAGCCCAATGTTTTACCTATTATTTTCACCTAATTTTTAACCCATATTGGAAACAAAATGAATGAATGTTGTAGTTTTTCTTTGTGAAAGTAGTAACTCCATCATAAAACTTCATAAAACTTCTATATCTCCCTATTCTCACATTACTCCAAAAAGATCTCATGCCTCCTTCATTTCCACTTCTAACATCACAAGCCATAATAAAACAATGTCATCTATTAACTCCATCATCCCAACGAATTCTACACCTACATATACCTTTACTAATTTTAGCTTTGTCCATTTTGAGAGAACACATGTATTCTTCAAACCCACCTATCCTTTCGAGGGGGCATATCATCATCCTATTATCCATCCAATCCCAAATATGAAACCTCTCCAAGCATTGAAACATCCTTCAAATCCAATCTCAACCAATCCTTTATGCACTAATGTGGCCTTGTGGAATAAGAATGATATATTTATAAAAATGCATCTTTATGGCCTGAGGTTTAACAAGTTTTCATTCACTACAAAACCATATCAAATAGTGGTTTATAAGGACAATATTTGACAAAGGCTCAACTAGTAAGGAAAAATAACTAGCAAAGGAGAATAAAGACTAAGTTGATAACATGGCTTTAGGATGTCAAGCAACTCGTAACCTTTTCCAATACTCACTATGAGATTACTCCACATATACTATTTCATATGATTATGGTGATAGCCAAAATTGGGATAAAAGCCCCAATTTATTATGCAATAATACCAAGCCTCTCCTTCACCATCTATCCATCTCATAGGTAAAGCACCATATTTATCATAGGTAATCTTAATTGTAGTGAAATCCTTGCATGAAACCAAAATGGTAGAAAACATTAAATCCACAATCCATCTCTAAGAGGAAGATCATTTAACAACATAATTCTAGGCATAAACATTAGTAACTCCAAAGGAATGATTATTGATATTGAAAAGAGATCCCTAGTGAACTAAATGTTGATGCCACATATAAGAGAGAGAAAGATGAAAAAATCTACCACAATCTGTTTCATTATTACTTCACAAAATGATTTGTAAGTCAAATAGCATGGCATGTAGTAGAAATGAGAAAAACTAAAAAAAAAAAAATTCTTTCAAATAAAGAAGGTCTAGACTTGAAAATCTCTATTGAGTGTCATGCAAAAAATACTTCCTTGGAAGGTCCATCTGACCTTAAACATTATATGATATAAAATTCACGAGCGAGTGTCAAGGGTCATATCATCACTATCTACCTCATTAAGAACTGAATAACTATTTTTCAAAAAAATACTCTTTTGAATTGAAACTACCTATCTGAATGAAAGGTTAGGTGGGGCACCATTTCTCTAACACATATTCACCTTCTTCCAAACACCCAGATGGGCTATATGACCTTTTTTGGACCATTAGGGGTGGTGAAGGGGAGCATAAAATATTTGGTTTTTTCTTAAGAAGATAAAATTAACATCATCAACAATCCTTTGGTGAATTTTGGCTTATTCACCTCCCTAAATGCTCCTTATGGGAGTGAACAACAAATTTTCTTGGGTCCTAAGGTTTTAAAACTATACATCCTTGAGTTTTCAAGAGTTGGCTACAATCACCCACAAAAGAATTAGACAAAGCTCCATGATTACTATTAATCTTGGCTTTATGATTGACCATAGTTCACGAGCTCTTTTTTTGCAAGAGGTGGGTTATTAGCAATTAGTTGAGTGACCGGTTTGTTATGGGGAGTAGCCAAAGGGAATTTCCAGATCTTGTGCTTAGAATATTGATAACGAGAGAAAGTATTAGATAAGTTCAAATAGAGGACACATCAAGTGTGTCTCAATTTTCAATCTATATATCAATCATATCCTTTAGATTCTTGAGGATATTGAAACTTCAACACAAAAATCTTCTAGGGTTGAGCTAAAAAGCTTGTCAAATTCAACATAAATATTGTTGCTTAGGGAGGAGGCCACCCTAGTCAAGAAATTACAATATGGTAAAGGTAGCCTATGAAAATGCACTTTAACAAAGACATGGAGATATTTCTCATTAAAAATCACACAATCGCTAGTCCAAGGTGCAAAGAGTAATACAGATAGACAAACTTATTAGGGACCATGCTTGCAAATAGCTAGTAGCTTTAGCAAAATGAAAAAGGAAAAAAAAACTCTTGGTAAGGTTTTTCATGGCATCAAGGAAAATCCCATGTGGGACCCAAGCCTTCGTTAACAAAAATCTTCTAGGGTTGAGCTAAAAAGCTTGTCAAGTTCAACATAAATATTGTTGCTTAGGGAGGAGGCTATCTTAGTCAAGAAATTACAATATGGTAAAGGTAGCCTATGAAAATGCACTTGGACAAGGACATGGAGATATTTCTCATTAAAAATCACACAGTCGCTAGTCCAAGGTGCGAAGAGTAATACATATAGATAAACTTATTAGGGACCATGCTTGCAAATAGCTAGTAGCTTTAGCAAAATGAAAAAGAAAAAAGAAAACTCTTAGTAAGGTTTTTCATGGCATCAAGGAAAATCCCATGTGGGACCCAAGCCTTTGTCAACCATTTTTTGAAAATGCTTTTAGGGGGGACCATTCCCATAAAATACCTTATCAAAGTAATTTTTTTAAGCTAATGACATGTAATATAAAGCTCTAGAATGAGAAGAACCACATTTAGAGGCATTTTAGTGGACATACCTCATGGAATATCTTGGGTATAATCTTCTTAGGACACTTGAGTAAGGGAGCCATTTCCATGTGCCATCAAACCTTCAACTCCAACAATAATTGTGTAGTTACAAAAGGTTGAGGCCATTTATAATAGGTAGAAAAAGATTGAAGGTGTTGTAACCTATAAAACACTACAATAAATGCTTTTTTTTTCTTCTAAATCTCTCTTTAGAATGAAGCAATATGACACTAGGGAGATGCAAACTAACATCAACAAAGCCAAGACTAAAACCTTGGTGGAGTGATCAACCAAGGATTTTCACACTCATTTCGTTAAATAACAAGAATATAAAAATAACCCTGTTGTTAATGTCACTTCAATTATGGGGATATGTTGCATAAAATAAATAACAAATCAATAATCCCTCAACACTTGTCAATACAAACTTGATACTCTCTACATACGTGAAGCTAAACTAAATAGCTCATGCAACATAATAACTATTTTATGATTTCAAGTTCTGTACTAAAATGGCCTCTAGATAATATATTATATTACTCTTCAAACTTTACATTTTTTACATGCACTAAAAACAAATCTACGATAATTTTTTTTTTCTTCTCTATTTTTAGAACATAATTTATCATAGAGGAATACCCTTATTTTTGAAAAAATTGATTGAATGCTATATTTAGTATTTAATCTCATTTTATGACTTTTGTGCAAAATAACTAGTAATAATTCAAGTTATTTACAATTAATGATTCACATTTATTATAAAGTACACTATTGTACAATCCAATAACACTACTAACCTCTACTCCATCTATAATTTCACTCATAAATCATGATAAACACCAAATACAATATATATAGTAAAAAAGTTATTCAATTCATATAATCTTGTCTTTTTATTATCGTTGTTGCCTTCGCGATTGAAATATTGAAGCTTTTTGTTGCTTGTGACTGGTCTTATAATTATATAAATATTTACTCCAACTATCCTTCGTAGCTTCCTTCTTATAATTTAATTTTACTTTGTTCAATATAAAAAAATGAAAAATAATAATACAAATTCATTCTTAAACCATAAATTCATGATTTAAAAGGCAATACACTTTTAATTTAAAGAAAAAAACAAAACAAAACATTTTAATTATAAAAATAGATTGGTAGCCACATTTTATGAAACTCCTATGTACTTGGTAGAGAAAGAAAAAAGGCCACCATGCGAGGACATTAAGTTGCATCACCACCACTATTCTACACGCTTTACACATGAGCGAAAACCGTTGATACAAATCATTGGTCTCCTAAATCATTGGAAATTCCCACGAAGGCCCAGGATAAGCCTTTAACCAAAAAAATCGTACAAGTATTATCTTTTCGGACAAAAAAAGAACAAAACTATTCGAACTAATTTTCAACCAATAAATCTCTCCCCTACTTCTACGGAAAAGGGTGTTAGGTAGCGGTTTTATGGAGGGGGGCTTATTTAGGGGATGTTTAGAAAAGGATAAGTTTAAAATGTTAAAGTTGCAGATTTAGAAATGAAGGAATGAATAATAAGTTGCAGGGGTTAGTCTCGTTCCAGCTCGTCTCAGGTACTCAATGTATGCGCTGCTGGGTTGCTGGGCTGAGTCGAGGGGACACCCTTGCTCCATATTAAAAAAAAAAAAAAATATTAAATTATTTTAAATTATTCTAGTAGATTTTTCTCCATCTCATAGAACCTTATGCTCCATTAAAATAGATTTTGAAGTGCTTTTCACAAATTAAATTCCTTAAAATATTTGGATGAAGAATTCTTAATTATTTTCATTAAACTAGGAGGCTACAATTGAAGATCTCATTTTTGATAAAATACTTAAAATATGTAATAAAAATTTCATTTCAATTTTCATAAGATTTAAATAGAAAAGTTTATCTTAACTATTAAATTGAATTAAAAATCATAACTCAAAATTTCATGATTGATTGATGTTGTTTTAAATTTCAATTGCATGAAAGTTTTGCATCATTTTGGCGTTCCATGATCCATCACCATTAATTATTTGTCTCCTTAAACTCTCTATCATTTTGATGATGAATCACAAAGTAATTTAAAATATTGAAACAAAAACTCACACACAATTAAATTAAAAAAAAATATAATCAATTTTATAAATTATAAAATATGAAAAACAAAATTTCATTGGCATTTCAAAAATTTAAATACAAAAACTTCATTACTATTCTTAGACTATTCAATCTAGAAAAACATTACTGAAGACATTAAGTGCTACGCAAGCAACATCTTTTTTCACAACACACTTACATTTAGAGAAAAACCTCCCAATATCTTGGACAAGACGATTTTTTTTTCTTTCATACAGCTCCCCATACAAAATGGAAATTTTATTAATATAAATAGTAAGTTTCGAAAAAAAATCCTTCCTAACCCTCGGCCAAATCTTAATATCTATATTTTACCCAAATATATATACAGGTGATAAAATGACTAGATTTTAACAATAGAGAAGAGAAGTCCGGAAACGAGGAAAGGATGCCTTCCTCGCCTTTGCAGACAAGAGAAAGGCGAAGTAATAGCTCAAGAACAAGAAGAAGAAGAAGCAGAAGAATACGGACGCGGAGGGGAGCATATACACATTGAATATATATCTTGTTCTTGTAGTAGGCTTAGCTGCTGCGTCAAAATCGTCCGGAGATCGCGGCGTCGAAACCCTAGATCAGGTAACATGAAGTATTCGTGCTCGCGTTACGTTTAATTCTTTGTATTAATCGGCTGGTTAATTCAACCGGTCAAACCCTAATTTTGTTTTTCGTCAATTCGAACCCTAATTTTTTTGGCGCTACGTTTGATTTGTTGTTGGTATTTTTGGTTCTCATATTTTGTGAGTGTTTTTTTTCCCCTTAATTTTGTTATTTTGTTATGGTGTTGGTTTTGCAGATCGAAATCCTTGGCTGAAGTGTTGAATTCTGATTCAATATGAGTATTGATAGTCCTGAAGTTGGTTGATTTATTTTATTTGTGTTTTGTTTTGGGAAAGTTGGATGGTTTCCATGGGAGATGGAGGAGTTACCTGCGTGGCGGCATCACAGAATTTTATGGAGCATTTTAACTCCTCCGAGCCCTTTTGTGGGAACCACGGATTTGAAAAAAAACAGAATTCCGGGCAGCTCCCAGATGATGATCAACAGGTTGCGGGTAATTTGCAGCGAAGCAAGGAGGAAGGGAGTAGTAGTGGTGAATTTCAGTGTGAAAATGCTAATAATAATGATGTTGTGGGGAGTGGTAGAGCAAAAATTCACGTTTTAGAGTTTGGAAAGATTAGTAGTAGCGATGCTATTGTTGCTTCTACTGTGAATACTGCTAGTACTAGCTATTCTGATGTCGTTACTGCTGCTGAGCATGTAGATAGGCCAAAACGATCTTCGAGGTGGGATGTTACACAGGAGAGCAGTGGTTGGGATTCTAGGATTAGGGAAAATAGTGTAGGAGTGGGACTGCGCAGGCATGATGGTGAAGTGCGCAGGCATGATGGTGAAGATAGGCATGATAAAAGGCATAAGGAAGTTGAATTGGGATTGGGCCAGGACAATGTTGGAAGAGAACTTCAGCATCAAGGTGAGAAGTTTTGTGGGTTGGATGTTCGATTGAAGAGTAGGAGAGGGGTTGCTTCAGATGATGTGCATTCACGTTCAGGGCATTTTGAGTCGTCTTCCTGTAAAAGTTCAAATGATAGATATTCAGTTGATAGGTATCCTGGGCATTGTAAGTCAAATTCCTCTTCGAGAAGTCATTATGACAGGCATTCAAGGCATTTTGAATTTTCTTCTTCTTCGAGACTTGCACATGACAGGTATTCTAGTAGACGGTCTGGAAGTGCAGATAAGGGTGGTTACTGTGAGCGGAGCTCATATGATAATAGGAGATGCCAATATGAAGAAAGGAATGGATACAAGAAGAGCAGTGCAGATATGCATTACAACAGATACAGTAGCAGCCAGGTCTATGACGATAGGAAGTATCATCGCAGGGAAGTTGAATGGAGGGAGAGTCGTCGACATTCAAACTATAGGCAATCTCATAGTGCCTGGGATCGAGGGGATGATAGTAGGCAGTCTGATGTTAGGCAATCTCACAGTGGCTGGGGCGAGAGAAATCTGGATGAAAACAGGCAATCTGATGGAAGACAATCTCACAGCAGCTGGAGTGATCGAGTTTTGGATGATAGCATACAGTCTGATAGCAGACAATCTCACAGTGGTTGGGCTGATCAAGTTTTGGATGATGGCAAGGGATGGAATCCAGCTTCATGGGGGAATCATGGCAGGTCAGCTTATTCCAGCCTCGTAAAGGAGTCAAGGTCCTCCAAGGATGTGGAAGCTCAATTGAGTGCATCGCCTGCTCAAACCCCTGCATCTGATCGTTCTGAAAGATTACATGATGAAGTACGAAGTGAAGGCAACAATACACACTTGAGTGAACAAAATGTTTTGTCAGAACCTCCCAAACATGAAGAACCGATATGTCGAGGCTGGGTTTATATTGATCACCTTGGAATAGAACAAGGTCCCTTAAAACTTGTGGACCTGAGAATGCTAGTAGACGATGGACAGCTGCAGTCTGATCACTTAATCAAGCGAGAAGGAAGTGATGAATGGGTAACACTAGAAAATGCTGCATCTCCTATGCCCGTTGGAAAGTTGTCACTTTTAACTTCCAAGTGTTTTCCACAGACTCAGAGTGATCCCGTTAGTGAAATTCCTAGTAATAAAACTGGAGTAATGGCAAACAACTCAAAAAATATACAGGGAACGCCAAATTGTGACAGCATACGTTCAGCTGTGCAGGATAGTTCCACAAATGTCTGGTTTGATGACTTTCACATTGATGAAAGGATAGAAAAATTGATGCAAGGATTTCCTCTCATTCCCGGCAAAGAGAATGAGATTGTTTCAGGTATTACTTCAAGAGTTGTGTTTTATCACGATTGGAATAGAGTTGGGTTTTCAAATGCAAAATATTCTTGGTTATGAGAATTTGCAGTCTATAATGATGTTATTAGTATGATTTCTTCCATAAGCCATCTTGCTTCTTTGTATTTTTCTAAGCATTTGCAATTTCCTTTGTCATATTTGCGTAGTATTTGTTGGGGTCATAAAAATCTTGGTTTTTGCAGAAGCTCTGCGCCATGCAGCACGACATGTGAATCACAGTTTGGAACCCAATGCAGAATGCGAAGGTGCTGTTCAATAATTTCTATGCTTCTATCTTAGTCCTGGGAACCTTGAAGGTTCCTGTTAACGTTTGGTAGTCAATGAGTTACAACATAACCTTTCAATAATTTGAAAGGGATTAACTTTTGAGAAGTAAATTATCATGGGGAGAAGAGTTGAATGTCTTGCTTGTCTTTGCAGGGTCTCCAGGTCTCAAGGATGGCTATGATAAATACTGCAATCGGTGGAGAGATGCAGAGCTTGGTAGAGGGTCTGAAAATGAGTATAATGTTACCAAGGTAGCAACAACATCAGGTGCAACATTGAAAAAAGATTTGGACTATGATAAAGATGTTTCTACTGGTGCAGGCATACCATTTAGGGGCGAAGGGTATTCTCAATTTTCTGGCAGATGGCCATCCAAAGGTGGTGACTGGAAACGAATTGGTGAAAATTTAGGTGGCTGTGACAGGCTTTTGAGGAAAAAAGTTCTTAATGATGGGGTTCCACTCTGTCAGATTTGGAAATCTGAAAGAGTGATGGATCCACGCAGGTTCCTCCAAGAAGCTTCTTGTAATGCTACACAATGTAAAAGGTTAGAGCTGCCTCGTTGGGCTTATCAGTGGCAAGAAGAGAAGATTGATCCTTTACACAAGATGGATATTGCTCTTGAAGTTCACTTGCAATCAGGTCAGGGATCAATTGCAACCCCAAAAGCACATGCCGCTACATCAAAGTACCAAGTTTGTACTCCTGGTTCTCAAGTTTCAACACCAAGGGGAACTGTGACATCTCATTGTGGACATGATGTATTGAAAACTGCAAGGACAAACAATGGGGATTTAAGCAAGATTCTTATAGGAAACAAATTAAATCAGCACGTGTCATCAGCTACAAAAGTTTCAAATATTGGCAAAGCTACAACTTCCTTTCAGTGTGAAATTAAATCTGTACTGAAGAGAAATACTGCAATTTTTAAAGAGTCTGGCCTTTTGGCATGGGAATTATCTGCTAATAGTCAATACATGGAACAAAATTTTGTTAAGGCTGAACGGATTCCAGACCAGCAATTGAATTGTAGCCTGCCTGCAGAGGATGTTAGGGTATCACCTTCTGTGGTTCATGTATCAGATCTGCGGCAGTTACCAGAAGCTGAAGTAACTCAGGCGAGTGATGTAATTTCTTCAGCATACGTTAAAACTGTGAATGATCTAAAATTAGATATGGGAGAATGGTATTACCGTGATGGTGCTGGCCATGAAAAGGGTCCATTAGCATATGCACAGCTTCAGACGCATGTTTCTGATGGCATCCTCCATAAAAATAGCAGTGCTTACAGGAAAAGCGATGATACATGGGTTCCAATTCCCCTTGAGGTTTCTGCAACTCTGAATTCTCTAGGGAAGGCCATAGTTGTAGATTCCCCATGCCAACCTCCTGGAACTGCCAGTATAGCTTGCAAAGATCCAGAGCAACATGAGCTTCAAGATTGCATCCCAAACCAGGCTGATTTTCATGCCATGTATCCCCAGTTTGTGGGATATGCACGAGGCAAGTTGCATGAACATGTTATGAAGTCTTACAGAAGTAGGGACTTTGCAGCAGCTATTGGGGAAGTTTTGGATGCCTGGTTAAACCCAAAGCAATCAAAAAATTCCAAGGATGCACACACTGGAAGCATTTTAATATCACGACATTCATCAGTGATTGATAGCGTAGGTAATAAGGACAACGGTTTCAACTTGCATAACTCAGAAGGAAAGCTGGACAGGAATAAAAGCACAACTACTTCTCAACATAGCAACAATCACAATTTTTCACGTTCAGGTGCAATTCTATTTTTTGTTACCTTTTGCTTAAGCATTGACCATGCTTCTTGGATTATAGTTCCATTGTTTTCCAATTCTGAATCTAATCTTCTTTATCTTAATCTCATTCAGGCTTATATTTGTTGGAATCTGAAAAAGTAGGCAGCCATAACAGATTAGAAATTGAATTGGTTGATAGTCACAGTCATGGTAGAAATCAAGATACTTGCAAAAGGCATCGGTTGCAGGTTATTCAAGAAAGTGACAAAAGAAATGTTGCCAGAAGTGAGTTGCGGGAAGATTTTGATGTTGATAAATCATGTGGAGATTTGGATCAAGAAGCAACTAGTCATTTTGAAGACATTAGCAATACACAAATCAACGTGCATGGGAGTATGATGGACACTAAAATACTTGAGAGGGTTTTCCATTTCCTTGGAGATGACTTAAAATCAATTTCCTCTTCTGCTGCTACATGCAAACGTTGGAACACTGTTATTCGAACAATGAAGTCAAAAACCAGACGGGTTGACTTTTCTTATTTGGGTCCTGTTTGCAGTGATGTGGTGTTTCAATCTATTATGGTAGGTGGTCCCTGTCAAATAGTTATGTTTGAGCTCTCAATTTTCCCATGTTCTTTAAGTGGCTTAACTTCTGAACCTCTTTGCTCTTGCAGGGGAGTTACAGAGAGGGAAAGATCAAGTATCTCATACTCAAAAGCTGCACAAACTTGAGTGCTGATGCTCTGGTCCATTTTCTTCGTGGCTGCTCATCCATTGTTTCCGTCGACATAACTGGATGCAATCAATTCAAAGATGTTGCTCGAATGTTTTCTAATGTGAAATGGCAAAGATCTCATGTTCCGGGTCCTAGCAGTAGTGGTGATCAAAGTGAAGAGACACACTGCAAAGTAAAAAGCCTGAAACAAATAAATGACAAATTTTATGGATCATGCAGATCTTCTAGGGCCATGGATATCCATACATCAGATGATTCTGCAGGAAGAGATATGGTTATACCACCATCTGAAGCGGATCAAGGGGAACCCATGGATGTAGATGATTTGCATGTTGATAGTAAGATCATAGTAAGTCCTGTTCGCCAGCACACATACTTAGCAAAACGCTTTAAACTAAATAGCAATGGGAAAGCTGCAAAAATCCAGATGGAAGATGGCAGTTTTAAGGGAGAATCTTTGGGGAGGTCTTCTACTGGGTATTCTGTTGGAGGTGATAAGATAATTGAGAGGCATCTATCTGCTACCCTGAAGGAAATATTGGGTGTGAACACGAACAATTACTTTCTGCAACGGGTATGTTTGTGGTCTGTTTAATCCTTACTAATTAATTCAAAATTGTGAAGAACCTACTTCATGCAGCAGTTTTACTAAGTTTTACTTTCTGGAGTGTTTCAGGCATTGGAGATTGAGCAAAGAATAAAATCTGGTGGCTACACTGGACATATTCAGGGCATAAATTCCTTTGCAAATGATGTCTTTCTTCTCTGCAGAAAAGCATTTCAGTATGGATTCTTTGCATTTGGTGCTCATTTGATCAGTTGTTTTAGTAGAAAATGGAATTCATGATTGTGTTGGGAGTTGCAGTATTTTTTTCCTAGTATTGTTGTGTTTAGTTATCGTTGACTCATGTGGACTCTGATTTTGCTGGCTGTTAACAGGGAGCATAAGAAAGGTACTCAAGGACATGCTGCAGCAGAGGAGATATTCAAAGCAGCTCATCGTCACATTAAAAACCTTAAAGATAAGTTCAAAAAAGTATTTTCTGGTGGTACACAGCATCAGAAGTATACTAATGGGAACGAGGTGATGCCAAGGTTGGGAAAGGACAAATCTCAGAGTAGCTTATATACAAGTTCAAATGTAAAGAAGAGATATGGGAGGGGCATGGCAATGGGTGCGAAAAGAAGTAAGCGCAGGAGAGGCATGTCTAATAGTGATTGTAGTGATTTCATCGAGGAAGATATGTCAGACCATGGAAGGAGGTATTCAAAACAAAAGAAGAGGCGCTGGTCAGATTCAGAGACTGAAACATCAGAAAGTTCAGGCTTTCTGGAAGAGGAATTTCTAGAGAAAGATGACAAGAATGATATTGATGATTCTGATTTGGATATGAAATATGACTCTGAAGGTGAAGATGGAGGCTTTTATGAACAAAAGTATGCAATAGAAGATGATTTGGAGATTAGTGTACGTGAGTGGGGGGCTAGAATGACTACAGAAAGTCTAGTTCCACCTGTCGCCAGAAAGTATGAGGTTATTGATGAGTATGTTATAGTGACAGATGAAGATGAAGTACACCGAAAAATGAAGGTTTGTTTACCTGATGATTATGAGAAGAAGCTTAGAGCAGCTCAAGACAACAGAGATAACAAATATGCACATCTTGTTATTCCAGAAATAAAGGAATTCAGACCAAGGAAACAACTTGGAGTTGAGGTTTTGGAGCAGGAAGTTTATGGTATTGATCCATATACACATAACCTCATTTTTGATACAATGCCAGAAGGATATTTTACCTCTCCTGAACGACACACCATTATTGAAGAAGTATGTATATTGCAGAGCCCCAATGGTGCCTGTTATTCGTTTAATTACATTGCTTCTATCCTTATCAAACTCTCAATTTTATATGGAACTAATAACTTGGGAAGAAAATCTACAGGTGCTTCTTCGGGTTTTAAATGAAAGTGTAAGAGATTACACAGGCACTGGTAAGACACCCATGGAATATCCTCTACAAGATGTTGTTCAGAGGATGATAGTGCAGGCTGAAAAATGTGGTGATGTTCGCAAAAAGACATTTTTTCAAGGTCTTTTGAAGACAATGCAAAGTCGCGAGTCAACTGAGAAATATGTTGCTTATAGGAAGGTATGAAATAACTTCTTTATGCTGATGTAAAATTATCTTCCCATTGTCCTTCAATTTCAAGGATTTGATATCAATTTTCTTTCTCATAGGGGCTTGGAGTTGTTTGCAACAAGGAGGGCGGCTTTGAGAAAGATGACTTTGTTGTAGAGTTCTTGGGTGAGGTATGGTATATTGTGATAGTTGCTTTCGTGTCTTTTTTGTTTTTTGTAATCATACTTCTTTGTCCAGAGGCTACAATGTTTTGACAGTATGAAGACTGAAAGCCAATATTGGAACAGAGATTCAAAATTCATCTATTAGAAATTCTTAGTGACAAAGTTGCCCCTTTTGACTTCCTTTTGTTTAAGCTTTGTCAAAATTGTGCTTCAGTACAAATTGTAATCCTAATTATGCCCTTATATGCAAAGCAGCAGACTAGTATTTGTTTTTCATGTTTATTGAAGGTTTAAGTTTAACACAAGGAAGAGGTTGGTACTGTAATGGTAATCGCATTTCAGTGTTTGATCACCAGTTGGCTTTTTATCAAGCAAAACATAGCATTGCACTGCACAGCATATTTTAAGAAATTAGAGTGCTTTCTGTAGTCCATTGTCTTCATTAATACCCGACAGATCTCACAGGTTCACGCAGAATATAGAGATGACAAGGATGTATCCGACCTCATAGCTAAATTGCAAGGGACATTGATTGGCTTTTCTTCTTTCTTGCCGTTGCTTTCAAAAACATTGACCAGCAAATACTTGCGTAAATGCTAGGTGATACTTGCACAAGTTTCCTGGTATTGCCATATTCAATTGGATGCTTCAAATATATTTTGTATTTGTGACTGGTGTGTATGCAATGTCTGGAGATATTTACATGTGAAAATTTTAATATGCATTTTAAGCAGTTATATGCACATCTGCATGCTTGGACACCTGTGTATAAGAGATGTTTGCAAAAATTGCAAAGACCACTTGCTCAAATTCATTTGTATTTAACTAGTAGTCACACTCAGAGAGGTTGGTATATTTGGATAAAGTGTAGAATAAGATTATTTATTAATTGTTCACTATCACTATTTTCAGGTGTCATTTGATTAGTAGAAACTAGAAAGGTATACTTCAAGCTTAGGAGCAAACTATTTTTGGAGAAAAAATCAGGAAACGGAAAGGTTAAGACTTTATCAAAAAATTGGGATTTAATTGGGAAAAAATCAGATTTAAAAAAAAAAAACATAGAAAAACACAAACAAAAGGAACAAAAACCTACTTTTTTTCAAATTTTAAGGCATTTTATTAGCATAGAGATATAGAAAGCAAATAAAAATGAGAGTTTAGTACATCAATTGTGAAATGTGTATATATATATATTTTATATTCAAATCATTGATTACACTGTATTGTGTTAAAATTATATGAACAGATTATGTGCACAGAGAATTTAAATCAGAATCAGACAAATAACACAGCATGTACCCTGGGAAAACCCTCCTCTTGAGGGAGAAAAACCCAGCAACAAAGATCTCTCTTATTATTTGATGCAACAGTGGTAGATTTACAACTTACAATGAAGTTTAACACAAGACCAATGACAGTAGTCAAGCAATAAGGAGTGACAGATTGTATACTCTAGATTGCACCTGAGAATATTGATTTAACAATACACAGAAGGTCTTCAATCAAACTGGAGAATGCGCATATGAGACACAGAGTTCACACTGATCACTGGTATATGAGTGCTCGGGTTTACACAGCTCTTTGATGTAGCTTGCACCTGTTCAGATCGCAGTTCGCTGTTATGATTACCTTTGACAATGACAACTTCAATGATCGCTTCTTCTGTGATTTGCTTGTTCTCAGAAGTGTTCGCACTTTTGACAATATCGCCGAACCTGGGAAACCTCTGTCAAGTTCGCATCTGTCAGAATCACAATGCTATGTTCGCCTTTTATGATGGACGATTTCCTCTAGATCACAGTAGTGTTGCACTTGACTAAGTCGGACTGGCAGAGGGCAATCGAAGACGAATGTATGACTACTGTATTCGCATTGTAATTCTCCTGAACTCGCACAGCCGTCTTTGATATATATTCGAACTCGCACTGTTAGTCTTTGATATATATTCGAACTCGCACTGTTAGTTTCTGTCCGACTTCTCTCTATCTCCCATGCACTGCTTACAATCAATATATATATATCGATTGAGGATGGAGAGACGCCTCTGTTTTATAATCGTGTCTATACCTCATAAGAGGTCGGCCTTTACACTTCTTCACAAGAGGTCGGCCTTGATAAATATTTATGCTTCTTCACAAGAGGTCGGCCTTCTTGTGACTCGTGATTTCTTTGAGTAAAATATGATCTAACATAAAAGGAAGGAATCAACTTGATTTCCTTTATGTCGGCTATGAGAAAATATCCATGAATGTAAATTGAATAGCCATTGGCTATCTTCAATTTACGTCTTCCAAGAAGGAATGTTGTGCTGGAAGGAGCTACCGAAGCTGCAATTACGTTAACATATTGCACAATGCACACTGCATAGTGCATAAATGATAACTAAATACTAATAGTAGATATTAATAGTTTTTAAAATTTCAATTACAATCTACTTCGTACAAAGTCAACCTACAAATTAAATTTACTTTTGTACAAAGTCAACCTACAAACTAAATACAAAGTTCCAAAAAATCAGATGTAGGCAATAATTTGCTGCTACGAAGTGAGCTACACTAAAGGGCTGCAGTGTTAGTTTTTTTTGATCAGAAATGCAATAAGCAGAAAACACAACTCAGAGACAATGAACACAATATTTTACCCTGGGAAAACCCTCCTACTCGAGGGAGAAAAACCCAGCAAAAATGATCTCTTATATATCAAATGAATAAGTGCAGAAACTGCATACAGAATCAGGCCTTAGACAAGGCTGAGTCTAATTCAATGAATAGATACACTTCTCCTTGAAGCGAATCACAAATGATGACACTTCCTTACGAATTGAATCTGCTGCTACGAATTGCGAACTGCTGCTGAGGTGTGAATTGAAGTTGAATGAATTGATGAAAAATGAGAGGATTCCATCCTCTATAAATACCAACTAGGTGGCCTTTCCTCTAGGGCCGACCTAGAACAAATATATTTTATTTATAAAAGATGAAGGCCGATCTGCCTTGAGCAAGATATAATTAGGAGAAAATATCTCCCGCCACTACAACACTAACATGCAGGTCTTGATGATGAAGCTCCTAGGTCAGCGCCTCTCCTAAGTCCTTCAACCAAATCAATATTAATGTTGAGCTCCCATAGGATATCAAAATAATTAGGATCTAGAAGGACGTCATCATTTGCAATCCACTCAGAACCTGGATCAATCTTGTTGAGGTCAATTGGCTGGTCTTCCTCGATAGTACCTGATTTTTTTTTGTCATATAGAGTCAAGCATGTATAATGTTAAACAATTGCTAGTTCAGTGATCTGATAGTTTAAGTATTAATGTTTTGATAGTTGAATGACATGAGCATAAAAACTAATTCATATTCCTTCTATTGGATATTGCCAGCATTTTCAATAGAGGGGTTAATGTTAAAAACAGTCACACATATCCATTTTCAGTAGAGGGATTAAGTTTAAAAACTGTAACAAAAATCCATTTTCAGCAGAGGGAATAACGTTAAAAACACTTACAAAGGGATTGTTGTGTTTGAAATGAGAACTATTGTATCTGACAAGTTATCCCTCTTTACAGTGTGAGTTCATCTAAAAGTATTGAATGTGGGATTAATAAAATTGTTATTTCTCTTAAATGATCACATACAACTGTGTAAAACTCAGCATTATCTTATACATAGAAGCTATGTTATTGGGTTCCTCTAAAGCCCCCCTTGTTGTATGGGTGCGGTTCTTGTCTGATTCTCGGGCTGGTTCCCATTTGGGTTCGCCTAGGGTCCCTCCTAGACACCTCGAGAGGGACCCAAGATTAACTTGGGCCGAACCTAGGCAAACCCAATAGTTGCCTCAAAAAAACAGAGAGAAGTTATCTTTTTAAAACATTTTTATATACAGAAAAGTGCATATGTACCTAATTTCACCCTTAAGTGATAAAATTGTGAAAATGGCGTGCCCCTCGACCCCACCCAACTCACAAGGGGCACTATCCCTCAACCCTTTGGGGGCCTAGATCTCCATGAGGGGCACTGCCTTTCAACCCCATTAGGAGCATTGCCCCCAAACCCCCATGAGGAGTGTTGCTCCTCGACCCCATTAGGGTCTTCACTCCTAGGCCCCCACTAGTTATTAGGATCTCTTGTCATGCAAGAAACTTGATTACAATGAGGGGGTGATGAGGAATTGGGATCTAACTGTTGAGTGTGTTGACTTAAACTTTATTGTTGCACATTTTGCTAGAAATATCTTTAGATGAGGTAGCTTGTACGGTACATGGCTAGTGGAAGTAGCATTGTAACTCATTGTGGTTAATTGAAAACCAAATGTTGAATTTGATGCTTTTGATGAAGAGCAATATGAAGATTAATAAATATTGATTGTAATTTTCAATGAGTATGGACATTTGACAAATCACCAAACTATGAATTTATGGGTATTTTCATATTTTGCAAATTATGAGGTATTTAAATATGTTTCTTATTGGCAATTATGAGTATCACTGTTTTGTATTATATAATTTTAAATTCTTTAATACATATATGTATATATGTATGTATGTATGTATGTATATGTATATATACATATACATATACATATACATACGTACTATATATATATACGTAAATGTATATATATATTGTAAGAGTGGGGGATCGACCACGTTCAAGGCCCCAGGTCACGGAGGACCAAGAGCGAAGGGCTGCCCAAACTTACCTCAGCTAATGTGGGTCTTAGGAAGTTCGAAGTGAGAATGATGAGGAGTGGGTGGTCCTTCAGTCACTCTGTAGATTCAAAACAAGGAAAGAGGCTAAGTGAGTCAACTTTCAGGTTTAGCTCTGTGTCTTAGAGAGCTTTCTGTCTGAGGACGAAAGCACAGAATCAGGACGACAGCGTGGTGCACTGGTGTCTCACAGGGGCACTAGCGTCTGTACGGCCAGAAGATTAGGGAGACAAAAGCAAAAACTAGAAAATGGGCTTGTAGCTTAGCGGATGGTTTTTAGGAGATCGAAATGTGACTGTGAAGTAAATAAAGAGGACAAAAATGAGACAAGGGAAGATATACCAACAAAGAGATTTCTACAAAATGAATTCTTCTTCTCTAGCAAAACTCCAGAAGGCACCTATACCTGCACACAGAAAAGAGGGAAAAATGTTGGGGAAGGGCTGTATAGGGGCCTGCCTTAGTTAGACCCCGCTTTGGTGTTTCCACATCCACGTACAACCAAGATAAAGATGATAGATAAATACGATAAAGGAAGAGCACAAAAACACTACAAAGCAGTAAAGGTGCTACTCAACCAACGTAAAAGAGGAGAGGAGTGGAAGCTTTACCACCTCCACCAAAAGCACTCAAGGCTGGTGGGGAGAAAATGAGAGTACTCGAGCCTCTGCTGCAATGGCGTCGTCCCACACTTGCTCTACTGAAGTGATAGAGTATGCTGTTGCTGCTAAAAGTGCTTGCAAAATGTTGGATGGAATGCTAGATGGATTGCTTAAGCTTCTGAAGGATGCCAAAAAGATGAGATTGCATGAAGGAATGGTGAATTTGTAGAGAAATGAGCATAACAGCCTGATTCGGGTCGGTGAGGTTGAAGTGGAGGCGTTACAAACTGTTCAAAATAGAAAGTGTAACGTCTCTGCATGCTTCAAATGCGGGAATCTGTTATGGACGTTAGCGCATCGCGCAAACGTCTGTGCGCCTCACGGGTGTCCACGATAGTTTCTCTTCTACCGACATGCAAAACAAGTGCCAAGTGGAACCAAGGTAGTGGGTTTATGTGGATTTTAGCCTTTGAACTTGGTTTTCTAAAGTGGAGAAGGACAAAATGGGAATTTGTACATGGGGTGCAAATTTACTCCTATACATTTTGTCCCCTCTTTAGCAAGCACGAATACTAATGAGTGCTCGGTAAAGTAGATCGAGGTAATAGTAATAGGGTTAGAGATGTATACCTGAACTGACGAGGGAGCAGACCACGATTTGGCGAACTCGAGAGTGCAAGACAAGCAAAGGACTTCATAGCCTTGTAGAACTATGAAGCTGAAGAAAGAAAGCGCCTTATAGATCCATAGACCTGCAAGGAGGCGTCCCCCAAGATCTCTCACATGAAGGAAGCCCAAGAAGCCCCTTATAGACCCGCAGACCTGCAAGGAGGATATTCTCCAAGATCTCTCGCATGAAGAACATCAAAGGAAAGCGCCCTACAAACCCGCAGACCTGTAGGGAGGTGTCCCCCAAGATCTCTCACATGGAGGAAACCAAAGGCAAGCGCCTTACAGACCTGCAGACTTGCAGGGGAGTGACCTCCAAGATCTCTCACATGGAGGAAGCTCAAAGGAAGTGCCCTATAGGTTCTCAGCTCTGCAGGGAGGTATCCCCCAAGATCTCTCTCATGGAGGAAATCAAAGGGAGCGGACTCCGTAGAGTCAAAAGCAGCGACACGTTTATCCTCGGATAGAACATGTCAGGAAGCGGCCATGCAGGCAATCAAGCGGACAGTCACGCAGATTGTCAATAAACAAAAGAGCTTTCAAAGGGGTCCCTCGTGAACCTGGCGTGGAGAAGGGGTCCACTCAAGGGACATGCAGTTTGAAAGAGATGTTTTCGTCTTCGAATTGATCCGTCATCAAGGAATCACTTTATCAAGGAATTCAAAAGAAAGAATATGCCCCCACGCGAGGGGAAGATCAAAGCGATTCCCACTTCAGAGGAAGAGTTTTCAAATTCTTTGAAAAGGATCCCTTATTCCGAATGTTGTCTTTGAAAAAGGAATATTTGCAAGGATTTTTCAGAAAAGATCCGTTGGGCAACGGATGCATTTTCAAAAATTATAGTGCTAAAGAAGTGGCGTTGTCACACATGAAAGGGACAACTCAAGCAAAGAAGAAAAAGCAAACGAGAAAAACACAAACAAAGGGCACAGGGGGATTTGGTTTCGCGGGGTCAGATCTGTCCATGCTTATATAATAGGTAATCACGGTGCAAGGCGAAAGATCATCAATCTCCAACTAGATTAGGAAGAATGCACGAAAAACAAGGTAAAAATAAAAAAATAGGTCAACATGGAAGGGAAGCCTAAATGCCTCCAACACTTTGCATCGTCCCCAATTTACCGAAAATCAATCACAAACATGGAAGAATGATGATACAAATAGAGCAAGGTTTATGACACAAAAAACACGCCTGTACCCAAGTACCAACGAGGGTGACATGGGTCATCTAGGCACACATAGCATGGTTATGGGGGAAACACATCACAAACACATATCTAATCTAAAGATAAAGAAGAAAGGTCCTCCCCTAACACTGATTGACCAGGAGGTCGTCCGTTTCCCACTCTAGATCGTCATAGGGGGAAGGAGGACGAGCCTGTAATGGTGCGACATCAAGGGAAGGAGCTTCCGACCCTCCCACAACAAAAGCTAAGGAAGAAGGCCCTTCAAGGTCTCCTCCACTCACCTCTTGTGGAGTAAGGGTCAGTGATTTTGCAAAGATCACTGACAAGGCCGAAACTTCGTCTACGGACTTGAACAAGCACTTCACAGGAGTGCCATGCTCAATCTCAGCGGACGGAAGAGGGTGATCTTGAGATCCACCGCTGGGCTCACCAAGTGACTCGGGAGCAGTGACAAACTTAGGGGAAGCCGAGACTAGTTTTGTTGCTAAGATAGAACAAGTCAATAGTGTAATGTGCCTGACTTACCCTTGAAACGATAATTACTGCAACTCCAGACAGTAGGGCAAAATACTCGCATAGAATGCACACAGATTTAATTTCATAGAGAATCCAAATTTAAAAATGAACACTTTAGAAATGAATCAGATCTGTATAAGTTCGACACAATAGGAAATACTCAGATGCAATGAAATTAGGATCATGAATTCTGTGAAGCATATTCAACATCAAATACATATGTGATCAAAACAATAGCCATTCATAGCCTGAAGTAATTAGTTCGCCACAATGGGAGGGGGCAGGAAATCCAATTCGTCACTTCTGTAGTGATCACAATAGCCCGATATAGCATCTATCTCCTTCAACGCTGATATGCAGATCACATGATGGAAGAAGTGGTGGATCCTGGCAAGCACGCAGGATGAAATGGAATGGTCGCAGTGAGTGGATGGGGGACAAAGTGTGAGTGACGGCTTGAGTGGAGGCTTTGTGCGATGGTGGAGTTTGACACAATTGCCTGGAGTGAGTGCGACCTGTAGGCTGATGACTGACGGAGGTCCCACACCTCTGATCTTTGCATTGTGATGCCAGAATGATGTCCGCTAGCCGCACGTTGAATGGATGGCGAAATGAATGAGGCTCGAGCTATTGCTTAATGATTAGCCGGCTAGAGCTTAGCAAGGCTCGGCCTGATCGTGTTTAATTGCTCCTCTCTAATGCTATGCCGATTTGCAATCCAAGATTTGGGTGAGCGAACTACTGAATGTAATGTGGAAAGCTAAACATGAGTTTCCAGGACTGCGACTACGTCCAGTACCTGGTGCCACGCGTGAAGATTGTACGCATTCCATCGGTATAGGCAGGAAATGAACTCCAAACTCATGATCATCAGAATGAAACCATCGATCCAATTAAATACTAGCTAAACATGCCGATTGGAAGATGTCGGCCAAATGAAAAGAAATAAAATAAAAGTAAAAATTATGAATTCAACTATGCTACAACGCAACTAGAGGAAGTTGGCCCACATAAAATTTTAATTTATTTATTTAGTGTTAAAAAACACTATTTTCAAAATGTCTTCCCGCCAAAGGTTAGCTTGAAAATTCGGGAACATTATAAACAGGGGCCACCTTGCAGAGAAGGCGGGCTCCTCTTACGTTCTCCACTATCGAAAGAATTGCCCTACAACTTCTGCTTTGTTGAGAGATGCGAGCTCCCCACAGACGAGGGAAGAGGTGTAGAGGAAGAGGAGGCAGAGAGAACTGAAGTAGACACTACCGAAGTGTGCACCATGTCTACGGGTTTCGGAAAAGGTGGAACATCTAGAACAGATGCTAACAAGGGTGACTCCACTGAAGGAGCGATGAACACTTGTACAGGCGCCCTCGTACGCACAGCAGGAGCCAAAGGTGGTGCAAAATTGATTTGAACGGAAGTAGAGGGGAGAAGAGAGGACATTGCAGCAGACCCTGAGACAGGGGTGGTCTTCTCCTCTTCCTCCTTCCTTTGCAGAGCGGCCTGCTCAGCCATAAGAGCCCTTCGTTGGCGCTTGCGTGCAAGGCGATTTCTACGACTCTTTGAACTAGAGGCCAAGGATTGTAAAGGGATGGATGGCTCCTGCTCGGTCATGGGAGTGTCCATTGCAGCCGTTTTCGGCAGAGGGACGAACTTCTGAATGGGAGTAGGAGGAGTTGGTTGAGAAACAACAAGAAGAGTCGACTCGAGCCTCGATAGCGGGCCTCTTCCCGCTTGCTGCTTTGGAAGCAAAAGCAGTAGGAGGCCTCAGAGGTCGAGACATAGAGGACTCCCCACGGGAACCTCTCTTCCCACTATACTGAACTGGCCTAGGCTCTGTAGGCAACACAGGAAGCCGTAATGTAGAACGCTTAGACTCTCTCTCGAGCGGGCATCATAAGATTCTCCCGCAGGCGCGGGGTGGAACCTTATGGCACTGCAGCAGAGCAAGAGGGAGCGTTAGACCTACCAGCAGAAGAAGGAGGATCCTGAGACCGCTTCTCTTCTTTTCTTCTACATGCCCGGGAGGCATCACTGTCGGCTTTTAAGCAAGCCTTATGTGAGATGGCGTAAGGTGACGAGGGGTATCTCACTCTCGGTGCTTGACACCCTCTCTTGTAATTTTGATAGGTTCGGTGCAAAAGGTCCCTCTTGGGCGGAAGGGGACCCACAGGCGTAGGCCAAGAGTAGTCCAAGGAGTAGCTACCACGAGCAACCGGTGGTCTATAACCGGTGTCGTGGATCATGTGCATAGAACCCTCGTGGATAAACTTTAAACATTTATGCACGACCGAGGGTATGGCGTTCATAGCCACCAACCAAGGGATACCCAACTTTACCCTAAAAAGCTCGGATCCAGGGATTATGTCAAATGGGAGTTTCACAGCTTTAGGTTTGATCAAGATTGACAAGACAATACTACCTAAAGGAGGTACGGAAAGTCCGTTGTGTGTGCGAATGGTACTTACAGGCGCATCATACCCATCCTTATACAAGAAATTGATTAACATAATCTCCTCAGTTATAATATTTACTTGGGATGTGGGATCAATGAGAACACCGACTATGATGTTCTCGTTGATTCGCGCAGAAATGCATAGAGGAGATGGTTCTCTATTAAAGCCCATTAGCAGATCCTGTGGAGTGAAGGTTATACTGTTATCACTACTCACAAGTTGCACAAAGGGGGCGGGTTGATGCATGGATGAAGCCATTACGCACACTAAACAACACTTTCACAGATTCCCTAGAAGGTAGCAAGGTAGGATAGTGACCCAACTAAGGTTTTGTCGTACAACACCTTAAGAACCTTTCAACTACGTCTACTGGGGCTGCAGGTTGGGTTGCGAGGCGAAGAATCTCACAACACACAAACCTACAACACTCCTAGAACACAAGGAAAGGGTCTTTCAGTATCACACAACGGAAACAAAATTGTTCACGTCAGGTTCACCAAAAATGTAAGAGTGGGGGACCAACCACGTTCAAGGCCCCAAGTCACGGAGGGCCAAGAGCGGAGGGCTGCCCAAACTTACCTTAGCTAATGCGGGTCTTAGTAAGTTTGAAGCAAGAATGATGAGGAGTGGGAGGTCCTTCAGTCACTTTGCAGATCCGAAACAAGGAAAGAGGCTAAGCGAGTCAACTTTCAGGTTCAGCTTTGCGTAACAGAGAGCTTTCTGTCCAAGGACAAAAGCGTAGAATCGGGACGACAGCGTGGCGCGCTGGCATCTCACAGGGGCGCTGGCGTCCGTATGGCTAGAAGATCAGGGAGACAAAAGCAAAAACCAGAAAATGGGCTTGCAGCTTAGCGGATGGTTTTTAGGAGATTAAAATGTGACTGTGAAGTAAATAAAGGGGACAAAAATGAGACAAGGGAAGATATACCAACAAAGAGATTTCTACAAAATGAATTCTTCTTCTCTAGCAAAACTCCAGAAGGCACCTATACCTGCACACAGAAAAGAGGGAAAAATGTTGGGGAAGGGCTGTATAGGGGCCTGCCTTAGTCAGACCCTGCTTTGGTGTTTCCACATCCACATACAACCAAGATAAAGATGATAGATAAATACGATAAAGGAAGAGCACAAAAACACTACAAAGTAGTAAAGGTGCTACTCAACCAACGTAAAAGAGGAGAGGAGTGGAAGCTTTACCACCTCCACCAAAAGCACTCAAGGTTGGTGGGGAGAAAATGAGAGTACTCGAGCCTCTACTGCAATGGCGTCGTCCCACACTTGCTCTACTGAAGTGATAGAGTATGCTGTTGCTGCTAAAAGTGCTTGCAAAATGCTGGATGGATTGCTTAAGCTTTTGAAGGATTCCAAAAAGATGAGATTGCATGAAGGAATGGTGAATTTGTAGAGAAATGAGCATAACAGTTGGATTCGGGTCGGTGAGGTGGAAGTGGAGGTGTTACAAACTGTTCAAAATAGAAAGTGTAACGTCTCAGCATGCTTCAAACGCGAGAATCCGTTATGGACGTTAGCGTGCCGCCTGGGCGTCCATGATAGTTTCTCTTCTACCAACACGCGAAACAAGTGCCAAGTGGAACCAAGTCAGCGGGCTTATGTGGATTTTAGCCTCCGAACTTGGTTTTCTAAGGTGGAGGACAAAATGGGAATTTGCACATGGGGTGCAAATTTACTCCTATATATATATATATACACATATACATATACATATATACGTACTTTTATATATATATATATACGTACGTATATATATACGTACTTGTATATATATACATACATATATATGTGTATATATATAAGTACGTACGTATATATATATCCAAACCCATATGCAAGGGGTTTTTTTTGGCCATACTATCGTCTCATTACCCATACTAGAACTAGTAACTTAGTTTAGAAGAAATATGCCTAAGATGCATTAGAACTAAAATGAATACACTTAGTTAGGAAAAGCATTTTATATTTGATGAAAACTACCTAAGACATGGCATTGGAATTGTAATATATGAGCACAGTTAGGCATAAGCAAATAGTCAACGAAGGAAATATTTTTCTCTAAACCCAAAAACAAATTGATTATTCTTCCAAGCTAGCCTATGCCTGGGTCCTAGTCCGGTCCGACTTAGGTCTGGGATTCGGGTCCAATTCCTTGTGGGTCCGGACAAAGTCCAACCTTGCTGATCTCGGGGCGAATTTGCCCAATTCATGCGCCTAGTCATGGTTTTTGACTTTTTTTTTTGACTTTTTAAATATTTTTTGACTTTTAAACATTAAAATAAGCCTCTAACCTTAATTTATGCCTTGTAAAACACCTAATAGGCAAAAACAAACTCATTTATCAGTTTGTGAATGAAAAACAAAACTTTTTACCTCCATTGTTGAACTTTTCTTGCTTGCCATTGCACGAATAGAGTTGAAGATTCATCGTTGAATGTTTGAAGTTGGTTGTTGTGCTATTCCTAAACATTTGCAAATGTTCGTTTGTTGCCATGATTGTAGAGGAAGATTTCTTCAAAAGAGGTAGGTTTTTTAAAGTTTTTTGGTTTTTTTTTTCTACATTTTTTGTTTTACAAATGAACCCTTTTGTTTTGTTTTGAAGTTTTTGTTTTGTTTTCATTCTTCCAGTATCTATAACACATGTTTAATTTTTTAAAATGAATTAAGTTATTTAGTTTCAATGCTTTGAAATTTTGAATAAATCGAATGTGTTGTTTATTGAACTTATTGCCTTAGATACTACAATGGCAACTGTTTCTAGCTCCACAAACCAATCTTTGTTTCAAAATAGACCCAAGCTCTTCCCTTTGGAAATATGTTGAAATGGTACAACAACTTCCAAGTGGTGGAGGTTATGTTTGGATTTGTGGTCACTGTAAAATTAGATATTCGAGCTCATACAGTCGAGTGAACAGGCACTTGTGCAAGATCCCTAGATTAGGCATCAAATCTTGTCCAGGTGAAGATAATAAAGGCATTCTAGAAACCCAAGTATTGGCATATATTGAAGAGCAAGAAAAAGTAGACCAATTAGCAGGCCGTAGATCAAGTCATCCTTTGATAAAGAAAGGATCTCGAGGGATGAAGCCTCCTACACCACCTTCTCATTTTTCACCTACAGAGAGCCATCCATTTATGTCCATACCTAAAGAGAAAATTGTGGCCTCTACACATAAGAGATCAAAGGGATTGTTGGAAATTTCATTTAAGAATGAGTCTAGAGAGATTGCTAATCAAGACATAGCGAGATGTGTCTGCGAATGGATTGGCATTCAATGTTTTTTGCTCACCATATTGGCAAAAATTGGTGAAATCTATCAATGAGGCTCCAAAAGCGTATAAGGGCATAGATTTTGAGAAGGTGCGTAGCACCTTATTAGATAAAGAGGTGAAATTTGTAGAGGATTCCTTGAAGACCATAAGGGATTCGTGGATCAAAACAGGGGTGACCATCAGTTCTGATGGATGGAAAAAGGCAAAAAATTGCCCATTGATCAGTGTTATTGTAGTGCCCCTTAAAGGGGAAATGTTTTTGAGAGCAGTGGATCGTGAAGGAGAGGTGAAGGATGGTGCTATTGATGAAGTGGGCCCTCGAAATGTTGAGCAAGCTATAACAAACAATGCAAAAAATTGTAGGGCTGCTGGGTTATTGGTTGAGGAGCAGTATTCACACATTTTTTGGACACCTTGTGTTGTCCACTCCCTCAACCTAATGCTACAAAAAATTGGCAGCACAATTGATTGGATCAAATAGGTGTATGTTGAGGCCGAAGACATCCAAATGTTTATCACCAACCACCATATGTCATAAGGCATATTTAGAACATTCTCGAAATTGGAGCTGTTGAAGGTAAATTAAATAATAAACATGTTTCACAATTCAGTTTAGTAATGTTTTTAATTTTATTTTAATTTTTGTAAATTTAAATTTTATTTCATTTTGATTTTCAAATAGGTTGTTGAGACCTGTTTTGCCTCCAACACAATTGTGTTGAGATGACTTGTGAAGGTTTGTGAGGCACTCTCTAATATGGTCATCAACCCTAATTGGTCCATATGGAGACAATCTAGCTAGCACTGCAAGGGAAACTAAGGTTAAGCAAATGATTCTAGATGACACTTGGTGGGATTGTGTTGAGTATCTCCTCAGTTTCATTGAGCCTATATTGAGTATGATCCGTTATACTAACATGGAAAGACCTTGTTGGGGTGAAGTATATGATCCACTCAATGATTGAAAAGAAAAAATTCATCATCAATGCAAAAGAGCAAGATCCTGAAGAAAAGTTCTTCAAAGAGCTACACAAAATCATAGTAGAGAGATGGAGCAAAATGATCACACCGCCGCATCTTCTTGCTTTTGCATTTAGTCCCAAATGCTATAGTGCTCATCTACTTTCTGTGAAAACAAGAGTTGCCCCATATAGAGATGTTGAAGTGGCTCAAGGGTACAAGGCAACACTTCATAGGCTCTTCACTGATTGTGATCAATGTTATGTATTGAGGGCTGAGTTCAAGGGTTTTGCATGCTCCAGTGATTGTGGTCTTGATGCTCTTCGAGACAAGTACATGGTCAATGCTCATAGTTGGTGGTACTTCCATGGTCAAGCACACACGTACTTACAACCTCGTGCAATCAAAATTTTATCCCAAGTAAGTTTTATAGTCAAAATCTTTTATCTTTTAAATTTAAGTGTTATATTTTATAATTTTATTTATATTTTAATTAGATAAATTTTGTAACTCTTAACTATTTAATTTGGTCTTAATAGGCTGCTAGTTCATCTTCATCTGAGAGGAATTGGAGCACATACTCCTTCATTCACTCAATAAAGCGCAATAGACTACATTCAAAAAAGAAAGAGGAGTTGGTGTATGTGCATTCAAACTTGCGGCTCCTTACACAAACAAAGTGCCTACAAAGAAGGAGACACAAGGAAGTGGGATATTGAGCCAAAGCGTCTTGACTTGGATGCTTCCACAAGCCACTTTACTGCACTTGATGTTGATGATGACTATGAGCTAGCTGGTGAGCATGAGAGTGCTAGTGTTAGTGCTAGCGCTAGTGCGAGTGCGAGTGCCACTAGCGCTATTTGTGGTTCTTATAATTTACCACTACATACATCATCCAATATGGATGGTGATGATGATATTTTTGATGACCCATATGATATTTTCATATTTGATCAATGATCAATGATCAATGATGGCTGGTTGTTGACACTTGACATTATTATGTTTGAACCAGTGTTCCATAGAGTTTCCTGACGGGGATGGGGGGACAGGGGGTCTAAGTTTGGGGACGCGGGGGAGGGAGGAGGGGGGGGGCCGAGGGGCGGGGGCGCGGTGCTGATATACATAATTTTAATCTATAATTGATTAATTTCTGATTGAATTTCTTGCCAACATGTTTTGAATATTTGGCAGTTCTATTTTAAACTCAATGCTATGTTAAAATTGCAATGTTTTAAAAAGATATTCATCACATAACAAAAGTTGTTTTGGTTTTTGTTTGATGTGTTGACTGATGCAACCCCTTGGAATAGGGATTAAATTACATACAAATTCATCCAGTCAATATTGAAAATGATGTTGGGCTTGACCTATGGGTGCACGGATCCCAATGGTTTCTCCATGAGCTGCACTCAAGCCTTCCATTTGTTAATCAAAATTTTAAAACATACCTTGCCTTACACTAGTTTTAGTTTTATTTATTTATAATAATCTTTTGATCCTATTCCATGATGATGAAATCAATATATAAAAAATATGTTATATTTTTTTATTTCTATTTAATTAGTTGTGATTACAAGTGGTGGATCCAATACAACTGTAAATGCTATATGCAACATTTTTGGGCTAAAAGGGTGCAATGATGCAGAACAAATATGGGCATTCTATTATGAGCAGACTTTAAAAAATCTAGCTTTAAGTCTCTGATGATGGGTGCAGGAGTGAGATCTGACCTGTTGATGCTTAAACAACCTATGCAGTATAACTTAGCCAAATCTTTCAAAAAATATATTATTTATGATAAATTTTGATAAAAAACACATTAAAATTAACTAAATCCATATTTTGAAAAGCTAATATTGGATTTTTGATGAATATTAGCACCAAAAAAAATCTATATTAGTAGCTCTTTAATGTAAGCCTTCTGTGCATTGAGTGGCTTAAGATTTTTACAATGTGCCCTTGTATAAGGTAAATAGGCACTCTACTACAGTAGGAAAGTAAACCAAGGTAAATTATTTATGATAAATGTTGATTAAAAACACATTAAAATTAACTAAATCCATGTTTAGAAAATGCTAATATTGGATTTTTGATGAATATTAGTAACAAAACAAATCTATATTAGTAGCTCTTTAATGCAAGTCTTCTGTGCATTGAGTGGCTTAAGATTCTGACAAATTTCTCTTGTATAAGGTAAATCGGCACTCTACTTTAGTAGGAAAGTATAATGGAGTATGTAACATTGGATGAACCATAAAGCATTTTGTGCTTGAAATAAAATTCAAAAGATTGCATTTCATAAATTTGTCTAGGCATTTTAGGCATAGCATGAGACTAAATGTTTTCAAGCATAAATACTTTGTCATCTGTACTCTGTAGAGTACAGCACAACGTATCATAGCCTTAACATTACTACTTGAATCTACTATTTTATAGATCTGCTATAGTGTACAGAAGTGTTTATTCTTTAATCTTCTTAGGTAGTTGTCAAATACAATGAGGGAAGTGCCTCAGTGAAGTACTGTAATTTTATTATATTAGTTGGATAGGCATGGGAATTTCTAGTTCTGATAGGATAATGAAAGAAATCCCAGCACGTCTATTCTACACAAGGAATTCATGAAGCTGTAGCATCACAGCAATTGAGCAACTAGTATTTGTAACTTGCACATATTAACAGATGACTTCAGAGCTCTTATGGAAACCTCCTGATATATGCATTTTCTGTTTTAACATACGTTCTCTTTTGGAACAGTTTAACTTTATGGGTATATCTGTAATCAAACACTATTATATCTTGTAAGTTGTACTTGTTTTACATTTGACATTTACCTAATTTCTCTGCTAATCATATCTATTTCAGTAAGGCATCATACTGTATTGAAGCCTTTAATCAGATCTGCATGAATATGTTAAATTTATTCAGATACAATAATTATTCAAAACAAAGAATTGAAGTGTTGGATATATAACAAGTTGAAATAAATTTATTCAGTTCAAATCCATGATCTTAATATTGAGAATCTGATTTTTACATAGGATACTTAGTAAGCATAAAAGTAAGTTCTAAAATGCGGGTACATTATGCAGCAAGCTAATTAATAGTTAGATTTAGTATATAATGGAATGGACAGATATGTATTTTATTTTTTAAAATTACTGTTTCTAATTGTTTTATTTGTTTTCACAAAATTGATAAATAACTAATTTATATTTTGACCATTCTGCAGGTTTATCCTGCTTGGAGGTGGTATGAGAAGCAGGATGGGATCAGGTCTATTCAGAAGAAGGATAAAGATCCCGCTCCGGAGTTCTATAATATTATTTTAGAGAGGCCAAAGGTAAGAAGATACTATTTTGCTTTTTCATGTTCAGTGTTATGGTGTGGATGTATTTTTCACAAAATGTGAAATGTATATGATATCAAAATGTAAAAGCTTATGCAGTTTATGATTTCAATTTGCAGAGTGATGGTGCAGGGTATGATTTAGTTGTGATTGATGCGATGCACAAGGCTAATTATGCCAGCCGTATTTGTCATTCCTGTCGACCTAATTGTGAAGCCAAGTAAATTTCTGGCCTCTTCTTTCCTTCCCTAAGTTATATGCACTTGTTATGGTAAGATACATGAACAGATTGTATTTTTCCACAGTTGCCAGACACATAAGAAATAAGAAATGCAGCAATTCTAGTGTGTTGCTACTCATCTGGCACATCCTGGCACATCCTCACTTTCAGTCTTGGTCTTGATGTATGTCATGGTGGGATTTTTTTTGATTTGTTAAGTCTGGATGTTAACTGGACCCAGATGGGGAGACCACAAACTTGGGGCGTCATCCCCAAGCATTAGTGCTGTCCTAGCCCACAATCTCAATGGCCCAGCGAGGGCTTGAAGCCTGTGAGTTCAATGGCTTAGCTTGGACTTGAACTTGGATTGCTTATTTAATATTGCCACAACTTAACTGCCATATCATGCCCTCAACAGCACAAGTCATGGCAAACCCTTATTTTCTTATGTCAAATGTTTAATTCTGTTAGATTGCTAAACTTGCTGTGACCCCTCTATAGGCCTTTTGTCTTTGACTCTTTGTTATGATGCCATGCTATATGCGTGGGACCAATTTTTTATATAGTAGTAAATATGGTCTCTTCTAAACTCTCCTGTGTGGTTATTAACTTTGTATCAGGGTTAGATTTTCAAGCTTAAAGCATTATTAAATTAATAAACACCAAAACTGCAATCAACTATCGAGAACAATGAAAACATAAAAGTGTAAAACAAAATGAAACAATCTCACTTAATCCTTAATGCATCCATTGAATTATCTCCATAGCTCTTCTCCATTTTGCTTGAGTATGATAATTGCTCTCAGATTTTTCTCAAGTATGCAAATAGGCCTATGACAATGACAAAGCAAAATATTGAAGAAAAATTATTATCTCAATAGCACAATAGCATATTCAAGATTTTATCAGATATCCTAAGATGATAAATGATGGTGGTATTTATAGAGAGACGGACGAAAAATGTACAGTCGAGATTAGAAGATTTTTATTTTGATCAATGGCTGCAATTAAATGAGACACGGTGGGATAAGATTGGAAGTGAAGGAGAAAGAGGAAACTGAATGATTTTTCGACAAAATCAAGTAGTTCGAAGAGGGAAATTGCATTTTGAAATAATGGAAACATTATCTCATTGCAAGAAAAAAAAGCAAGTTAACTTTTTGATTAAATAGAAATTTAATTCAAAAAGTTGGAGGAAAATAAGTTATTTAATTAAATAGAATTTAATTAATTTGTGTCGAAAAGGTTAAAATGAATGAATTAAATAATTTATATTATTTAATTAATAGAAGAATTTATGACATTAGGTAATAATTTAATAATTAAGATTATTAAATTATCAAAGATGAAGAACGGGTTTTAATAAATTGACAGGTTTAGTGGTAATTTCAAGGTGTCTACAAACTTATTAGTAATCAGGTTCTTATTTCTGACTCTTGATGGGCTTGAAAGATTTCATGCACGTTTGTGAATTATGTTGTACAATCAGGTAGAAATAATGAAAATAATAGTGCAAAGCATAGTAGCAAAATATTTACACAGCATTGCATGGCAAATTGAAGGTGTAAATGGAATTCAACTACTTGGGTTTAAAATGGAAAAAAAGAAGATAGCAAATTAAAAAATGTTACGATAATAAAAAATATGGAAAAAACTGCTATTGTTATTTCTTGGACAAATACTAATGCGTAGAAGGATAAAAATTTAAAAAACATAAAACAAATAAATAGTCAATCATAGTTCAAAAATTTGCAACTCAGCAAAACTTGCAGACCCAAATCTGATTCGGACACAGTGACTTGGCAATGCAAAATTTCCATACATTCGAACACACATAAAATTGTAAGATAATCTTAAATAACATGCATAAAACTGAATTTACAGAAGTCATAAATAGTTTTTCCTTCATTTATAAATTATAAATAAAAAACAAGTGTAATGCACATCATAGTGTCATATGATTATATAAATTACAAACGCTTATTTTTAGTTTTACAAGTTTCAATTGTGGAAAAAATGGGCCTAAAACAAATTTCATTTTCTTTGTAAAACCAGAGTAGGACCCATTTTAAAGGTAGTTTTCCAAGTATCATATGGTCGAGCCCCTAGCAGGGTAAAGGGTTTGCTGGCACATTTCCTGTCATGATACAGGGTGGAGTCAAGAGGCAGTACCATTGCCACCAAGTCCAAAGTAAGGTCTTCAAAACCACACAGACATTTAGACCTAAGTTACCGGATTCATACCCACAGGCCTCGAACCCGGTTCGGGTTCGTCTGTGGGTTCGTGCTGGGTACGCACAGGGTGCGTGCCCAGCACTGTGGGTTTGCCAGGGTTCGTGGGTGCATGAACCCTGGCGAACCCACAATGCTGGGCACGCACCCTGTGCGTACCCAGCACGAACCCGTGCGTACCCAGCACGAACCCAGGCGAACCCGGGCGAACCCATGGGCCAAGTCAAAAAAAAATGGGCCCAAACATGATTAAAAAACATTTTTTTAAAATTTTTTTTCCCCCTAACCCTAAAATGGCATTGATTATAGTATGTACTTGATCATTGATCATTTCATTGTGATGATTTCCATTGTGATAATTCAATGTGTAATGCAGAAGCAAATCTGGGAATCAATACTGAGCCATTCCAACTTTCAAATATGATACACAATAGATAACTGCTCAGAAATTAATATCAGACCTGTACATACTCAGAATAACCAACAAAGAGCAGATCACAGTATTCCAAAACTATGCCAGACCACAGCGATACAAACTGAGCTTATATTTGCAGTAGAAACATTACATACAACGACCAGAATTGACAACAACCTCAAAAATTTGCAGTAGATAACAGTATGACAGATAATCAGCATTACAATATTACTCTCCACTCCATAGACTTGACGTGACAGTACTAACAGTAAATCTGATAACCCAAATCTGAAACGTACTACTCAATATTGGACTGAGTTTACCAAGCATATTCAGAAATACATATTCAGACTTATTGCAAGAACTTCCTGTGTTCTGTTTAGAGCTGATGTATGAAGTTATTCCTCAGAAAATTAACAGCAGATAGAAGAAAGTCTGTACTCAATCTGAGACAAGGTTATAATCTTTTACAACTTCTTACAGTCTGTTTGTAGCAGCAAATACATTGATTTATAACAGCAGATAATAGAATGAACAGCAGTTACAAGTAATACAATGAGTTTGTAAATATCTCAGACCTGGGAATGTGTTTGCCAGGGTAAATGTATGATGAATCTTGCTCGATCAATAATCAATGATCATGAATATTTATCTTTAGCATTTGGCATTGATCAATGATCAAGTATCATACTATGAAATGATTTAGTTTTACAATTCTGTATATTTCTCTTATTTTTTTGTATATATAATAAATATTTATATATATATATATACACACGCACCCATACGTACCCAAACCCCTAAAAAAAAAATTTCACGTACCCACGTACCGGGTTCTCGTACCCGCACCCGTCCCCGAACCCGAACCGGTAACTTAGATTTAGACTCATGAGCTTTTGACGGAAATGTGAAAATGACTCTGTTTTGATGCTTTTCTGGCCACTGACTTTTTTTTTGGCATCAATAGAGGAGTTTTGTCTAACTTGCAAGTGTCTTGCTGAGAAATATGCAAAAGTTTGCAGCTGAGTTTACTCTTTCCAGTAAGTTGGCTAGGAACTTGTGTGGCAAGAACTCATGAGTTGGCAAGTTTTTAAACTATGGATTCAATGCTGGCAATCACTCTCAAATTCTAGATGTGTATCAAATTCTCAATCAAGTACGGTGAACCCTTTACATGTCTTAGAGTAAAGAAATGCTGCATTTCTATCTGATGCAGCCCAAAACAATTTTTGTTAATTTTTTTTTCTAAAACTAGGGTGGAGGGATCTGGGCGTGGTAGCCACCAGTGGGGTTGAGGGGCAGCTCCCGTCACCATAAGAACCTTCTTGGCACATCCCATTTAAAAAAAAAAATCTCTTTTAACCAAGTTCTAATTCTTCAAAACACGCACTTTTGGTGTTAGTTACATTTAGAAAAAAAAGCCGCCAAAAAAACCATGGTTTATGAAAAAAACTGCATTTAATTGCAGTTTATTGAATAAACCACAGTTTACTGCATGTAATTGACCACAAAGAATTCTTGACTGTTTTAAACAGCTGGTCGGTTCAAATCAGCAGGGCCCCAATGCCAGACCACAGTTAATGGCCAGTTTTACTGGGTTTATGCTTGTATGGTGCAAAGCAAATGCTTGGATTTAGAAATAAAAACATTTTTATTTGTATGTGTTCTAAGTTCTAAGCATTTAGTCCTATAATAGTACTAAGAATTAAGCTTTCTCATTTCTGAGAACCATCAAGCTAGGCAGCAATGATCCAATCTGCTAATTGTGCAATAGTTTTTGCATTATTTGAAATAAGAAGCAATTGCTATATCTATTCTCATTTCTGACAGGCTGATTTGCTTCTCTGATCAACTTAATTGATTTTTACTTGGCTATAATTTCTGCATATGATTTTTCTTCTTTTTGGGAGCCAGTGCTTTTAAATGCGCACTTTTAATGAAAGGGATTGGATAAAAACTTTAACATCAAATATATATGTGCAAAATTCCACAGCTGCAGATAACGTCTCTGGGTCTTGTAAACACTAACTATAAACTTTTAACCATTTTACTTCCCACAACTTTTTTTCGCATGTGGACTGGCTTTCGCAGTCAAACTAGTTGTCTACTTGGGATCTCTTAGGAACTTCGTTTCCCAAAAGCCAAAACATTTAAGTCAATATTCTATAATAGAAAGAAGCTTTTGATTTTAATGATATTTCATGAAGATAAGATGTATGTAAAAATCAGGTCATTGGCTTCTTTTGGCATCTTCTATATTATGATTTTTTTATCTGTTTGCTGATTGATTTTTTCATATTGTCTGAAACAGAGTCACTGCTGTTGATGGACAATACCAAATAGGCCTATATACATTACGACCTATACAGTATGGGGAAGAAATCACATTTGATTATAACTGCTTAACAGAAGTAAGTAAGGCTATCTGACATAGTTATTGATTAAGGGCCTGGTGGAATTCGATTTTATTTTTGACTAACTGCACCAGCTTATTGCAGAGCAAGGAAGAGTATGAGGCATCTGTGTGTTTGTGTGGTACCTCTGGTTGCAGGGGTAGCTACTTAAATCTTGCTGGGGCAGGGGCCTATCAAAAGGTGATGTTTGTCAATTCAATCATGCACCGCGGCAGATACTGTTGTAGTTTTAGTTGCTGTGCTGCATCATCTTTTCCAGTTTCTTGAAATCATTGATGATATGCAAAAGTTACAGTAAGACAGCAACTCTAAACCAGTTGTGGGTTGGTACTTGCATCAGGTCCTGAAGGAGTGCCACAGTATATTAAATAGGCATCACTTGCTCCTGGAAGCTTGCACCAATTCTGTTTCTCAAGAAGACTTGAATGATTTGCGCAGTGCAGGTGTTGGGACTTGTCTGCTGTCGGGATTGCCTGGCTGGGCAATAGCATATTCAGCCCGTGTGGTGTGTTGGAATATTACTTATTGATTTTCATAGTAAGATTTGTTTTTATGTACCAAATGGATGTTCTTATTTTCTGTCCTTCCATTGACATCAGGTGAGGTTTATGAATCTTGAAAGAATCAGGCTTCCTGACCAAATAATAAAGCATAATAGAAAAGAAAAGAGGAAAGCTGGTTTTATGATTTCCAATGAACATGACGAAAGGGTTGACGCAGAGGATCAGGTATGAAAGGAATAACAATAATAGAATGCTTTTCTGCATTCTATTATCGATATGGACTGTGGAAATCTAATGTCTTTGAAGGAATAACAATGTTAGCTAGCATACTGTCACAAAAAGCTCAAATTTTCTTAATATGACCAAATTGTATGTTGTCTTTGGGGACAGGCAGAAGGATTCTATAGTCAAAGGCTTCATAGCCTTGCCATTACTCTTGATAAGGTAACTGGGCTGATTTAATCTGTTTTGGAAATTTTTATAGGATTCCTATTTAATGTAGATCACTCCTCTCTGATTATGGTTTCTTTCCCTTGCAGGCAAGGTACATAATAAGGAATATTCATCAAGACCCAAGAAAAGCTCCTCCACCTCTACGAAAGCTTGATGCTACAGAATTAGTTTCACTACTTTGGAAGGATGAGAATTCGTTGGTTGAGGAGTTACTACGATGCATGGCAAACCATGTTGATGTTGAACGGTTGAACCGCTTGAAGCAACAGGTTCATATGCGTGAACTAAGTGGTTCCAAGAATATAGAAAAAAGTTTACGTGAATCTTTGTTGTGGTAAGAATTATGTGAATTGCTTTTCAGTTTCATCTGTGAATTAGGGAAGAGCCTGTCCGTGTCTTCAAGTAAAAGCTTACTTAACAATTTTTATAGGTTAATTTACATATGGAAAAGCTAGGAGCATAAAATTCACTATTTTTATTTTAAATAATTGTCACATAGTGTGGCACTTTTCTTTAGCCTTTTTAATTTTTCGTTGTGGGCTTACAGGTTAAGGGATGAATTGCAAAATATGCCATCATCATGTAGATGCCGTCATGACGCTGCTGCAGATTTGATTCACTTGTATGCATATACAAAATGCTTCTTTAAAAGTCTTGTAAGTATGAGTCACGATCAATTCTACCCACAGAGGGCATTAGATTTGTGCATGGTTAAGACCACATGATTAATTACTTTACTGTACATGCATGTTTGTGAGTGTTACATGCTTTGAGATGCATGATCATTTAGAATTTACAAGCACCTCAAAGTGCAGGCAAAATGTAATGGTGAAATTAGCATATCCATGCTATTTCCCATTTAGTTTTGTACCTATTTTGAGGGAATGTTTTGATGCATTTACGTGATGACAAATGACAATCTTCTGCATAGTTAAATACTCTTTAGAATTAAGAAAACCATTTCAATAGAATATTTAATTAATTTGATTCTGAATATTCATTAATTTTCCTGTTGTTATTGGCAATAGGATTATGGCCCTTTAGAATCTGCACCGCTGTATATCAGCCCCCTTGATCTGGGTCCTAAGTATGCAGATAGCTTGGGAGCAGGGTTTCAAGAATGGCAAAAAAAATACAGCAAGGACTATGCACTAGGTCAGCTGATATATTGGTTTAAGCAGACTTCTTCGGACCCTGGTGCTAGCCTAAATAAAGCACGGAGAGGTTGCTTAGTTCTTCCAGACATTTCATCGTGCTATGCCAAGACCCACAAACAAGAGTTATCCCATGATTATGGCTTTAAAGAGCATGCCAAGCTGATAAGAAGGATGGTGAGTAGTGTGATTAGTGTTTTTCTTGATTAATTTAGATTTCCTGTCGAAATGATTTTCCTGAATGCTCTGGTATATTCTTTACAGGAGCAAGAACCTCAAAAGCCATGGCCAAGGGGTGAGTTTTGGGAATTCAAGAATAATCGGGGTCTTTTTGGGAGCCCTATGTTTGATGCTGTTATGAATAACTCATCTTTAGATAAAGAGATGATGCAGTGGCTGAGAAATCGGTCTGGTCCATTTGAGGGTTCACGTTATCACTGACACTGAGTCACACATTGTTTTGGAATGATTATTCCATTGATCTAGAGCTTCTTGTGTGCATATGCTATGGGAAGCGGTAATCATCTCAAAACAACAGTGTATATCTTGAGATGTTCTTTGTACAGGTTTTGTACTTCATATTCCTTATGTAGCAATGTTACCTTGCTCCCATACAGCTGCTTTCTTCTTGATTGATTGTATTGAGGACTTATGAAAATTCGAAGTGGGTTGCAATTGCCTTTACAAGCCTTTGTGTATTATTCTTACACTCTAGCAGAGAAAGATTTCTCGTTTTTTAGAGAAAGCTCCTTTCCTGATTTGTTACAGGGCATTTGCACCTTGGAATGACTCAGATGTATGAAGTGTCTATCAAATGGACAGCTTCACATCTTTTAATTCAGGTGTCATCAATTTTATTTTGTTATGGTCCATTTGTAGATTATTATTATCTTCACTTGTACAGTTGTGTGACAATTAAGGTTCATGTTCAATTTTTATCATTTTTGAATCTTTTTTTTATGCTCTTACAGCTTTGCAACCTTGGAGTTTTGTCGTGCAACATTTATCCATATCAATTTTAGAAACTTGGAAACGTTATCGTTACTCATCATCGAAAGGATGCAATCTAACATGGTGCAAAGCATGTGGGAGTGTTAGTATTGGCCATCCTTTACCTGAGAAGAGTTAAATGCTCTCTTGTGGTTGCAAGGGTTTCTTGAATGCATGGTTGGTAATTTAGAAGCTGTGTAGGTTAAAAAGACGTCGGCTCTGCTTTACCTCAAATTTTGCATTAAAGACCTATAAATAGAAAAATTACATGTATTTTTTATATTTGCAACCCATATTTGTAAAAGTGTACGACCGATTTTAATCTTAGAATCACCTTTCCTGTTCAAAAGCGTAATGGCATTTAACTGGGTGTTGTGGGTGCTTTATGAGATCACCCAAAAAGGTCCAAGCTGAATAATTCCACTCCCCTTTAAATGGATTTGTTTCAAAATATAGCAACTCGTATGCATACAACTTCTGTGATGTTGGGCTGTATCTATATTACAGTTTGGCAATTTCCAGAGTAGCCAGATTTGGAGCATTTTTCTGAGATCTTTAAGAGTATTTTAATGCTTTAAAATTGTCGTGAAAATGTATTTTTACTATTCAGCGATTCTTAGCGGGGGAGCCTCGTTTCTAATTCTTCTGCAATTACAAGACTAATTCTTAGCTTGTTCAATGTAGTATGCTTTCTGAAGTTTCTAATGTCTTTTTCTACGTCAGAATTTTATCAGTCGACAGTGTGTCTATTTGTAATAGCATATATTTATTGGTCATCGGGCCTTAAAAGAGAAGTGACCAAAATATCAATGCATCAGCACAACGCAATTCATCTCCAATGATGAATATGGATATGTACATGCCACTAATGGTTATGAAATACATTTTTAAGCGCATAATTATGGAGATCAAACGGAACTCGGAGCCTAGATAATCAACAACAATTTCTATGTTGAACTGATTAACTATTTATTTTGCAATAATTTTGTCGTCATTTAAATGGAATTCATATATGTTTTACCACTTAATATTTCCGAATATGGATATGAGAATGTTTGAAGGCGTTTGAACCGAGTGTTTTTAGTATACTGACGTCCATGGAGGCATATTTTCTTATGATAATTGCTTCCCTTACATGTTAAGGCGTTTCTACAGTGGCAATAAAGGGTGGAGTGTAATGGTGTGAGTGCGTTAAAGAAAACTATCTTAAATTTGGCAACTAGGAAAGAGGAGCCGATATGTAAGCGGGGGCCCCAATGTGCAATGGGACATGCGCTTGTGGGGGCCCACACATATACGCCGGTCCTCCACAATTAAAAAAAAAATTCATTCGTACATAGGCACGATGACATCAAACATAAACCAGATTTAAAATGCACACTTAATAGCATTCATTTCAAAACAAAACAAGTACACGCTAGCAGCCAAACATGATGAAGTGTATCCAACTTGTATTTGACATGTAACAAGGAGCATTCCGACATGGAATTTAAACAACCCAAATATTAAGACATGCACCCTTCCCCATAAACTGGTAAACCCAACTATCGCACCAATGCAGGTGTCACTTTCACATCAATGACAACTACACAACATAAACAAGGTGCCAAGTCAACAACATTCAAACCCATCTGACCCATCTTTGACCGATTGGCTAACCCATTGCAACAATGTTTCCCATCGTAGCATAACCAAACCGACACGCAAATGCATTCGCTTGTCCTGTCAACCATGAGACCTTCAACACGTATCGGCTTCAATCTGTCCCATCTCGCCAAGTAGGGTGTGCACGTATTGGAGCCAAAGCTAAATATCCCACCTGCATCCATTTAACAATCCTGTAAGGCCGCCATTATTCAAAAACAAAACATGGAAACAATTTCAAACAATCCACTAAACCAATCAAGTCAAGAATTAATGGCCGAAATCAATCAAATCTCCAATTCATACAAAACAAAATTCAAATTGAAAATAAGACAACAATTTAATTCACCACACCAAACAAACATCAATCAAATTCAAATAATTCCCAATTCAAATAGCCGTGAAAACCAAGAAGTATTCACTTATTTTGTAGTGAGCGACATAAGAAAATGAGTGACAAGCACAAAATTGAACAAGTTAACATCAAGGGGAGGCAACAACTCAGATTCCAGTGCACAAGCATCCATATTGTTCCAGGTTTTCCTTTCACACTTTTCCATTCGTTTTACTTTATATTGTTCTTCATTACAACCATTATTGTTTTCCATTTCTAAGCTTTATATTGATCTTTATTACAACTATTACAGTCATAGGTTTTTATTTATGTTTCCCTAGGGTTTATATTGCAAATATTACAGTCACAGGGGTTTCTTTATCTATCACTAGGGATTATATTGCTAATATTGCAGTCATAGGTTAGCATATGTGTTACATAGGGTTTATAATGCAAATATTACAGTCATGGTTTACCATTTAAAGCTTTCCCTAGGGTTTATTTTGTAAATAATACAGTCATTCGTTAGCATATACATTCCCTAGGGTTTATATTGCAAATATTACAGTCACATTTTACCATTTCTGTTTCCCAAAGGTTTATATTGCAAATGTTAGAGTCATAGTTTACCATTTCGGTTTCCCTAGGGTTTATACTGTAAATATTACAGTCATAGTTTACCATCTTTGTTTCCCTAAGGTTTATATTGAAAATGTTACAGTCATAGTTTACCCTTTCTGTTTCAGTAGGGTTTATATTGCAAATATTACACTCATAGTTTAACATTTCTGTTTCATAGGTTCTGCATTATCATTCACTCTGCTTATCGTAGTCTCATAGGTTCTGCATTATCGTTTATATGGTAAATATTAGTCATGGTTTACCATTTCTGTTTCATATGTCCTGCATTATCATTCACTCTGCTTATCTTATTCTTATAGGTTCTGCATTATCATTCACTCTAGTTATCTTATTCTCATAGCTTCTGCATTGTCATTCACTCTAGATATCTTATTCTCATAGGTTCTGCATTATCAGTCACTAAGGTTTCTATTTTTATTAGGTTTTTTTTTTCATCTTTTTCATAGGTTTTTGCTTCAATTCACGAATATTTATGTCTGTCAATGAGTTCGTCATAGACAAAATATGTGAGCTTTGTTAAACTCTTACTATTTTTCATTCGTAAGCTTTCTTTTGTGTCATAGTTCAAATATGAGTGGTTTTCACTTTGCTGTGCATGAGAATGTTAATGCTGTAAACGTTTAAGAGATATGAGATGTTCTTAAACTCTAACTCCCTTGCATAGTTTGTAATTTTGTGCTTCTTACTCCTCTATTTCCTTATGTCGTTCACTCCACAATAGATGTAACTTCTAAACTGTTAGAAAAAATGATCTCAAATGAAATGCAACAAACTAAAAAGATAACACATACAAAAACTAAATAATCTTCTATTCAAGCATCACTCTCTTCATACATATAAAGATAACTGTTCAAACATTTGTGTTTCATAGTTTACCATTTATGTTTCATAGGTTCTACATTATCATTGACTCTGGTTATCATATTCTCATATGTTCTGCATTACAAACTAATTATTCTTTTGTTCAAGCATCACATCACTCTCTTCATACATATAAAGATAACTGTTCAAGCATTTGTGTTTCATAGTTTACCATTTATGTTTCATAGGTTCTGCATTATCATTGACTCTGGTTATCGTATTCTCATATGTTCTGCATTACAAACTAATTATTTTTCTATTCAAGCATCACTGATTTGATTGTACTTATTTTGTGTAGATGGCCAAGGGCAATGCAGTGGTGACCCGTACTAGGAACATAAAAAAGAAAAGAGCCATGACAAGGTTGCTCTCCGACAAACGAGGAGCTAGATTCCCCCCTGAAATAGATCCTGTTGCACAAGTAGATGAGGTTTCTACTCCTCAAATACCACAAATTCAGGTTTCTACACCTCAAATACCGTAGAAGGTAAAACAAATACATAAGTTGTGGTCTTCAAATGACAAGAAAAGGGCACTCTGTGACATTGAAGAGAATGACATGTCGATAAGGGGGGCTTCCAAGCAGTGGTCAATCCCAACAACCACACTATCCAAATGGCTAGGGGGTCTAACAACAACTTCCAAGAAAGGTCTTCCAACAGTCCTTACTGAAGAGGAAGAACATCTTATTGTGGAATGGTGCAAGCAAATGGCTGATATTGGTCATGGTCTTGAGATAGTCAATCTTAAGTCCGAGCTTACTCAAATATGTCAGAATAAGCCAAACCCTTTCACCAATGGGTTCCCAGGGAAGTCCTGGTGGACAGGTTTCAAACACCGACATCTTGAACTTGCATTACGAACTGCTGAATGCCTAGACAAAGATAGGGCATTCAATCTTAAAGCTGATGTTGTAGTTGCATTCTACAAAACACTGTCTACAACATATGAAGCCATGCCATATGGACCTGATTGCATATGGAATTACGATGAAACTGGCATCCAAGCAGGAAAAAATGTGTTCATGAAGGTGCTCACAAGAAAAGGTAGCAGGAATGTCTCTTACATTATCCCAAAGAGCCGTGAATGGATAACCATTTTATGTTGTTTCAATGCTGCTGGACAGAGCATTCTAGGATTCTACTTGTTCAAGGGGAGTGCAAACATAGATAATTACATCATAGACTACGAATCAGGTGCTTGCATGGCAGCCCAGCCCCACACATGGATGACCAAACAATTGTTCATAGATTGGTTGACCCACTTCAAAACCTCAGTTCCAGGCGGTGTCTTTCCCACCAACAGGGTGTTGCTGATCTTTGACGGCCATGGAAGCCATGTAGCACTTGAAACCATCCAGGAAGCAAGAGAAATTGGTGTAGATTTGTTAACATTGCCATCACACACATCACATAAGCTACAACCGTTGGATGTGAGTGTGTTTGCACCTTTTAAAGCTTACTTCAAATCAGAACATGCAAATTTTTTGTTAAGGTTTCCAAACATTGAACTGAGGAGGACAAAACTTGCAATGTTAGGCAGCAAAGCAGTGAAAAGAGCTTTGACAGTTGACAACATCAAAGCTGGGTTTAAAAGGACTGGTATATGGCCCTGAATCCTGATGCCCTTGTCAATGACATGCATCCTAGTGAGACATTTGTGGTCAGCGAGGATGTTGATGCAGTTGAAAACATTCTCATCCTTTCTGGACTGGGTCTGTCAAGCGATGATGTCACAGTATTGCAGTCCACTCTTCCAGATGGACACTTGCAGAATGCAACAGGAACACAACACTCACCTCATAACTGTCTTGCTGAATCAATTGCACAAGTGGTGGTTAATGAATAGACCCCTCCCATGGTGGACAACCTCGTTGATCAATTCAGTAAAAGTTTAGATCTTCCATCACAACGAAGCCAACCATTCTGGTTGGTTGAGGGAGCAATGAACTTGGGCATTAATTTGGAAGTCCCAAAACAACAGGATACATGTACTTTCCCATCACCACCACCACAAATTGACCCTTCTCAAGTTGTGCATTTCTATGCTCCTTCTTGCATTTTAGATTTACGAGGCAATGAAGATGTACCTAAGGGCTCACAGGTAGTGGAGGAGGTCATTGCCACACAACAGGATGGGATAGAAGAAACACAAACTGCCTATGCACACTGTTCGTCAAAAGAAATCCAAAGCTGGTGCAATTTAGATCAACAGATAGTCTCAATTGTTGACAACATATGACTACATGAGGCTGTTAATGGAGCAAGAGCAAAGGAAGAAAGAGGTCGATGAGATAAAAGCAAGAAAGAGACAACAAAATGAGGAGAAAAGGGAAACAAAAATTGTGGCAGCGGAGTTGAAGGAGAATACCAAAATTGAGGAGATACTACGAAAAGAAAAAGAGCAACATAAAATTATAACAAAAAAAGGATAGAGATGCGAAAAAGGAGCAAGAGAGGCTTCACAAGGAACAAGACTGAAAGGAAAAAGAGATTGAGGAGGCACAAAGGGATTTACAAAGAGAGGCGGTTAAGGAACCCTTCTAATCCATTGTCTCAAAGTAATGGAGTCTTCCGTGATATTCTCAAAATTAATATCCCTCAGTTCTCCACAACAATGAATTATTCAAGCCTCTCCCAATATGACTTCAGGGGCACTCAATATCCATATCAATTTGGCACTCAGGATGTACAAATGTGTTCACCACTGCCCCTAAAACATGTCACTTGCACCCAATTTACCACTCCAAGTCTCATGTATGCAACACTCCTCGTCAAGTGGAAGGGGACAAGAACATGGAAATTGGCACCCCAACCAACCAAGATCCATTTCACAACAGTAACAACTAGATGCTGCCTTTTTTTGGTTTTCACATGCAATTCAAGTTTCATACACTTTAGAAGTTTTGATATTTACAAATGCACCAAAATTGTGGACAGTTGTAATTTTTTGATAAGTACAGATTGACCGTTATTGTTTTGGTTTGTGAAGTAATCTGATCAAATTCCAAAAAGTGTTGTATGTAATTTGCAATGTGTGTTATTGTTTTGATTTGCAATGTATGCTTCTTCGTTGACAATTTTAAATCTATGATAATTATAGATGCATCGTTATTTTTTTGATTTGCAATGTATTATGATCATATTGCAGTGTGTGTTCTATGTAATTTGCAATGTGTCACTATTTTGATTTGCAATGTTTGCTTCTTCATTGACATTTTGTCATTTTCTATTCCTTTTTTGCCTTCATTTTGCCACATGGGAGGGTGATATTTGTCCATGCGTTTTACAAATCAAAAAAATGACCCGTCAACCGAGACGTAGGCACCTTGGGTACCACTTCCTGCATGGCACGACGTCCGAAGTTGACATCCTTTCAACATCAACTTCTCTCAATCCACTACCCTAATAATCCATTGCGTCGGATTTATCACTCGCTGCCACTTCCTATACTTCTCGACTGTCATGTTGAATGCAAGTCTCCTCTCCTTAGCTCCATGCCACCTCGCAATATTTTTCCAACCAACCTATACATATATACATATGTATATGTATATGTATACGTATATACATATGTATATACATATCCATATACATATGTATATACATATGCATACATATACATATACATATACATATGTGTATATGCATACATATACATATACATATACATGTGTATACATATTTATATACATATGCATATGTATACACATATACATACATATTTTCTGAGCCAACCTGCATTCAATGCTCCCAGTGCCTCGCTCTTGTCACCATCTTTACAACCTTTCATTCTAACAAGTCCTCGTTTTTTCTTCACTTGAACGCCAGAACCTACTTGGTTCATTGTTTGCAATCTTGAAACCTCAATCCACAACCTGCGATGCTCGGACTCCAATTAAGAGATTGATGGATGCCAGTTAGTGAACGTTACAAGCATCTTCTTTCTATTGTTAAATATACATATATGTATATCTTTATGCATATGTATATGTATACATACATATATGTATATACATATACATACATATATGTATATCTTTATGCATATGTATATGTATACATACATATATGTATATGTATCTATATATATCTACAGATACATATACATACATATATATATATATACATATGTATATACATATTCATATACATAGACTTATACATATGTATATATATGTATATGTATATGTATATACGTATACATAGACATAGACATAGACATATACATATACATATACAATTCAAACATGCAACTATTCTATCTTTTTTAGGTGCCATTGATGAATTTGGTGGTGTTTTCTTTTTCATAGGTCATGCTTCATCTTCAATTCAATGTAAATGAATGCATATATATTATTCTGTTGTGATTCAATTCAATCATGCAAATGAATGCATGTAAGCAATGCTGCAAATTTTCATTTCACTAACAAACAATATAGTTGGTTGTTTTGATGCCATTCATAAACCTGGGGTTCTCTTTTTCATAGGTTCTGCATGTAGGCAATTCTATATACATATGCACATATATATACATATATGTATATGTAAATATATATACATGTATACACAAATATACATAAATGTATACATATAAATATATATACACATACACACACATACACATATACATATACATAACATTGTATGCTGTTTCTGTGCCATAGATAAATTTGGGGGTGTTCTATTTTTCAAATGAATGCATATAAGCAATGCTGCAATTTTTCATTGCAGTAACAAATAATATTGTTGGTTGTTTTGATGCCATAGATAAATTTATGGTTTTCTTTTTCATAGGTTTTGCATGTAAGCAATTTTATACACATACGCATACACATCCACATCCACATATACATATACATAAACCATACACATACAAATATACATATAGGTTCTGCTTCATCAATTCAGTCAACTAAGCAATAGAGACATAAATCTATTCTTGGTAAGCAAAATAATGCATGTAAGCAATTCTATATACATATATGTTTATGTATATACACATATACATACACATGTACATATATGTACACATACATATATACATATATGTATTGTATACATATATATTTATATACACAGACATTGGTTGTGCTTCATCTATTCAGTCATATAAATATGGTTGTTTTGTTAATGTAGACCATAGAAAATTGGATGTACACGTATAGGCTCCTCTCCCCTAGAGAGTCATGTGTATTCTTAGCATGTTCTTCACTTTGAGACCTTTCCAACGGTTCAAACGGTTTGTCAAACAGAGTCCTAGATCAAAAGTTATGGCTTCTAGAAGTTGGTGCATTTTAAAAAATGTGCTAATTTTTGAATGTGGTTTTAAAATTTGAATTTCAAATTGCAATTTTCGGTGCCAAACCGCTAAAACTCATAATTCGAATGCTTTTTTTGGCTCCAAACCAAAAAGGAGATATTTATGGGCTAGTTTCTGATTTTTGGGCAGCTTTTTGGAAGAAAGAGTGCATACTGAGAAAAGGGAACTTCTGTAATTTTCTGTAAGGGCATGTATTGCAGAACTCGAGGATTTGGGGATCCTCTACATATAATCATTTAATTATTCTAAATACAATAATATTCTCTTATTTTTGTGTCTTGGGTTAGCACCCTCGTTAGGTGGTATCAGAGCGGGTTTTCTTGAGCATGTGGACAAATCACCGATCATGAGGTAGTTCACACCAGGACCGTGATTGTAGGTTTGATATATTCAAGATGCCTCCAAGGCTGATGCATGGTAGGCATGGTGGTGCCAGAGGTGCCATAAATGCTGGTGGAAGAGATCCATTAGCGGCCAATGGTTTTAGAGCCCTCCAAAGACAAATTGATGCATTGCAGGTAGAGTTGAGAAGAGTTAACCCGAGAAGAGGGGAAGAGAGTGAGAATGAAGAAGAGCTTGAAGATCCAACTGAGGATGAGACAAAAGAAGAAGAAGATCGACATCAAGATAGGCTATTAAGGGCTATTTCCAAGATAGGAAAGAGACCCAAAATTGAAGTTCCTAGTTATTTTGGAAATTTGAACTCGAAAGAGTTAATCGATTGGATTAACGAAATGTAGGAATATTTTGAGTATGAAGAGATAGAGAATCCAGATTGGGTCAAGTTTGCAAAAACAAAACTGAAGGGCCACACCAATATCTGGTGGAAAGAGGTCTAGTTGGAAAGAAATAAGAGAGGAAAAGGAAAGATCACCAAATGGGATCACGTGGTGGAGAAACTGAAGAAGCAGTTCATACCAGTGGATTACGAGTTAGATCTATAGAAAAAATTGCAAGGGTTGAAGTAAGGAAACATATTTGTGAAAGAATACATAAAATATTTTCACAAGATGATCATCTGAACAGGTCATGCAGAGGCCAACAAGGAGAAGGTAGCCCATTATCTTAATGGGTTACGACCAAGCATTCAAGAGGAGCTAAGCCTGGTCAGAATGACTACCATTGAGGATGCATACTAGTTTGCTATGAGAATTGAAGAGAAGCTGAATAAAAGATTTGACAACAAGCAAAAAGGACGAGGAGGTCAAAGCGAAAGGGGTAGTGGAAGATCTTTTGGAAGCCGAAATGAGAATGGGAATAAAAATGAAGATGTGGGTACCAGCCGAAGCCAAAAGAATGATAACTTCTACTGCCATCATGATCAAAACAGTGGTGATCAAAGAGGTAGAGGATGAGGAAGATCTGGACAAGGACCTGAAAGAGGTGGTTTTAGGGGAACTTGTTTCCAGTGTGGTGAAGAAGGGCATCAAGCCTAAGAATGTCCACAACACCAAGGAAGGACAAACAGAAAGATGGAAGGTCATGCAAGGGTTGTACATGCAGATGAGGAGGCTCAAATCGAGCATTCAGATGATACTGAAAGGGGAGAAGCCCTAGTGGTTAGAAGAGCCCTGGTGACTGAAGAGAAGGAGCTAGAACAGAGGAAGAATCTGTTCCACACAAGGTGCAAGTGTGAAGACAAATTCTATGATGTCATTATTGATAGTGGGAGCACTGATAATCTAGTGTCAGAAGAGATGGTTACAAAGTTGAAGTTGAAGAGGGAAAGACATCCACATCCATATTGGATTGCCTGGTTGTAGAAAGACCACAAAGTTTTGGTCAATGAGCAGTGCTTGGTGATGTTCAAGATCAGAAGCTATCATGATGAGGTACTCTGTGATATCATCCCCATGTATGCATGTCATATGTTGGAGAGGCCGTGGTAGTACGAAAGACGAGCTATACATGATGACCATGCAAACACTTATTCCCTGACGAAGGATGGATTCTGCCATAAGTTGAAACCCCATAAGAAGGCCAAAGAAAAGGTATGCAATAGTGCTAGAATTTGTTTTGTTGATGTAAGGAAATTTTTAGAAGGCATGAAGCATAAGCGTATGTGTTATGCATTGATTCCTAGAATGGATAAGGAATATAGTGAGAAGGTGCCAGTAGAAGTTTCTGGATTATTGAGTGAATTTCAGGATATTGTTTCTAATAACGTACCTAAGGGACCAGTGAGGAATATTATTCATCAGATTGAGTTGATCCCTGGAGCCAGTTTTCCAAATAAGGAAACTCACAGAATGACTCCTGCAGAAAATGAGGAGTTGAACAGACAAGTTCAAGAGCTGTTGAGAAAGGGATTGATTCAAGAGAGTCCGAGTCCATGTGTAGTACCTACAGTACTAGCACTGAAGAAGGATGGGGAGTGGAGGATGTGTACAGAATCCCAGGCCATAAACAAGATAACAATCAAGTACAAATTTCCCCTACCAAGGATGGATGACCTGATGGATTGTTTGAGTGGAGCTCAGTACTTCACAAAGATAGATCTGAAGAGTGGATATCACTAGATCTGGATTCGAGAAGGAGATGAATGGAAGTCCTCCTTCAAGACCAAAGAGGGCCTGTATGAGTGGTTAGTCATGCCTTTTGGGCTAACCAATGCACCGAGTACATTCATGCGGCTCATGAACGAGGTACTGAAAGAGTTTCTAGGAAGTTTTGTTATTGTGTATTTAGATGATATTTTGATTTTCAGTAAGACCTTGGATGAGCATTTAATGCATATTCATAGAGTTTTTGAGAAGTTGAGAGAGGAGAAACTGTTGATAAATTTGAAAAAGTGTAGTTTTTAAAAAAAGGAGTTAGTGTACTTGGGGTTTTTTGTCTCAGCAGAGGGCCTAGAAATGGACCCATAGAAGGTGAAGGCTATTCTGGAATAGCCTATCCCAAGCGCTGCCACTGAGGTGAGGTCATTCCATGGTTTGGCTAGTTTTTATAGAAAGTTTATTAAGAACTTTAGTAGTATTTGTGCATCCCTGACAAAAGTAATGAGAGGGGATAAGAAAGCGTTCAAGTGGAGCATAGGAGCATAAAAGAGTTTTGACTTGTTGAAGTAGAAGGTGACATAACAACCTATTTTATCCCTCCCAGATTTCAATAAGGTGTTTCAGGTGGATTGTGATGCCAGTGGTTGTGCCACTGGAACAATGTTAAGCCAAGAAGGTAAGCCCATTGCCTATTTCAGTGAAAAGTTAAATGATGCAAAGAGAAAGTACTCTGTATATGATCAGAAATTTTATGCAATAGTTCAAGCATTAAAGAAATGGAGGCATTATCTATTGACGAAGGAATTTGTATACTGATCATCAAACATTACAGTACCTGAATAGTTAGGAAAAATTAAATCAGAGGCATATGAAATGGGTAGAATTTTTGCAGAGTTATACCTTTGTTTTAAAGCATAGGAGTGGGAGGTTGAATAGGGTTGCATATGACTTAAGTAGGAGGCAAACATTGTTGACGAAGATGCAGATTGAAGTGGTTGGGTTCAATGAACTCAAGACATTGTATCCTGAAGATCCTAACTTTGCAGAGGCTTGGAAAGCTTGCAAGGAGTGTGTTATAGTTGATAGGACAAAGTGGCTGGATTTCATAATCTAGGATGACATGTTGTTTAAGGGAAGTCAATTGTGTATTCTAAGGAGTTCCATGAGGGAGAACCTGATAAAGGAGAAGCACAGTGGAGGAATGGCAGGGAATTTTTGTTGAGATAAGACCATTGCCATTATCAGTGAGCATTATTATAGGCCTCAGTTATCACAGGATGTGAAGAAGTTTGTACAGAGTTGCAGGGTATGTCAGATGGCTAAAGGAGTGAGCCAGAATACAGGGTTGTATCAGCCCTTACCTGTACCAGAGAGGCTATGGGAGGATATAAGTATGGAATTTTTTCTTGGTTTTCCAAGGACACAGAGAAGGAATGATTTAGTATTTGTGGTAGTTGACAAGTTTTCGAAGATGACACATTTCATCGCATACTAGAAGACACATGATGCAGTCCACATTGCTGACTTGTTCTTCAGAGAGGTGGTGAGGTTACATGGTCTGCCAAAGAGTATAGTCTTAGATCGTGACACCAAATTTGTTGGATACTTTTGGAGGACCTTGTGGAAGAAGTTGAAAATGGAGTTGAAGTTCAGTTCTGCACACCATCCACAAACTGATGGGCAAACTGAGGTTGTGAAAAAAAGTACGGGTAACTTATTGAGATGCTTGGTAGGAGATAAACCCAAGGGATGGGACTTGATATTACCCTAGGCAGAATTTTCTTACAACAATTTTGTTAATAGAAGCATTGGTAGATCACCATTCCAAATTATGTATGGAGGCAGTCTCAGGACCGCCCCAGAATTGAGAAAGATGGACCAAGAGAAGAAGATAAGTGCCAAAGCCAAATACTTTGCAGAGCACATCAAGAATATACATGTGAGGGTAAGAGAACATATTAACAAGATGAATATGCAATATAAGGCTAAGGAAGATCAAAAGAGGAGGAATAAGGAATTTCAGATTGGTGATGAAGTGATGGTCCACTTGAGGAAAGAAAGGTTTCCAGTGGGAACCTATAACAAATTGAAAATGAAGAAGTTTGGTCCCTGTAATATTTTGAAGAGGCATGATTCAGGGAAGGCATATGAGGTAGAGTTGTCGGATGGAGTCAACATTTCCCCCTATATTCAACATTTTAGATTTGACAGAGTATCATGAAGGTGGTGCAGAGGAAGTACCAAAAATGGAACAGTGTGGCATTCCAACACCTACTTCGGAGAAGGAGATTGAAGCAATCCTGGATAGTCATGTGGGAAGGAGAACCACAAATAGGCAGTATGAAGAATATCTGGTGAAGTGGAGAGGAAGACTTGTGGAAGATTCATCTCGGCTGTTTAAGGCAGAGGTTGACCATTTGGGTTTTCCTCAACCATCTGAGATGTGACGGGGTCACTTCTCAAATTACTCTAGGTGTTTGATGCAAGAGCATCTAGTGGTGTAAGGGAAATTTTGCATCACCCAAAAACATCTTTACTTTCTTTTAGCTTTTTGTAGATCTTTTTGCATTTTTGGATACCCTTTTTGTCGAATAAGAATTCCCAAATTTTAGAACTGCTTTTCTGCTTTTTTTGCTTAACTACTATTTTTAGCAGGTGTGAATTTGAAGGCGTGAGGAGGCACAAATTTAAGGGAAGCTTCAAGACAGAAAAATAAGCACTTTGGTGAAAGAATTAGGTCAAGATCATTCCCGGTTTGAAAGTTATTCAAGTTCTAGTTTCTTCTTTTTGCCTTGAAAAATATTCCGAGTCTAGTTTGAGGCACTAAACAGTCCCGTACAAGCCCAGAAGTTGTCGAAACCGACAAAGTGGATTCTAAGCGGGTTCTTCACTTCGATACCTTTCCAACGATTCAAATGGTTCATCAAACAAAGTCCCAGATCAAAAGTTATGGCTTCTGGAAGTTGGTGCATTTTAAAAAAAGTGCTAATTTTTGAATGTGGTTTTAAAATTTGAATTTCAAATTGTAATTTTCGGCACCAAACCGCTAAAACTCATAATTCAAATGTTGTTTTTGGCTCCAAACCGAAAAGGATATATTTATGGGCTAGTTTCTGATTTTTGGGTAGGTTTTTGGGGGAAAGAGTGCATATTTAGAAAAGGGAACTTCTGTAATTTTCTGTAAGGGCATGTATTGCAGAACTCAAGGATTTGGGGATCCTTTGCATGTAAGCATTCCATTATTTTGAATAAAATAATATTCTCTTTTTTTTGTGTGTGATATTTTGTGTCTCGGGTTAGCACCCTCATCATGTACTCAAAATTTGAAGATACAACAATAACAAGAACTGTAGTACTCTAAATCTAGTTTCTAAACCACTAATTTTTTAAAAAGTAATTATGATTAAAGAGGATGAAATGTTGCACCCACACAAAATCAGTTCTATTTTTCTCTAAAATATCATAGTGTTTGGTGTGCACCTCTCTATTCTTTTTTTTGCAATCATATTTTTAAAAACCGATTGGTAGAACCATAGTTAAGAGTGAGTACTATAAGTTGTATATTTTTATGTAATTTTTTTATGAAAGTATTTTTTTAATGATTTTTGTGGATGCATCTTGAAATTGCATCATTGAGTGTGGGTGTCAATTAACTTCCACAATAATAATTGAAAATACATTTTTTTTCAATGTGTGAAGAATGAAGTGTAGAGTAGTCGTATATATATATATATATATATATATATATATATATATATATATATATATATATATATATATATATATATATATATAAATTTTGATAAGCATATCAAAAGTTATAAGGAAAAATAAAGACATGTATTTGAGGAATATAAAAACATTAGTAAAAGAAATTAAAAATAAATACAATGTATTTCAAATATAAAAAACATTATATGGTTAGAAAGCTAAGAAGACGTGTAAAATTTTGGTGGTAATTTTACTAAATATCATTATACAATGTGTAAACCTAATGACGTGCAAGTTGATAAACTCCATTGAAGGTCAAAAACGAGTGAAATGGAGGTAAATTAACAATCCAAGCCTTTAGGCTTGCTATCCAAACCTATTCCAAAGAAAAGAGGGCAAGAAATTTTTGACAAAATGTTACACAAAATGCAAGTGTATTTTGTGAAACACAAAACACGAGTGAGTTTCATATTTTTCAAAACACAAACACATTTCATGTTTCACAAAACACGAGTGTGCTTCATGTTCCACAAAATGTGAGAACATTTTATGGAACATGTAATATGATGCATTTCATGTTCCAAAAAATGCAATTGCATTTTGTAGAGCATGAGATGTAATATTTTATAAAATAAAAAATACAAATCCTATTTCTTAAATTAAACACTCATCTCTCTCGCTTTGTATCTATTTTACTCCTCTATCTCTTCCTTTCTCTCTATTTGACCCTCTCTATTTGTCTCTCTTTCAACATCTCTCCCTCTCTCTTATCTCTTTTTATTTCTCTCCCTCTTTCTCTTCCCCACTCGCTCTCTCTCTCTCTCTCTATATATATATATATATCTCCCATCTCTCTTTATCTATATTTATCCCTCTCCCTTTCCCTCCCTCGTTGTCTATATCTCTATTACTCACTCACTCTCTATTTCTCTATCTCTCCCCCCTCTATCTCTTTATATATCTATCTCTCACTATCTCTATATGCCTCTCCCTCTCCCTCTATCCTTTTATATCTCCCACTATATACTTATCTCTCTCCCTCTCCTCTACTCTCCCTCTTTCTCTATCTCTCTATACAAAACCTCTATCTTTATATCTCTCCATCCCCCTTTCTCCTATACACTCTCTCCCCCTCCATTCCTCTCTACATTTCTATCTCTCTCTCTCCCCCTCTCCCTCTCATATCTCATTTTATCTCTCACCATTTCTTTATATTTCTCTCCTCACTCTTTATCTCTCCATCTCTCTCCATCTCTATCTCTCCCTCTTTATCTCTCCCTCTTTATCTCTCCCTCTCTTTATATTTCTCTATCCTCCCTCTCTCTCACTCTTTGTCTCTCTTTGTCTCTCTGTCTCTCTCCTTTTTTCACTCCCCCTCTCTCTATATTTATCTCCCTTTATCTCTATCTTTCTATCCTCCCCCTCTCTCCCTCCCCTTTGAATCTATCTCTCTATATCTCCCTCACAGTATCTCTATCCCATCTCTCTTTCCCTCTCCCTTTCTATCTCTATATCTTCCCTCCTCTCTATCTCTCCTCCATGTATCCATTTATATATCTCACTATCTCTATATATCTATCCCCTTATCCCTCTTATTTATCTCTATATCTCACCCTCTCCTTTTATCTTTCTCTCTCTCTCTCTCACTATCTCTTTATATGTCTCTTACCCCCTCTCTCTATATCCCTATTTCCCTATCTCTCCCCTCCCTCTCCCTCTATCTCTCCCTTTATTTATCTCACTCTCACTCTTTTTTATTTTTTTATCTCTCCTTGTCCATATATCGAGTTATATATATATATATATATATATATATCTTTTTCACTATCTCTATGAATCACTCCCCCCCTATCTCTCCCTCTCCCTCTATCTCTTTATCTCTCTCCCTCTCCCTCTATCTATCACTCTCCCTCCCCCTCTTTGTATATATCCCTCTTCCCTTCTATCTCTCTCTATATCTCCCCCCTTTATATTTATCCCTCTCCCCCTCTCCATCTCTCCCTCCTCTCTATCTCTCACTCTCATTCTTTATGTAATCAAGGAAAAAATATAAGGTTAATGCAATAAGCATATAAATCAAACCCTAATAAACAATGAATAACAAATGAGCATAAAGACAAAGCATAAAAAAATATTACCAAATCTTCATGCTACCATTGATTCACCTCCATTGCTCTTCTCCATTTTGCTTGAATATGATAATTTCCCTTAGATTTGGGTGTGCATAATAAGCCTATGACAAGTGAATAGAAAAATATTGAAGATTGTTGTCTCACACTAGTATCATGTACTTGCATAATATGTGTGGATGAATGACAATAGATAGAAATGGATGAAAGACTCAAGAATGATTTTTCCAACATAAGCATACTTGAAGAAACAAACCCCCAAATGGCTTATGAGAGAGTTTATTTATAGGAAATGTCTGATTTGGATTGACGGTTGAGATTGGATGTCAATAAGATGTCTTAATCAATGGCCAAGATTGAATGATGTAATATGGAATATGTTTAGGGAAAAATTAGGGCAATGACAAGAAATGAATGGCAAAGATTGAATTATAAAATAATTCAATCAAGGGCTGAAATTAAATGAAATGTCAAGAGATAAGATTGGCATAGACAAAGATGTGATAGGAGAAATTAAATAATAAAAATTATTTAATCTAGGTGGCCAATGAATAATTAAATAATAAAGATATTATTTAATTATAGAGGAATGTGACAAAATGAATCATTTTGAATTAAATAATGATTTAATTCAAAATTTGAGAGAGTGGACCAAACTAAATAAAAAAATTTATTTAATTTATGAGGGAAAGGGCTAATGAATAATTAAATGATTAAAAATAATTATTTAATTATAATGGAAAGTGGACAAAAATTAAATAAATAAGAATTTATTTAATTTTAAAAAGAAGAGGACTTAATTAGTGATGTAATTAAATAAATAAAATTTATTTAATTAATCAAGGAGGAATAAAGATAAAAAATGAATTAATTAAATAATTAAAATTATTTAATTAATAGAAGAATTATGACTTTAGAACATAATTAAATAATTAAAATTTATTTAATTATGAAGAATGAAAGGGGAAATGATGAAGAATCTAAGAGTCGCAAGCCTGGGACAATTTTTAGTGTCTACATTTTGCCCCTCTTTGAGATGATGAGATTTGTGTCGAGTAACATCATTTCAAATAAGCTAAAGTGTGGATAGAGGAAAATGGATGATGATAGAAATATAGGATGATGATAAAATAAGAGTGGGATGATGATGCCCCCTCGAGAGGATAGGCAGGTTGAAAGAATATAGGTATGCTCTCAAAATGGATAAGAGGAAAATAGATAAGCGGCATAGAAGCAATGTTAGTGTGGAGGATATGTTTGTTAGTGGAGACAACTTTAAAGATGCATATTTTGCCAGACAAGACTCTGCATTAATCATCATTGGGCGGTAAAATGACACAAATGGACAAAAAACACCATGGTATGACATAGACCAAGGTGTGCAAGGTCATCAACTTGCAAAATAGATAGTCATAGACAAGGAATGTCCTAGCTCATACTAAGGGCCAAGTTGCCCCATTCTTTTTTCCAAGACAATCCACAGACAATAGTCAAAGAAAAATAAAAATAGGTCATGAGACGTTATTGCACCTCTAAATCCTTTATCAAATATCCTCGAGGTAGCTAGTAACATGACCTAGAGACAAAACAAACTAGCAAAAATCGACAAAATAGACAAAATAGACCAGAAAAATCAATAGCCATTCAATGTGTTTGTGAATATTTGCTTGTCAAAGATTGTTTGTATGATGGTTTTAACAATTTGACAGTTTGATGGTGCCTTAGGTCAGGAAGGACACATCCTGAAAAGACAAATGAGATTTTGACGAGGTCCAAGTCCAAGGATACATCTTGGAGAGGACCAAAGAGTGACGAAATTGACATTGTTTTGGCAATTTGACTAATGTGACTAGATGATTGACTGGACTATGTTGTCTGAGTTTAACTTAATGAATTATTGGACTATAATGTCTATTGGATCATGATTTGAATGTGGATGTTTCCATGACTGTCTTGTGTTTAAGTGTGACTATGTTTGACTAAAGTTGACTTTGTGTGAGGAGATTGACATTGTCTGACTTATTGGATCAATGCGACTATGTTTGCTTAATTTGACTGACGTGATGAATGTTGACTCATGATTTTGGGATTTTTGAGAGTTATTTGGATGTTTTTGTGATTTTCGGATATTTTGTTTTTTTTTGGATTTTTGACGTTTATATTTTTTTGGATTTTTGACATGTTATGATTTTTTTTGTCTTTTTGAAATGTTTTGATTTTTTTGGATTTTTGAAATGTTTTGATGTGTCAATGGATGAAAATTTGGGTGGCCTTTGTGCTAGATACCAATGACAAGGGGAAAAAAAAGTCTAGGCGCAAGGGTGGGTGATAGGATAAGGGATAAAAGGCCCATTATAGATGGATGGATGGAAAGGATGTATGCATCATAAGAGAGCAAGGATATGATCTCCAAAGACTATGTCGCATAGGAATAACATGCCCCATTCGAGGTACAATACTTAGGATTTTTCATGGCAAAGCTTATGACAATAGGATAATGATAGGCTTGTTTGGAAGGATGAGGTATGTCAAGAGACATCCAAAGCATGTTTCAACATTTCCCCCCCTATGTCTTCATCAAGATCAAAAGGAGATAAGTGGACTCAATATGATAGGTATGCATGATGGCTAAAGATGGTAGGTAGGATGGAAATGATATGACATGAAAATGATAAGTTGGATGTCATTTCATGGACCATGTCAAATGTCATTATGCTCATAGATGTTGGTAATGGATGACATGAAAGGGAGATGGAGTAGGTAGATGATGGATTATGATATAGATTATGATGCGGATTATGTAGGGAAGATGGTGGATTATATGGGACTTATGCAAAAAGATGAATGGGGAGGCTTAGCCAAAAGCATGGACCATAGGCATGTGATGGGGAAGATATGTAGGATAGTGGATGGGGGATGGAAAGATAGACGTATGTGGGAATGGAATCATGACCAATGGTTGCACACACTATGATAAACATTGAAGCTGTTGATGTGGATGGGGTGTAGGAAGCAATGGAGATGGTGGACAAAGTACTTTAAGTACCAACACAGACTTAGTATTTTTATGATTTTTATTTTGCTTGTGGGTTTTAGGAATTTGAGATTTTTGAATGGAACGTGTATTTTGGATGGAAGGGGGTGGTTGGAATTTTTGGGATGTGGATGCCTTGTTTGACTTGATTTCCTTTTTCTTAGGTACCCAAACCATTTTGTTTTTAGACTTTTCTTTTGGAGGTATGGGCTTATATAACTTTTTGACTGTATTTTGCTTTGACTCTTTGCCTTGATTCCCTAAGGCATAAGGATTTTTAGGATTTTTTACTTTATAGGTAGAGGTATTGAATTTTTTTCTTTTAAATCCCATGGGATAGGTGGAATGAGTGAAAGCTTCATGTTTAGACAATGTGTGCATTACTTGGTCATGATTAGGAATGTTAGGGTATTTATGGATAAATGGATAAAAGTATTGGATGGTAGGGATATTAGGTTTTGGGAGTAATGGAGGTAAAGTGGATGGAGGGATATTAGGAGTTGGAAGTAATGGTGGAAAATTGGATGGTGGAAGGTGTATAGTCACATGCTTTTGAAATTTGTAGGATGATGAAGGTATGGAAACATATGTTTTAGGCATATGATAGGATTTATGATGGAAGGAGGTGGTCTTAGGATACATGGAGGAAGTACCAACATCTTGAGATTGGTGTCCTTGGGGTATGCAATGGAAAATGGGACTAGGTGTAGGTGGAACACTAGACACGAGTTCCTTATTGGATGGAGAAAATGACGCAAGGAAAGCTAATGGTTGTTGTTGTTCTAAGGAGGAACATTCGTGAATGAGGGTGGAAAGACCAATAAGATATGATGGAGGACTTGCAATGGGGTTGATAGTGGGTGATGGAGGATCATTAGGATCTTTATTAGCATTGTGTTCACTTAGATCCAAGGTATTTGTTTGACCTTCTATGTGTGCTTGGGAGGCATATGTATCATCATTGGAAGTGGATGTTGATGGATCATGGATAGGACTAGGTGAAGGTGCATTTGGAATATCTTGTTCATGGATGGGTATAGGATCAAGTTGCTCAGGGATAGGATCTTCATCATTATGGATATCATCTTGATCATAGAAAATATATAGGTTATGGATAGGTTGGATGAAAGTGATTTGACCTTGATTAGGACTAGGGCTTGATGTTTCGACATGCTTAGGATTAGGCTCTTGAAATACCTCTTGGGTTGCTTGAATGGAAGTGGAAGGTAATGAATCTTGAATAAGCTCGACATGTTCTAGATGGTCAACAACATAGGAGCATGACAAAGGGTGACTTGGACTTAGTGGGGAGGACTCTTGAATAGGATCAAGGAGTTGTGGATGACATGGTTGACTTGAAGGACTTGGCATGATGTTTGAGGACTCTTTTTTATGTTCAAGTATATGTGTTGAATGACATGGTGACAATTGATTCTTTTCTTGTAGCCCTTGGGTGACATCCTTTTTAGGTGGATGGGTGGAAGGTGTTGGCTTAGGGTTTTTATTTTGATTGGATGATGATATGATAAAGTTATAGGGTGTATGAGCTAGATTGGTATTTCCCTTGTCAAAGGTGGCATTAAGACTTAAAGGCTCTTGATTTTGTTGCCAAGGTGGACTTGGGCTCCTATATTCTTGTTGTGATATGGGTGGATATGTTGATGTGGCATTGACATGATAGATAGGTGGGTTAGGTTGGCATGATGATGAAGGTGACACATAGGATTGTGGTTGAATGTGTTGAGGTTGGAATGGTGTTTGGACTTGTTGTGGTATGATTTGTTGTTGTGATAATGATGGAGGGGTTGAATAGGATAATGGTTGTTGAGAGGTAGATTGATATGAATACGAGTTGACATTAGGAGAGGTGTGATAGGTTGATGAAGGGGAAACATGATATGTAGATGGATGAGGTTGATATGATGATATAGGTGACACATAGGATTGATGTGAAATTGGTTGATGTGGTGATTGGACTTGATGATGTGCTTGTTGGATTTGACAAGAGGACATGAGGTATTGGGATTGTGCTATGAGTTGTTGCATTTGAGGTGATTGGCTTGTTTGAAGTTGTTGGATCATGTCATGGACTCCTTGAATGATTTGTTGGGTTAAAGGTGATTGACTTGTTTGAGCTACATGAAGCATGTGAACAAGCTCTTGTGCTATGTCTTCTAATGTTTTCATGGTGTAAAATAATGTTGATTGGATTAAAGAGATGATGATGATTAGGATATGATATGGAATGACAAGATTGGATGACTTGGATAATGCGGAAATTTTTTGTTGGAAATTTGACTTGGGCAATATCAAACACAAGATTTCACATGTAAATGCAAGAACACACACACCAAACACAATGATACGTTTGTCTTTCAAGATTAAATGTTATGATTAAGAAACACTTGAATACACATCAACAAGCCTAATGCTATTCAAGTGGGTATGGCCAATTAGGTCTCAAGCTAGTTTGCACAAGGTTGACTAGGTATAATTTGAAAGAAAAATCCTTCCAATAAGCCGAGAGAAAGGGGTAACCCACCCTTCACCTTCACTTGCCAAAGGTATAAAGTTCTTTGGGGCTTAGCCTAGAGTGATAAGATTTCAACTCCCAAAGGAGCGTGTCTTTGGATTCACACTCGATTGAGGTCGTCCCTTGGAGGGGTGTGTGCTCCAAGCAGGCCTCCTAAGAAGGGTATGACAAAAGTGAACCAAGTGAGGTGTTGTGGAGGACACACACACTTAATTCACACTTGTAGAGATTAACTTCCCTTTAGAAATGAAATGTGTGTAAAACAATTCAAGCACTTGTTCTTTTTAACCCAAAGTCAAAATGTGTGATTGAAGGAAATGGTTCATTTTAGCCCAATTTCAATGATGTGACAGCAAACAAGATTTATTTTAAACCCCAAAATCCAAATGTGTGACAAACTAGATGTTCTTTTAAAGCCCCAAATTGAAGTGTGTTGACAAGCAAGATTAAGAGATGAAAGATGGAATGTGTGCACCTAGACTTTCTTTAGCTCCAAAATCTTTGTCCAATTGATGAAATTTTTCCTTTTAAGTGTTTATTTGTTCTGCACATTCACAAAACCAACAACAAAGCCAAAACCCTAACAAGATAATTGATCACTAATATTAGAGGGTTAGCTAGTTAAGACAAATCTGATTTTTGGAAATATTTTTGACAGTAAAAATAAAAATACAGAGAATAGACCCTTACTGAAATTTCAAGAGATTTCCAAAAATGTAAAGAAATCCAAAAAATTTGCTGTTTTACACCTGAAATTAATTTTTTATGAAAAATAATAACAAAATTATAAAAAATAAAAAACAGCTTCAAAAATTCTTATTTTTGGACTGAAGCTGTCTGAAATCATCCAAAATCTGTAGAAATTTTTTTGTGAACAGATCTACAATAGTTTGTTAGATATACACAAATTTTTATAAAACCCTAATTTTAAAAGATCTATTTTTTGACTAATAATTTTTCATCCAAATTTAAAACATAAAGAACAAACCCCTATTGAAATTCAGAGAGATTTCCAGAAATGTAAAAATATCTAAAAAATTCAACAATTTTCTCTCAAAATTGATTTTTCATGAAAAATAACCAAAAAATTATAAAAAATCAAAAACAGCTCCCAAAAATCTGATTTTTTGAATGAAAGCTCTTGATATTGTCCCAAACCTTGAGAATTTTTTTTGTGAAAATATACGCAGAATTTTGAAAGTTATGGTCAAATATTTGAAAACTAGGGTTTTGTCCCAAAATGATGCAAAACCCGCAACAAAAAGCAAACAAAACTTGCAACAAAAAAATACAACTCCAAAATTTCTCAAAATTTCTTAAATTTTTTCAAAATATGTCAGGTTCACCAATGTAATTAGGGAAAAAAATCTAAGGTTAATGCAATGAAGCATATAAATAAAACCCTAATAAACAATGAAGCACAAATGAGCATAAAGACAAAGCATAAAACAATATTACCAAATCTTCATGCTACCATTGATTCACCTCCATTGATCTTCTCCATTTTGCTTGAATATGATAATTTCCCTTAGATTTGGGTGTGCAATAATAAGCCTATGACAAGTGACTAGCAAAATATTGAAGATTGTTGTCTCACACTAGCATCATGTACTTGCATAATATGTGGATGAATGACAATAGATAGAAATAGATGAAAGACTCAAGAATGATTTTGATAGCATAAGAATACTTAAAGAAACAACCCCCAAATGTCTTATGAGAGAGTTTATTTATAGGAAATGTCTGATTTGGATTGACGGTTGAGATTGGATGTCAATAAGATGTCTTAATCAATGGCCAGGATTGAATGATGTAGTATGGACTAGGTTTAGGGAAAAATTAGGGCAATGACAAGAAATGAATGGCTAAGATTGAATTATAAAATAATTCAATCAAGGGCTGAAATTAAATGAGATGTCAAGAGAAAAGATTGGCACAGACAAAGAGGTGATAGGAGAAATTAAATAATAAAAATTATTTAATCTAGGTGGCCAATGAATAATTAAATAATAAAGATATTATTTAATTATAGAGGAATGTGACAAAATGAATCATTTTGAATTAAATAATGATTTAATTCAAAATTCGACAGAGTGGACCAAATTAAATAAATAAAATTTATTTAATTTATGAGGGAAAGGGCTAATGAATAATTAAATAATTAAAAATAATTATTTAATTATAATGGAAAGTGGACAAAAATTAAATAAATAAGAATTTATTTAATTTTAAAAAGAAGATGACTTAATTATGACGTAATTAAATAAATAAAATTTATTTAATTAATCAAGGAGGAATAAAGATAAAAAATGAATTAATTAAATAATTAAAATTATTTAATTAATAGAAGAATTATGAATTTAGAAAATAATTAAATAATTAAAATTTATTTAATTATGAAGAATGAAAGAGGAAATGATGAAGAATCTAAGAGTCGCAAGCCTGAGACAATTTTTAGTTTCTACATTTTATTTTTTTATGTCTCCTCCTTCTCCCTATCCCTCTCTCTTTATATCTCTCACTATCTCTTTATATCTCTTTCCCTCTCCTCTACTATATTTCTCTCTATCCCCCTCTCTTTTTATCTCTTCCTCTTCCTCTCTCTCCATCCCTCTATATTCTCTCTCCACCCCCTCCCCCTCCCTCTCCTATATCTTTCTATCTCTCTCACCAATCCTTTATTTCTCTCACTCTTTATCTCTCCATCTCACTCCCTCTACCACTTTCTCTCACCCTATTATTCTCTATCTCTCTATCTCTCCCTCTATATTTCTCTATCCTTCATCCCTTTATTTCTCTTCTATATTTTTCTATCTCTCTCACAATTTATTTATGTTTTTATCCCACTCCCTTTCATACAATCTCCCCCTCCCTCTACATCTCCATCTCCATCTTTATCTCTCTATCTTCCTCTCTTTATCTATCCTTCTCTCCTCCTCCCCCTCTCTCCTTCCCTCCCTCCCTTAATCCATTTCTCTCCTATCTCTCTCTATCCAACTCTCACTCTCTCCCTCTCCCTCTTTGACGCTATGTTTCTATATCTCTCCCTCTTTATCTCTATATCTCTCCCTGTTGTGCCATTCACACATGCCTCATTGAGGAAAGGACCCCTTCCTACTTTTTCTTTTAGTTTAGTTTTTAGTTTTAGGGTTAGCCTTTAGGTTAGAATTCTTTTGGGTCCCTTGCTTGTTTCAATTTAGAAGTTTTTTGTGGCATTTTGTGAGTTTGAGGTGTTTTGCAAAAAATATCGTTTGCAGGGATTTATCTAAGGAAAACTTGTTTAAGAAATCCCATGAGATCTCACCTTGTGGAAGTCCTGAAACCCTTTAAAACCTATAGGCTTTAAGAACCACAAGTTGTGGAAGCCTACAAAAGAAAGGTGCATGCAAAGCCTACAACATCTAAATTCTCACAAAGGTTTAGGACAAAAAAATTCCCACAAAGCCCAAATCCCCGCAAAAGTTATCGATCGATGAGTTTTCTGCACCATATCTCATAGGGATTGCGCATTGGTTTTTCCTGCAAAATTTGGATGGTTTGAAAACTAGGTTGAGTTTTTACAATTTTTTTTTTCAGACCCTAATTTATGCCCTCACATGTGCGTGTCACATTAAGGTAGGCATTTATTGTAGTAGGTAATCTGCAACTATATAATCGATCTCGAATGCCATTTTTTTGTTTTATATTTGCATAGGAGTTGATCATTATTTGAGCTCATTTGAACCCTAGTTGCCACCATTCACCTTCAACATCCTACAATTTTGATCTTGCCTCAAATTTGGTTCAGATTCCAAGATTGTAAGATTATCCCTTCACATGGTTCAATAAAATGTATTTAACTAGCATTATCGTGGATTTAGTACTTCTTAGGTTTCTAGGTTAGGGTTCTATGTTTTGAGTTTTACAATTTCCAGAAGAGGTTGCAGAGGTCTATGTATCCTCTGTCTCTTGCATGGATAGATTGTAGGATGGCTAGTTTGTAAGGAAACTTGTAGCCATCTAATGACAATTTCTACATAACGAAATAGAGATATTAATGAAAATAAGTACTCAGAATCCATATGCAAGAGAATAGACAACATACCCATCAAATATGACACAAGATATACCCTAGGAAACCCCTGAAGAGGGAAAAACCAAGCCTCCAAAGTATCCATACTCCATCATATTAATCAACAGTAAAGCCATACAAGATTTATAATGAACACCTTTGAAGCATCAAGCCACTCAATGCATCTCTATGTGTCCAAGAATGAATCCAAACATCCCATGCCATGTTTCACATATGCACTCCTCATGTTGGGACTATAAATTTTTTCAAAATTTCAGTGGCTTACATTCATGAATTCCACAAGGTAGCTACATTTTGAGTACAAAATTGTTATAATCGAAGTTTCACATATCATATCCACTAGTGATCACATCAGATTTGACCTTTTGACACATCAAAATCCCTCTGATTATCATTGAGTAGGAGCCTCTGAATAAATAATCCATATCGACATAACTAGGTCTATGTCTCTCCAACCCATAAGTTATAGCCTTTCAATTCAGGAATTTTTGGCATATCAACAAAAGGTCAAAATTGTCACATCAATCAACAACTTAAGAGGATACATATTCAGGAAGACAAGTCCTGTTGTTTCATCGACGAAAAAGTTATCGGCAAGAAAAATGCTTTCAGAGTGAGATCTTCAAGTTAGCCCGAGCATAAATGTCATGCTGATGGAATTTCATTGGCAAGATGCCTAGTCAGTCTCACCGATGAAGCACAAAGAAACATGTTAGGGAGACATGTGCTATCAGAATGAGTTTCAAATGTCTTTCCGACTCCATATGTCATGCCGATGAAAGTAGCATCAGAGAGAGTCTTGTCGATTCATTTGAAGGAGGAGGATGATACATCAGGGATAATTGTAACATCAGAGTAACTTTCAAATATTTTAGTGATACCTATTCTCTTGTCGATGGAAATACAAATGGATCAAAATTTCATCGGAGTGATACCTGGTGACAACTATGATATCTAAGTGACTTAATAAATCCTTTTTCGAAGGTGATATGGATCAAAAGATGAAGCAAAAATCAACTATTTAACATTGGTAGGAGTGATATTTGGTCTCCCCAACCATATAAGGTGCGTAATGAACATTTGGCTTGATTCAAACATATAGATTGTCTAGAGTTTAAAAATGTCTTGCCGATATAATCATTTGATCTGATAGTGGGAAATTCAAAAAACTTGCTGCACTTGTGCTTGAAGCTAGACATTAATGGATGCACGGATACACACTGTATAATTAATACTCTTAACCAAAGAAGAATAATTAAGGAGAATTTGTAGAGTTGGCAGCAAAAGGAATGGGAGAACGGACAAGGGCTAGAGAATTTCATGTAGCTAGATATTTTCAAGTAAGCTTGTGAATTCTCTACAATTGTATTTTCAATTTTGTCAATTTGAGAAAATAAAATGGAGGGTTCGAGCTTTGGAAATAAAAAATTTGAAAAAATCAGGGTGAGGGTAGTCATCCTAAGGGAAAAAGAAAAAGATTGAGACTAGGGATGAATCAGAAATAGTTGAAAGGAAATTGAATCAAGATCTTATCGAGCAACTACCTAGCTCAGGACCTAAGTCCAAACATTCTGCACAACTTAGGGAAGATGTGGATATATTTGAGGACAAATGCAAACACATAGGGGATGTGTGGACTTCAATTTGGGGATATGAACTATTTATGTTTCACTATCATTAGGTTTGAGATGATATGCAATCCCTGGAAGTTCAACCTAGGAAAATTGGTTGTCCCAAACATATTTGTGGATGTGGAATTAATAAAACTCTTAGCTACCCATTACAATCCAAAATTTAAAGCTATCTATAATTCATTGGGTAAACCTTTTATACATGTTTCAGAAGCTGCAATTTGCAATTTTTTTAACCTAGAAGGCACATGTGATGAAGCTATTGTGCATGAGAATTTGGAGAAAGAATTCTGGAGAATGGATACCACCTATAGGGGGTGGAGATTACCTTTGCATAGACCTAAAAGGGATGGAAATTTGGTTCCGCTGGATGACAATGATGGG
>VDFB02373365.1:38432587-38463649 GCA_007258455.2 Sequoia sempervirens
ACAAAAGTTTAGGAACATGATGTGGACCCATCAAGTAAAGAGAACCACTCTAATGTTCTTTTAATTAATCAAATACTTGTAACAATAATAATAAAACATATCAGTTTAACATTTCTTTCTTATTGCAGCAGATCCCCCCTTGAAGCAGCATCCATGTCATGAGAAGATGACTACACGTACATTAAGATCACAAGCAGAGGGCAGAACAACTAAAGGGGGGATAGATATTGATTTAGAAAATGATACTCCACTTCACTTTATGTAGCTTTGAAAAAGAAACAAAAAAAAAAGTGATTGTAATCATATCATGACAACCATATTTTTGATAATATGTAAAAACTGAAAGAATGAATATTATATGTTAATGAATGAATGTGAATATGTTAATTAATGAATGTTATATGTTATTAATGGATGAATGAATGAATGTTATATGTTATTGATGAATCAATGATTAATGTTATATGATTGGGTATGGGGAATTGAGAGTGATGTGAGGGGGGGAGGGACCAAATGAGCTTCCACCGTCACGTGGTTGGCCTTGTTAAGTAGGGAATATTAAACTATAATCAAAACAAACAGAAGCTCAATAAGGTAGTGCACTTTTCAATATAAGAAATGCATCGTTTGAAGCATCAAACAAATATGCAGTCTGTATGTATGATCAGTTGTCAGTCTCCACAATGGTACATTTCCACAAATTTTATTTATTTTTTTAATTTTGCTTCTTTGTCGCAATTTCGACGACAACCACCGATGAATCAACAGAAAGGCTCGACGAAGTTGCTATAGCTGTGACGATGATTTCTTTGTAACTCCCTACCCATTTTGTCGCACTTTCGACGAACTTTTGGTGTTCTTCCGACGCTACTCCTTGCTAATTTCGTCGCACTTTCGACGAACATTTGGTGTTCTTCTGATGCTACTCCTTCCTAATTTCATCACAAATTCGATGAACTCTTGGTGTTGTTTCGATGCTACTACTTGCCTATTTCGTCACACATTCGACGAACTTTTGGTGTTCTTTTGATGCTACTACTTGAGTATTTCGTCGCAATTTTGATGAACATCTTCTGTTGTTTCGACGCTACTGCTTGCCCATTTCGTCGAACTGGCAATGAACTTCTGGTTTAATTCATCGGTGGATAAACAAAGTTTTCATCCATATTCTGACAAAATCCTGAGGTATTTCACGATGTCGTCGACCGACGATTCTTCGCCATTATTTCAACGTTTAATTTGTCGTCGGCCTTGCGACAGAAAGATTTTCGCCATTGCATTGCTCTTCCGAAAAAGATTTTTTGAATGACCAACGAACACTCGTCAGAAAATGGTGTCAAATCCAGTAGTGTATGGTGTATTTTGTGTACTTCTCTTACACTCTTAGGGTTTTTCACCTAAAAGGAGAGAGATAGAACCCACAAAAATTGAGGTGGTTCACTCAATCTAAGGAATGTATGATGTAATTATGACTAAATGCAATGATCTAAATGCAGCTAAGTGATAAAATTGATTGATTATGAATGCAAAACTAATGAAATGTGCAATGTTTGAAAACATAGTGTGATATGCATAAATGAACTAAAAACATAAACAAATGCAAACAAAATTGAATGAGATTTAACAGAGTGCACCTAGAATTTGAATGTTGATCCTGAAAGGTTCTGGAAACTGGTAGAAATCACTATTGATGACCAATGGGACTCGTTCACCATTGATGGCAAATCAATCCTCCTCATGGTAAGTTGTCTTGAAACTGGTTTTTGACTGTCGGGAACTGAATTCTAACAAAATCAACTTTTCCAGCCTATAGGTGGGACTCATTCACCACTGATGGTGAATTAGTCCTCCTCCAAAAATCTACAAATTTAGGAATCAAGTTTGTGGGTCCAGATCTGCACTTGTCTTCTTGTCGGGTTAACAAAGTCAAATCTGCAGAAAATAGACTGAATGATGCCTCCAAGCTTGATCTAGGGTTTTGTTGACTTGAAACACTTTGATGACTTGTTGACCACTTTTCAACATCTATTCCTTTGAAAAATCTTCCTACAAGACCTGAAAACACACATAAAAAGAGGGGGGAAATGGTTGAGGGTTAGATTATAGGGGTTTGCCTTGGTCAAACCCCACTTTGGTAATTAAACCCTTGATAAAGAGATGAAATGGAAACAATAAAGGAATGATGAATAAACAACATGCAAGTGTCCTAAACTCACCAAACCTTGTTGTTGAAGTTCTAAGATATGTCAATGGTTGTTCCAAGATACTTGATATTTGCTTGATTGAATGATGCAAAGTGCTTGAGATTGAATGCTTGAATGAACTAGTGAATGAATTAGTGAACTTCATGAATGGGGGTTAAAATGGATGGAAAAGAACTTATTTATACACACTTATTCCCTAATTACCCAATAATACAACATCACAGACCAACATAAGGTCTTGATGAATAAAAACCCAAAAGGAAATTTAAATTATTTTGAATTTTGAGCCTAGGGGGACTCATTTGCCACCCATGGAAAATGGGTCCCACTCTAGGCTTGCAAGTGGGTGCTGGGAATTAAGATGCATTTAATGTTTTTTGTCAGGTTTACATTCAAAAATACACTTAATTATGACCTGTAAGTGCATTAAGAAAGGTGTAAATAGTGATGGCAAGCCTAGATAAGCATGAAAGTTTGTTACAATACTTTACAACACTTCAAAATAGGACTTGGTAAGGAATAAAAAGGGAATATATAGATGAATTATGATAAGAAGAGTCTAGAAATGTGTAGAAATGTGTTACAACACTTCATAACACATTCACAAGACATCATAATTTGAATCTTTAGGACCTAATGTGAATGTTTAAGTTACATTGCAACATTAAATCAAAGCAAAATGAACCAAGTATCATAGGAAAAGGACCTAAATAACCATGAAAATGTCAATCATCCATTTTTCTATGATACACACACCTTGATATAGTGTTGATTGGTAGACTTGATATGATTTGATATTACCTATGCAATGGGAGTTCCTGGATATGTATGTTCTTCATTGACAGGTTTGATATAGGGAGCTTGATTGTGGTTTATGGGTTGCATATTTTCTTGGCATGAGTTTACTGATGTATTGATAGCTTGGAGGTATGGATGATTGCATGTATTATCATGTGTTGTGGATGCTACTTTTGATCATGTGGGGTTTTTACAGTTGACAACAACTTGTTTGGAGCCTTTGTTATCACTTGGATTTGATGCTTGTGTTCTTGGATTGGTGCATCTTCACCTTGGCATGTTCCTTTTCTTCCATAGGTGGCACATTGGAGGATGAGAGGATTTCTTGCTTGAGATGCTAGTCACTTTGTTCTTATTGTGGGTATCTTGATGGAGCACAAGAGCATGTTGGAGATTCATGTGATTTAATGTATGGCTATGATGATGTATTTCATGTATTAATCACTTATGCAATGTATACAACAAGTGGGAGAATGTTAGGATATGGTGTTGTAAAATTATTTATTATAATGTTGTAATTAAATAACTATTTAGTTATGATGCACCTTGGTGGTGTGGTTAATCACACTAGGTAATTATTTAGGGACCACTTGATGTTGTATTGTAACATTGTATTATTATTTAATGTGTGGGAGACATGTGATAATAATTTAATATTGTGGAAAATATTAAATAAAATGAAGTCTTAGTACCCAATATTAAATAAGGGATTAGTGTTTTTGCATTCACATGGTTTGTGGTGCATGGTTTTACTTTACCACTAGTTGTATTTTGTGTGAGCTTGTTTCTATGAAAAAAAACACATGTGTAGTGGTTTGGGTTGGGCTAAGTGGTTTGGTTGTCATTATTGAGTCTTTATGAGGTGTTAGTTCTCAAAAACGCTAGTTTGAAACCACAAGAGGTTGCCAAGCTCTTGATATGTTTTAGGCTAACAAACAAGGCCAAATGGTATATTTGAACCTTCTTCTCTTCAGACTCTGCCAGACCTAGGTGGGTGCACCTATGCAAATGAGGTAGACTTAGACTATCTGTTTCCTACTTGAACAATCTATCCATAATGGAAATTGAGAGTGGAGATATGTAATCCTAATTTGGTATAAATTGTATAAGCAATATCAAGGTAAAATCTATGAATATGTTTAGATGTGAGGTTTGAAACAATTTTTGATAAAACTAAATGATGAAAATGGGTGACCAGTGCCTTGTAGGGTGAATGGAGTCAAATGAAAATCTAAGACAAAATGACTTGTATTAGCAATAACTCAAACTATTTTGGCACACTTATGTTTGTTTATAGCTTTTATAAACGTGCAGGGAAATGACTGACAAACTCTACTTGTGGATCCAATTGACACAACTAGGTTACTTATGATTTATTAAAAGGATTTTTAATCTTTACTTGAAAGAACCAATTAAATAAATCACATAGCAACAATAGATAACACCAAATTGGAGATAGAATGACAGTCCTAGCTATATGACTCTTCTTACTGGTCCAAATAACACCTCCAAATTACTATAACTGATTAAAAGGATTTTAATTCTCTAAAAGAAGCCAATTAATCACATCACACAAGAACAACAAATTGGTTTTGATAAATTGAAAATATCCTTGATATATCAACTTAAATAATAAGGAAATATTATGTTGGAGACAACCATATAACTGAATATATTTAACAAATAGTTGATACCAATATGAAGCCACATAATCAAATTTCTTTCATTTATCTCCTCAAATCTTACTTGCAACATATTCTTTTGAAATTTAAACATCATAGAAGATTTTTTACTATCTATCTATCCCTATTCACCTATATCCTTTTGTCACTATGTAACAGATTTATATATATCAAAACTTTGAAGGGATGCATCCCTTCATGAATGTCTTTTGATAATAACAACTAACAATAATTAAACATAAATAATTAGGCTCTAGTTAGCCATAAGTGAACTTTTGACAGATGGTCCAAATAATCTCATCTTTTGTGAGTATCATCATCTCCTAACGCATTCCTAACTGCTATCTCTATGTTCACCATTTTCTCATTCTACTTGCATGCTTCATCCAATGTTGAGTCTTTACCTATAGCCACTTCCAAATTCTTTTGTAGTATCAACTCGTATTCTTCAATCCATTTAGTCTTTTCCTTTTTTTCCATCATTTTCAAACAATTTTGGTATTCCTTCATTTGTGGCATTAATTAATCATTTTTCATCTCTTTGAAGTTCCTCATAGTAATCTCCATGCTTTCTTATGATCTCCTTAGCAATAGTGATAGCCTCATTATCAAGAGTATCTCTCTTTTGTATTTCCTAAAATTTCTCTTGGATTATATCACTAATTCTTTTATGATCCTGCTCTACAGCATAATTCTTTGATCGTGAGTTCCCCAAAGTTTTCTCAGCCAAACCATCAAGTTAGTCTGTCTTTTACTAATCACTGCAAAAAGTATATCAATTTTTCCTTGAGAATATACATATGATCCTTCCCACTTTTCCTTTGTTTGAGAGCTTTCTCCTTGAGTCAGCAACCTAGTGGATCCTTTCAATGTGTTTTCAATCATATCCTTTTGGCGATCATTTTCCCTAAGTATCCTTTCATTTTTTATTGTATACATTTCCTTTTCTTTGATTAGCATTTGGATCTGGGCTTTATTTAGCTTGGCAACATTGATTCCAATCTCAATTGTAGCCACAGGATTAGCTTCTCCAACTTTCTGTATCATGACATGTCCAAAATCATTTTCAGTGTCAATAATAATAGACTTCTTATCTAGTGGATACATGGCCCAGATCATAAGGGAACCTTCATCAAGGTTATACTTTGATCCTGTATACACTTTTGTCACTCCCTCAGGGCCAATCTTATGTGTAGCATTGTTATGCTTCAAGAAACTGTCAAAAACAAGGGTAGAGTTTAGATCCAATCCTGGGAAAATCATGACACCTAAATCTTCTAACAATTTTCTCCCTCTCTCTGGGGTCATATCTTTCATTTCCTTTTCTACACTTAGCTTCAAATTATTCAATAATTGATCCTCATTATTCGATGTTACATTTTCAACAGATTCTCTTATTGATTTTCCCTTATGTTTGTACAAGAAGGCTCTAAATTCTAGATATTTCACTAACTCATCATTTGCTACAAAGGATCTGTTAACCATTTTCCTTGTGTCTATATCTGAACCATCTTCAATTTTTGGTTCTCTAGGAGGAAGCTTATAATCCTTAGTTTTCAATCTAGAGATTTTATCAGTTGGACCTTAAACCCCTCATCACTGGGTGACTCCTCACTAGAAGATAACAGCACCACATCTTGTATCTATTTTATTTTTTTCTCTACTCCTTTGTTAGATTCATCAACAACCCTCTCAGCTTCTTTCTCTTCCAAATTTCTAATCAAATCATCATACTGATAAGGTATATGATTATACCCACCTAAGTTCATCTTTTTCCTAGAAAATTCAATGTATCCCTCCAGATCAAACCCTTTTCGTGGTGGAGCTTTCTTCAAACTAAAATGAAATAATTTATCCACAATCAAATCATACCCTTCCTTCGAAAATATAGTGAAATCTCCAAAGAACAAAGTGCTTGGCATGAATGCTTGTTTTCCAAAGGAGATTAAATTCATTACACCTGAGTAATCCATTTGCCTAACAATTTCCAAGTAGGCAATTCTATCAGGCACTATTTTAGGCAAGATGAATGGTGTATCTTCAAAACCATACACTCTGATCATAGTAGCATCTTCAAAGCAATACCAATCTCCCTAGTTGTGACCAATAGGTCCATTGAAATATTTGGGTCTTAGGAACCTCTTAATCTCATCAGACAATGCATAATCACAAGGATGATTAAAGAATCTGTACAATGGTTTAACAAAGTATTCTTCAAAATGTACAAAACTTGAATTGGAAAACCTGTTATCCAAAATAGTAGTCCATAACTGAATTGGTAACAATTTACCGTCCCTATCAAACTGTGTAATCCTTAACTCTTTTGGCCACATTCCCAATTCTTGTCCATAATACATTGCTATATGCATAAAAATAGAGTAATTTTTGAAATGCAGAATAGGGGATCCATTTTCTATTTTCATTAGCCCTGAATCAATTCCTTTGAAGATGTATGAAGCATAATCAAAGGGTATAGCATTGTGATACTGAACATTATCTACAATTACTACTGAGACAATTGACATAAGCTTGACAGCTTCCATCCCTAACACCTGACATACTGAGAAGTATGTATATTTCAAATAGGGCTCAAATAAGTCTACACAAAATGGAGGCCCATCATTGTCATCCAGTAGAACCAAATTTCCATCCCTTTTAGGTCTATGCAACGGTAATCTCCACCCCCTATAGGTGGTATCCATTCTCTAGCATTCTTTCTCCAAATTCTCATGCACAATAGCTTCATCACATGTGCCTTCTAGGTTAAAAACTTTGCAAATTGCGGCTTCTAACACATGTATAAAAGGTTTACCCAATGAATTATAGATAGCTTTAAATTTTGGATTGTAATGGGTAGCTAAGAGTTTTATTAATTCCACATCCACAAATATGTTTGGGACAACCATTTTTCCCAAGTTGAACTTCCAGGGATTGCATATCATCTCAAACCTATCCCTTTCATGATAGTGAAACATAAATAGTTTATATCCCCAAATTGAAGTCTGCACATCCCCTATGTGTTTGAATTTGTCCTCAAATATATCCACATCTACCCTAAGTTGTGGAGAATGTTTGGACTGAGGTCCTGAGCTAGGTAGTTGCTCGATAAGATCTTGATTCAATTTCCTTTCAGCTATTTCTGATTCATCCCTAGTCTCAATATTTTTCTTTTTCCCTTAGGATGACTACCCTCACCCTGATTTTTTCAAATTTTTGATTTCTAGAGCTCGAACCCTCCATTTTATTTTCTCAAATTGACAAAATTGAAAATAAAATTGCAAAGAATTCACAAGCTTACTTGAAAATATCTAGCTACATGAAATTCTCTAGCCCTTGTTTGTTCTCCTGTTCCTTTCGTTGCCAACTCCACAAAGTCTCCTTAATTATTCTTCTTTGGTTCAGAGTATTATCTATACAGTATGTATCCGTGCATCCATTAATGTCTAGCTCTGAGCACAAGTGTAGCAAGTTTTTTGAATTTCCCACTGTTAGATCAAATGATTATATCAGCAAGACATTTTTAAACTCTAGAAAATCTATATGTTTGAATCAAGCCAAACGTTCATTACGCACCTTATATGGTTGGGGAGACCAAATATCACTCCTACCGATGTTAAATAGTTGATTTTTGCTTCATCTTTTGATCCATATCACCTTTGAAAAAGGATTTATTAAGTCACTTAGATATCATAGTTGTCACCAAGTATCACTCTGATGAAATTTTGACCCATTTGTATTTCCATCGATAAGAGAACAGGTATTGCTAAAATATTTGAAAGTTACTCTGATGTTACAATTATCCCTAATGTATTGTCCTCCTCCTTCAAATGAATCGACAAGACTCTCTCTAATGCTACTTTCATCGGCATGACATATGGAGTTGGAAAGACATTTGAAACTCATTCTGATAGTACATGTCTCCCTGACATGTTTCTTTGTGCTTCATCGGTGAGACTGACTAGGCATCTTGCCGATGAAATTCCATCAGCATGACATGTATGCTCAGGCTAACTTGAATATCTCACTCCGAAAGCATTTTTCTTGCCGATAACTTTTTCATCGGTGAAACAATAGGATTTGTCTTCCTAAATATGTATCCTCTTAAGTTGTTGATCGATGTGACAATTTTTACCTTTCGTCGATATGCTAGAAATTCCTGAATTGAAAGGCTATAACTTATGGGTTGGAGAGACATAGACCTAGTTATGTCGATATCGATTATTTATTCAAAGGATCCTACTCAATGATGATCAAAGGGATTTTGATGTGTCAAAAGGTCAAATATCATGTGATCACTAGTGCATATGATATGTGAAAAGGATTATAGCAATTTTGTACTCAAAATGTGGCTATCTTGTGGAATTCATGAATGTAAGCCACTGAAATTTTGAAAAATTTTATAGTCCCAACATGAGGAGTGCATATGTGAAACATGGCATGGGATGTTTGGATTCATTCTTGGACACATAGATATGTATTGAGAGACTTGATGCTTCAAAGGTGTTCATTATAACTCTTGTATGGCTTTACTATTGATTAATATGATGGAGTATGGATGCTTTTGGAGGCTGGGTTTTTCCCTCTTGAGGGGTTTCCCAGGGTATATCTTGTGTCATATTTGATGGGTATGTTGTCTATTCTCTTGCATATGGATTCTAAGTACTTATTTGCATTAATATCTCTATTTTGTTATGTAGAAATTGTCATTAGATGGCTACAAGTTTCCTTACAAACTAGCCATCCTACAATCTATCCATGCGAGAGACAAAGGATACATGGACCTCTGCAACCTCTTATGGAAATTGTAAAACTCAAAAAATAGAACCCTGACCTAGAAACCTAAGAAGTACTAAATCCACAATAATGCTAGTTAAATACATTTTATTGAACCATGTGAAGGGATAATCTTACAATCCTGGAATCTAAACCAAATTTGAGGCAAGATCAAAATTGTAGGATGTTGAAGGTGAATGGTGGCAACTGGGCTTCAAATGAGCTCAAATAATGATCAACTCCTACGCAAATATAAAACAAAAAAATAGCATTCGAGATCAATTATATAGTTGCAGATTACCCACTACAATAAATGCCTACCTTAATGTGCCATGCACTTGTGAGGGCATAAATTAGGGTCTGAAAAAAAAATTGTAAAAACTCAACCTAGTTTTCAAACCATCCAAATTTTGCAGGAAAAACCAATGCGCAATCCCTATGAGATATGGTGCAGAAAGCTCATTGATCGATAACTTTTGCCGGGATTTGGGCTTTGTGGGAATTTTGTTGTCCTAAACCTTTGTGATTATTTAGATATTGTAAGCTTTGTATGCACCTTTCTTTGGTAGGCTTCCACAACTTGTGGTTCTTAAAGCCTACAGGTTTTAAAGGGTTTCAGGACTTCGACAAGGTGAGATCTCATGGGCTTTCTTAAACAATTTTTCCTTAGATAAATCCCTACAAATGATATTTTTTGCAAAACACCTGAGACTCGCAAAATGCCACAAAAAACTTCTAAATTGAAACAAGCAAGGGACCCAAAAGAATTCTAACCTAAAGGCTAACCCTAAAACTAAAAAATAAACTAAAAGAAAAAGGAGGAAGGGGTCCTTTCCTCAATGAGGCATGTGTGAATGGCACAATAGGGAGAGATATAGAGATAAAGAGGGAGAGAGAAATAGAGATGGGAGAGATATAGAAACACAGAGTCAAAGAGGGAGAGGGAGAGAGTGAGAGTTGGATAGAGAGAGATAGGAGAGAAATGGATTAAGGGAGGGAAGGAAGGAGAGAAGGATAGATAAAGAGAGGAAGATAGAGAGATAGAGATGGAGATGGAGATTTAGAGAGAGGGGGAGATTGTATGAAAGGGAGTGAGATAAAAACACAAATAAATTGTGAGAGAGATAGAAAAATATAGAAGAAGAGAAATAAAGGGACGGAGGATAGAGAAATATAGAGGGAGAGATAAAGAGATAGAGAATAATAGGGTGAGAGAAAGTGGTAGAGGGAGTGAGATGGAGAGATAAAGAGAGAGAGAAATAAAGGATTGGTGAGAGAGATAGAAAGATATAGGAGAGGGAGGTGGAGGGGGTGGAGAGAGAATATAGAGGGTGGAGAGAGAGGGAGAGGAAGAGATAAAAAGAGAAGGGGATAGAAAGAGAAATATAGTAGAGAGGGAAAGAGATATAAAGAGATAGTGAGAGATATAAAGAGTGAGGGATAGGGAGAAGGAGATAAAAAATAAAGTGTAGAAACTAAAAATTGTCCCAGGCTTGCAACTCTTAGATTCTTCATCATTTCCCCTTTCATTCTTCATAATTAAATAAATTTTAATTATTTAATTATTTTCTAAAGTCATAATTCTTCTATTAATTAAATAATTTTAATTATTTACTTAATTCATTTTTATCTTTATTCCTCCTTTGATTAATTAAATAAATTATTTATTTAATTACTCATAATTAAGTCTTCTTTTAAAATTAAATAAATTCTTATTTATTTAATTTTTTACCTTTCCATTATAATTAAATAATTATTTTTAATTATTCATTACCCTTTCCTCATAAATTAAATAAATTTTATTTATTTAATTTGGTCCACTTTCTTGAATTTTGAATTAAATCATTATTTAATTCAAAATGATTCATTTTGTCACATTCCTCTATAATTAAATAATATCTTTATTATTTAATTATTCATTGGCCACCTAGATTAAATAATTTTTATTATTTAATTTCTCCTATCACCTCTTTGTCTGTGCCAATCTTTTCTCTTGACATCTCATTTAATTTCAGCCCTTGATTGAATTATTTTATAATTCAATCTTAGCCATTCATTTCTTGTCATTGCCCTAATTTTTCCCTAAACCTAGTCCATACTACATCATTCAATCCTGGCCATTGATTAAGACATCTTATTGACATCCAATCTCAACCGTCAATCCAAATCAGACATTTCCTATAAATAAACTCTCTCATAAGACATTTGGGGGTTGTTTCTTTAAGTATTCTTATGCTATCAAAATCATTCTTGAGTCTTTCATCTATTTCTATCTATTGTCATTCATCCACATATTATGCAAGTACATGATGCTAGTGTGAGACAACAATCTTCAATATTTTGCTAGTCACTTGTCATAGGCTTATTATTGCACACCCAAATCTAAGGGAAATTATCATATTCAAGCAAAATGGAGAAGATCAATGGAGGTGAATCAATGGTAGCATGAAGATTTGGTAATATTGTTTTATGCTTTGTCTTTATGCTCATTTGTGCTTCATTGTTTATTAGGGTTTTATTTATATGCTTCATTGCATTAACCTTAGATTTTTTTCCCTAATTACATTGGTGAACCTGACATATTTTGAAAAAATTTAAGAAATTTTGAGAAATTTTGGAGTTGTATTTTTTTGTTGCAAGTTTTGTTTGCTTTTTGTTGCGGGTTTTGCATCATTTTGGGACAAAACCCTAGTTTTCAAATATTTGACCATAACTTTCAAAATTCTGCGTATATTTTCACAAAAAAAATTCTCAAGGTTTGGGACAATATCAAGAGCTTTCATTCAAAAAATCAGATTTTTGGGAGCTGTTTTTGATTTTTTATAATTTTTTGGTTATTTTTCATGAAAAATCAATTTTGAGAGAAAATTGTTGAATTTTTTAGATATTTTTACATTTCTGGAAATCTCTCTGAATTTCAATAGGGGTTTGTTCTTTATGTTTTAAATTTGGATGAAAAATTATTAGTCAAAAAATAGATCTTTTAAAATTAGGGTTTTATAAAAATTTGTGTATATCTAACAAACTATTGTAGATCTGTTCACAAAAAAATTTCTACAGATTTTGGATGATTTCAGACAGCTTCAGTCCAAAAATAAGAATTTTTGAAGCTGTTTTTTATTTTTTATAATTTTGTTATTATTTTTCATAAAAAATTAATTTCAGGTGTAAAACAGCAAATTTTTTGGATTTCTTTACATTTTTGGAAATCTCTTGAAATTTCAGTAAGGGTCTATTCTCTGTATTTTTATTTTTACTGTCAAAAATATTTCCAAAAATCAGATTTGTCTTAACTAGCTAACCCTCTAATATTAGTGATCAATTATCTTGTTAGGGTTTTGGCTTTGTTGTTGGTTTTGTGAATGTGCAGAACAAATAAACACTTAAAAGGAAAAATTTCATCAATTGGACAAAGATTTTGGAGCTAAAGAAAGTCTAGGTGCACACATTCCATCTTTCATCTCTTAATCTTGCTTGTCAACACACTTCAATTTGGGGCTTTAAAAGAACATCTAGTTTGTCACACATTTGGATTTTGGGGTTTAAAATAAATCTTGTTTGCTGTCACATCATTGAAATTGGGCTAAAATGAACCATTTCCTTCAATCACACATTTTGACTTTGGGTTAAAAAGAACAAGTGCTTGAATTGTTTTACACACATTTCATTTCTAAAGGGAAGTTAATCTCTACAAGTGTGAATTAAGTGTGTGTGTCCTCCACAACACCTCACTTGGTTCACTTTTGTCATACCCTTCTTAGGAGGCCTGCTTGGAGCACACACCCCTCCAAGGGACGACCTCAATCGAGTGTGAATCCAAAGACACGCTCCTTTGGGAGTTGAAATCTTATCACTCTAGGCTAAGCCCCAAAGAACTTTATACCTTTGGCAAGTGAAGGTGAAGGGTGGGTTACCCCTTTCTCTCGGCTTATTGGAAGGATTTTTCTTTCAAATTATACCTAGTCAACCTTGTGCAAACTAGCTTGAGACCTAATTGGCCATACCCACTTGAATAGCATTAGGCTTGTTGATGTGTATTCAAGTGTTTCTTAATCATAACATTTAATCTTGAAAGACAAACGTATCATTGTGTTTGGTGTGTGTGTTCTTGCATTTACATGTGAAATCTTGTGTTTGATATTGCCCAAGTCAAATTTCCAACAAAAAATTTCCGCATTATCCAAGTCATCCAATCTTGTCATTCCATATCATATCCTAATCATCATCATCTCTTTAATCCAATCAACATTATTTTACACCATGAAAACATTAGAAGACATAGCACAAGAGCTTGTTCACATGCTTCATGTAGCTCAAACAAGTCAATCACCTTTAACCCAACAAATCATTCAAGGAGTCCATGACATGATCCAACAACTTCAAACAAGCCAATCACCTCAAATGCAACAACTCATAGCACAATCCCAATACCTCATGTCCTCTTGTCAAATCCAACAAGCACATCATCAAGTCCAATCACCACATCAACCAATTTCACATCAATCCTATGTGTCACCTATATCATCATATCAACCTCATCCATCTACATATCATGTTTCCCCTTCATCAACCTATCACACCTCTCCTAATGTCAACTCGTATTCATATCAATCTACCTCTCAACAACCATTATCCTATTCAACCCCTCCATCATTATCACAACAACAAATCATACCACAACAAGTCCAAACACCATTCCAACCTCAACACATTCAACCACAATCCTATGTGTCACCTTCATCATCATGCCAACCTAACCCACCTATCTATCATGTCAATGCCACATCAACATATCCACCCATATCACAACAAGAATATAGGAGCCCAAGTCCACCTTGGCAACAAAATCAAGAGCCTTTAAGTCTTAATGCCACCTTTGACAAGGGAAATACCAATCTAGCTCATACACCCTATAACTTTATCATATCATCATCCAATCAAAATAAAAACCCTAAGCCAACACCTTCCACCCATCCACCTAAAAAGGATGTCACCCAAGGGCTACAAGAAAAGAATCAATTGTCACCATGTCATTCAACACATATACTTGAACATAAAAAAGAGTCCTCAAACATCATGCCAAGTCCTTCAAGTCAACCATGTCATCCACAACTCCTTGATCCTATTCAAGAGTCCTCCCCACTAAGTCCAAGTCACCCTTTGTCATGCTCCTATGTTGTTGACCATCTAGAACATGTCGAGCTTATTCAAGATTCATTACCTTCCACTTCCATTCAAGCAACCCAAGAGGTATTTCAAGAGCCTAATCCTAAGCATGTCGAAACATCAAGCCCTAGTCCTAATCAAGGTCAAATCACTTTCATCCAACCTATCCATAACCTATATATTTTCTATGATCAAGATGATATCCATAATGATGAAGATCCTATCCCTGAGCAACTTGATCCTATACCCATCCATGAACAAGATATTCCAAATGCACCTTCACCTAGTCCTATCCATGATCCATCAACATCCACTTCCAATGATGATACATATGCCTCCCAAGCACACATAGAAGGTCAAACAAATACCTTGGATCTAAGTGAACACAATGCTAATAAAGATCCTAATGATCCTCCATCACCCACTATCAACCCCATTGCAAGTCCTCCATCATATCTTATTGGTCTTTCCACCCTCATTCACGAATGTTCCTCCTTAGAACAACAACAACCATTAGCTTTCCTTGCGTCATTTTCTCCATCCAATAAGGAACTCGTGTCTAGTGTTCCACCTACACCTAGTCCCATTTTCCATTGCATACCCCAAGGACACCAATCTCAAGATGTTGGTACTTCCTCCATGTATCCTAAGACCACCTCCTTCCATCATAAATCCTATCATATGCCTAAAACATATGTTTCCATACCTTCATCATCCTACAAATTTCAAAAGCATGTGACTATACACCTTCCACCATCCAATTTTCCACCATTACTTCCAACTCCTAATATCCCTCCATCCACTTTACCTCCATTACTCCCAAAACCTAATATCCCTACCATCCAATACTTTTATCCATTTATCCATAAATACCCTAACATTCCTAATCATGACCAAGTAATGCACACATTGTCTAAACATGAAGCTTTCACTCATTCCACCTATCCCATGGGATTTAAAAGAAAAAAATTCAATACCTCTACCTATAAAGTAAAAAATCCTAAAAATCCTTATGCCTTAGGGAATCAAGGCAAAGAGTCAAAGCAAAATACAGTCAAAAAGTTATATAAGCCCATACCTCCAAAAGAAAAGTCTAAAAACAAAATGGTTTGGGTACCTAAGAAAAAGGAAATCAAGTCAAACAAGGCATCCACATCCCAAAAATTCCAACCACCCCCTTCCATCCAAAATACACGTTCCATTCAAAAATCTCAAATTCCTAAAACCCACAAGCAAAATAAAAATCATAAAAATACTAAGTCTGTGTTGGTACTTAAAGTACTTTGTCCACCATCTCCATTGCTTCCTACACCCCATCCACATCAACAGCTTCAATGTTTATCATAGTGTGTGCAACCATTGGTCATGATTCCATTCCCACATACGTCTATCTTTCCATCCCCCATCCACTATCCTACATATCTTCCCCATCACATGCCTATGGTCCATGCTTTTGGCTAAGCCTCCCCATTCATCTTTTTGCATAAGTCCCATATAATCCACCATCTTCCCTACATAATCCGCATCATAATCTATATCATAATCCATCATCTACCTACTCCATCTCCCTTTCATGTCATCCATTACCAACATCTATGAGCATAATGACATTTGACATGGTCCATGAAATGACATCCAACTTATCATTTTCATGTCATATCATTTCCATCCTACCTACCATCTTTAGCCATCATGCATACCTATCATATTGAGTCCACTTATCTCCTTTTGATCTTGATGAAGACATAGGGGGGGAAATGTTGAAACATGCTTTGGATGTCTCTTGACATACCTCATCCTTCCAAACAAGCCTATCATTATCCTATTGTCATAAGCTTTGCCATGAAAAATCCTAAGTATTGTACCTCGAATGGGGCATGTTATTCCTATGCGACATAGTCTTTGGAGATCATATCCTTGCTCTCTTATGATGCATACATCCTTTCCATCCATCCATCTATAATGGGCCTTTTATCCCTTATCCTATCACCCACCCTTGCGCCTAGACTTTTTTTTCCCCTTGTCATTGGTATCTAGCACAAAGGCCACCCAAATTTTCATCCATTGACACATCAAAACATTTCAAAAATCCAAAAAAATCAAAACATTTCAAAAAGACAAAAAAAATCATAACATGTCAAAAATCCAAAAAAATATAAACGTCAAAAATCCAAAAAAAAACAAAATATCCGAAAATCACAAAAACATCCAAATAACTCTCAAAAATCCCAAAATCATGAGTCAACATTCATCACGTCAGTCAAATTAAGCAAACATAGTCGCATTGATCCAATAAGTCAGACAATGTCAATCTCCTCACACAAAGTCAACTTTAGTCAAACATAGTCACACTTAAACACAAGACAGTCATGGAAACATCCACATTCAAATCATGATCCAATAGACATTATAGTCCAATAATTCATTAAGTTAAACTCAGACAACATAGTCCAGTCAATCATCTAGTCACATTAGTCAAATTGCCAAAACAATGTCAATTTCGTCACTCTTTGGTCCTCTCCAAGATGTATCCTTGGACTTGGACCTCGTCAAAATCTCATTTGTCTTTTCAGGATGTGTCCTTCCTGACCTAAGGCACCATCAAACTGTCAAATTGTTAAAACCATCATACAAACAATCTTTGACAAGCAAATATTCACAAACACATTGAATGGCTATTGATTTTTCTGGTCTATTTTGTCTATTTTGTCGATTTTTGCTAGTTTGTTTTGTCTCTAGGTCATGTTACTAGCTACCTCGAGGATATTTGATAAAGGATTTAGAGGTGCAATAACGTCTCATGACCTATTTTTATTTTTCTTTGACTATTGTCTGTGGATTGTCTTGGAAAAAAGAATGGGGCAACTTGGCCCTTAGTATGAGCTAGGACATTCCTTGTCTATGACTATCTATTTTGCAAGTTGATGACCTTGCACACCTTGGTCTATGTCATACCATGGTGTTTTTTGTCCATTTGTGTCATTTTACCGCCCAATGATGATTAATGCAGAGTCTTGTCTGGCAAAATATGCATCTTTAAAGTTGTCTCCACTAACAAACATATCCTCCACACTAACATTGCTTCTATGCCGCTTATCTATTTTCCTCTTATCCATTTTGAGAGCATACCTATATTCTTTCAACCTGCCTATCCTCTCGAGGGGGCATCATCATCCCACTCTTATTTTATCATCATCCTATATTTCTATCATCATCCATTTTCCTCTATCCACACTTTAGCTTATTTGAAATGATGTTACTCGACACAAATCTCATCATCTCAAAGAGGGGCAAAATGTAGACACTAAAAATTGTCCCAGGCTTGCGACTCTTAGATTCTTCATCATTTCCCCTTTCATTCTTCATAATTAAATAAATTTTAATTATTTAATTATGTTCTAAAGTCATAATTCTTCTATTAATTAAATAATTTTAATTATTTAATTAATTCATTTTTTATCTTTATTCCTCCTTGATTAATTAAATAAATTTTATTTATTTAATTACATCACTAATTAAGTCCTCTTCTTTTTAAAATTAAATAAATTCTTATTTATTTAATTTTTGTCCACTTTCCATTATAATTAAATAATTATTTTTAATCATTTAATTATTCATTAGCCCTTTCCCTCATAAATTAAATAAATTTTATTTAGTTAATTTGGTCCACTCTCTCAAATTTTGAATTAAATCATTATTTAATTCAAAATGATTCATTTTGTCACATTCCTCTATAATTAAATAATATCTTTATTATTTAATTATTCATTGGCCACCTAGATTAAATAATTTTTATTATTTAATTTCTCCTATCACATCTTTGTCTATGCCAATCTTATCTCTTGACATTTCATTTAATTTCAGCCCTTGATTGAATTATTTTATAATTCAATCTTTGCCATTCATTTCTTGTCATTGCCCTAATTTTTCCCTAAACATATTCCATATTACATCATTCAATCTTGGCCATTGATTAAGACATCTTATTGACATCCAATCTCAACCGTCAATCCAAATCAGACATTTCCTATAAATAAACTCTCTCATAAGCCATTTGGGGGTTTGTTTCTTCAAGTATGCTTATGTTGGAAAAATCATTCTTGAGTCTTTCATCCATTTCTATCTATTGTCATTCATCCACACATATTATGCAAGTACATGATACTAGTGTGAGACAACAATCTTCAATATTTTTCTATTCACTTGTCATAGGCTTATTATGCACACCCAAATCTAAGGGAAATTATCATATTCAAGCAAAATGGAGAAGAGCAATGGAGGTGAATCAATGGTAGCATGAAGATTTGGTAATATTTTTTTATGCTTTGTCTTTATGCTCATTTGTTATTCATTGTTTATTAGGGTTTGATTTATATGCTTATTGCATTAACCTTATATTTTTTCCTTGATTACATAAAGAATGAGAGTGAGAGATAGAGAGGAGGGAGAGATGGAGAGGGGGAGAGGGATAAATATAAAGGGGGGAGATATAGAGAGAGATAGAAGGGAAGAGGGATATATACAAAGAGGGGGAGGGAGAGTGATAGATAGAGGGAGAGGGAGAGAGATAAAGAGATAGAGGGAGAGGGAGAGATAGGGGGGGAGTGATTCATAGAGATAGTGAAAAAGATATATATATATATATATATATATATAACTCGATATATGGACAAGGAGAGATAAAAAAATAAAAAAGAGTGAGAGTGAGATAAATAAAGGGAGAGATAGAGGGAGAGGGAGGGGAGAGATAGGGAAATAGGGATATAGAGAGAGGGGGTAAGAGACATATAAAGAGATAGTGAGAGAGAGAGAGAGAAAGATAAAAGGAGAGGGTGAGATATAGAGATAAATAAGAGGGATAAGGGGATAGATATATAGAGATAGTGAGATATATAAATGGATACATGGAGGAGAGATAGAGAGGAGGGAAGATATAGAGATAGAAAGGGAGAGGGAAAGAGAGATGGGATAGAGATACTGTGAGGGAGATATAGAGAGATAGATTCAAAGGGGAGGGAGAGAGGGGGAGGATAGAAAGATAGAGATAAAGGGAGATAAATATAGAGAGAGGGGGAGTGAAAAAAGGAGAGAGACAGAGAGACAAAGAGAGACAAAGAGTGAGAGAGAGGGAGGATAGAGAAATATAAAGAGAGGGAGAGATAAAGAGGGAGAGATAAAGAGGGAGAGATAGAGATGGAGAGAGATGGAGAGATAAAGAGTGAGGAGAGAAATATAAAGAAATGGTGAGAGATAAAATGAGATATGAGAGGGAGAGGGGGAGAGAGAGAGATAGAAATGTAGAGAGGAATGGAGGGGGAGAGAGTGTATAGGAGAAAGGGGGATGGAGAGATATAAAGATAGAGGTTTTGTATAGAGAGATAGAGAAAGAGGGAGAGTAGAGGAGAGGGAGAGAGATAAGTATATAGTGGGAGATATAAAAGGATAGAGGGAGAGGGAGAGGCATATAGAGATAGTGAGAGATAGATATATAAAGAGATAGAGGGGGGAGAGATAGAGAAATAGAGAGTGAGTGAGTAATAGAGATATAGACAACGAGGGAGGGAAAGGGAGAGGGATAAATATAGATAAAGAGAGATGGGAGATATATATATATATATAGAGAGAGAGAGAGAGAGCGAGTGGGGAAGAGAAAGAGGGAGAGAAATAAAAAGAGATAAGAGAGAGGGAGAGATGTTGAAAGAGAGACAAATAGAGAGGGTCAAATAGAGAGAAAGGAAGAGATAGAGGAGTAAAATAGATACAAAGCGAGAGAGATGAGTGTTTAATTTAAGAAATAGGATTTGTATTTTTTATTTTATAAAATATTACATCTCATGCTCTACAAAATGCAATTGCATTTTTTGGAACATGAAATGCATCATATTACATGTTCCATAAAATGTTCTCACATTTTGTGGAACATGAAGCACACTCGTGTTTTGTGAAACATGAAATGTGTTTGTGTTTTGAAAAATATGAAACTCACTCGTGTTTTGTGTTTCACAAAATACACTTGCATTTTGTGTAACATTTTGTCAAAAATTTCTTGCCCTCTTTTCTTTGGAATAGGTTTGGATAGCAAGCCTAAAGGCTTGGATTGTTAATTTACCTCCATTTCACTCGTTTTTGACCTTCAATGGAGTTTATCAACTTGCACGTCATTAGGTTTACACATTGTATAATGATATTTAGTAAAATTACCACCAAAATTTTACACGTCTTCTTAGCTTTCTAACCATATAATGTTTTTTATATTTGAAATACATTGTATTTATTTTTAATTTCTTTTACTAATGTTTTTATATTCCTTAAATACATGTCTTTATTTTTCCTTATAACTTTTGATATGCTTATCAAAATTTCTATATATATATATATATATATATATATACTCTACACTACACTTCTTTCACACATTTGAAAAAATGAATTTTTTTTTTAAAAGGGGTAAAAACTTTATTGAATATCAGAAAACAACATTACAAAGGAAGCAAAGGACCGAGGTCCCAAGGAGAAACAAGCACAATCGGACCAAACTAAGAAAAAATAGCCAACACCATCATCTATCACCATTCCCAGCCCTATCTTCAGTAAGAATACTCGTTAAATCAGGACGGAGCTCCTGAGGAATCAACTCCCACTCCTCAATTCTCCATCCCTCAGCATGCTCAGAAGCCCATTTTGCCAAACAATCAGCTGCCCTATTCCACTCCCGTGGAATATGGACAAAAGTCACAGTTTCCATCAAAGAACTAACGCGAAGAATTTGTTGCACAACCCTAGCCAATTGCCAGCTGACATCTGCCACTTTTTGCTCAATAAGCAAATTGATCAATATCTGGGAATCAGATTCACAAACAATCCTTCTCCAGCCCAAAGCATGCGCTCTCTCGAGAGCGTCAAGAATAGCCAATCCTTCCACAAGGTTGATGGTATGCGTCCCTTCATAGATCGAAAAGAGAAAGATCACCGAGCCCAAAGAGTCCCTACCAATCCCCCCAATACCAGCAGATCCCGGATTGCCCCTGGAAGATCCATCAGTATTGATCTTCAACACACCGCAAGGAGGAAGTTGCCATTTGCCATCCCTATCAATTTTTTGCTTCTCACGCCGTCTTTGCCGAGCCCTTGCCAAAGCCAAAGACGACCCCTGAATCCCCAAATTCTCCACCAACTCTGTATCCCTTTTCACCAAAGGGAATTCCACTTCACACCTGGCTCCCACAGTTTCTTGAACCATGCCCAATAATCTCTGCCAAATTTGTTGCACCAGCCTCCGCTCTCCTCGAAATATCCTTCGATTGCGTTCCAACCAAATCTGCCACAGTAAGAAGATAGGCCCCACAAACCACACGTCCTGCAAAAAGGAGGCCACAGAAGGGGGCCGACCCATCCCCTGCCAAAAATCAATCAAGGAGGAAGCATGAACACAAGGAGTTTTCCAAACACCCCACCAAAAATGCCAGAGTTGGAGGGCAAAAGAGCAACGGAAAAACAAGTGAGTAGAGTCCTCCTCATTAGCCCCACACATAACACAAACAGAAGGACCATGGAAACCTCTCTTCTGAATGTTATCCCAAGTCAGACACTTATTCCAGGCCAACATCCAAACAAAACAATTACATTTTGGCCAAGAAAGCTTGTTCCAGACCTTCTTCCACCACTGAATTTCAGGCCCAGCCCACCTATGAGACAATAACACACTATAACCAGAGGCTACAGTATAGGTCCCCCTAGGATTAGGGGACCAAAGTAAAAAATGTATTTTCAATTATTATTGTGGAAGTTAATTGACACCCACACTCAATGATGCAATTTCAAGATGCATCCACAAAAATCATTAAAAAAATACTTTCATAAAAAAATTACATAAAAATATACAACTTATAGTACTCACTCTTAACTATGGTTCTACCAATCGGTTTTTAAAAATATGATTGCAAAAAAAAGAATAGAGAGGTGCACACCAAACACTATGATATTTTAGAGAAAAATAGAACTGATTTTGTGTGGGTGCAACATTTCATCCTCTTTAATCATAATTACTTTTTAAAAAATTAGTGGTTTAGAAACTAGATTTAGAGTACTACAGTTCTTGTTATTGTTGTATCTTCAAATTTTGAGTACATGATGAGGGTGCTAACCCGAGACACAAAATATCACACACAAAAAAAAGAGAATATTATTTTATTCAAAATAATGGAATGCTTACATGCAAAGGATCCCCAAATCCTTGAGTTCTGCAATACATGCCCTTACAGAAAATTACAGAAGTTCCCTTTTCTAAATATGCACTCTTTCCCCCAAAAACCTACCCAAAAATCAGAAACTAGCCCATAAATATATCCTTTTCGGTTTGGAGCCAAAAACAACATTTGAATTATGAGTTTTAGCGGTTTGGTGCCGAAAATTACAATTTGAAATTCAAATTTTAAAACCACATTCAAAAATTAGCACTTTTTTTAAAATGCACCAACTTCCAGAAGCCATAACTTTTGATCTGGGACTTTGTTTGATGAACCATTTGAATCGTTGGAAAGGTATCGAAGTGAAGAACCCGCTTAGAATCCACTTTGTCGGTTTCGACAACTTCTGGGCTTGTACGGGACTGTTTAGTGCCTCAAACTAGACTCGGAATATTTTTCAAGGCAAAAAGAAGAAACTAGAACTTGAATAACTTTCAAACCGGGAATGATCTTGACCTAATTCTTTCACCAAAGTGCTTATTTTTCTGTCTTGAAGCTTCCCTTAAATTTGTGCCTCCTCACGCCTTCAAATTCACACCTGCTAAAAATAGTAGTTAAGCAAAAAAAGCAGAAAAGCAGTTCTAAAATTTGGGAATTCTTATTCGACAAAAAGGGTATCCAAAAATGCAAAAAGATCTACAAAAAGCTAAAAGAAAGTAAAGATGTTTTTGGGTGATGCAAAATTTCCCTTACACCACTAGATGCTCTTGCATCAAACACCTAGAGTAATTTGAGAAGTGACCCCGTCACATCTCAGATGGTTGAGGAAAACCCAAATGGTCAACCTCTGCCTTAAACAGCCGAGATGAATCTTCCACAAGTCTTCCTCTCCACTTCACCAGATATTCTTCATACTGCCTATTTGTGGTTCTCCTTCCCACATGACTATCCAGGATTGCTTCAATCTCCTTCTCCGAAGTAGGTGTTGGAATGCCACACTGTTCCATTTTTGGTACTTCCTCTGCACCACCTTCATGATACTCTGTCAAATCTAAAATGTTGAATATAGGGGGAAATGTTGACTCCATCCGACAACTCTACCTCATATGCCTTCCCTGAATCATGCCTCTTCAAAATATTACAGGGACCAAACTTCTTCATTTTCAATTTGTTATAGGTTCCCACTGGAAACCTTTCTTTCCTCAAGTGGACCATCACTTCATCACCAATCTGAAATTCCTTATTCCTCCTCTTTTGATCTTCCTTAGCCTTATATTGCATATTCATCTTGTTAATATGTTCTCTTACCCTCACATGTATATTCTTGATGTGCTCTGCAAAGTATTTGGCTTTGGCACTTATCTTCTTCTCTTGGTCCATCTTTCTCAATTCTGGGGCGGTCCTGAGACTGCCTCCATACATAATTTGGAATGGTGATCTACCAATGCTTCTATTAACAAAATTGTTAAGAAAATCTTGCCTAGGGTAATATCATCAAGTCCCATCCCTTGGTTTATCTCTACCAAGTACTTTAGTAGGTTGCATCTTAGCTACCTCTTTTCACAACTCCCACGCATCAGTCTATGGATGGTGTGCAAAACTGAACTTCAACTCTGTCCTCAATTTCTTCCACAAGGTCCTCCAAAAGTACCCAATAAATTTGGTGTCACAATCTAAGACTATACTCTTTGGCAGACCATGTAGCCTCACCACCTCTCTGAAGAACAAGTCAGCAATATGGACTGCATCATGGGTCTTCTGACATGGGATGAAATGTGCCATCTTCGAAAACTTGTCAACTACCACAAATACTGAATCATTCCCTCTTTGTGTCCTTGGCAAACCAAGAACAAAGTCCATACTTATATCCTCCCACGGGCTTGGTACGTGTGTACGAGCATAACCTCAGATTCTCGTCACCTTTAGCCATCCTGGACATACCTCGCAACTCAGACAAACCTCTTCACATCCCAAGTGGATAACTGAGGCCTATAATAATGCTCTCAATCGTGATAATGGAAATAGTCTTATCCTGACCAAAATGTCCTGCCATTCCTCTACTGTGCTTCTCCTTTATCAGGTTCTCCCTCATGGAACTCCTTGGAATACACAATTGGCTTCCTTTAAACAACATGTCATCCTAGATTATGAAATCCAACCACCTTGTCCTATCAACTGTAATAGGCTCCTTGCAAGCTTTCCAAGCCTCTGCAAAATTAGGATCCTCAAGGTACAATGTCTTGAGTTCATCAAATCCCAACCACTTCAATCAGAGATCTTCGCCAACAGTTTGCCTCCCTACTCTAAGTCATTCCGCAACCCTATTCAACCTCCCACAATCTATGTTTTTAAAACAAAGGTAACTCATAGTAAATTCTACCCATTTCATATGCCTCGATTTAATTTTCCCACTATTCAAAATCGGTAATGTTTGATGATCAATATACAAATTCCTTCGGCAATAGATAATGCCTCCATTTCTTTAATGCTTGAACTAATGCATAAAATTACTGATCATATACAGAGTACTTTCTCTTTGCATCATTTAACTTTTCACTGAAATAGGCAATGGGCTTACCTTCTTGGCTTAACATTGTTCCAGTGGCACAACCACTGGCATCACAATCCACCTGAAACACCTTATTGAAATCTGGGAGGGATAAAATAGGTTGTTATGTCACCTTCTACTTCAACAAGTCAAAACTCTTTTATGCTCCTATGCTCCACTTGAACGCTTTCTTATCCCCTCTCATTACTTTTGTCAGGGATGCACAAATACTACTAAAGTTCTTAATAAACTTTCTATAAAAACTAGCCAAACCATGGAATGACCTCACCTCAGTGGCAGCGCTTGGGATAGGCTATTCCAGAATAGCCTTCACCTTCTATGGGTCCATTTCTAGGCCCTCTGCTGAGACAAAAAACCCCAAGTACACTAACTCCTTTTTTTAAAAACTACACTTTTTCAAATTTATCAACAGTTTCTCCTCTCTCAACTTCTCAAAAACTCTATGAATATGCATTAAATGCTCATCCAAGGTCTTACTGAAAATCAAAATATCATCTAAATACACAATAACAAAACTTCCTAGAAACTCTTTCAGTACCTCGTTCATGAGCCGCATGAATGTACTCGGTGCATTGGTTAGCCCAAAAGGCATGACTAACCACTCATACAGGCCCTCTTTGGTCTTGAAGGAGGACTTCCATTCATCTCCTTCTCGAATCCAGATCTAGTGATATCCACTCTTCAGATCTATCTTTGTGAAGTACTGAGCTCCACTCAAACAATCCATCAGGTCATCCATCCTTGGTAGGGGAAATTTGTACTTGATTGTTATCTTGTTTATGGCCTGGGATTCTGTACACATCCTCCACTCCCCATCCTTCTTCAGTGCTAGTACTGTAGGTACTACACATGGACTCGGACTCTCTTGAATCAATCCCTTTCTCAACAGCTCTTGAACTTGTCTGTTCAACTCCTCATTTTCTGCAGGAGTCATTCTGTGAGTTTCCTTATTTGGAAAACTGGCTCCAGGGATCAACTCAATCTGATGAATAATATTCCTCACTGGTCCCTTAGGTACGTTATTAGAAACAATATCCTGAAATTCACTCAATAATCCAGAAACTTCTACTGGCACCTTCTCACTATATTCCTTATCCATTCTAGGAATCAATGCATAACACATACGCTTATGCTTCATGCCTTCTAAAAATTTCCTTACATCAACAAAACAAATTCTAGCACTATTGCATACCTTTTCTTTGGCCTTCTTATGGGGTTTCAACTTATGGCAGAATCCATCCTTCGTCAGGGAATAAGTGTTTGCATGGTCATCATGTATAGCTCGTCTTTCGTACTACCACGGCCTCTCCAACATATGACATGCATACATGGGGATGATATCACAGAGTACCTCATCATGATAGCTTCTGATCTTGAACATCACCAAGCACTGCTCATTGACCAAAACTTTGTGGTCTTTCTACAACCAGGCAATCCAATATGGATGTGGATGTCTTTCCCTCTTCAACTTCAACTTTGTAACCATCTCTTCTGACACTAGATTATCAGTGCTCCCACTATCAATAATGACATCATAGAATTTGTCTTCACACTTGCACCTTGTGTGGAACAGATTCTTCCTCTGTTCTAGCTCCTTCTCTTCAGTCACCAGGGCTCTTCTAACCACTAGGGCTTCTCCCCTTTCAGTATCATCTGAATGCTCGATTTGAGCCTCCTCATCTGCATGTACAACCCTTGCATGACCTTCCATCTTTCTGTTTGTCCTTCCTTGGTGTTGTGGACATTCTTAGGCTTGATGCCCTTCTTCACCACACTGGAAACAAGTTCCCCTAAAACCACCTCTTTCAGGTCCTTGTCCAGATCTTCCTCATCCTCTACCTCTTTGATCACCACTGTTTTGATCATGATGGCAGTAGAAGTTATCATTCTTTTGGCTTCGGCTGGTACCCACATCTTCATTTTTATTCCCATTCTCATTTCGGCTTCCAAAAGATCTTCCACTACCCCTTTCGCTTTGACCTCCTCGTCCTTTTTGCTTGTTGTCAAATCTTTTATTCAGCTTCTCTTCAATTCTCATAGCAAACTAGTATGCATCCTCAATGGTAGTCATTCTGACCAGGCTTAGCTCCTCTTGAATGCTTGGTCGTAACCCATTAAGATAATGGGCTACCTTCTCCTTGTTGGCCTCTGCATGACCTGTTCAGATGATCATCTTGTGAAAATATTTTATGTATTCTTTCACAAATATGTTTCCTTACTTCAACCCTTGCAATTTTTTCTATAGATCTAACTCGTAATCCACTGGTATGAACTGCTTCTTCAGTTTCTCCACCACGTGATCCCATTTGGTGATCTTTCCTTTTCCTCTCTTATTTCTTTCCAACTAGACCTCTTTCCACCAGATATTGGTGTGGCCCTTCAGTTTTGTTTTTGCAAACTTGACCCAATCTGGATTCTCTATCTCTTCATACTCAAAATATTCCTACATTTCGTTAATCCAATCGATTAACTCTTTCGAGTTCAAATTTCCAAAATAACTAGGAACTTCAATTTTGGGTCTCTTTCCTATCTTGGAAATAGCCCTTAATAGCCTATCTTGATGTCGATCTTCTTCTTCTTTTGTCTCATCCTCAGTTGGATCTTCAAGCTCTTCTTCATTCTCACTCTCTTCCCCTCTTCTCGGGTTAACTCTTCTCAACTCTACCTGCAATGCATCAATTTGTCTTTGGAGGGCTCTAAAACCATTGGCCGCTAATGGATCTCTTCCACCAGCATTTATGGCACCTCTGGCACCACCATGCCTACCATGCATCAGCCTTGGAGGCATCTTGAATATATCAAACCTACAATCACGGTCCTGGTGTGAACTACCTCATGATCGGTGATTTGTCCACATGCTCAAGAAAACCCGCTCTGATACCACCTAACGAGGGTGCTAACCCAAGACACAAAAATAAGAGAATATTATTGTATTTAGAATAATTAAATGATTATATGTAGAGGATCCCCAAATCCTCGAGTTCTGCAATACATGCCCTTACAGAAAATTACAGAAGTTCCCTTTTCTCAGTATGCACTCTTTCTTCCAAAAAGCTGCCCAAAAATCAGAAACTAGCCCATAAATATCTCCTTTTTGGTTTGGAGCCAAAAAAAGCATTCGAATTATGAGTTTTAGCGGTTTGGCACCGAAAATTGCAATTTGAAATTCAAATTTTAAAACCACATTCAAAAATTAGCACATTTTTTAAAATGCACCAACTTCTAGAAGCCATAACTTTTGATCTAGGACTCTGTTTGACAAACCGTTTGAACCGTTGGAAAGGTCTCAAAGTGAAGAACATGCTAAGAATACACATGACTCTCTAGGGGAGAGGAGCCTATACGTGTACATCCAATTTTCTATGGTCTACATTAACAAAACAACCATATTTATATGACTGAATAGATGAAGCACAACCAATGTCTGTGTATATAAATATATATGTATACAATACATATATGTATATATGTATGTGTACATATATGTACATGTGTATGTATATGTGTATATACATAAACATATATGTATATAGAATTGCTTACATGCATTATTTTGCTTACCAAGAATAGATTTATGTCTCTATTGCTTAGTTGACTGAATTGATGAAGCAGAACCTATATGTATATTTGTATGTGTATGGTTTATGTATATGTATATGTGGATGTGGATGTGTATGCGTATGTGTATAAAATTGCTTACATGCAAAACCTATGAAAAAGAAAACCATAAATTTATCTATGGCATCAAAACAACCAACAATATTATTTGTTACTGCAATGAAAAATTGCAGCATTGCTTATATGCATTCATTTGAAAAATAGAACACCCCCAAATTTATCTATGGCACAGAAACAGCATACAATGTTATGTATATGTATATGTGTATGTGTGTGTATGTGTATATATATTTATATGTATACATTTATGTATATTTGTGTATACATGTATATATATTTACATATACATATATGTATATATATGTGCATATGTATATAGAATTGCCTACATGCAGAACCTATGAAAAAGAGAACCCCAGGTTTATGAATGGCATCAAAACAACCAACTATATTGTTTGTTAGTGAAATGAAAATTTGCAGCATTGCTTACATGCATTCATTTGCATGATTGAATTGAATCACAACAGAATAATATATATGCATTCATTTACATTGAATTGAAGATGAAGCATGACCTATGAAAAAGAAAACACCACCAAATTCATCAATGGCACCTAAAAAAGATAGAATAGTTGCATGTTTGAATTGTATATGTATATGTATATGTCTATGTCTATGTCTATGTATACGTATATACATATACATATACATATATATACATATGTATAAGTCTATGTATATGAATATGTATATACATATGTATATATATATATATGTATGTATATGTATCTGTAGATATATATAGATACATATACATATATGTATGTATACATATACATATGCATAAAGATATACATATATGTATGTATATGTATATACATATATGTATGTATACATATACATATGCATAAAGATATACATATATGTATATTTAACAATAGAAAGAAGATGCTTGTAACGTTCACTAACTGGCATCCATCAATCTCTTAATTGGAGTCCGAGCATCGCAGGTTGTGGATTGAGGTTTCAAGATTGCAAACAATGAACCAAGTAGGTTCTGGCGTTCAAGTGAAGAAAAAACGAGGACTTGTTAGAATGAAAGGTTGTAAAGATGGTGACAAGAGCGAGGCACTGGGAGCATTGAATGCAGGTTGGCTCAGAAAATATGTATGTATATGTGTATACATATGCATATGTATATAAATATGTATACACATGTATATGTATATGTATATGTATGCATATACACATATGTATATGTATATGTATATGTATGCATATGTATATACATATGTATATGGATATGTATATACATATGTATATACGTATACATATACATATACATATGTATATATGTATAGGTTGGTTGGAAAAATATTGCGAGGTGGCATGGAGCTAAGGAGAGGAGACTTGCATTCAACATGACAGTCGAGAAGTATAGGAAGTGGCAGCGAGTGATAAATCCGACGCAATGGATTATTAGGGTAGTGGATTGAGAGAAGTTGATGTTGAAAGGATGTCAACTTCGGACGTCGTGCCATGCAGGAAGTGGTACCCAAGGTGCCTACGTCTCGGTTGACGGGTCATTTTTTTGATTTGTAAAACGCATGGACAAATATCACCCTCCCATGTGGCAAAATGAAGGCAAAAAAGGAATAGAAAATGACAAAATGTCAATGAAGAAGCAAACATTGCAAATCAAAATAGTGACACATTGCAAATTACATAGAACACACACTGCAATATGATCATAATACATTGCAAATCAAAAAAATAACGATGCATCTATAATTATCATAGATTTAAAATTGTCAACGAAGAAGCATACATTGCAAATCAAAACAATAACACACATTGCAAATTACATACAACACTTTTTGGAATTTGATCAGATTACTTCACAAACCAAAACAATAACGGTCAATCTGTACTTATCAAAAAATTACAACTGTCCACAATTTTGGTGCATTTGTAAATATCAAAACTTCTAAAGTGTATGAAACTTGAATTGCATGTGAAAACCAAAAAAGGTAGCATCTAGTTGTTACTATTGTGAAATGGATCTT
>VDFB02373365.1:38463749-38531042 GCA_007258455.2 Sequoia sempervirens
TTATTAGATTCAAGTTCCTCTAAAGTATCATCATCATAGGGTATATTATCAACATATTTAAGGGGAAGTAAACAATTTGTAGTAGGATCATCTGGGAATGGAGATATATGAGGGTCTCCAAAAATCTACCAAATCTTGGTCCAAAGTGTGTGTGGGAACTCTGATGTAACCCCTTAAAAATTCATGATTCCATTCCCTACTTTGCCAATTTTAGTTAGTTTCAAGCATTTGGATTTAGGTTTTTTCTCATTCATATTTCCTGGGGTTTTACCATCAAAATCTCACCTAAGAAACCCATAGGGAAAATCCCTTGTTAAGGCTCTAATTCATCGTTGACCTTCTACTACCCATTTTCGATCATCTTAAAACATCTTGAGTCATTAACGCTCATGGAGTAACTGATCCCTCACCCTAGGTTTGACATTCTTATATTTTTTAAGGTTTATCAATTAACCTTATTTGGCCTTTACATCCTTTGAAAATTTTATGTTTTATTTCCTTGAGGCATTTTATACATCCTCCTAGATGGTCACCATCTTAAAACAACTTGCGAGCACGTGCTAAATTGTTTTCACTTAAGTTCTATCCATCGCTTCCCTTTATCACTCATTGAAATGAATTTTGAAATGTAAATTCAAATTGGTGATGAGTGATGAGTAGCATTTATTTGGTTTTTCTCATTGCAGATGGTTTTTTGAAAACTAACTTGCATCATTGACTAGTAATGGGAAACATTTCTCTTGTTTTCACACACTGTGGATAGGTCAAGTGGGTTTGAAGTTTCACATTAGCGATGTATGATTTGTGGGTTGTTGTTGTTTTCACTGGCTTCTTTCATATCACTAATTTCTCATGAATTTCATGATGAGAACTAGCAATGTGCAATGAACCCTAGTGCTTATTGTATCTTCTCTTATTGCTCATCATGGATTTTCTTTGAGTTTTGAGTTTCAAATGGGTGATGAGCAGTGACCCCTTTGATTTTTCTTCCATCACTCAATGTGGATGGTTGTGTGATTTTCTTGTTCAAATTGGTGATGAGCGATGAAAATATTTTTTCAAGGTTTTCTTTTGCTGATCCGAAGTGTTCTCATGAGCGACATCTCTAGTGCCTTAGATTTTCATGCAGGTGCATGTGGAAAAATATGGTTTCATACAAGGGAAAAAAACTGAGAAGGGGGTGAATCAGTTGTCACATAAATTCAAAATTTTTCCAACTTATTAACCTTATTCTTAGATCTGATTATTAACCATGAAAACATAAATCATCAACACATCAGAAATACACATAACACCAATATTTTTTTCGTGGAAACCTTGTTAGGGGGAAAACCATGGTGGAGGCTAGTCCACAAGATTATACCCTATTAAAATTATAATGAAAATGAAATATGGGGAATTCACATGCATTTAAGGACACTTCCTAGAGCTCACTGCTTAATTACAAAGGAAGACACACTGTGTTACAAAGAGATTCAAATTACAGCCATCCAGATTTGAACTGAGAAAATAGCATCTGCTAATGCCTAATTACAATTCTAATTAAGCACATGAACACTTCTACACTCTTCTTCACTCTTCTTCACACTCTTCTCTTCCTTAGAATGATTTAGAACATTATTTATGCACACACATATTCAACTTCCTTCAAATGAAATGAACAATCACTTTCATATATCTGCAACAAGAAATTTCATCTCTACAAGTCGGCCTTAACAAAAATAATAAAATGAATTTAAATTGTCGGACAAAAACATTAAAGATTATCAATGTGAATCAAACAAGATCAGTCACAACTTATTGAGGACCAAAATCAACATCTCCAACATGAAGACACTTCAATTAACTTCTCCTCAAAGATCCACAACATGCTACAAACTCTGTGTCAGCTAAGAACATAAAAAATGAACACGCAAAAGAAAATCTCCAACCGCAAGCACAAAAATCAATGCGGATGTGCAAAAAAGATAGAGCATGATCTAGAAACATCCAAAAGAATCACAAATCAAAAGGGAAGCATTTGAAACAAATGCACTAATTGAAATAGCATCATCTTTAATCAGGAACACCAACTAAAGAAACATAAAAACTATCAAAATGAAAATCTTCATAACTCGATCAATTCTTCATGCAAATCTCTGAAACTCGACATGGATAAACTAGATACACTCAGAAACATATCGTTTAGTCCACAACCTTTGATCAACAATGTACATAAATAACCAACATACTAAACTTCACTTCACCACTGACAACCTGCAACTCATTTATTACAATTTTCTCAATATCCTCGAGATATACAACTTCAAATACATTTATGCTAATAGTGTTGGTGTTTTTCACATCATGTGTTGTCATCAATTCCAAAGGGGGAGATTGTTCGATGTTGTGCTTGTGTTTTTGATATGTGGTTGTCATCTGAACCACATATCTAAATTTTTGAACATCTAACTATTCCCCCTGAGTAGCAGCCACCACAACATCAATTTGAAGCAAGATATGATTGTGAAATACATGGTCTGATGCAATGCATTGATTTGCATCTTAGTTCTTATTAGGAGGGGTAATCACCCTAAACTTCCCTCTCAGATACTCAAAAGTATCCTTAGGAAAAAAATTGGTAAAGATGTCTACAATTTTCTCCTTAGTAGGCACATACTCCAGTTTGACTTCCTTTTGACTTACCTTATCCCGCAAAAAGTGAAACTTGATAGATATATGCTTTGTTTTTTAATGCAACACTGGATTCTTGTAAATGTTAATAGAACTTGAGTTATCATAGAATATAGCAATAGGCTCATCATATATAATTTTGATATCCTTCAGCATTTGTTTCATCCACAAGACTTGAATACAATTATTAGTAGCAACAATGTATTCAACCTCTGTAGTAGACAAGGAAATGACATTCTGCTTCTTGCTTAACCATGAAACTAGCTTCTTGCCCAAGAAAAATGCATCACCACTAGTATTTTTCTATTATTCACATCTCCTACCCAGTCAACATTAGTAAAGGGACTCAAGGTAAGATCATCATCTTTAGGATACCATAGGCCAAGATCAATAGTTCCCTTCAAGTATCTAAAAATTCTCTTCACAACAATAAGATGAGATTCCTTCGAATTAGCTTGAATTCTTGCAACAATATATACAACAATCATGATATTAGGCCTAGTTTGAGTTAAGTATAGAAATCCACCAATAATTGATCTATATCTTGTCTGATTTACTTTCAGAGAATCATCTTCTATTGTCAAATTGCATCTAGCCACCATGGGTGTACCAATTAGCTTTGAATCTTCCATATCGAAATTCTTCAGTAATTCCTTCACATAATTGGACTGAGATATAAAAATCCCCTTATCTAACTAAGTAATATGAAATCCCAAAAATAATTCCATCTCATCAATCATAGACATCTCAAATTTATCTTGTATCTCATTAGAAAACTTATGCACAAACCATCATCTCCTCCAAAAATGATATCATCAACAATTAAATCTTTATTATGATCAATCTTGAAATAAATATTACTATTAGTAGTACCTTTGCTAAATCCAAGCTTCAACAAATACTTGTCCAATCTTGCATACCATGCTCTAGGGGCTTGCTTGAGTCCATACAATGCTTTCCTCAATTGGCACACCATATCTTCTTTATCAGTCAACTGGAATCCATCGGGTTGCTCAAAATACACTTCTTCCAATTCACCATTTAGAAAAGCTGATTTTACATCCATCTGATAAACTTTGTAGTTCTTGTGAGTAGCATAGGAAAGAAATAATCTTATAGCTTCAATTCTAGCAATAGAGGCAAATGTCTCTTCAAAATCAATTCCTTCCATCTGTCAATATCCTTTACATACTAGTATTGCTTTGTTTCTAACCACTTCACCTTGATCATTCAGTTTGTTTCTAAAGAGCCATTTGGTTCCAATTACTTTCTTTTCCTTAGGTCTAGGGACAAGAATCCATGTATCATTCTTTTCAATCTATTTCAATTCTTCTTTCATTTCTTCAACCCAATGATCATCTTTACATGCTTCATTCACACTAGTAGGCTAAGTCTTTGAAATCAAGCAATACTCTTCTACAATCTTTCTCCTAGTCTGGAAACCTTTGTTCTTATCACCTATAATTCAATCTTCTAAATGATTCAATCTTACATACCTCATAGTCTTCTTAAGATGTTCTTCAACTTCAATATCTTCTAGTCTCTCTTTTTCTCTTTCACTAGTTTCTTCTTCATTTTCTTGATTTACTAGATTGATTTGCACTTGATTTGTAGTTTGAATTTGCTTTCCTTGGTTTTTACTGTCATCCTGATAATTAGAGTCATATCCATAGGTTTTGGATGGTGTACCTAAGTCTTCATCAACCTTAACATTTTCACTTTCAACAATTTTCTTCATTTTTTTATTATAACACTAGTAGGCCTTACTTTTAGTAGAATAACCCAAAAAGATACCTTCATCACTCCTAGCATCAAACTTTTCTATGTCATCATCTCTCTTAATATAACATCTACTTCCAAATATCTTGAAGTATTTAATAGTAGGCTTTTGACCAGTCCATAGCTCAAAAGGGGTCTTACCAGTATCACCTTTGATTTGTACCTAGTTGAGTGTGTACACAATAGTACTCACAACTTCTCTCCAATAGATATGAGGAACATTTCCTTCTAGCTTCATAGTTCTAGAAACATCTTCAATTGTTCTATTCTTCCTTTCCACAACTCCATTTTGTTGAGGGGTCTGCAGTGCAGATAATTATCTCTTTATTCCATGTTCTTCACAAAAAGTATTAAATTCACCAAAAGTGAATTCACGACCTCTATCTGATCTCAAACATTTAATCTTCAAACTTGTCTCTATCTCAACCATAGCTTTAAATATCTTGAACTTTTCCAGTGCTTCATATTTCTCCCTTAAGAAAGTAACCCATACCATTCTAGAATAATCATTAATGAGTAACATGAAATACCTATAACCTTGTAAACTTCTGACCTTAGAGGGACCACACAAATCAGTATGCACAAGCTCTAACAATTCATTTCAACAATTCATTTTACTCTGAAATGAAATCCTAGTTTTCTTTCCCAATTGACATTCCTTGCATATTGCATTAGTAGGTTTCACCAAGTTAGGTAGATCTCTCACAAGGTTAGTGGAACTTATATTGACAATATTATCAAAGTTAACATGACACAACCTCCTATGACATAACCAACTTTCATCAACTTGATCAATCAAACAAATTTTACTAGCAACACTCAAGTGAAAGATATTAACTTTTGTTTTTGTACTTGGTGCAATTTCATTTTTGAAACTCAATATTTCACACTTTCCATCCTTGAACTAAAGATTTTATCCCTTATCAACCATTTGACCAACACTTAAAAGATTATGCTTCAAGATTTTGTCTCCTATCATATAATGTGAACATCCACTGTCAATTACCCATTCATCTTTTTCTTCAACTCGAATAGCCAAGGCTTTCTCCACATTTGTACAACCAGCAGATTCAATAGATACATGATTATTTTTCTTGATAGCAATAAATACCCATTCATCATCACTTCTATTTCCTTTATCAGATTCATCATCTATCACGCCTTCATCAGGAGCATAGTAACACTTCTTTTGAAATATAGGATTGTTATGTCCTAGTTTAGGGGCTCTTTCCAGACACCTTAATGCAAAATGACCTATCTTATTGCAATAAAAACATTTAAGAGGAAATTTCCCTTCATACTTACCTTTTCCTCTTGGTACTCTTTTGAAAATAAGTGCTTCCAACTCTTCTATATCTCTTTCTTCTTCTTCAATCTATCTAATTACATCCTCATACTTGAATGTCTTCCTAGATGAACTTTTACCCGAACCATAACTTTGACTATCTCTTCTAGAAGTAGTAGTCTTAAATGCAGATTCAACCTTAGGAAGGGCATCACCAAATTCCCTCAACTCAAAAGCAGTTAGCTTACCAACCAACATATCTTTGGTTATGTTTGTTACAGTCCAGAGCTCTTCAATAGCACTGGCTTTGACTTTGTAAGAATCAAGTAGAGATCTAATCACTTTTGCAACAATCTCAGATTCCTCTATTTCCACCAGCACATCTAATACCACACACAAGTTCATTCACTCTTTGCATGAAAGTATTAATGTTCTCATCATCATCTAATTCTCAACCTTTCATATTTCCCTTTCAAACTCTACAACTTAGCAATCTTCACATTAGCATCACCTATGTACAAGGTTTCCAACTTCTTCTAGATCTCATGAACAGTCTTCAAATCCATAACAATTGTCATCTCAGAATCAATCAAAGCACTCAACAAAGCTTCCTTAGCCTGGATATTATACTCAACATCTCTGATCTCAATAGAAGTAGTAGGACCATTCTGTGGAATAATATAAATATTAATTGTAATGCTCTAGTAGGGTTCACCAATGCATCTCAGATGGCACTCCATTTGAGTCTTCCATAAAGAATAATTTTCTCCATCAAATCTCAGATTATCCTTCTTGTGACTTTCCATTACGAATCACCTTAAGTTGTTAAACTTCTTCCAAGGAACCCGCTCTGATACCAATTGTTGGAAATACAAGGATAAATAACTAAGAGGGGGGGGCATGAATCAGTTGTCACAAAAATTCAAAACTTATCCAACTTATTAACCTTATTCTCAGATCTAATTATTAACCATGAAAACATAAATCATCAACACATCAAAAACACACATAACACCAAATATTTTTTGTGGAAACCTTGTTTGGGGAAAAACCATGGTGGAGGTTAGTCTGTAAGATTATCCCCTAAATTAAAAGCATAATGAAAATGAAATATGGGGAATTCACATGCATTTAGGAACACTGCCGAGATCTCACTACTCAGTTACAAAGGAAGACACACTATCTTACAAAGAGATTTAGATTATAGCCATTCGGATTTGAACTGAGAAAATAACATCTACTAATGCCTGATTACAATTCCAATTAAACACTTGAACACTTCACTCTTCTTCACTCTTCTTCACACTCTTCTCTACCTTCGAATGATTTAGAACATTATTTATGTGCACACACATTCGGCTTCCTTCAAATGTAATGAACAATTGCTTTTATATATCCACAACAAGAAATTTCATTGCTACAAGTTGGCCTCAAGAAAAATAATAAAAAATATATAAACTGTCAGCCCAAAACATTAAATATTATCAATGCAAATCAACCAGGGTTGGCCACAACTTAGTGAGGACCTAAATCAAAATCTCCACCATGAAGACACTGTTAAAACTGCAAACTTTTGAAAATTTTCATGGCTACATATACCTATTAGTTCCCAAAAATGCCCATACCATCCGCTTTGCATATAATGTTTTCCCATGTTTTAGTTTGTTTTCATCATTTGGTCCCATAGAATTCCTCTAACCCTGAGTATTTCAATGTATAATTCATATCTGCAAGAGATGGTGAGGGTCTCACTAATCCATGAAGCATTTTATATTAACATGTGTCTCTTGTAGTCTATCGGCAAGACATCAGGAATGTCTTACCAATGTTATTACATTTGTGGATACACATCGGCAATACATAGTTCATTGTCTCAGTGACCAGAGGATTCTATTGATCGGCAAGAAAATTTTCATCGATATAAGTCATAATAAGCACATGTGTGTTATACTGATGAAGCACAAAATGATTTTCGGTGAGACCTAAGCCATTAGTGTAAGTCATAATGGGCTTATTTGTGTCTTACTGATCCTGGTGCAATTCCGGAGCATCAAAAAGGAATCTGCAATACTCTCAACAAGTTTCCCAAAAAAGTGGATCTTGTCGGTAGTATGATGTCATTGGGATGAAGTCATGGAGTCCTACCAACCCCCTATGTCATAGCGACAAGATTACATTGGGACTTGGTGATATGTTTGATCTTTGGTGAGAATGGCTTCAGTGAAGAGAGATACAATAGGTCATACCGAATGTACTTCCATCAATAAGAGAAACATTTGTTTCAGTGATCGGAATTGCTGAAGGAAGATTCTCGGAAAGATACAAGTAGTCAAAGGAAAGTCCCGATGACCCCTTAAGTCACAGTGATAGGCTTCATCGGTGAGAGTTACAGTGACATTTTCTAGATTGAAGCAATAATTATCAAGAAGGCTCATGATGTCAGTATGACTGCATGACACCATAGCGACATATGATCTATCGGCTATTGGTGAGACTCAGAACATTGATGAGACTGTGTCACACCAAAGTGATGTGTAATATGTGATAGTCGGAGAGACTCAAGGCATCGATTGAACTACATGATGTCTTATCCGGTGTTTAATAAACATGGAAAAGGCCTAAACAATGGATCACCTAGATTTGAATACGAATGGATGCGAATTTTCATATGGCCAATGTATAAATACTCATTTTTTACGGAGCGAGGAGCCAACAGAAAATATAGTAGATCAAAATGTTTATATTTTTGAGACTATGATGCATGTTAAAAACGATGGAGATTTCAATTGAATTCTTTTGATTTGGTGGCATTTTTTTTGTTTCAGTTGTTTGTTGAGTTAATTAAAAGTATTGCTGAAGTTGTCTCCAAGGTTGATGTTTTCTAATTGTTTAAACTGATATATCAAGGATATTTTTTAGTTTATCAATGCACATTTGTTGTATCTGTATAATTCTAGGATTAATTGGTTCTTTCAAGAAAATATTAAGTCCTTTTAGCCAGTCATAGTAATTAGTAAATCTCATTTGGATCATTAAGAAGAACTTAGTAGTCACATCCTTACATGTTTATACCAGTTATAAACTTAAAATTGTATGCCAAACAATTTGTGTATTTTCTAGAAAGAATTTATTCATTTCATATTTTCATTTGACTCCATACACCCAATAAGGCATTGGTCTCTACCATTTCATTGTTTAATTTCATTCATTTTTTCATATGAACATATTAGAATTTTTCCTTGATATTGCTTATACAATTTATACCAAATTAAAACTCATTTATCCACTCCTATTTGCCAGTGTGGGTAAATTGCTTTAGGAAATAAACATTGGTCAAGTCTGCTTCATTGTTATAGGTACAACTACCTAGGTCTGGTAGCACTGAAGAGTAGAAGGTCAAAATCATTTGGCCTTGTCTATTACCCTGAAACGTATCAAGATATTGGCAACCTCTTGAGGTATTTTTCCTACGTTTTTGAGAGATAACAAATTGGCAACTCTACTGGGGAAGTTATTGCAGGATCTTCGGTTGAAGACTATAATATAGAGTCATTGAAGAAAGATTCATAATGTGAAAGATTCAAATTTTCAGAAAAAGTGATTCCACTGGGGAAAATAAAAAAATAATTTTAAAAGAATCATTTTCCTACTTTTTGAAAAGTAGGTGGCGACTCTGGTAAAAACTTGATGAAGAATGGATAAAAAAATTGTGTATGGAATGAAAGAATATTTTGGAAGGAAAATGTTAATAAGAGAAATTAAAGAATTGAAAAAGCAACAGCTGCAATTGGACAAAGAAACACTACAATTGAAACAACAACTATTACAATCAAGAGAATTTTGCAATAAGAATGAATACACAAGTGCAAATAGGCATTGGACCCCACAAGTGCTTGATAATACAATTGGAGATCTTCATAATGGAGGCAATGCATATCATGCACAACAAAACATTTATTCACCACAGCTGTCAAAGCAAGTAAGTGCTTATCCAGTCCCTCCTGGACAAAGGCTGGTAAGCTATCAAGACTATCAATATGATAAACACAATTCCAGCCCACATGAAGGTGTCAATCAACTCTTGCAACGAAATGTATATCCAAGTCAATAGCTTGAGGAGGAAGAAGATGAATACGTACATGCTCAAAGCCAAGATTCCATCACATAATTAGAATGTGGAATTTACCACTTTGATGCATTTCTTAACATAAGGAGATATGAAGGAGAAGATAAAGGCTCTCTATACAATAGGATGATGAATATATGTATGCAATTACCTCCCAATTGTAAGCCTACAAGACCCCTTTTTGTTGCACAATTCATAAGAGTTTGGTAACCTGAATCAACTTATTGGCCAAAATCATCAATACAACATGCCTTTGATCGAGTGAATAAATTTATTGATGCCATGGAGGATAAGGTATGAGAATACTATAAATGTTGAATTCAATAGTTGTATTTCTGATAAGTATAGAGAAATTGATCAAACGATGCAGCCAGTAGAAGATGAGACATGTGCAAGTCAGAATGATTCCTATGATAGCTTGCATGATGAAGATAAAGATACAAGAGACCTCTCTTGCATAACAAATTGTGACAGGGAGAGCAGTACATGTTATAAGGGATCCATTGAATATTCAGATTGTGAAGATGAACTTATGGATTTTGACTTACAATGGGGTGATTCTTGCAATTCTTGTAGTGATCAAGAAGAAGAAGAAGCAATGGAAAATGTGGGTCCATTTGACAGTGAACAAATAATTCCTCTAGCTATAGTTGAATACCATGAAGACACGTTTGATCAAGAAGAGGGAGAAATAATGGAATATATGGGAGAAGAAACATTTTCACTCAGTAGTGAGCAAATTTCAGATATGATAACTCTTGAATACCAAACATGTGCACATGAAGGTGATTCTGAAGTCTTGTGTCCTGCCTACATTTTTTTTGATAGTAAAAGTTCTTTGTGCAATGATTCATATGAATCCCAGTGCATTTCTCAAAATGTTGGAGAAACCTTTGAAGTTGATCAAAAATATATATCCATTCAAGAAGAGGTATGTGATTTAGAAATTTCTAACTCATGTGGAGAAAACATTTATTTGCATACCAAGGATGATAGGAGTCCAGCCTTGATTGGTTCAGATATGCATGATATTAAAGATATGAATCACATTTCAGTGTCAAATGGTGATATGGAAGATGCACAAAATGTTTCAGATTTATTTATCTCAAATAGTGTTGATATGACAAAGCATTTAGATTTGTGTGAGAAGCATTCAAATCTTGAGATGAGTGACACATATGATCATGATTTCTTCCCTCCTCATGTACATGAAATTTTTATTCCTTGGTTGCATTATGAATATAAATTTCTAGGATGGGAAAAATTAAATTTTGACGATGCATCAAAAGGAAACCTAGGGCCATTGGGGGTGGGTTGCATCATCATGGATTCGCAGGGTTACACAATTGCTGTTGCTGCTAAGAAACTTTCGACAGGGACAAACAGTGAAGCTGAGTTTTTGGCGATGACATATGGTCTAAATATGTGCAAGGAGTTGGAGCTGTCTAGAATAATGATTGAAGAAGATTCAACTTTGGTAATCAATGCCCTTAGGAAAGAATCCACTCCCAATTGGAAACTCAACGCCCTTTTATCAAAAGCCATGGCAATGATAAAATCCTTTGAGGGTTGGTCAATAAACCACATATATAGAGAAGGAAACATTGAGGCAGATGCCTTGGAAAATGAAGGTGTAGGGAAAGATTAGAATTGGTGCCCATGTGACAAGTGATCATTTTATCTGTGCCAACATGGCCATATGGTAAATTGGTCCGTGGGAGGATGGATGCTGAAAAGAACAACTAATAGCTATAGTCATTCTTCTCAAATCATAACACTTTTTTTGGCCAATACTCTGTATTGAACGAGGATCATCGCCACCTCCCTTGGTTCAAATGAAATCTAACAAGGATTTCATGTGGTGGTTGTGGTTCTTAATTAAATCTAGCTGGCTCCTCATGAGCAACATGTTGCATCTATTTTGGAGCTTTGAAGATGATGGTGGTGGCATTCTACTAGATGGATATGCCAATTTTGCTGCGCTGCTCCAAAATGCAGACAACCTTCTTTTGGATAACAGTGTTACATCAAATAGCAGTTAGAATGGTTGGATTTCCTAGTCAGGAGGATATTTGTGAGTTTGAAATGGGTACTCAGTGCTAGTTGTTTGATTGCCCTGTTCCCTATTGGGCTAAACAATCTGTAATTATTTTGCTCTAATTTAATCTATGCAAGTAGGCTGCATTTTACGAATCAAAAAAAAAAAGAATGTTTTCAATTTTCAAATCAGTAGGGATATCATTTCATGATGTAGGACCTAGGTAGGAATGGGGGAAAGAGTTGCAAGTATCTTTATGACAACAAGGGTAGCAAGGAGGATGACATGAATAATTTCACGAGAAGTTCACTGAGTTCAAATTAGAATAAAATTTATGACAGAGGAAAGTATGGGCCTTTCTTTTGGGTGGCCTTGAGCCATCATTTACCGAAATGAAGTTTTATTTTTTTTCCAAAGGAATACAGAGGATGAAGGGTTTCTAGTGCATGGAAAACTCTTGAAAATCCTCTCAAAAAATTCTTTTCCATGGACAATAGTTTAGGAAATAAAAAGGAACATGAATTGCAAGTACATGGACAATCTTGACATTCCTTTCTTTGAAATAAATCTTTCCATGTATAGTAGTATAGGGTCATGTTCATCTCCATTTCCATTCATTCCATCTTGCTCACTGGTCCATCACCTTGAGTTTGGTATGCTCACCCATAAATTTGGATCCTTGCAATGATCTCACAATCATTCATCCCCAGACGGAGCCACTGTTAGAACTGTAAAATTTTGAAAATTTTCATGGTTGCATATACCCGTTAGTTCCTAAAAAATTCCCATATCATGTGCTTTTCTTATCATTTTTTCCCATGTTTTAGTTTTTTTTCATCATTTGGTCCCATAGAATTCATCTAACCTTGAGTATTTTAATGTATAATTCATATCGGCAAGAGATGGTGAGGGTCTCACTAATCCATGAAGCGTTTTATATTAACATGTGTCTTTTGCAGTCTATTGGAAAGACATTGGGAATGTATTACCAATGTTATTACATTTGTGGATACACATCAGCAGGATGTAGTTCATTGTCTCAGCAACCAGAAGATTCTATCAGCGAGAAAATCTTCATCGATATAAGTCATAATGAGCACATGTGTGTTATACTGATGAAGCACAAAATGATTGTCGGTGAGACCTAAGTCATCGGTGTAAGTCATAAGGGGCTTATTTTTATCTTACTGATCATGGTGAATTTCTGGAGCATCAAAAAGGAATCTGTAATATTCTCAACGAGTTTCTCAGAAAAGTGTATCCTGTCGGTAGTATGATGTTATCAAGATGAATTCATGGAGTCTTGTCAACACCCTGTGCCATAGTGACATGATTACATTGGGACTTGGCAATATGTTTGATCTTTGGTGAGATTGGCTTTAGTGGGGAGAGATACAAAAGGTCATACCGAATGTACTTCCAATGGTAAGAGAAACATTTGTTTCGGCAATCAGAATTGCCGAAGGAAGATTCTTGGCAAGATACAAGTAGTTGAAGGAAAGTCTTGGCAACCCCTTAAGTCACAACAATAGGCTTCATCGGCAAGAGTTACAACAAAATATTCTAGACTGAAGCAATAATTCTCGAGAAGACTCATGACATCGATATGACTACATGACACCATAGCGGCATATGATCTATCGGCTATCGGTGAGACTCAAAACATCAATGAGACTGTGTGACACCAAAGCGATGTTTAATATGTGATAGTCAGAGGGACTCAAGGTGTCGAAAAAACTACATGACATCTCAATGGGTGTTTAATAAACATGGAAAAGGCTCGAACAATGGATTTCCCATATTTGAATATGAATGGATGCGACTTTTCATATGGCCGATGTATAAATACTCATTTTTGACAGAGTGAGGAGCAAACAGAAAATACAGTAGATCAGAATGTTTATATTTTTGAGACTATGATGCATGTAAAAAATGATGGATATTTCAATTGAATTCATTTGATTTGGTGGCATTTTTCTAGTTTCAGTTGTTTGTTGAGTTAATTAAAAGTATTGCTGAAGTTGTCTCCAAGGTTGATGTTTTCTAATTGTTTAAACTAATATATCAAGGATATTTTTTAGTTTATCAATACACATTTGTTGTATCTATATGATTGGATTAATTGGTTCTTTCAAGGAAAGATTAAGTCCTTTTAATCAGTCATAGTAATTAGGAAATCTCATTTAGATCATTAAGAAGAACTAAGTAGTCACATCCTTGCATGTTTATACCAGTTATAAACTTAAAATTGTATGCCAAACAATTTGAGTATCTTCTAGAAAGAATTTATTCATTTCATATTTTCATTTGACTCCATACACCCAATAAGGAATTGGTCTCTACCATTTCATTATTTAATTTCATTCATTTTTTCATATGAACATATTAGATTTTTGCCTTGATATTGTTTATACAATTTATACCAAATTAAAACCCATTTATCCACTCCTATTTTCCAGCATGGGTAAATTTCTTTAGGAAATAAACATTGGTCAAGTCTGCTTCATTGTTATAGGTACACCCACCTAGGTCTAGCAACACCTGAAGAGTAGAAGGTCGAAATCATTTGGCCTTGTTTGTTACCCTGAAATGTATCAAGAGATTGGCAACCTCTTGAGGTATTTTTCTTGCTTTTTTGAGAGCTAACAGACACTTCAATTAAATTCTCCTCATAGATCCACAACATGCTACAAATTCTATATCGACCAAGAACAAGAAAAATATGAACACAAAAGAGAAAATTTCCAACCATGAGCACAACGATCAATGCAGATGTGAAACAAAGATAGAGCACCATCTAGAAATATCTACAAGCATCACAAAAAACAAGAGAAGCATCTATAACAACTGCACTAACTGAAATAACATCTTTAACTAAGAGCACCAATAGAAGAAACATAAAAACTATCAAAATGAAAATCCTCATAACTCGATCAATTCTTCATGTGGATCTATAAAACTCCACATGGATAAAATAGATACACTCAACAACAAACCATTTATTCCACAACCTCTAATCAACAACATACAGAAATAACTGACATACTGAACTTCACTTCACCACTAACAACCTACAACTCATTTATTACAATTTTCTCAATATCCTCGACATTTACAACTTTAAATACATTTATGCTAATAGTGTTGACATCAATGAAAACCATATATCAGCAACACAACCACAACATACAATAGTTTCAAGATGTCATTGATATTTTTCTATATTTTCAAGTATGAATCAGTAACACACAATGTGAGGAAGAGATTTCCAAAATGAACAATGATCCAATGATTTTAATTTCATCACACCAATGCTCTCATCACTGATTTGACCCTAGAGGGGTAGGATAAATCCGTGATGCATAATGGAGGGTTTTAGGAAATATTTTCTTTGAATTCCAGCTCTATGTACTTCATTGATATAAATGAGAGGGCATGGATGAAGATAGTGATGCATGTTAATTGTCAAATCATAGGTGACTAATGAAGATTAAGGGAAGACATGGCAGCTTTTGAGGTGGTATCATTGTTTTTTAGGAACAAGTTGTAAAAGGCCAGAAATGGTATTCTAGGCTGCCATTGATGAAGTTTTAAATCCTCAAAGATCGACGGTCCAGATTCAAAGCTGAGTTGCTAAGCTATCAACTCCCTCGCATGAGGATTTCTTCAATCATTAATTACTACACACTCCAAATTGTCTATTTAATGCAGATTGTACACTGTTTGATCTCACCATTTTTAGTCTATAGAAAATGTGAAGTGTCGATCATTGAAGGAGTATGTGAGTGTTGAGTTTTTAGTTGTAGAGACATTAATGTTTTTATCCTAGGTGAGTTGGTTCTTCGTATGAGCTCTTTTTAATTCATGCTCTAGTTTGAATTAGGAGTTTTATGTTTCTAGGGCTTGTTGAAATTGTTTGGGTTTGTGGGTGTGCTTTCCTACAATTTTAATTCAAGACTTAAGGTTGGTTTGTCTTCACTCAATTTATATTTGGTATAGATACTACCTTGTATTTTTCAAAATGGGTAAGTTGGATGAGTCAATTCATCCAACTAGGAGGTCTAGATGACTCAGTTTGTTTGAGTGTCATGAGGATAGGTTTGTGGCTAAGCAAGAAGTCTCTATGATTTCTATTGCTCCAAAGGGAAAAAAGAAGGCCCATGGCTAAAGGAAGAAAACTATTGTCTAGAGTACCTACAACTTAAGGAGTAGGACCATTTAGAATTATTGGTAAATTTTAAGGACAAGGAGCCATCTAATCCTAAGAGGAAGAGCAATAAAATAAACAAGAGTCATAGGGCCTACCTAGGAAAACACAATTCTCCCATTGTGCTCTTCAATAGCCCTTCAGATGGTGGAGGTGGCACTGAATTAGGATACGACCATTAAATTCTCTCTCTAGTGCTGTATGATGATTCTAATGAGGATTTAGTGATGGTTCCTTCGATTGCATCAAAAACAAGAAGTGATCGAGCTTACTCTAATGTTGATGACTCAAAGTAGTGTCTCCTCCTTGTTTTTGTTTTTGATGACACCATTGCGACTGCATCAAGATTGTTCTCTTCAACATATCCATGGTTTTTGTCTTTTACTCTTCCATGCTTATATGGAAATCTTTTGGCTAGTATAATGATTTTTTTTTTCTTGGCATGGATGTTGCAACAATAACTAATAGTACCCTATGGTGATTTGGTTACTCCCCATCGACGACTCATGAGGAATTTGGTCTTTTGCTTTCCCCTGCTATGTAAGTAGTTGGATATAACCATTTGGGGGAATCTCTCAAATGATGGTGAAATAGATTTTGAAATGAAATGTGAAATGTAATTGTAATTCAACTGAATGCTTGTTGCTCCCTTGTTCTATAAAGTGGATTACAAGGCTAATTGTGAAGGAGGTGGTTCAAGTTTTTTTTCTCTGTAGGATCTAGGTGAAAAGGCTAAGCTTAGAAAGGAGCATAAATGTAAATAGATAGATTGATGAATATAGCAGGAACAATTTTAGTGTATGAGTCATGATGTAATGATCTTAGATGGTTTTATAGTAACATCAGTAATAAAAAATATTAGTTCTAAAATATATGTTCTCTTGTGTGATTTCCTTGCAGACTATGAATGAAATTGTTAATGATAATTTCATTTGTCTTTCGTTGTTTAAATTGAATGAATGAGTTCATTTATGCTTCAATTCAAAGGGTTGATTTAATGCTAAATTAAGGTCATGGGTCTATGAGGACTGGATATAGGATTTGTTAAGAAGTTATGTTTTAGACGCAATGAATTGAATGCTATTAAGTAGTATTCCAATAATCCACAAATTACTGAGTTGAATTGTTAGGGTATTAATAATTAGTTGTAAATGTGACTATATTATCTCACGGAAAAGGAATTGGTCCCTTCATTACCATATCGAAGAATAAGTTGAGTTAGTAATGCACCTAGCCAGAAGCTTAAAATGAGAATAAAATCATAAAAAATTCAATTATAATGTTCCAACTTGAAGTGTTACTTTATTCTTTGCAATGGAAAATAGTTTATTAAAAGGTCAGCCAAGCCTTTGATGAATGTTTCCCATTCTCACTTTGAAGGAATTCATCTGTGTATAGAAATGCTCTTGTTAAAATGAATATCACATGAGCATGTTTAAGGATCACCCTCCTAGGTCTCACACAACCCAAAGTGAAGAAGGGCCTTGAAATCCTTACTTGTGTGTTGGAAAATCCTCAGCCTTACTAGTAATTGAATTCTAGGAGATTCATAGGTGAGGTATGAGATCAAGTTTGGTTCATAAAAAATAACCAACAAAAATGGTGACTCCACTGGAGAAGATTTGAGAAAACTCTGACAAAAGATCATTATGCCATAAAGAGTCAAAATATTTATTAGAAAATTATATTTCCCAACCTGGCTTTATGTCAGTGAGTCAATCTTCTAGGAGAGTGAAGGAGTTTGCTATGTGTCTTGTGAAAATTTGCACATGTTGTCAAGATTTGTCACAATTTCATAAATATTGGTAGAAATTCCCACTAGAAGTGGGTGGCAACTTCAAAAGCTCTCTGTACCAGTGTAAATTGCTTTGAGAGATTCTAGTGAAATGGAATGAAAATTTAATGGAAACCAAATAAGAAAGTGCAAAGGACCTATGTGTGACTTTGTTGATTAAGGAGGTTTGAATTGATTTTTTTTGGTGAAAGAAACTTTATATTGTGTAAGTTTGTTCCTCTATAAAGGAGGTGGCAACTCTATGCATAAGAACCTAAGGAAAATGTGAAAAAAGTTCCATATCAGCAAGGTTTTCTAGTTAGAAGAACAATTTGGGAATGGTTGTAGTATATTAAGGTATTTTTCATTTTGGGTTTCAAGAAGAAATAAATTTATGAGAAAACCATGTTGAAAAGGTTTGGTGAAAATTTTGTTTTTTTTATTATGTGAATTGAGCACAAATCAAGGGAATAGTAATTGTTTTGCATACTCTTAGGGTGAAATTTGTAATATATAAGTTAAGTTGAAGAAGTATTCTTACTCCTAAACTACGCCTCTTAGAAAGTTTTTAAAGCATGGATATGTTTGAGCTTTGAAATTGTGATTAAAATTGACAAATGAGGTAGTAGATTATCGACTGAGAAGTTTATTTTTGAAGATTGAATAAGGGTACAAGAGAAACGTATCACTCCCCTATATCTCCTTGTGGAACATCAAGTAAAAGCATGCAAGGCATACAACCCTTATCATGCCATCAAAAGAAGTTCTCTATTGAGAGATATAAGCCATTAAGTTTTAATGGTATTCAAGGTTTTCCTGCTAAGATTCCTAATGACATTAGGAAACATTTGCCTAAATTTATAGGGAAAAGTGATGAGTTAGCTTCTAAACACCTAAGTGAATTCATATATTTGATGGGTGACTTTGAGATAGATCATGGGGATGTTGTCATGAAGCCCTTTGCTTAGTTTTTAAAAGAAAATGCTAGAGAATAGTTCTCATATTTTCCATTATATTCTTTAGCTTTGTGGGATGAGCTTATGGTAGCATTTGTGGAACAATTTGGTGAAAGGGTCAGTCCTAGTGAGATAAGAAAAATATTTATGGAAATCCAAAAGGATGAAGATGAGATGGTTCCTACTTTTAACTTGAGATTCATACAAGCAGTAAGACGTATCCCTGAACACCTAAGGCCTAGTGGTGCAAAGTGTTTAATTGTATATCTAGGTGCATCTGACAATGAGATGAGTTATTTGATAAGGGATAAGGAACCCAAAACATTACATCAAGTGATGCACGTCATGTAAATGGAATAGATGGGGATGAAAAGGATTATCATAGTAATTATGCTCTCAATACCTTATCTGGATCAACATCACAGTATATTAATCATGAAAGGATGTAGGATGATTTACAAAAAATTCTGCGTAATAACGATCAGGTATTGTTTAGACTATCTAGTATGAAGAGACATGGATGGGAAATTCCTTATGAGTTGCTAGCAAGGTTCTTGGATTCCTTGTTTGAGATCCCTAAAAGGTTATGACCTGAAGATTTAATTTGTATTGACATATTCTATGACATTTATGAGCTAGGGCTTAGTACTTTGCCTAAGGAATTAAAACCCCAGGATTTTAATCAAATAATTGGTTGGATCAAAATTGCAGAGGAGGCTAAATGTGAATTTATGCAAAAAATAATGTGCCATGATGACAAGGATGCTCCTCCTATTGTTATTAATCAAGTGTTTATTCAAGAAATGGATAAATAAGTTTCAAAAGAAGAATATCTATATATTAGCATAGATGATGATATTGACGTACTTGCAAGTACTATTGATGTACCTTTGAAGGTGGGTGACCAGGATAGTGAGCATGAAAATCTTGATTATTCTCATAAGAAATATGAATCTTTTTGTGAGATTGACCTGAAGGAATCCTTCTTTCCTGAAGAGTTCAGTTGTACTAGTACTCATGAGGTTGTGCCTTCACCATTGGACGAATAGATAGCATGTGATGGATTCTTGAAATGCAATCTAGTTGTATCTACATTGGAATACCCTAGAAAGGTGGTAAACGATGAATTTCAAGATAAGAGTGTTTATATTTAAGGTCTTGAGCCTGGGGTTTATGTTAAAAATGATGGGATTGTTGATGCTAGTCAGCAAGGCCATGTTTCTGAATACTTGTATAGAACATAAATGGAATGTACAAGTTTCATAGAAAAGATGTAAAAGATAGATTTCAACAAATAATATGTTAAGGAGACTTGTTCGAATGAAATGAGAAATGTTTAAGTTGCAAGAAATCATAAATAAGTGAGCAAGAAAACCTATTAATTGATGGTGCACCTGAATATCTTACTACTGATCACATCAATCCTGAGTTATTGGACTCATCCTTTGAGACATTTTTTTTAGTTTGATCAATTTGATTTGAAAGGAGGATGGGAGTGTGTTGATGATCCTAAAATAGGAGTATTTTTTAATGCCTAGGAAGGTGTGGATAGTGAATTTTGTAGGAATAACCCTAACGAGAGAAAAAGTGCAATGGGGACTACTGAATTAGTTTCGTAAGGAGAGGAAGAATATTGCAGCATAATTGGTTTATATTGCTCTGATGAATATGAGCACTAGTTTGAACAAAATCCTACATATGAACATTTTTTGTTCGTTACAAAAAGTGAATGTGTGCTTAATGTGGGACAAAAGCTAGATGATAATGACCCTAGAATTCTAGATGTAAAATTGTAGTATAACTACAAAAGTTTAGTTCATATGTCCTTGAATGGGAGCCCTAGAAGGAATGTGTATGAGGGTTTCTAGTTTTTGGTGAAATATGATTATAAATTAAGTTAGATAGAATGTTACATTAATCATGTATTCCGGTTAATGATCGGTTACAACTCATAGAGGGACATGAATGAAAGAAAGGAATGTAAGTTCAGACACATTTCCATAATGGTTGATTGTAGTGGTCGTAGGATGATTAACTAGTGGGCAATTCATGATAGTGTTTTTAGCCTTAGCATGGTGTAAATAGTGGAAAACAAGGTTTTTGATAGAGGTAGGCACCAGTTTTAGGGTTGGGAGGCCTGGGGCCACCAAGTAATGTTGAAGCATGGTAAAGTTGCAAAGTGCAAGTTGAAAGCTTGCACATCATAAGTGGACTCAAGAATGACAAAATTTGGATCTCTTGGTATGGCCTTGTAACTTATGTAAATAATGTACATATGTTTGCTTCGGTTTGGTTTTCCTACCTATTCCTTTCTTTTTTTGGTCCCCTGTGCACAATCTGCTTCACCTAAAATTCTAGATTCTCGCTTTGTTCATTGAGGAACAAATGTCCCCTACTGAAGCCACTAATGGAACCCCTAAAAAATTCACGATTCCATTCCTGACTTTACCAATTTTAGTCAGTTTCAACCTTCTGGATTTAGGGTGTTTTTTATTCATATTGCCTTGGGATTTTTCTATCAAAATCTCACCCAAGAGACCCTTAGGGTGAATCCCTTGTTAAGGCTCTAATTCATCATTGACCTTCTACTGCCTATTGTCAGTCATCTTAAAACATCTTGAGTCATTAATGATCATGGAGTAACTAGTGCCTCACCCTAGGTTCAACATTCCTATATTTTGTAAGGTTTATCAATTAACCTTACTTGGCCTTTACATCCTTTGAAAATTTTATGTTCTATTTCCTTGAGGCCTTTTATACATCCTCCTAGATGGTCCCCATCTTAAAACAATTGGTGTGCATGTGCTTAATTATTTTCACTTAAGTCCCATCCATCGCTTCCCTTTATTGCTCATCACAAATGACTTTTGAAATGCAAATTCAAATGGGTGATGAACAATGTGCAACATTTCTTTTGTTTTTCTCATCATGAATGATTTTATGAAAACTAACTTGCATCAACAACTAGTGATGGGAAACATTTATCTTGTTTCATGGATCAAAGATAGGTTTTAGGTTTGAAGTTTCACATTAGTGATGGATGATTTGTGGGGTGTTGTTGTTGTCATTGGATTCTTTCATATCACTAATTTCTCATGAATTTCATGATGAGAATTAGCGATTTGTGATGGACCCTAGTGCTTGTTGTATCTTCTCTTATCGCTCATCATAAATTTTCTCTGAGTTTTGAGTTTCAAATGGGTGATGAGAAATGACCTTAGGGCCCTTTGATTTTTGTTCCATCGCTCATCATGGATGGTTGTGCAATTTTTTTGTTCAAATTGGCGATGATCCATGAAATGCTTCTTTCAAGGTTTTCTTTCACTGATCCGAAGTGTTCTCGTGAGTGACAACTCTTATGCCTTATATTTTCATGTAGATGCACATGGAAAAATATGGTTTCATCGCTGGTTTCAAGATGTAACTGATATAGTCTATATTTTCAAATATGAATCATCGACACGTGATCTAAGCAAGAGATTTCCAAAATGAACAGTGGTCCAATAGTCTGAATTTCATTGTGCCAATGCTTTCATCACTAATTTAACCCTAGAGGGGTTGGGTAAATTAGTGATGCGTGATGGAAGGTTTTAGGGAATATTCTCTCTAAATGTCGACTTTGTGTCATTCACTGATATAAATGAAAGGGCATAGATGGAGCTAGCGATGCATGTTAATTTTTAGATCACAGGTGACTAATGAATATTAAGGGAAGACGTGGTAGCTTTTCAGGTGGTATCACCATTTTCTAGGAACAAGTTGTAAAAGGCTAGAAATGGTGTTCTAGGTTGCCATTGATGAAGTTTTAAATCTATATAGGAGAAAATTTGTACCCCTTATGGGTATGTGTAGGATCATCATGGAAAAAATAGGCCCTTAAGTGGCAAAAAATTTAGAAAAATCAGAGGTAGGCAACTTGACATAAAAATTTGAATAAGTTATCTATATTATTTCAAAAATATCTAAGAATAGAATCTGAAGCAAATTGAATGTAGTTTCTAAACTACTAGGTTTTTTTTTTTTTTTAAATCTATTTGGTGAAAATTTGAAATTTCATTGCAGTAGTACTTAAATTTTAGCGAAAAAATAAGTAGGTGTCTGTCTGAACACCCTAACCACAATAAAATTATAATATTTTTTTATAATATTTTATTCATAATTAGAGGACTCATGTCTGGATGTGATGCATATTTTTTTGTAATTTTTTTCCAAGTAAATAATTAATTATGATTTTTTTATTACAAATTTTTAAAAAATATAAGAACTCATATGTCTGACCACCTTAACTTCGTCAAAACTTCATGAAATTTGTTTTTCCTTTTTTTAATCCTATAGTATGCAAAGCATAGAATGTGATGCATGTTTTGGATTCAAAAAAATTGATACCATTTGAAAGCTATAGATGTTTTTCAATCAACCTATCAAGCAAGACTTTAGTCATAATTCAAATAGAAAATGAATAATAATTATTTATTAAATTCAAAGTAAAGCATAATTTATATTGGTGGAAAGTTGAGAATCTCCTTTAAAAACCCTTTTCATTTCATCAATTTTGGGTAAAAAAAAGTTGTCAACCACATACCCTACAAATACCCATCATATCGCCACTTTTTGGCCCATCATGATCCTATACATACCCTTATGCAAATTCCCCTTTTACACATCCTTACCTTAGAAAATCAAATCCAAAGGAAAAATTCAACATCAGCTGGCTGATTTCCTTCCACTTGATATTTGTCAATTGAGTTGGTAGAACAATATATGTCGGGGATGCCTGTGTGGCACACAAACATCTACATGGCGTGCTTACATCCCTGATGGATTCCTATGTGTAAAGTTGGTAGAGGTGTTACACTTCCTATTGGGAATGATTTGTAACATCCCTCTTCAACCAATCGACCCCAAAAATGGTAGATTCTTCCCTCTTCTCCTTCAAATTCATCCATTCTTCATTAAACTCATCTATTTTTGCAATCTTCAAGCATTCACTTCATCCTTCTTCACAATTTCTTATCACTTCCAACATTCTCAACACTCCATTACAAGAACAACACTCCATCAATTTCGTAAAGCACGTGTGAGGCCTTTTTACTAGACCCATCATTGCTCTTGGCACACAGGAGCAGTTTTCAAGGGACGGTAGGGGTCTCCAATGAGACTGACCATGTCCCTACTCCTCATGCATCTCCTACACCATCATCAGTAGATGAATATGAGACCATTCACATTCCTTCAGAATATATCTTTCTCCTTAGTAAAGGAATAGGTGACTTGGAGAATCACTTAGAAAAGGACTCGAAGATGGCTGGGGCCGCTAGGGTTATCAGCGAAATAAAATTTATGGTTGGAAAATATCGAACAAGAATAGAGCTCCTAGCTAGTCTCTCTAGTCTGACTAAAGCATGTAATCCTCCAAAAAATCCTAACATTGTACAAGGGGCCACTTTCAAAGATCATGAGAGACAGCTAGGAATGTCGATGCCTCCCACATCTATGTACATGACTGACATGGTCCCCTTGATAAACATCCCTTCTACCTTTGAGAGATTTGAAATTATCAAGGTGAATAGAGTACCCTTAGGGTTTAGCTTCACCCCTCCTATCACCTCTAGTTGTGGAGGTTTTGGCGAGATGAACAGTGGTTTTAGCAGTGAGAGTGGTGTTGGTGGAGGCGGCTCTAGTGGAAGCCATGTTGGTGGCTTTGGAAGCAAAGATGGATTTGATAGAGGCCCTGCTAGTGGTGATGGCTTTGGCAGTGGTTTTGGTGGTGGTCACACTTATGGTTCTAGAGGTGGCTCTAGTGGTGGTTCTAAAGGAGGTTCTTCTAGCCCTATATCTTCTAATGACCCTATTCTAAACACTCTTCTTCAAAATATGGGTAAGATGCAAGGCCAGCTAGCGAATCTCTCCCAAGCCTCTGCCCAACCTATCTTTCAACCCTTTTTTTGACATAGCCTATTATGGGTAGCAATTTTAAACACCCCCTTCCCCCAAGGAATGGAGATTTCTAAATTTGAAAACCATAGTGGAAAAGGGGACCCAAAAACACATGTCCACATTTAATGTCCTATGTACAAACTTTTTCCATCATGATGCATTGATGGCAAAATTATTCCCTTGATCTCTTAAGGATAAAACACTCAAATGGTATTGTTCCTTACCCGATAACTCCATTTTTTCATTTTATCAACTTGTAAACCAATTCCTATGATAGTTCCAAGCTAACATCAGACCGAAGATGACCTTTTTGGATCTCATCCATTGTAAACAAGTGGATAATGAAAAGATTACTAAATTTTATAGCACAATACCAAGCGCTCTTTTCACAAATCTCATATCTGGTGCCTGATAGTGACATGTAGAAGTTGTTCATAGGGAATTTATAAAGATATGGGTAGGAGAATTTTTCCCTTATGAAATACCCTTCTTTCATGCATTTTTGTTTTTCACTACGAGAGTATAAAAAATGGTAGTTCGGTTTGGGGGATCCTCCTTGCACTCTTGTTCAAAATGAAAGTCCATCATTTCAATCTCTAGAAAAGGTAAGGTTGTTCTGAATCTAATAGCTGCTACAGCTAATAATGGCCTTAGGCACAATTAAAAGTTCACAAAGTTAGAAAAATATTATTCTTCAATCTTGCAGAAGTTTCTAAAGGATAAGATCATAACTTTGGAGAACCATAAGCCTCTTAAAAAAAACTTTCACAAGTTGGTACGATTTGAATACCTTCTATCAATACCATCAAGTTAATAGAAATGATATCAAACATTGTATGCACATACATCATGAGATAAAGGATCACATCAAAGATGGTACTATTCATCTTAATGGAAGTAAACAAAATATGAACAAATCGGTAGCAAAAGTGAATAGTGAGTTGTAGATATACACAGACTCATTTCCATCACACTCTGCCAACATGACTATCAATCCCTCTAATTCTACCACTCAACCTGAGGCATATGTTAACACAGTCATGGTTACTTCTACCATGCAACCTACACCTAACTCCCTAGACATGACATTCATGTCGCAGGACTTACCCCTAAACAACAAGCCCTCTCCCCTCTACATTCCTGCTCGCCTCAATGGAAACATTGTGACAGGGGTCCTAGCTGACCCCATGAGTTGAGTGAATGTCATTACAGAAGAGAAATTTTGGCTTAATTCATTGCATAGAAAAGAGTACAAAGAAACAAAATCTACCATCAATACATATGATGGTATTTGTCTAAAGTTATACGACTCAATAACTCTATCCATCCTAGTAGGACCTAGGGTTATAGACATAGTCTTTGATGTTATCCTAATGAAGTTAGGCATACCTTGGCTAGCTTCCACAAATAGAATCACCTTTGTAATGAACATATTTTTAAAGTTGTCCCATGAAGGTGTCATGCATGTAGTGCATGACACTAGATACTAGCCTTTGGTATCCTATGGGGGATATTCATTAGAGCACTTTTGGCCCACCTCGGTTGGTTTACTCCCTCCAAGAATGTATCTACTTTACAAAAACTATGTGAAGTATAAGATCTGGGACAAGGGATAGTTGAAATTGGATTTTCTAGTGTTACAACCAACTGCCTCCCCTTCTTGGAAAGGAAAAGAGAAGCTACCCTATCCTCAAGATGTCTCTCCTCCTCCTCTTTCTAGAGAAGAGTTTTAGATGAATATGTTTGGATTTTATCCACTAAGTTTGATGATACTACCTTGGCATATAACTAAGATTAGAATATCAAACCTCCCCACTAAACCACTTGGACCTTGGTACTACTTGTATGGTAGAGGAAAATGTCCCTATGGGGAATCTTCTATGTCTCAGCCTCTACAATCTCCTACCACTTCTCCTCCCAAGGTATTAAACAGGAAGAGGCCCATTGCTGAGACATTAGAGTTGACTCCCCTCACTACTTCTCAACCTATTCCTCCTGCTCCCATTCAGAAGCCTATCCCTCTATTGGAAACAACTATGGTCGACACTCCCATGGATGAACAGGAGCCTTATGTTCCTTTGCAACCTTTGGTCTCTAGCTCGAAGAGTCATAGAAACTGCCTTGTGTGCGAACACAAGAATAGGCGAAAGGATCTCATAGCTAAGTAGGATGCTTTGTAGAAAAATGAAGAGGAGTCGATCGCCCCTATCTCAAGGCCTCCTACCATGTCCTCTTCTCTCCTCCCCTCTACTTATATTCAACCAAGCTCTGCATCACTTTCAAATTCCACAGTGAGTACAAATTCACTTGACCCCAAAAGGGTGTAGGTGTTCATTGCTTCTTTGGTGGAGCTGCCCTTGCTGATGCCCCTTTCAGACATCCCTACTTTCCCAAAAATTGTAGATATGCTAAACACTTCAGTGGTATCTACTATGTTTTTCTCCTCCTCCTCTTCCTCCACACCTCTCACCTCATCTGTGGGGAGTTCACATCCCTTGAAGAAGTAGAAGGTGGAGGGTGGTACTTCCGACAATGAAGAATTTAAGAGGATCCCACCTTCTCCAAAAGGTGGCCCCACGCTAACTTGTTATGTTTTAGTAACACAACTAGTCCCAACTTCCGTTGAATTCATCACTACTCCTGAGTCACTCGGTGAGCCTAGCGGTGAACCTCAGGAACAACTTTCCCCATCTATTGAGGTATGACATGGAACTCCAGTGAAGTGCATGTTTAACTCTCTAGATGAAGTTTTAGCCTTGTCAGTGATTTTTGAAAAATCATTGACCATAGCTCCACAAGAGCAGAGTGGAGGATACCTTGCAGGGCCTTCTTCTTTAACCCTTGCCGTGGGAGGGTCGGAAGCTCCTCCTCTTAACATCCCACCACTATAGGTTCATCCTCCTTCCCCTTATGATAATTTGGAGTGGAAAGCAGGTGAACTCTTGGTTGATCAGTGTTAGGGGGAGGCCTCTTCTTTATCTTTAGATTAGATGCATGTGTGTGTTGTGATGTGTTCCCCCATGACCATGCTATGTGTTCCTAGATGACCCTTGCCACCCTTGTTGGTGCCTGGATATAGGAGTGATTTTTGTGTTGCAATCCTTCTTCTATTTTTATCATCATTCTTTCATGTTTTTGATTGAATTTCAGTAAATTGGGGATGATGCAAAGTGTTGGGGGTATTTACGCTTCCTTGCATGTTGAACCAATTTTTTATTTTTACTTTTTCTTCTTGTGCATTCTTCACAGGGTTTGATAAAGTAAGGGGTTAATGATAGTTCATCTATTTACTACTATTATTATACTTATATATATATATATTCATGAGCAACTTTGACCCCAAAGTATTAGATCACCTCTGTGTCTCTTATTTGTTATCTTGTTTTTTCTCTTTTTCTCTTTTCTTATCTTTCTCTCTTCTTTTCTTGAGTTGTCCTTTTCATGTGTGACAATGCCATTTCTGTGACACTTTTATTTTCAGAAAATGTATTCATTTCCAATGAATCTTTTCTTGAGAATATTTGCAAAAATTTTCAAAGAATTGCATTCTTGACCTGGACCTAACAAAACATGTATCCTTCATCATGGGTTCACAAAGAAAGAACTTGAGACCTCTTCCTTCGAGAAGGGAGAAGCTTTGACCTTCCCCTCACAAGGGGGCATCTTCTTCCTTTTGAATTCCTTGATGAAATGAACATCTTTCGAAAGGATTCCTTGATGATGAATCAATTTGAGAAAAAAACATATCTTCCGCACTTTCAAATAGTGCATCCTTTAAGTGGACCCCATTATTCACGTCAGTTTCCTGAGGGACCCCTTTGAAATATTTACAATCTATCGATGGTCTATATGATTGTCTGCTTACTTTCCTGCATGGATGCTTTTAGAAAAGTTCTATCTACGAGTAAACATGTTACTTTGTAGGTGTGCCTATGAAGTAGCTTTCTGACTCTGTGGTGTCTCCTTTCCTTGGGTTTTCTCCATGTGAGAGTTCTTGAGAGATACCTCCTTGTAGGTCTACGAGTCTATAGGGCACTTCTTTTGAGCTTACTCCATGCGAGAGATCTTGGGGGTCACTCCCTTGTAGGTTTGTGGATTTGTAAGGTGCTTTTTTTAGGTTTCCTTCATGTGAGAGATCTTGGACAACACCTTCCCTATAGGTGTGTGGGCCTATAGGGCACTTTTTCTAGGTTTCCTTCATATGATAGATCTTGGAAGACACCTTCCTTGCAAGTATGTAGGTCTATGAGGAACTTTTTTGGGGATTTCCTTCATGTGAGAGATCTTGAAGGACACCTTCCTTGCAGGTCTATGGGCCTGTGAGGCACTTTTTTCTTAGGGCTTCCTTCATATGAGAGATCTTGTGGGTCATCTCCTTGCAGGTTTGTGGGCCTATAAGACACTTTCAATCTACATCTTCATAGTTCTATAGGGCTATGGAGTCCTTTTCCTATCCTGTGCTTTCAAGCTTTCTAGAATGTTGTCTACTTCCTCTATAATTTAGGTATAAATTTATAACCCTATTCACTCTTTAATCTACTTTACCAAAGCACTCATCAATATCCGTGCTCGCTAAAGTGGGGGAAAAAAGTATAGGAGCGAATTTGTACCCCTTATGCAAATTCCCCTTTTACACATCCTCACCTTAGAAAACCAAATCCAAAGGAAAAATTCTACATTAGTTGGTTAATTTTCTTCCACTTGGCATCTTTCTATTGTGTTGATAGAAGAATATTTGTCGGGGACACTTATACAACATGTAGATTTTTGTGCAACATGCTTACATCCCTGACAGATTCCTACATCTGAAGTTGGTAGAGACATTACACTTCCTATTGGCAACGATTTGTAATGTCCCTATTCAACCAATTGACCCCAGAAATGGTAGATTCTTCCCTCTTCTCCTTCAAATTCATCCATTCTTCATTCAACTCATCTCTTCTTGGGTATGTGGAGGATCATGATGGGCCAAAAAGTGGCAATATGATGGGTATGTGGCTGACGACTTTTTTTTTACTGAAAATTGATGAAATGAAAAGGGTTTTTAAAGGAGATTCTCAACTTTCCACCAATATAAATTATGCTTTACTTTGAATTTAATAAGTAATTATTATTCATTTTCTATTCAAATTATGACTAAAGTCCCGATTGATAGACTGATTGAAAAACTTCTATAGCTTTCAAACGCTATCACATTTTATGAATCCAAAACATGCATCACATTCTATGATTTGCATACTATAGGATTAAAAAAAGAAAATTTGAATTTCATGAAGTTTTGACCAAGTTAAGGTGGTCAGACATATGAGTTTTTATATATTTTAAAATTTGTAATAAAAATTCATAGTTAATTATTTACTTGGAAAAAAATTACAAAAAAATATGCATCACATCAGGACATGAGTCCTCTACTTATATCTAAAATATTATAAAAAAATATTATCATTTTATTGTGGTTAGGGTGGTCAGACAGACACCTACTTCTTATTTTTTCCTTGAAATTTAGTACTAAATTTCAAATTTTCACCAAATATATATTTTTTTTAAACAAACCTAGTAGTTTAGAAACTACATTCAATTTTCTACAAATTCTATTCTTACATATTTTTAAAATACTATAGATAAATTATTCAAATTCTTACGTCAAGTTGTCTAACTCTGATTTTTCTAATTTTTTTGCCACTTAAGGGCCTGTTTTTTCCATGATGATCCTGCACATACCCTCTTGCAATCTTCAAGCATGTACTTCATCCTTCTTCACAATTTCTTAACACTTCCAACATTATCAATAGTCCATTGCAAAAAAAATACTCCATCAACTCTGTAAAGCAAGTGTGAGGCAAGCTATTGCAATAGGGGCTTGAGGTTTTACAACACCTCCCTTCATTATAGTCAAGGCTATGGTGATTGTTCAAGCCTTCTTTCTCCATCATTGGATAGTGAGCTCTTTTTGGAGGTGGTAACATTTTGCTCCTCTCCTTTATGATTTGATTGAGTAGCTATATATTGTTTTTTAGTTTTATTTGTATTCCTTCTTTCTTTACTTCTTTATCATTGCTATTTAGTTGTCCATGGAGGTGGAAACACCAAAAATGGGAGTCGGATTGAGGAAGCCCCTATACAACCCCAACAAATTTTTCATCTTTCTTGTGTGTAGGTGGTTGTGCTTTTGGAGCTAGCTAGAGAATTGACAACTTGGTGAGATTATCTTTGTCACTTTAGCTCTTATCTATCTATTTTATCACATCCATTTATATCTTTCATACTTCATAATTCTATTTTTCTCCTTTAGAAGTCACTAGCTAGGTCATCAGCTTGTTTTCTAATGGTTCGTACAATATTTTCAGTCCTCTAGTCGTACGAATGCCAGCAAACCTAAGATATGCTAGCACATCACACTGTCATCCAAAAAATTCCCTTTTGTCCTTAGGCAGAGAGCTACCTAAGGTATAGTACTAAATTCAAAAACTAGCTCGCCTAGCCCTAATCCTAATTTTGAGTCAGTAGAGTGATCAAAGGAAATTATAGTCCTCATCATTATCATCCCTTATTTCAAACACCCCTTTAGAGTGAGGTAAGTTAGGGAAGCCTTTTTCTCTTGGCTCTCCATGACCTGAGTCCTTTAAGTGGTTGGTCCCCCTCACTTACAAAATCATCAAAGATCGATGGTCCAGATTCAAAGCTAAGCTACTAAGCTATCAACTCACTCACGTGAGGATTTCTTCAATCATTAATTACTGCATGCTAAAATTTATCTATTTAATGCATATTTCCCGTTGTTTGATCTCACCATTTTCAATCTACATAAAATTTGAGGTGTGTGTCATTGAAGGAGTGTGTGAGTGTCAAGTTTTCAGTTGTAGAGACATTGATGTTTTATCTTGGGTGAGTTGGTTCTTTGTATGAGCTATATTTAATTCATGCTCTAGCTTGAATTGGGAGTTTTATATTTCTGGGGCTTATTGAAATTGTTTGGGTTTGTGGGCGTGCTTTCTTGCAATTTTAATTTAGGAATTAAGGTTTTTTTATATTCACTCAATTTAGATTTGGTATGGCTACTACCCTGTATTTTGCAAAATGGGTAAGTTGGGTGAGTCAATTCAACCAACTAGGAGGTCTAGACGACACAATGTGTTTGAGTGTTATGAGGATAGGTCTGTGGCTGAGTAAGAATTCCCTACAACTTCTTTTGCTCCAAAGGGTAAAAATAAAGCTCATGGTCAAAGGAAGAAAACTATTCTCCAGAGTACCTACAACTTAAGGAGCAAGACCATTTCAAAAGAATTGGTCAATTAAGGGAAAGGAGCCATCTGAGCTTGAAAGGAAGAACAAGAAAAGAAACAAGAGTCACAAGGCCTACCTTTAAAACATAATTCTCCCATCATGCTCTCTAATAGACCTTCAGATGGTGGAGATGATTCTGACGAGGATGTAGTGATGGTTCCTTTGGTTACATCATGAACAAGGAACTTAGTCAAGCTTACTCTGATGTTGATGAATCAGAGTAGCGTCTCCTCGTTTTTTGTTTTTGAAGACACAATTTCCACTGCATTAGGATTTTTCTTAGGTCAACATGTCCATGGTTTTTGTCTTTTACTCTTCCATGCTTACATGGAAATATTTTGGCTGGTATAATGAAGACTTTTTTCTCGACGTGGATGTTGCAACAATAACTAACGATACCTTGTGGTGATTTGGTTACTCCCCTCGATGAATCATGAGGAATTTTGTCTTTTTCTTTCCCCTACTATGTCAATAATTGCATATAACAATCTAGGGGAATCTCTTGAATGAAGGTGAAATCCATTTTGAAATGAAATGTGAAATGTAATCATAATTCAGTTGGAAGCTTGTTGCTCCCCTATTCTATAAAGGGGATTTCAAGGCTAATTACAAAGGAGGTGGTTCAAGTTTTTTTTATTTTTGTAGGGTCTAGGTGAAAAGGCTAAGCTCAAAAAGGAGCATAAATGTAAATAGATATATTGATGAATATGCTAGGAACAATTTTAGGGTATGATTCATGATGTAATGATCATAAATAGTTTTACAATAACATCAATAATAAAAAAACATTAGTTCTAAAATATATGTTCTCTTGTGTGATTTCCTTGCAGATTATGAATGAAATTGTTAATGATAATTTCATTTTTTTTCTATTTTTTAAACTAAATGAGTGATTTTATTTATGCTTCAATTCAAAGGGTTGATTTAATTCTAAATTAAGGTCATGGGTCTATGAGGAATGGATATAGGATTTGGTAAGAAGCTATGTTTTAGACACAGTGAATTGAATGCTATAAAGTAGTATTCCAATAATCCACAAATTGCTAAGTTGAATTGTTAGGGTGTTACTGATCAATTGCAAATGTGACTCCATTATCCCATGGACAAGGCACTGGTCCCTCCATCAGCGTATCTAAGAATGATTTGAGTTAGTAATGCACCTATCCAGAGGCTTAAAATGAATATAAAATCATAAAAATTTCAATTATAATGTCCTCATCTAAAGCGTTACTTTATTCCTTGCAATGGAAAATATTTTATTAAAAGGTCAACTAAACCTTTATGAATGTTTCCCATTTTCACTTTGAAGGAATTCATTTGTGTATGGAAATTCTCTTGTTAAAATGAATATCACATGAGCATGTTTAAGGATCACCCTCCTGGGTCTCATAGAACCCAAAGTGAAGAAGTAAGGGCCTTAAAATCCTTACTTGCGTGTTGGCCAATCCTCACCCTTACTAGTAATTGAATTTTGGCAGATTCATAGGTGAGGGATGAGATCAAGTTTGGTTCATAAAAAATAACCAACACACTCGATATCTAAGATATCCATAGGGATATCAACACCAATATATGTACCAATTAATCGTACAATGTGATCATTATTATTACCCCAAATTGATTACTTCCAATGTGTGTCAGATTCAGGTATGAGTCCACAAAGGTATGGAAAAAGCTTAATTCACTTGAGATGTGTCAAGATACCTTTCTTCTAAGACTCATAATTATCCTTATTTAGCATTACCATAGAAGGATGAATAGAAAATCCCATGATAACTCCTCAAATGATCAACAAAAATGAATCAACCACAAGACTACCTCCTCAAATTACTCAATCATGAAACCCCCCAAGAAATATCTAATTTGGAACTTTATTCTTAATGTGATTACAGATGCCACTTGCCAAAAAGAACAAAGTGGATTGATCTTAGTACATGCAAATGCCAAATTTGGCCATAGAATCAAGTATAATTTTTGGTATAAAATTAGATCAATTTGATCATACCACTAAAAAATACACAAAAAATTATGCACTTTAAAAAAAAATGCACTCAAAAATGTTATTGTAAGAGAAATATACGAGCTCCTAAAGTTCTCAAAATGAGGAAAAAGCACTAAATATTATTCAAGAATCTACAATTTTGAGAAAAATAAGACACCAAAGCTGAAAAATGATTACACCACTACGAAGAGCATGAATTTCTTCCCCAAATAAAAAAAAATTGCTTGCAAATTGGAGGTCCTGAGCACAAGTTATGAGCATTTGAAAATTTCTTTGAAAACTGAAAAATGAAAATGAGAGGGGGGTAGGAAAAGTATTTTTGAGTGCTGACATCACTACTGATGCAAGATGATGTCAACAATTTGATGGCTAGGGGGCCATCAAAAGTATATTCTCTTGGACTATGCTTATGCCATATTATTCTTCAGGCGTTCAACTGTAGAATCTTGATGGAATCTTTTTGGAATATTCTACTTCTGAAATATGTTGTCATACCATGGATTATTCTATCTGCTTTATATGTGTGGGTTGATTTTCAGTTCACCAATTTGAAAGAAATTTCATTGGGTTTCTATGTAAGCTGCCTATAATTTTCATTCACTAGTGTTTTGCTATAATCGACCAGTATTTGAATATGACCGCCGATAGAAGTTTAGGACCTACCATGGCAAATATGGGGACCACTCGATGAGTCAATGAATTTTGTGTGGTGGTCGATGGTGGGGCTGTGGTACCCTATTCTACTGCACAAGGTACAGTAACAGTTTGTAGCCACTGAATTTAAAAAAAATTGTTGTTTTTGATAAAAAAAATTTATAGAAAAATATTGAATTGGTATTTTTCTAATTTTTCAAAAAAAATTCAAAAAATTCCCAATGATTTTCTTTTTTGAAAAGTCATACCTTATAATTATGATGACTTGGGGGGTCATACGACTCCCTAGGAAATTTTATTTTTCCTCAATGGACAACTGCTCTAAATTCAATGAATTGACAATCAATATTAGGGTTTTTGGCCCTTCTGGATGCGATGGCGAGGTCATATTTGACCCAAAATGCTCCAAAATTGAGCTACCTTCTGGATTTGGCAACCAATTTTCAACTTCAAACCCTCATAGATTTTGCCTCATATGGCTGATTTGGATGAAACATCTCAAACCCTCTAAACTCAATGATGAGCTCAAATTTGCACCAACAAGCTTCGATTTAAACCTACAATAAAAAGCCACAAAGAGGAACCCCCAAAATCTAGTATTTCTATTAAGTTTTTCTGATTCTCCAGATCATCATACGATGCAAGAGAAGAGACTACTCAACTTTTCAAGATTTACATCTCTTGAATAATGGCTATTTTATGACACTCGACACACCTTGATACCATGCTAGAATCAACTATGAAGATAGCCTTCTAAGATCTGGAGGCCAAATGGAAAGCACATAGAGAAGATGAATATGACAAGAATAAACTATATTCTTATCAATTATGATTCAATGTTATATGTATGTATACAATGTATGAGAGATCCCTTGGTTATATATCCAAGGGGAGATGCAAGATTTCATAAGATTATGACAAGTTTCTTAATCATATGACATGAGACAACTTATCACAACTACCTAGGTCACATGTGTTACAAGTCAAAAGATAAGATAACAACTAATGAAAACTAACACCTCTAGAAAGATTCCTTCCAAGGACCTAAGTAAACATGTAAATAAGTCCCCTAGTAATGAATTAACTAGGTACAAAACCACATCAAAAGTATGGAGATAGCCTGCCAAGATCTTGAGGCCAAATGGAAAGAACAAGAGAGAGAATATGAATATGAAAAGAATAAAATGAATTCTTATCAATTATAATTCAGGGTATGTGTAGGATCATCATGGAAAAAATAGGCCCTTAAGTGGCGAAAATTTTCAAAAAAATAAGAGTTAGGAAAATTGATGTAAAAAATTTGAATAAGTTATCTATATTATTTCAAAAATATGTAAGAATAGAATCTGTAGCAAATTGAATGTAGTTTCTAAACAACTAGGTTTGTTTTAAATAAAAAAATTGATTTGGTGAAAAGTTGAAATTTCAATGCAGTATACTTAAATTTGAGGGAAAAAATAAGTAGGTGTCTGTCTGACCACCCTAACCACAATAAAATGATAATATTTTTTATAATATTTTAGATATAAGTAGAGGGCTCATGTCCCAATGTGATGCATATTTTTATATTTTTTTCCAAGTAAATAATTAATTATGAATTTTTTTATTACAACTTTTAAAAAATATAAAAAACTCGTATGTATGACCACCTTAACTTGGTCAAAACTTCATGGAATTTAATTTTTCTTTTTTTAATCCTATAGTATGTGAAGCATAGAATCTGATGCATGTTTTGGATTCAAAAAATGTGATACCATTTGAAATCTATAGATGTTTTTCAATCAGCCTATCAATCAGGACTTTAGTCATAATTTGAATAGAAAATGAATAATAATTACTTATTAAATTCAAAGTAAAGCATAATTTATATTTTTGGAAAGATGAGAACCTCCTTTAAAAACCCTTTTCGTTTCATCAATTTTGGGTAAAAAAAAGGTCATCAACCACATACCCATCATATTGCCACTTTTTGGCCCATCATTATCCTGCACATACCCTTCAATGTTATTGTTGTGTAGTAGAGACCCCTTGGTTATATAGCCAAGGTGAGATACAAGATGTCATAAGATTATGACAAGTGTCTTAATCTTTGAAAAGGAAACATGCTAACATGAAAAGTAATCTATCCAACTTATGCAATACTTTAGATTGTAAGACTTGTATTGTAGGTCTGATGATTTTGAATATTGAAATGCAATAGATTTTTTATGATTTTGCAATAAATGAGACAAATTAACACCTTTTCTTGCACATATACTAACTATTTTTTAGAATTTTAAAATACAATTTTAACAATGGAAACAAGGAAGCTAAAATAGAGACTCAAATGCATTAAAAAATTTGTTAGAATTCCTATACAAGGATGCATTCACCCATGGGTGAAGGAGTCCTTGCTTAGGGTTTCAAAAACTAAATTTTTCAAATTATTGGCTTCTATATGTGATTTTTATTTCCGGTTTCAAACTGTAACTTGTGTGACAAAATTTTCCAAAATTTGATGACCGAATGCAAGTAGAATTAATGAAAAATGATGAACTATATGACACTTTTTGAAATTAAATTTTGACTCAATTTTTGAATATAAATGATTGAACATACACTAATATGTCAGTACTATACAAAATTAATGTAATATGAATGCAAATTTTCAATTTTTTCAAATTTAAACAATGAAAGAATGCAAATTTAAAACCCTATGCATACTAATGCAATTTTGACAACCCTAACTAAGATGCAAAGAAAACTTACAAAAATCCTATATCTAGGAATTGGATGATCTCTAAATCAGAAAGTTGAATGCTCAAAATGTCAAGTTCACCATAATGAAACATAGAAAAATAGGTGAAAAGGTCCAAAACATATGGTTTTATACTAAATTTGGAATGTTTCACTAAAATTACTATAAATAGAAAGGGGGAAATGGGATGTAATGAACCTACCTATTTTTTGTTTCATTAAGGAAATGAGATCCTCCAAGATAAAATTAAATTTCAGCCTTTAGGTGACTCAATTCTATGGAAAATCTAGCAATTTCCTTTATGTGTGTGTAGATGGGGGGTAAAGTTAAAACGCCACTTTTGGGAGAGGAAAATAAAATAGAAAATGACCTTAAATCTATAAACTAAGACCGATTCATGTCGATGAAGCTTATCTCTAACTTAAATAGTCAATTTTGTGCAAATTGGATGAGTGGAAGACACTTAAAACTTACCTCAAAAATTGGTTGCTAAGTGTCCAAAAATGGTGAATGGGTCTAAGGACAAATTTTTGAACTGATTTTTTGGGAACCTTTGAAGAAAAATATGAGATGCAATTTCCCACTAGTTCCACTCAAAAATGACAAATAATAAATCCAAGATGTGAGTTTTTGTAATCTTGACAACTTTTCTTGCAACTTTTGCAATTTTACACTTTAGAGATCTCCACTCTTCAATTTTTCTTCAACCTAGGACCTACAACACAAACAAAAGAGGGAAAAATTATTTGTTTTTGGTGAATGGCAGTTTTCCTTGGTTAAACCCCCTTTTGGTAATTAAAGCTTGAATTGAAATAATGAAATTTGAAAGGAATGATGAATGAACAATGCAATGTTGCAACTCAACAAACCCTTGAATAAAAATTTGTAAATGTGAAATGTTGATGGCTATCTTACATTAAATGGCTTCAATAGATGTGAATCTTGATGCTTGAAAATATAACTTGAATGCTTGACTTGATCTTTGAAACCTGCATCACAATGTTATCTCCAAAAACATGAACGATTGGAAAAAACTTTGACATGATACTTGAGATCTTGGTTGCTACAAAAAATGCTTGATAAATATGCTCTTGAATGCTCTTGAGAATAATATTTTCTTGTATGAAAGTGAACACCTCTTGCTAGATGTTTTAAATTGATAAAATAACCTTGATTTTATAGATGATTTTCTAATTTCCAAAAAATAAACATTACAAGCCAACATTTGAATATGAAATTGGGATCATGAAAATACCACCAAAAACATATTTAAAATTTGAATTTGCAACTTAAAAGGGAACCCATTCACCCATGGGTGAATGGGTCTTGACCTAATTTATCAAGATCTTTGAATCTCGAGGTGTTAATAATGATAAATGCATTAATTAAATCACACTTCCCATCATGCTCTCTTTCTAAAGCATCCTAGACTTCCTTAACTGTCTTCAAATTCTGAACCTGGATCAACTCTGAATGTACCAGACTATTCTTCAAAATGTATTTCACCTTATTGTTCGCTTCATGTACTTTGATCTCTTCAGGTGTACTTAGACCATTAGTAGGAGGAGTGTAAGTATTTTTATAAGCTTTCTCCACATCATATCCACAATACTCTAGATGTTCTTCCATCAATACTTTCTAGATACCATAATTAGTTTTATCAAACCTCAGATAGTCATAAACCATTTTCCAACCATCCTGGACCTTCCTCAAGTGGTTAAGCTCTTCACCAAGGAACCAAACTCAGATACCAATTGTTGAATAGGAAAACTAAGAGGGGGGTGAATAAGTTGTCACAAAATTAAGCCTTCAATTCAATTACTAGAACTAATCCTTGATATTGCTTAAATGATTAATCATCAAATCTCAATGCAAAAACTTAAATCCAACACATAAACACAATAACACCAGATTTACGTGGAAAACCAAATAAGGGAAAAAGCATGATGAGGATTAACTAAAACTATAGAGAATATCAAAACTGATTACAAAAAGACTCACTACTTGAAACAAGGCTCACTACCTGAGATAAGGACTCATTGTCCAACAGGGCTACAACCCGAAGGGATCACTACCACATATATACAAAGAAGACAAAGAAGACATGTTGCAAAGAGAATAAAATCTGAATTCAACAAAGGATTCCACCACAATTACTTGCACACATGCATGAATGATAGAGTTTTCCTTCTTCTCTCTCTCCTTTGTTTACCACTAACTCATCTCGCATTTATACCATCTTCAACTTTGAACCATATCCAAAGTTGGCCATCCAAATTCAAATTCAAATTAGGTTGGTGCCAAAACATCCTAGGGTGGATTTAGAATGAGGTCGACCCAAACACATGCTTCAAGGGACCCAAAATAGATCCAACATGCTTCTTCATCCTCAAAAGTAGTATTTCACATAAGGTCAACCAAACTAGTGTAAAACACATAGAACCATTAAGTACGAATCTTCCAAATGCCAAAAATATCTTCAATAAAACTAGGGAAACACAACTCTAGAACAAGTTATAAGACTTAATCAAAGAGAATTCTGGACCAACAACATTTCTCTCGGACCTCAACCAGAAACATAGAAAACCATAGTTCACAACTGGTGAACACAACTTGCAATGTACAATGAATCAACAACCAAAAACCTAGATATAACATCTATTGAAAACCATGAACGACATATCTAAACCACACAACCACAGGAGAAAATCCAAACCAAAACATGGAGCAACCACTGAAAACATGCAACATCTCTTTATTACAATTTTCTCAATATCCTCGACATATACAACCAACAACAACTAGTAGATAACTAGTTGACTGGTTGACATCAATGACAACACCTACAAACTTTCCACAACACCTTCAGTCTTTTCATTCTTGCAACAAAAAAATCATAGCTAATTATGTGATTGCAAAAAATTATAAAAAAAATCTAGCAAATCCGACCATGTGTCCTCTACTTATATTGAAAATTTTAAATAAATATTATTTTTTCTTGTACTTAGGTTGGTCATACATATACCTGCTTTTTATTTTTTCCTGAAAATTTAGTACTACTACATTGAAATTTCAAAATTTCACCAAATAGATTTTACTTTTTTCCCAAAAAGGAATAGCACCTTAGAAACCACATTCAATTTGCTACAAATTTTATTCCTACATATTTTTAAAATTATGTTGATAACTTATTCAAATTTTTATGTCAAATTTCCTAGCTTTATTTTTTTGAATTTTCATTGCCACTTAGGGGCCTAGTTTGGACCCGCATGATCCTGTATTGACCCCCCTATCCAACATTAAATTGTGTATGGAAATCCTCTCTAACATTAATTGTTTGTACAGCTTGGGTCTCCTCCATACCATCAACCATGGATGCTTCAGCCCCCTCTTCTCCAGTAACTAAATTTGGCTTAGGGACCTCTACACTTTTCATTTGTTGATCCGTTGTACACATGTCATGTATAAAAGAAGATTTTAGAGTATATAAAACATATTATTTTAAACTATGTTCATGCAAAGTACATCAAGGTGAAATTATGAAATTTGAGAATGAGAAATTACATTAATCTAAGCTCTACATGATCTCTCAAAATTGCATCATATTAAATATGCTCATGTCATCATTTTAATAACATGCACATGTGGAATTTTTCTTAATTCACACAAGTGATTATTTGAATGTAATAGCAATCAAATCAATAATGATATATTACTATTTAATGAATATATACATTAAACATAAAAATAAGGGTGTGTAACATCACATAATAGATTACTCAATATTGAACAACATAGTGAAATTATTCAAATCAAAATTAACAACCATATCATCTAAACACTACATGATCTCAATTGCATCATATTCAATATATATGCTTTCAAATCACAATTTTAATAATTCATTAATAGTTACTTCTTAATTCACACTTTCATTCACAATAATTGACATTATTAATTTGAATATACATTAAACATAATTTAATTGGGGTTGCCATCATGAATGAATATAATCAATCTATATCATTAACTGATTTAATATAACCTAAGCTCCTAAAGACACAATCTAGAACAAGTAAAAATAAACTAAGTAGGAAAATTGGACTAAAACCTAACCTAAAATAACTAACTCAAGAAAGAGTTTCCCAACTAAAGACATAATATAGAAATAAAAGTAGGAAATCTATGAAATAAAAATAGGAAAAAACATAACTTAGGAACCTATAATTGGAAAGTGATGAATGAAATTAAGAAAATACATCTACCTAATGCTTTATTTATTTTAAAAATTTATTATTACTTGAGATGAACAAACTTAAGGAGAGAAAGACAAGTGACAAGAAAAAAGGAAACCCAAGTTATGACTACATGGATATCTATTAGAGATCAAACCAACATGCTCTTAGATCCTAGGGAAATTATACATGCATCTTTCACTTAATTCCTATTTAGCTTTTTTGAGTGTGTTGTGTTGTCTAAAACTACCACTAAGAAGGTCAACATTCTTACTTTTTCAACAAAGTAAAATTTGCACAAGTTTAATTTGTACCTATTAGATTAATTGGAGGATATGGTCACAAGTTTGATTTGTACTTGAAAAGTAGTTAGATCCTTGAGTAGGTATTAGGTGCCTTAGAAAGAAATTTATAACAACTCCCCACCAATATTTTAATTGAGATATAGATGGTTATAAGAATATTAGATATAAAATGCACTTGATACATCACAGGGACCTAGATGAGTTGTTGGATGAAGAAGATCAACAATGTGTATCTATTTCAAATCTTTCAATAGCTCTATATAACTACGTTGATCATGATGTGGGAGGAGACTTAACTTAAAATAAAAAAAAGAAATTTTCAAAAGGTAAAGTGCAATGAAAAAAGTTATATAGTTGAAAGTGGCTCTCTAATATATGAACAAATTAAAAAAAAAATGTTTCTTATTTTATTTTTTATATATAAATTTTATTTTATTTTTCTTGTACATTTTTTTTGGTAAATTCAATACCACAATACTAAATTATTATAATTTAATTGCTATAAAATAATGGTTGCAAACACAAAAATTCATTGATTGTAATATGTTATGGATTTATTCTAAAATGCTAGTTGTTTGAAATAGTAGTGTTAATTATTTTTCTTTAGTTGTAATTTGTAGAAGAGTTGTGTAATTACTAACTTGTAGTTGATTGATTATAAGAATAAAATAAATTAAATTAGCTAATTATCACAAATAATATTTAGTAATGTTGAATTTTATTAAGTGGAATATTAAAAAACAAAGGAACAAAGACTCTATTGCTAGAGGTAAGGAACCCAACATCCATTGGGAACAAAGATAAAGCCTAGGGGTAGCCTTAATCTATTTCCATTTAGTTGTAGAAGGAACCTTTAGCATAGAACAAAGATAAAGCCTATGTACTCTAATTGTTCAAAAACAATTTGATCTTATTGATGGACTAATCTTATCTAGAACATGATTTAATTGAAAAAAATTCATAATTTATAATATAAAATATGCATACCTTATTTAAATTGAGCTTTTCTAGCTTGATATATTTTCCTTCTTTCACACAATTGTTGTTTCTTTTCTTCGAAATGATGATGTATAGTAATATTTTTCCGATTCTTTACATTTCCCATCTTCTTTAACTTGAAAAATATGATCTTTCAATAATTATTTATCAATTACACGTTCCAAATTTGTAAAACACTTACAAAAAATAACCTTCTGAAAACACCTTGCAAATTTTCTTTTATTTTTTGATATAAAAATCCCAAATTTATTGACCCTGTATATATACATGTGTAATTCAAAGACATTATTTTGAAAATTTGGTAACAGCCTTCGATCGAAGATCGACCGCTAAATCTAAAAAAATAATATTTTATTCTACAACCTTCACTCGAAGACATTTAAAAATGTTATTTTATTTCGGTGAAAAGACCTTCATTCAAAGGTACCTTCGACTAAAGGTCCTTAGCTAGGAAAATTCAGAAGTTACATAAAAAATTCACCAAAAAAATAGTTTGCAACCCCATGTTGGACCTTCAGATCAACTTAAGTTGACAAGATATTTTGCAAGATCATAGCCCTCAAAACGATCTTTCCAACAAGCAAGGTATGTGTAGGATCATCATGGAAAAAATAGGCCCTTAAGTGGCACAAAGTTTAGAAAAATCAGAGTTAGGCAACTTGACGTAAAAATTTGAATAAGTTATCTATATTATTTCAAAAATATGTAAGAATAGAATTTGTAGAAAATTGAATGTAGTTTCGAAACTACTAGGTTTATTTTTTTAAAAACAAAATCTAATTGGTGAAAATTTGAAATTTCAATGCAGCAGTACTTAAATTTCAGGGAAAAAATAGGAAGTAGGTGTCTGTTTGACCACCCTAACCGCAATAAAATGATAATATTTTTTTATAAGATTTTAGATTTAAGTAGAGCACTCATGTCCCAATGTGATGCATATTTTTTTGTAATTTTTTTCCAAGTAAATAATTAATTATGATTTTTTTATTACAATTTTAAAAAATATAAAACTCATACGTCTAACCACCTTAACTTGGTCAAAACTTCATGAAATTATTATTATTTTTAATCCTCTAGTATATGAAGCATAGAATGTGACACATGTTTGATTCAAAAATGTGATACCGTTTGAAAGCTATAGATGTTTTTCAATTAGCCTATTAATCAGGACTTTAGTCGTAATTCAAATAGAAAATGAATAATAATAATTTATTAAATTCAAAGTAAAGCATAATTCATATTGGTTGAAAGCTGAGAATCTCCTTTAAAAACCCTTTTCCTTTCATTAATTTTGGGTAAAAAAAATTTGTCAGCCACATACCCTACAAATACCCATCATATTGCCACTTTTTGGCCCATCATGATCTTTCACATACCATGTCAATCATACTTTTGATATGTTTTCATTTTATCATGTATTTAATTTTCAATTTTTATTGAACATAGGTTTTTCTCCGAACATCGAGCTCTTCATTCTACAGAGGTTTAAAAATAGTAAGACATTGTAAAAAAAAATAAAAAAATATCCTTTCCCTTTGTATTGATGTTTTTGTTTCACCAAAAAAAAAAGTATTTTGACATATACATAACATGTTGGATGACACACACATTGATTTTGAGAATCTATATTTCAAAAAATAGAATTTTATCCTTTATAGAAAAAAAAGTTATGTTGGATGACACAAACATTCTTTTTGAAAATGTTGTTTTAAAAAAAAAAACTAGTTATCAAAGGAGATATTGAAAGATTCATAATTTATTTTTAAAAATAAAATAAAAAATATATTTAGAATCTACACAAAATTTCCTACGAATCACTAGTTTGGATTATCTTGAAATTCTTAATGGTTTAGCTACCATAGGTCTCAGAAGATGAAGATTTAGTTAAAAATATTGATGTCAATATCCATCTTGGGAAAAAATTGAGACATAGCATTGTGATTTCACCCTTAGACAACACATTCAATGGATGGCATTTGGTATTTGAGACAAATTTAAGACTAAGGTCTCTTTTCCTTACTGGCTCAAATCTCTTTAGTACTAATATTGTGTTTTGTTGTGTGTCTTTCCTATGTCTTCTTTGTATTTGCATTGAGTTTGCATCATGTTTGTTTTCATTTTTTTTGTCATCCTTATGTTATATCACGTCATGTATTTTCACCATGTATGCTTCGTGTTCCTATCATATATGTTTTATGTTATCCTGTTGCATTACATACATGTTTGTTCCCTTGCATTTATGTTGTCTTGCCATAGGATCTTGAATCTTGGGGGCTTGTGAATTACCCTAGATTCATTGTCATCCTATCTCTTCAACATTTAGATAATCAGAACCCACTTGACATATTTTCTACTTTAGTGTGAGTTTAAGCATAAGTTCATACTTTCACTAAAGTGGGGGATAAATGTAGCATCGTAAATTATCTCCCTTGAAAATTTCACACTTTGATTTTCTCCCTCCCAAGTGCATGGACCTAATTGTACACCTAATTTCCTAAATTATGCATTCTATAACCCATTTGAATAATTATCAATAAAACCCATATAGAAAACCAATGCATACATTTAATATTTTTCCCTCAACAGCTTAGATCCTACAAAATAGGACCAGGATTGAGTCACCCTAAGCAACTTGGTCCCCCTATTTTGCCTCCAAATTTTAATATGTTAGAGTCGACATTTTATTATTTGAATTTCAAATGTCAAATTTCAACTATTGATATTTTTTTTTTTTTGAACTTAGAATAATTGCATATAAATACATAGTCATTTCATCATCTTAAAACTAAGTGAAGCATGGAGCAAGAATTATTGTCAAGAGCATTATCAAGCAAGTGGAGAGATATTAAGATAAAATTTATTGCAAAAATTCAATATCAAAGCATCATGTCAAAGTGTATGTGATTTTGTTCATGTTTATATTATCCTATTGTTTGTGAGATCTAACCCTTGTAGGTCTTCAAGAAAATCAAGCCAACAACAATCAAGCCTTGAGGAGATTTTGCATGACTCCAATCCTTCAAGGAAGCCATTTTTGAGTGTTGAGTTATAGTCCATTATTGATTCATTATTCATTTATCATTTAGCTTCTATCCCTCAAAGGGATAAGATCTCTTTCATTGATATTTCCATTGTGGAGGTGGAAACACCAACATGAGGTTTGAGTAAGGAAAGACCCTATATGGCACAAGCCTTCCTCTCTCTTTGAATGTGTAGTTTTCAGATCTGAAGAATATTGGGAGAAGCTTGAAGGTCAATTATTCATTATTTCATTCAAACCCTACACCTTAACAACATGCATAAACTTAGTTATCTCTGTATTCAACGAAGTTCTGATAGTGATGCACTTGGACAAGGAAGGCTTTTGATCTAGCTGCAAAGTACTATGGAATCATATTTGGGATTCATCTACTAGGACATAGTCACCCAAAGCGAGTTGGTCCTCAAAAATTAGCTTCAAATTTATATCACAAGTGCACATGACTCTATTAAGTTTGTTTCTAAAGTCTGAATTTTTTTGAGTTTATGGATTTGTTGTTTTTACATTAAAATAGTTATTTGCATCATTAGCCTAGTCAATTCATTATGTTTCATTCCAAGATCCATTCCAAATTTGGTCAAGGGAAGGTTGACTCACCTTTTAGATTATAATTCAATCCTATATTGTGTCCAAATTCATCAAACCCCCACTACCTCAAATTCTAAGTGAAATGTTTAAGGAAAAGTGTCCAAACCCTAGGGTAAAATCCTAAGGTTGACCACACTTTTTCTTCATTTCAATTTGTGTCATGGGTTACAATGAATATGGAGCTACCCAAGGAAATATTTATAAATATTATTTATGAAAGATTAGCTACCATTTATAAATTTGATATTAAATATGTTGAATTTTGGCCACATGATTATAAAAAAGTAGATAAAGGTTTTATTGTTAAAAAATTTAGGAGGAATTCTATAAAATTCATGGTTTCTCATGGCTACCAATGATACTATTATGGATTATGAATTTATTAAATATAATTTTTTAAATAGTGTTAGTGGATAGCCTATCTCCCCTCTTCTTAGAGCATTTGAGATTGATTTATTCATGGAGAGGACTAATAAGAAATGATGCTACGAATAATATTTTTACTCAATCTATTTTTATTATTATTTTAGTTATATCTCTACTTTTTAGTTACTTGACTTTGTTAAATATGTGGTTTGATCTTATGATTTAGTGTTCTAAATTATTGATACTTACCTGTTATTATTGATCCTATTGGGATTGGATAATATTTTTTTATTATTATTTTCTTGAATATACATGTATGTGGTCTACATGACCCATTTATATTGTAACCTAGTTTTTATCTAGCAATAGATCATCAATTCAAAGAATAAAACCATTTCATGATTTTAATGGACATTTAAGTATGATGCAAGTGACAACCAATTTTATGACTTAATGGAGACATTTTTTTGACAATTTAAATGGTCAATTTCTTTCCTAAATCATATGTTACTAAGATTATTGACAATTAATTATTTTTGTTCAAAGTTCTTACAACTAATTTGATGAGCATAGATGACAAAGGAGATTTACAAATAATTAAAAGCACTTGAACAACCTTATAGAAGACTAGTTCAACAAATGCACTTAAAATTGGAGGACACAAAATTTTTAAATTTGCTTGATTAGAATTAGAATTTGATGAAAACAAGAGAAAATGAGCTTGTAGCCATATATAACATGGTGTCTTAACTTAGGGCTTGGTCAACATCAAACTTGTTCAAACAACTAATGGATTGTCTAGGACAATCAACATTTTGGCCATGACTTTATGAATGGATACTCATTGATCCCCATTAATATTATTATTCATTCCTCATATTTAGCATCCAAATTATAAGCTCTAGGTTGGTGACTTCTTTGAAAATGTAACCCACAAAGTTGTCTATAGATTGAGAGGTGCCTAACCTTCTTTCATTCACTAAATAAACCACTTTTTTCTCCACCATTGCCTTGATCTTTCTCTTTCCCTTCCCACTGCCCTCTCCAAAATCCTAATACCATAGAATCCTACTAGTTGAAAGCTCAAACTGCTACTGCTGAATTTGTGAGGATGTTTGAAAGCACAACTAGACATGTCATATAATAAGAGGTGAACTTTTTTGTGATTAAAAAAGTCTCCAAGAGTCCCATATAAAACCTTATCAATGTACCTTGTTACATTTTTCACCACTAAATGAGTCAAGTGAATTTTAAGATAGGAAGCAATTTCATCTTACAAAGAGTCATCATTTCTTTTAATCATATTTTTTATTATTTTCAAGAATAGATTTTTACTCAATCTTTGTCACTTTGAACAACAAATTCGCAAACTCTTTTACTTAACAAATCATCAAAAATATTACTTTCAATCAAAAACACCTTCCCAATCAAAATGACATTGAAATATCCTAAACCCTACACTTCATAGAAAACCAAACAATTTAATATAATTAATATGTTTTTTTTTTTTTTAAGACTGTAGGAAGTGATCAGGTATTCGTCCCCTTATAAATTGCAATGTACCTGGTAAACTTCTTTTATGTGATTGGTGGCGCTGACGCAATACAGGATGCTTTAGCCAATAGAACTAGACCCCCCGCCCCTAATATAATTCATCTGTTCACAAAATATTCTTTTAATAAAATTTTAACAACTTTTATTCAGAATATCCCAATAGGCCATTATTACAAGATAACCGTGTATTATAAGCTAAATAAAACAAAAAACTAAAGAAGCTCATTTGAATCATGATTTGGATAACTTACGGAAATCTTGAACCTAGGTTTGCATTATGACACAACAAAATTAACATTTACAGCAACAAAAGAAGAAAACACGCTCCTCCATAATGGGGCGACGACGTTCACTCTCGAAATTCAGGAGATTATTTAAAATATTTATCAGATTGTGAAGGGAAAAAGGGAGCTCAGCATAAGTTTTTGACCTTCTCTACTTTCCTGGGCATTTTTTCCTTCTATAAATTCCATGGAAAAGAAACAAAGAATGTTTCAGAGTATTCTCTCATGTATTTAACTTACATAAGTTCCATCGAAAACAAACAAAGTCAGTCCCAGTCTCCCAGAGTATACGACGCTTGGACTCACGTGATCTTCACTATGATTTTTTGTTTTTTTTGTTTTACTTGTTGGTGTCTCTTATTTACTGAAAATAGACAGGAGGAGAACGTATGAAAATGATTATAGCAACTTCACCATTTGAAGAATCTACTTTTCCTCTGGAACTCGAGATGAGGCAGAATGAAATAAACTTTTGAATTTCTTTTTTACACATTTGGATTGATAGAAACATTCATAAGAAAAATAGTAACTAAGCACATATGGCACTTCAAGTCCGGTAGTGCATCCAGTTGCATGGGTATAAGAGTGCACTGTATAATTTGGATTATTGGCATTATACAGCATTGCAAACCAGCATTTTCCAAATCTTGCCCTATAGAATAAATCTTAGGCAAGTCTACTTTCTCCTAATTATATCAGATTCACGACCTCAGAAAATGTAGAGCCTTCTTTCAGATAAAATATTCTCAGTGAATTGGAATCCGAGACGAACAATATTCAAACTGAAACATCAACTTCTCCATTGCTCTCACCCACCATTACAATAAAATCTCAGTGCTTGTAGCTTCGTATGTCATGATAAGAATGCATATGCAGTCAAAAATTCATAGAACAAGTTAACAAAATTATAAGCTTTAAATGATCATCTGCGAAGTTAAAAAAGCCCACAAAATGTACCAATGCAATGCTTTGCTCCGTCTGGTTTTTCACAATGGTCTTATTAGTTGATTTTTAAATAAATTAGAAAAAATTCTATGAATACTTCTAGTATTTTGTATAACCAATTTAGCTAGAAGCAAACTCATATAAATTGTTAGAGAAAACAGAATAATTTCTCCCATTCGATGGAGAAAAATTAGGAGGATAAACTGCTGTTTTTGGAAGACTTCACTGTAGGCGGTGGAGTTAACTTTAGTTCTGTTTGCATAGGATATTACGCATTATGTAATCTGCAGTTCATTGCATTGATAGAGTAGTTTGCTTTTGTTTTTTCTGCAGTTTTAGGCAGTCTTCCGATCTGTTAAGATTTTTATAAATGAAGACTCTTCTAATCTGTTTGGACACAAGAAATAAAGCTGAATCAAATTCGTATTGCTGTAGGTAATTCGATCTGCTCTGTTTTGGTCTGTTTTGCTGTGTTTTTCTTGTTTCTTTCAATCCTTCAAAAATAACAAACAATAAGGTAACCCCATATTTAACAATAGTAATAGAATGTCTAAATTCAATGCACAGGAGACCTTAGGATCTCCTAACTGAACGTCTAAATTCAGTCCATAGGAGACCTTAGGATCCTTTTAGAAACTAGGTACAAAACTATTACAAATGTTTTGGGAGCTACTGCAGTCATTTACCTCAAGACTCTCATTACAGGACTGGCGTGTGCAGTTTTTTTTGTGCTTATTAAGATATTTGTACTTTTCTTCTCTGGATGACATGGTTAGAGGAGAAAAAAATTATTATTATTTTATGATGGATCGTGGACTTTGGATCTGAAGTTGAACCAACTAATAATAATGTAGTACTGTTTTTTTTTTTTTTAATTTTTCTGTTTTTTTCTTTGTTTGTTAGGGTGTGGACTTTGAATCTGAGCCAAATAACATATCCAACTGGGGAAAATCAGAAGGAATAAAGTGTTTCTGGAGGCATTGCAGGCTTTCTCTTTCTGGGAGTTGATCTGGGCTTTAATGGTGGAAGAGGGCAGAAAGTCATTGCAGGTATCTTGTGTTTCTCAGATTTGGGAGTTACGTGGCCACCGCCTTCTTCATTATTAAGAAGCTTCATGTTTTCTTCTTTATCAGTAGTACTGCTTCTCTCGCACCTTCTGTTGCTCTTAGTTGTAATAGCTGTTAAAGCACTAGGGATATCTGTTACTTGCCTGCTGTGATCAATTGTTGTTCTGCTGCTGCATCTCTATTCTCACCACATCCTATCTTTCTTTCTCCCACGCAGAATGACAACTGATTAGCACTCGCCATTACTGTATCTTCTTAAAGACCTGCAAATAGCAATTTGAGTCATATAAACATTTAATAATACAAGTTATACGGATATACACAAATTATGAGATAGATAGAGATCATTTGGATTAAGAATATATGGAATTGATGACGGAAGTTTAATCTATTACTATGGTGGAAAATTAAATCTTATTGATATAATATCAAACTACCCATTCAACAAATCTTATAGTTTGCTAAATCAGATGAAACCTTTATCATGTAGCAGCTGAAACGTGGAGATAAAAATGTATATATAAAGATGTTCCTGGATTGCACTATAAAAGACCATATAATGCAGAAGCACTGTATAGTTTATCATAAACAATTGGTAATATTAAGACTCTTTCAGAACGCTTGAAAAGAATAGAGTTTTCAAAAAACACACAAAAAAAAAAACTATAGGTATTTTTTTGACAATTTATTACATACAATAGTGTATTGAGAACTAACTATTCAATCCCTTGGCCAATATAAGAAAATGTGGTTTCCGAAGGAAAAACACAAACATAGAATAACACAAGTCAGATCTGCCGACCACTGTGCTTAGGGTTTAATAGATGACAAGTACTTTGATTGCTACTGAAAGCTAGAGGTAGAGGATTCCAAACACAAAATATAAAGAGAGCAGAAATTTAAACACACACAGAATAAACCCAGTCACAGAAAGAGCTGCTGCTCAATTTCACCACTAGTTTTCTTCTTAATAATAAATAAACTTACTTACAAAATATACCCATCAAAAATCACCGAGAAAATTCACCAGGAAAGAGGTGAATTAAATGTCATTAATTATATTAAAATTGTGAAAACCATATTCATGTCAAGTGAAAATTTTTATCCTAGATTTAACCATCAAAATCACAATAAATATTGTCCTTCAAATATTAAATGTCCGATAAGGTATTCACGCCAAAAAAATCCCATCAAAAATATGCTTCACCACTCTACCGCCAGGAGAAAATGAAGAGGCTACAGGACTCTGGGAGAAACCGCTCTACCACACACCATGGAAGACGACCTCACAAGATAGCGGTAAAATTGCAGTACCGCACATAGCAAAAGAGAGGCCTGCGGTATGGCAGTAGACACCGCTCTACCGTGAGGTCACCGCTACACCACACGACAGAGGAGAGGAGGTTGCGGTAATGCGGGAAGGAGTCTGGAATGCACACAGGAAGTAGAAGTTGGAATTATTTCCAACACTCCCCCTTAATTACAACTACTGCCATCAATAATGCCAAACGATCTCTCTGATAGATGAAGTTGTCTTTTCCCAGCGCCTTGGTAAAAAATTCTGCACACTGATCTTTAGACCTCCAAAACTCTAAAAAGATTTCTCCATTGTTGATTAACTCTCTGATAAAGTGATATCTGGTATCAATGTTTTTGCTCCTTTTGTGAAAGACTGGATTTTTTGATAATGCTATGCCTAAATTGTTATCACAAAATATCTTTGTTGCCTCTTCTTGTTCTTGTTTCAACTCTCCTAGCACTTTTCTCATCCATACTACTTGACATGATGTACTTGTGGCTGCAACATACTCTGCTTCAGCTGATGAAAGAGTGATAATTGGTTGTTTTTTCGAAGCCCATGATACTACACGAGTGTCAAAATGAAAAACATAACCAGATGTGTTTTTCCTATCATCAACACTTCTAGTACAGTCACTATCTATGTATTATGCGAGCTTGAATTCATTTGAACTTGAATAATGAATTCCAAAATTCTTTGTTCCACTTATATATCTCAAAATTCTTTTCCTAGCTTTCCAATGTGTGTCTTTAGAAGTTTCCATAAATCTGGAAATCAAACTTACAACATACATTATATTTGGCCTTGTGGCTATCAAATACATAAGATTGCTAACAAGTTTCTTATACAGTGTTGGATCCACATTTGCACCTTTGTCATCCTTATTTAACTTCAAACCTGTAACTCAAGGTGTTGGTGCCGATTTCCAATTTGTCATGTTAAACCTCTTCAAAATATCATTTGCATACTTTGTTTGAGAAATAAAGATACCATTTTCATTTTGATTCACTTCAATTCTTAAAAAGTATTTCATGAGTCCCAAGTCTGTCATTTCAAATTCTTTCTTCATAGCTCCTTTAAAAAGATCAATTGATAAATCAGCAGAGAATATTAAATCATCAACATACAAGCATACAATTAGAATTTCACCTCTTTCACTCATCTTGGTATATAATGTAGGCTCGTTGTTGCATCTGATGAAGACATTATGTAAAAGATAACTATCAATTATGTTGTACCAAGCTCTTGGGGCTTGGTTGAGACCATATAACATTTTCTTCAGCTTGCATACTTTTTTTTTTGTCCCAATATCTCATACCTAGGTGGTTGTTCCACATAAACTTCTTCTTCAAGATAGCCATTTAAAAATATTGATTTCACATCCATTTGATGAACTGACCATTTGTTTTGAGCTGCAATGAAAAAAATCATCCTAACAGTATCAAGGCATGCTACAGGTGCAAAAGTCTCATTATAGTCAATTCCGGACTGCTGTGAATAACCCTTTGCCACTAATCTTGCTTTATGTTTTTGCACTTCACCATTTGCATTCAATTTGGTTTTATAAACCCATTTAATTTCTATTACATCTTTGTCTTTTGGAAGACTCACCAACTCCCATGTTTGGTTCTTTTCAATTGCATCAATTTCTTCATCCATTGCACATATCCATTTGTCATCTTTAATTGCATCTTCAAAATGAGTTGGATCATCAACTTGTGAATAAAATGCAAAAAGAGACATCTAATAAGTATTATTCTCACCTTCATTTTGATCATATATGTCCCTTATACTTTTGATTTTTTGTCTTCTCATGCTTGCTAATGTAGGATTTGATAAATCACTTGAACTTGTTGAATGTGGACTTGATGGTCCTGCGCCAAAACTTCTTGGTGTAGATGTTGTCTGCTGTCCTCTTATTACTGCTCTTACATTCGATGATGGTGTCACTTATTGACCACTTGGTTGAACTTGAATGAGTGTAGAAGGAGTCACATTAGAAGGAATATTTGTTGGTACAAAAAAATCATTTTCCTCTTGAGGTATACATGTTGATACATTAACTATTTTTTCTCTGCTTCCATCCCATGCTTCATCTTTTACAAACTATACATCTCTGTTGATTATGACCTTCTTAGCTATTGGATTATAAAGTTTTTAAGCCTTGGATTCATCACTATATCCAACAAAGATAATTTTTTCTTCTTTGTTATCCAACTTTCTTCTTAATTCATCAGGCACATGTGCATATGTTGCACAACCAAAAGCTCTCATGTGAGCAACATTATGTTTTCTTCCAATTCATGCTTCCTCAGGAATCATATTCATAATACTTTTGTTGGACACCTATTCATTATATATGTTGCACATGATACAGCTTCAACCCAATATTCATTTGATAAATGTTTGGCTTTCAACATACTTCTAGCCATTTCCATAATTGTTCTGTTTTTCCTTTTAGCTACCCCATTTTGCTGAGGTGTGTATCTAGTAGTAAACTGTTTGTGAATCCCATGATCTTTGCAGAAATTTAAAAACTCTTTTGAAATATATTCACCTCCTCTATCCATCCTCAACACTTTGATATAATGACGACTCTATTTTTTAGCAAGCGACTTAAATTGACGGAAGAAATCAAACACTTCACTCTTAAGTATGCTTTAGAAAATAAACCCATGTTTTCTTTGAATAATCATCAATAAAAGTCAAAAAATAAAGATTACCACCAATTGAGGGTGTTTGCATAGGTCCACACAAATCTAAATGTACAATCTCCAAAGGGGCTTTTGCTCTAGTTGACTTTCCTGCTGGAAAAGATTCTCTATATTGCTTTCCTAAGATACATCCTTCACATACTCTTTCAGGTTTTTCTATTAAAGGTAGTCTCTTGACCATAGTTTTCCTATGAAAAAAATTTAGACCCCTAAAGTTAAGATGCCCAAATATTAAGTGCCATAGCCAGTTTTCATCTTTTACTTCTACTTGAAAGACAATTTGCATTACTGTTGTGGTTTCTTATGCTTGTGCATAATCTATATTCAAATCTGGTTGAATCTTTACCTAGGGGAAACATTCTATTACTCATCATTATAACCTTAGCAATGAGTTGATTACTTGGGTATTTGTCTAAAATTGTGTACAGTCCATTCTTGAAAGTTACTCTATACCCTTTTTGAACAAGTTGTCCTATACTCATCAGATTGTGTTTTAAGCTAGGCACAAAATACACATCTGAGATATACTTTTGCTCCCCCTTTTTAGTTAGAATGTTGATATTTCTCTTTCCTTTAACTAACACTTTGTTGTCATTACCCAATGTAACATCACATTTAACATTTTCATTTAGACTTGAAAACATTTCTAGATTTCCTATCATATGGTTCCTACAACCTGAGTCTAAAAACCAAACATCTTTTTCACTTGCTTGTGCAACATTACATGCCAAAAACATTGTTCTCTTTTTTGATTTCTGATCTTGATTTTCTTTTGTGAAATTTGCATTTTGTTTACCATAATCATACTATTTTTTCCTACACTCATTCATGTAATTCCAAAAGTTTTTATAGTAGTGACATTGGATTTGAGACTTATCATACCTTTGACCTTGTGACTGGTTTTGAGATGGGTTTTGGTTGCTTCCTTTTCCACTTGAGCTTGACAAGCTGCTTCTTCCACCTGTGTAAAAATTTCTTCCTCTTCCTCTGAAATTTGATCTTCCTCTGCCTCTTCCTTGAATAAATGAGACTTGTGATTTGAAAACATGCTCCAATGACGTGTTTGTAGACCTACTCAGGCTTTGTTCATGAGAAATGAGAGATGCATGGAGCTCATCAACTGAATATTGTGTGAGGTCCTTTATTTCCTCTATGGTTACAACAATTGTCTCAAATTTTGTGGGAAAGCTTCTTAAATTATTTTCAACCACTCTTTTATCTTCACGTGTCTCACCATGAGACCTAATCTAGTTTACCAATCCAATAATCTAGCTAAAGAATGAATCTACTGATTCATTGTCCTTCATATACATAGTTTCAAAATCCCTTCTCAGTATTTGTAGCTTTGTTGTTTTGACTTTTTCCATACCTTGATAAGCTGTTTGAAGTATGTCCCATGCTTGTCTAGACTTTGTTGTTGTTGCAATCCTTGGGAAAATGCTCTCATGCACTCCTTGAAGAATAAAGAAAAGAGCTTTTGAATCTTTCTTCCTATTGTCCTTCAATAGGTCTTTCTTTGCTTGAGTCAAAGCATTGTAAGCTGCTACATCAACTGGCTCTGGAAATCCATTCTCTACTAGCTCCCATAAATCTTGTGAACAAAACAATGCTCTCATTGCGATTGCCCAATAGTCATTTTTTTTCCATTAAACTGTGGGATTTGTGGGTTAGTCAAGCTTGTGCTTGCTACCATTCTTTTACTGAAACCTTTAGAAACAACCTTTTATAAATGACCCTGCTTTGATAAACCTGCTCTAATACCAAGAAAATGCCAAAGGCAAAGGATTCCAAACACAAAATATAATAGAGAGCAAAAATTTAAACACACACAGAATAAACCCATAAAACTTTATATTGCATTAATTCATTCAAAATAATTGATTTCACAGAAAGAGCTGCTCCTAAATTTCACCACTATTTTTTGCTTCTATAGAGCACACTTCTATTTTACTTCTTCTTAATAATAAATAAACTTACTTACAAAATATACCCATCAGAAATCACTGAGAAAATTTACCAGGAAAGAGGTGAATTAAATGTCATTAATTACATTAATTGTGAAAACCAGATTCACGTCAAGTGAAAAAAATTATCCTAGATTTAACCATCAAAATAACAATAAATGTTGTCCTTCAAATATTAAATGCCCAATAAGGTATTTAGTGAAAAAATCCCATAAAAAATACATTTCACCACTCTACCGCTAGGAGAAAATGAGGAGGTCATGGGATTGCAAGAGAAACTGCTCTACCACACACCATGGAAGATGACCTTGTGGGATAGTGGTAGAACCGCAGTACTGCACACAGCAAAAGAGAGGCTCGAGGTATGGTGGTAGACACCGCTCTACCACAAGCAATGAAGGAGAAGCCTGTGGGACCACAGGGTCATCACTACACCATGCAACAGAGGAGAGGAGGCTGTGGTAATGTAAGGATTCTGGAATGCATGCAAGAAGCAGAAGTTGAAATTATTTCCAACAGCTACTAGCGATCCCCTAACTACAAAACCTAGATTCTGGCGCATTTCAAGTAAAAGCATATCGCCTTGAGATTAAAGAGAAAAGTGTTGCCTCTAGCAATCCTAGAAGTTGTGACAACATCTTACTTGTGTAAATGGTATTAGAAATACTCTACAAGTAGATAAGGCCTGTACAAATTTGTGGTATTTTCCTTCAAATGGACCTTCAAATAGCTTAACCTGCTCTTATATTTTTCATATGAACGATAAAGAATAGATGAGGATCATTTAGAACACAGAAAACTCAAGGATGGAAGGAGAATGAGATGATAAGGTTAGGATTGTGTATAGGAGGAGGCATTGCAAGAGGAATGACTTAATTGGAGGTTAGGATTGTGGTTGGCTTACTTGGTTTGGATTTGAATATATTTAAATTATACTGATTTTTTAATTGTAGGAACAAAGTAAAAGTGGAAATATTTAATGTGGACTTAATCCGTAACTTATTTTGGATCCAATTAAGAATGAAAAATTAGTCACATTAATTAGTTTTATCATTTCTAACGATATTGAATCTCATTGTATATGTTGTAGTAAATTAATAATCTGTAAAGAGTGTAATAATTTTTCTTCAAATATAGTATGTCATTTTCATTTTTCTAGTTTTAAATTCTTTTTATTTATGAGATTAATTGTTTTCATGTCATAGATTTGACATTCTCTCAAGATGAAATTACAAAATTTTAGATCATATAAATTTTCTCCAAAGTTTACAAGTTTAATAAATATAATAAGTTTTAAACCACTATATCTACACAAAAAGCATGTATCATTTTATGGCCTTCAATCCAACAAATAGATATTTTTACTTTTCCACATAGCATTAAAGTATTTATAACTCTCATTCACTAAACTATTTGGGATGAATGCTAGTAAAATAAAACTAAATAATACATAGTTAGGTTGCATTGTAGAGTGATATGGTAGTTTAAATATCTTGAAAGAATTACTACAAAATCTATTTTGGGCATATCCTAGAATCATAGTGTTCTATGAGATAACATTTCTTTGAGGAAGAATGTCAAATAGATCACATGCCTTGTGTATGCTTCCACATTTTACCTATATGCATATCAAGGAAATATTTTATCATTAAAATTAAGAGTGGTGTAACTCTATTTCAAGTAAAATTGAGAGTCATTCTATAGCACATAAGAATTGAAAATGGAATAAAGAGTTCTTTCAATATATCTTCAAGAATGTAAAGGTATGACAACAAAAATTGGAAGACAGTGTGCTACATGGAAGGCCATAAATAAAAGGTATGCCTACTAAACCCCTTCCTCAAAGAAATAAATTTGGTACTTCATGTAGAGATATTATGCTCATTGATTTGAAAAATCAATTCACATATCATTAAATGATTTAAGTGGTGAAATGGTTAGAAATAATAGGAGAAATAGTAGATGTATATCTAATATTCCTATAAATGTTTCAAATATGGGCGAAGAAAGTAGAAATATATCCCATGAGGTGAATGTTAAAGATATAAACTTACCCAATCCTTTACATGTAAGAGTCACAAGATGGATTTGCACCCTAATTCTCCTACATCCTGGCATAGAACCAATCATGAGCAAGACCCCAGTATTGAAGCATCCAAATTTGATTTAATTATGAATCCTCATGATTGATCTAGTATTGGAGTCTTTATGAAGGAAAGTATACCAAACAACATCTACAATTGACAATTGTTTGATGATAATCAACAAATATAAGTTATTGGATTGCATACATGAATTTGACAACAAGTTGGTTGATTAGCAACCCATGGTTAAGGTGGAACATTATAAAAAGATGTTGGATAATGAAATAATATTACCCTACAACCCTACACGATATCCAAAGGGTGAGTAGCATTAGAGAGAATGTTTAATGGTGTTGATTGCTACAAGAGTAGGAATAAAACCATTGAAGGTGTAAATCTAGGTACTAAAGAAGCCTCTAAGATTATTTACATTAGAAAGTAGTTGAAAGCAATATAAAATTAAATGTTGATTATATTATTGAGAGAATTTTAGAAAAAAAAATGATCCTATAGTGAACTCAAAGCTTATAGTGAAAAAAAAAAATAGCACACAATTCCTCTTTAGTTTGATACAAAATTCTTTTGACAAAAAAAGAAAAAAAAGAAAAGAAAACAACAACAATAACAACTAACTAATCTAATGCTTTCCCCAAAAAACAAAAAAACAAAAAATAATAAAAATGAAATAAAGACGTACTATCAAATATATCCAACATTCAAGAATAGGCTTTAAATCTTATTTTATTCAGCAAGAAAGAGATAAGGTTATATGGACACTTCAAAAATTTGAATATCAAATATCTCAAAAATAATTACGCTCTTCTAAATATAGGCCACCTATTACAAAAGATAACTAAATTAAAAATTATGTCTATGATGGATGGATTCTTCATATGATTTTGTGCTTCATGTTTATGTGGCAATTCCATTTTAACTAAAGATAGGTATTGCCTTTGTAGACCTCATTGATGAAATTTTAGTGGTGTAACAAGATGACATAATTTTGTTGGCTAGTTAAGGATCCTAGAACAATGTTCCCATGTGATAATTTACGGAAATATTGAGCCAAAGTTTGCATTATGGCACAAGAAAATTAACAGTTATAGCAATAAAAGAAGAAAACCTGGTCCTCCATAATGGGGGCGACGACATTCACTCTCCAAATTCAGGAGACTATTTGAATTGTCTACCAGACTGTGAAGGAAAAGTGAGCTCAGCATAAGTCTTCGATATTCTCTACTTTCCTTGGCATTTTTCTTTCTATTATGGATTTCTTTCCCGTAATCAACTTCCATAAATTCCATCGAAAACTAAAAAAGGAAGTCCCACAGTATACGACAACTTGGACTCTCGTGATTGTCACTATGATTTTTATGTTTGTTTTACTTATTGGTGTTTCTCATCTATTGAAAATCGACAGAAGGAAAACATGTTAAAAAAGTAGTAGCTAGGCACATGTAATACTAAATTAGAATTACATGGGTAGAAGAATGCACTGTATAATTAGGATTATTGGCATTATATAGTATTGAAAACCAGTATTTTCCAAATCTTGCCACATACAATAAATCTTAGGAAAATCTGCTTTCTCCTAATTAAATCAGATTCATGACCTCAAAAAATATAGAGCCTTCTCTCAGATAAAATATTTTCAGTGGAATCCGAGGCGAACAATATTCAAACTGAAACATCAACTTCTCCATCGTTCTCACCCACCATGACAGTAAAATATCGGTGCTTGTAGCTTCTTATATCATAATAACAATGCATATGCAGTCAAAAATCCATAGAACAAGTTAACAAAATTATAAGCTTAAAATGATCATCTGCCAAGTAAAAGGCCCACAAACTGCACCAATGCAATGTTTTGCTCCATCTGATTTTTCACAACGGTCTTGTGTGTTGATTTTGACACAAACGCCCAGAGTTAGAAAATTATTCATAGATATTTCTAGTATTTTGTATAATCAGTTGAGGTAGAAACAAACTCCATTAAATAACAAACAATATGGTGTCCCTATATTTAGGGATAGGAATAGAATGTTTAATTTCACTCCACAGAAGACCTTCGGATTCCCTGACTGAACGTCTAAATTCAGTCCAGAGGAGACCTTAGGATCCCCTTAGAAACTAGGTACAAAGTTTATTACAAATGTTCTTGGAGCCACTGCTACAATTTACCTCGAGACTGTCATTACAAGCCTGGTGTGTACACTCTTTTTGGCTTATTAAGATATTCGTACTGTTCTTCTGTAATGACATGCTCAGAGGAGAACTTTTTTAGGTTTTTTTTAATGGCGGAGCGTGGACATTGGATCTGAAGATAGAGTAGGACTTATTTTTAGTTTTTCTGTTTTTTCTTCTTATGTTGGGGTGTGGACTTTGAATCTGAACCAAATAACAGATCCAACTGGGGAAAATCAGAAGGAATGTAGAGTGTTCCTGGAGTTATTGCAAACTTTCTCTTTCTGGGAGTTGATCTGGGCTTTAATGGTGGAAGAGGGCAGAAAGTCATTGCAGGTATATTGTGTTTCTCAGATTTGGGAGTTACGTGGCCGCCTTCTCCTTCTTCTGCATTATCAAGAAACTTCATTCTTTCTTCTTTGTCAGTAGCGCTGCTTCTCTCGCACGTTGTGTTGCTCTTAGTTCTAATAGCTGGCAAAGCACTGGGGATATTTGTTACATTGCCTGCTGAGTTCAATTGTTGATCTGCTGCTGCATCTCTATTCTCACCATCTCCTATCTTTCTTTCTCCCATACAGAATGACGACTGATTACCACTCACCATTACTGTATCTTCTTAAGGACCTGCAAATACCAATTTGAGACATATAAACATTTAATAATACAAGTTATCAGGATACACACAAATTATAAGATAGTTTAGCATCATGTAGAGATCAATTGGATTAAGAATCTATGGAATTGAAGACAGTTCAGTTTAGAAGAATAATAGTTAACAATGGAGGACTTGATAATAGGAAAACTATGCCAACATCCAGGTTAGAAACATAGAATATTGGTATGATGAGAACAGTTGGATTGTCATGTATAGTACTATGGTGCAATTAAATTTTATCGATATAATATCACTGTCACAATTGCCTTTCAAAGCAAAACTACCCATTCAGCAAAATCCTAAAATTTGCTATAGCAGATTAAACCCTTATCATGTAGCAGCTGGAAGTGTAAAACGTGGAGATAAAAATATATAGAGAGATATGAAGCTGCATTGTACTATAGAAGACCATATAATGCAGGAGCACTGTATAATTTATATGTTATAAACAATTGGCAATATTAAGACTGTTTCAGAACACTTGAAAAGAAAATGGTTTCCAGAAAGAACAAATAAAAAGCAATGGGTTAACTTTTTGATATATATCCGTTGTATTGAGAAACTAACAAAATATTCCCTTGGTCAATACAAGAAAATGCGGTTTCCCAAGGAAAAAACACAAAAACAGAATGCTACAAGTCAGATCTGTCCATCACTGTGCTTAGGATTTAATAGATGACAGAAGTACTTTAATTGCTACTGGCGAATCCCTAACCGCAAAACCTGAGATTAAAGAAAAAAATGCTGCCTCTACCAATCGTAGAAGCTGTGACAGTATCTTACCTGTGTAAATGGTATTAGAAATACTCTTCGAATAGATAAGACATGTAGAAATGTGGTATTTTCCTTCAGATCGACCTTAACGTAGCTTGACCCACTCATATATTTTTAGTATGGAGACTAAAGAAATAGATAAGGATCATTTAGAAGGGAGGAATGGGAGGAGGATGAGATGATAAGGTCAGAAATGTTGCAGAAGGAATGTAATGTCACAAACGAGTGGTTGGAGTCAACTCGTGAAAGACATTGTTACAAGAACAATATCCTTCTCATTTGTTCCTACACATCTCTGTCTTTATTCGTCATTACTTTCCCAGTTTCATGCATCTGAATAAAACACGATATATATATTTGGAGTGTAATAATGTTTCTTCGAAAAATATATTATGTCATTTACATTTTTCTACTTTTAAAATATTTTTATTTATGAGATTGATTGTTTTCATGTCATAGATTTGACATTCTCTCAAGATGAAATTACAAAATTTCAGATCATATAAATGTTCTCCGAACTTTACAAGTTTAATAAGTATAATAAGTTTTAAACCACTACATCGACACAAAAAGCATGTATCATTTTATGGCCTTCAATCCAACAAATAGATATTTTTACTTTTCCACATAGCATTAAAGTATTTATAACTCTCATTCACTAAACTATCTGGGTTGAATGCTAGTAAAATAAAAGTAAATAATACATAGTTAGGTTGCATTGTAGAGTGATTTGGTTGTTTAAATATCTTGAAAGAATTATTATAAAATCTATTTTGGGCATATCCTAGAATCATAGTGTTCTATGAGATAACATTTCTTTGAGGAAGAATGTCAAATTGATCACATGCCTTGTGTATGCTTCCACATTTTACATACATGCATATCAAGGAAAAAGTTTCTCATTAAAATTAAGAGTGGTGCAACTCTATTTCAAGTAAAACTGAGAGTCATTCTATAGCACATAAGAATTGAAAATGGAAGAAAGAGTTCTTTCAATATATCTTCAAGAATGTAAAGGTATGACAACAAAAGTAGGAAGACAATGTGCTACATGGAAGGTCATAAATAAAAGGTATGCCTACTAAACCCCTTCCTCAAAGAAATAAATTTGGTACTTCATGTAGAGATATTATGCTCATTGATTTGAAAATTCAATTCACATATCATTAAATGATTTAAGTGATGAAATGGTTAGAAATAATAGGAAAAATAGTAGACGTATATCTAATATGCCTATAAATGATTCAAATATGGGTGAAGGAAGTAGAAATATATCCCATGAGGTGAATGTTAAAGATATAAACTTACCCAATCCTTTACATGTAAGAGTCACAAGATGGATTTGAACCCTAATTCTCCTACATCCTAACATAGAACCAATCATGAGCAAGACCCTAGTATTGAAGCATCCGATTTTGATTTCTCATGATTGATCTAGTATTGGAGTCTTTATGAAGGAAAGTATACCAAACAACATCTACAATTGAAAATTGTTTGATGATAATCAACAAATATAAGTCATTGGATTGCATAGATGAATTTGACAACAAGTTGGTTGATTAGCAACCTATGGTTAAGGTGGAAAATTATAAAAAGATGTTGGATAATGAAATAGTATTACCCTACAACCCTACACCATATCCAAAGGGTGAGTAGCATTAGAGAGAATGTTTAATGGTGTTGATTGCTACAAGAGTAGTAATAAAACCATTGTTGAGGATAACATTGAAGGTGTAAATCTAAGTACTAAAGAAGCCTCTAAGATGATTTACATTAGAAAGTAGTTGAAAGAAATATAAAATTAAATGTTGATTATATTATTGAGAGAATTTTAGAAAAAAATGATCCAATAATGAACTCAAAGCTTATAGGGAAAAAAAAAATTTAGCACACAATTCCTCTTTAGTTTGATAGAAAACTCTTTTGACAAAAAAAGAAAAAAGAAAACAACAAATAACTAATCTGATGTTTTCCCCAAAAAAAAAAAAACAAAAATTAATGAAGATGAAATAAGGACATACTATCAAATATATCCAACATTCAAGGATAGACTGTAAATCTTATTTTATTCAATAAAAAAGAGATAATATTATATGTAGAAAATATCTCAAAGATAATTACACACTTCTAAATATAGACCACCTATTACAAAAGATAACTAAATTAGAGATGATGTCTATCATGGATGGATTCTTCATATGATTGTGTGCTTCATGTTTATGTGGCAATTCCATTTTAACTAAAGATAGGTATTGCCTTTGTAGACCTCATTGATGAAATTTTAAAGGTGTAACAAGATGACCTAATTTTGTTGGCTAGCTAAGGATCCTAGAAGAATGTTCCCATGTGATGATTTATGAAAATATTGAGCCAAATTTTGCATTATGGCACAAGAAAATTGACAGTTATAGCAATAAAAGTGTTGGAAAATTGACTGATCTTGAGCCTCTTCTTGTTGCCACCTAGGTCTATCAGGGGCATTCGGTGCTTGCAGCTGAAAGATTGTTTTGGGGATTGCTTTCCCCACTTGCTCTTGACGTGCAACTGAAGACTACAAAAGAATTAATGAAGTTAGGAATTTTTGAATTTCCAATTAATGTTGGTAGGCAATTTCGTATTTGAGAGGGAATGTCTGTTGAAGACAAAAGGAATGAGGGAAATTTATTCTCTCCAATTTGGAAGAAGTTTTTTGTGTAGCAATAGTCTGTAGACAAAAGAAGAATTTTTTTTGTTCTCTGTGTGATTCAAAGAAGTCTGTGTGAGCTTCTGAAAGCTCTTGAACAACAGTAGTTGTTTATTTTGTAACTGAGCAATGATTGCTCCTAAAGAGCTTTGCATAGCTCCTGCCAGTGAGCTCCTAGTAGCTCCTGAAGTTATTTGTTTTTGGTTGAGTAGTTGATTGCTCCCTATAGATTAAAGTTCATAGCTTAGAGTTTTCTATCAGTAGTTTATGTTTAATCCTTCAATGTATTTCCATTTCCAACATAGTTAATATAAAAAGGAAAACATTGCATGCCCAGATTTGTCTCCTTAAACTTTTTTTATTCCGTATTTGCATTCCCCTATTGTGTTTTGGGGAAATAGAGCAATAACTCTGTGTGATTTCTGTGCATACAAAAATTCTAACATGGTATCAGAGCATTAGAAGTTTTGACATGGTATCAAAGCCATAGGCCCCATTTCCTTGTGAGTTAGGGCATTTTTTTTTTGGTATTAAGTTTTTATTGTGTAGGAGACATGGCTGGAGATGAAGGAAAGAGCTGGTAGCAGCCATCATCCTCTAATGGACAAAACTATGATGTTTGGGAAAATAAGATGAAGACCACTATGGTTGCCAATGATTTGTGGGAGTTTGTGGTTAGTGGTTTCAATGATGTAACTGACCCAACAGCATATTTTGTGCTCACAAACAACCAGAAGACCTAGTTGGAGGAGTTGAGGAGGAAATATGCTAAGACATTGAGTTTGATAGAAGCAGCCTTGACAGAGGCCATTTTTCCTAGAATAGCAACAACTAACTATGCAAAGGAAGCTTGAGAAATCCTCTAGACAAACTACAAAGGGACTGACAAGGTTAGATTGGTGAAGCTCCAGATGCTTCGAAAAGAGTTTGAGACTCTTGAAATGGATAGTGAGTCCATCTCAGTTTTCCACATAAGACTCTCAAGTTTGATAAACCAGTTGAGAGTGAATGCTAAGGTTATAGATGATTAGAGGATTGTGGAGAAAATCCTCATGAGCTTACCCACGAAGTTTGATGCAATGGTGATTGCCATTGAAGAGGAAAAAGATCTCACAACATTGTCTGTTGATGAGCTGATGGGTTCTCTGCAAACCCATGAGCAGCGCCTAAATAGGTCTACAAGTTCTTCCCAAGAGAAAGATTTTAAAGCTTAGTCGAATGCAAGAGGTAGGGGGAGAGGTAGAAACAACTTCAGACATGGTAGAGGAAGATTTGGATGTGGTAATGCTAGAGAAGAAAGCTCGGCGCAAGCTCCAAGAGGGAGCGAGCAGCTCTCAGACTAGCTCTCGAAGAGGCAAGAAGAACAACAGTTCAAATATGAAAAATGACAAGAGCAATATTGAATGCTACTACTGTCATAAGTTTGATCATTATGCAAGTGAATGTTGGACAAAACAATGTGATCAATAAAAAAATGCAAATGTGGCTAATTCAAATGTGGCTAAAGGAAATCAGTCCACAACCTTCATCATGTGCAACATCAGTGAAGAAGGTAGCCTCAAAGTCTAGTATTTGGATAGCGGTTGCAGCAACCACATGAGTGGTAATGATAGTCCTTTTTCTTTCATTGATAAAAATGTTAAATCTAAAATTAGAATGGGGAACAATGGAGTAGTTCCTATTGTTGGAAGAGGATCTATTATGATCCACAACAAGAAAGGTGAGAAGAAGGAGATACAAAATATATTTCTTGCTCCTAGGTTAAAGTATAACCTCATGAGTGTTGGTCAGCTGCTCCAAAATGGATACAAAGTGCTGATGGAGAAGGGTCAATGCGTTATTTATGACAAGAATGAGAGGATGAAGGTGTTTGCAGCAGTTCAAATGACGAAGAACTAGATGTTTCCTTTGAAGATTGAGAGGTGTTTCTCATCTCACTCTATTGTTGCACCTCTCAAGAATGGAGAATGTACAGCAGTACATCATGTAGCGCTCAAGAGCACCATTCAAGATCCCTCCAAGCTATGGCATATTAGGTATGGACATTTAGGCTATATTGGTTTGAGTCTTTTGTCCAAGAACAAAATGATTGATGGTTTG
>VDFB02373365.1:38536898-38631540 GCA_007258455.2 Sequoia sempervirens
CTTCTTATTTTTTCCCTAAAATTTAAGTACTATTGCATTGAAATTTCAAATTTTTACCAAATTATTTTTATTTTTAAAAAAATAAGCCTAGTAGTTTAGAAACTACATTCAATTTCCCACAGAATCTATTCTTACATGTTTTTGAAATAATATAGATAACTTATTCAAATTTTTACGTCAAGTTGCCTAACTCTAATTGTTCTAAATTTTCATTGCCACTTAAGGGCCTGTTTGGCCCATCATGATCCTGCACATACCCATAAGACCAAATGAACTATTGATGGTAAGATTGAAAGGCATAAAGTAAGGTTGGTTGTTAAGGGATACAAACATAAGCTTGGAAGAGACTATCATGAAACATATGCACCAGTTGCAAGGCTAGAAATAGTACGGGCAGTCCTAGCAATTGTAGCCCAACACGAATGGAAAGTATTACAAATGGTTGTGAAATCAGCCTTCTTAAATGGAGTGTTGAAAGAAGAGGTGTATGTGGAGCAGCCACCTGGCTACGAAGTTCTAGGGAAAGAAGACAAGGTCTACAGGCTCTGAAAAGCTATTTATGGGCTTAAACAAGCACCACGAGCATGGTACAACATAATTGATTTGTACCTTATGAGAAATGGCTTTAGGAAAATTGGTAGTGAGCCCACACTCTACATCAAAGCAGCCAATGGTGAGATTCTTATTGTTGTTCTATATGTAGATGATTTAATTTTTACAAGGAATAGTAATTTTTTCATTGTTGATTTCAAAGAAGCAATGAAAAATGAGTTTGAAATGATAGACCTAGGTTTGCTAAAATATTTCCTAGGCATAAAGTTCCAACAAATAGATCATGGCATCTTTATTTCACAAAAAAGTTATGCTAAGCAAATCCTGAAGAGATTTAGAATATTGGACAGCAAACCATCCCCAACCCCAACAACTACAGTTCTGAAATTAAGTAAAGAGGATAGCAGCAATAATGTTAACCCAACCCTCTACAAGAGCATGGTTGGAAGCCTCATGTATTTGACATCAACAAGAGCTAATTTGATGTATGCGGTAAGCCTGATTTCTAGGTTCATGGAGCAACCTAAAGACACACACTGGCAAGTAGGAAAAATAATTATAAGGTATGTCAATGGCACAAAAGGCTATGGCATTATGTACACCACCTCCAATGAGTTTCAGCTGGTTGGGTACACAAATAGTGATTGGGCAGGAAATGTAGATTACAGGAAGATCACTTTGAGATATTTGTTCCACATGGGTTCAGGAGCAATATCATGGGCATCAAAGAAGCAGCCATAGTTTCACTCTCCACAACCGAAGTGGAATACATAGCAAAAAATGTAGCAACATGTCAGGCTATTTGGTGAAGAAGAATCCTTGTAGAATAGATGCACACAGGCTTGCTCTGGAAACTTTGCATCGGTGCTCCGTAACTTTTGGTTCGTTGCTCCAGAAGTTTTGTAGAGTGATGAAAAAAGTAAACTCTTGCACCAAAAAAATTGCTCTGGAAGTTTTGTGCTAGAAGTTTCAAATGATAATGAAGAGCATAATGGCTCAGGATTAAGGGGGAGTGTTAGAATATTTAATCCCGAGCAGCATCAGGAAAGTGCATTTATTGCACCCTCAGATGAAATCAAATTTGGACTCTTCCCCCCTTGTGATGTCTAACCACCATGCTAGCCAGTTAATATTTGGTAGCAAATTAATTGTGGTGGTTGAATTTGAATTGGGCACCATATTTTGGAAAGGAAACTAAAGACAAAAGAATACAATGTTTTTTTCAGTGTAGTAGAATGAGACAGAGACAATAAATTTTTGCACCAGCAAACAAGGGAATGTTTAGCATAACACACAACTACAAGAAGTAGAAGTTTAGGAGAACCTACAGCAGAAGAGAACATTGACAGTGCTCCAGTGCTCTGAAATGTCTCCAACACGTAGCAACAACACACAGAAGGAAGATGTGCTAGAACAAGCACAGTTTTTGTATGAAGCTCGAATAGAGCTTTTGCTCTGAGTTTTGTCAGTAATCTTTTTTATTGTAATCCTTTGGTGAATGAAATAGAAAATCAGATATATATTATTTCCATATTCTTGTGTTTGTCTCCTTTATTACTGTGTGTTTTCATTCTTTTCCCACTATAGTTGGGTTTCTTTTCCCAACACATTTCAAGTAAAATCACATCACCTTGAGATTAAAGAAAAAATTTATGCCTCTACCAATCATAGAAGCTGTGATAGTATCTTTCCTGTGTAAATGGTATTAGAAATACTCTTCGAATAGATAAGACCTATAGAATTGTGGTATTTTCCTTCAGATAGACCTTCAAATAGCTTGACCCACTCATATATTTTTGGTATGGAGAATACAAAAGTAGATAAGGATCATTTAGAAGGGAGGAATGGGAGGAGGATGAGATGATAAGGTCAAAAATGTTGCAGAAGGAATGTAATGTCACAAACGAGTGGTTGGAGTCAACTCATGAAAGACATTGTTACAAGAATAATATCCTTCTCATTTTTTCCTACACATCTTTGTCTTTATTCATCATTAATTTCCCAATTTCATGCATCTGAATAAAACACGATATATATATATATATATATATATATATATATATATATATATATAATAATTTAGTAAAAGAATTTGAAATTTCTATTAAATGGCTGGTACCCATAGATATTTATAATCTTTTTGATACATTTATATTTTTCAAAACCATTACATGCATTGCTTAGAAGAGTCTTGTGTATATTTGTGTCTATCAACCATTTGGCAACATTCTTAGGTGTTGTTCATATGTCTAAAGTCTTTTCAAGGTACAATAATTTAAGAAATTTTAGATGAGTTTATAAGAAGGAAGCAACTATGAAGGTATTGTAATTTAATAACATCAATGATTATTTCAAAAAATACCCAAAAGTGTCGCAATAAATATTAACAATAAGAACTTGCATAAATTTATGATTATCTTTTTATGTCAATTTGTGCATAAAAAAACACACTTTTATACTTTTTCATGCCTAAAGTTGAGCTTCATCAAAGAGTTCAATGTCCTATTGAAGTTATAGAAAACTATACATCTTTTGTTGGATATAATAATTACATTTTTAGTATGGTGGAAAATAATAAGAAGTCTTGTACAAAATTTACTTAGAATAATTTTAAATTCTATTAATGTTCTCAACTAATATTTTGTAAATGGATCATATCATTATTGTTACATTGTACCCATCCTCAAACTTATTTCACCAAGTCTTATTTTAAGGTTTGATGTTTTGACTAGATTAAGACTAGAAGGACCAGTACCCATTACAAAATAACCAAAAAGAAAAATGTGGGGCTCATGAAAAGTGAAACACCCAGCAAACTAAAGAATAAACTAAAACTTAAACAGTTTTACCAAAAAAAGGAAACAAAGACAACACACAAAAAAAGACTACCATGGGACCATAGAACACCTACAAGTCTCCCAACAACTTGAGACCACTGATTTTCTTCCAGTCCTAAGCCAATAAATGGAGCTTCTCCTCAAAAGAAAGGGGATCTTACTACATAGCCTAGGTATCCACCATGGCCTCCAAAGCCAAGTTGTCCATTGCCTTGCCCTTTTTTTTCTTATGACCATCATCACACCCTTCCTTAGCCACTCGTTTTCCCTGGCCCTTCCTTATCTCTTGCTAGCTCATATGGGAGGGAAGTGCCTTGGAGCTAGGTGTTTGAGTTATGGTGGAGTTGAGGAGGGAAAGTTTATTTTCTTCTCTTTTGTGGAAGGGTGTCTCTCTTTGGAGACCGGTGTTTTGTGTTAGAACACAATGATCTACTTAGGAGGGTGAATCAGTAGATACAAAAATCTATCACTTAAAAACTTTATGCAGATTAATTTCTTAGCTCCAAATACTTTGTGTAGATCTCTTTCTCAAAATCTTAATGTGTAGATTGAAAAGTAAAGATGCAAACATAAACATGCAAATAGACTATCAACACACACATTCGCACAACACCAAATATACGTGCAAAACCCAATATGGGAAAACCACGGTGAGAAATATTGCTTGAGTCTACTACTCAAATCTAGCCTCACAATCCAAATCTTTGTTATAGTGTTTAGGGAGCCAACCCAAGGAAGCACCAACTCCCTAATTTATAAGCTACAACTTCAAGGATGCACCAACACCCTAGTTTAGGAGATACAACTCCAAGGAGACTACAATTACCTAAACTAAGCTACAACCTAGTACAATGAGGCTACAACCTCTTACATCAATACAAGCTCATATATGCATAGATTGGTTTTGCATAACCTATAAGCATCATTACATTTATTACATTGTTGCACTTTCTGCAACTTACACTCTACTGCTGAACCTACACTTTCAGCAACACATCTTACTCTATTCTTTGAATGGAAACACCTAGAATATATTCTATATTATAGTCTAGGATACATGTACATTCTTTATCTACTACACTATCTTCTTTCTTCACTCTCTACCTCTACTATATATTCAGTTGTACATCTCTCTATTCAACACTCTATACCCTTGCAGACTATTCTCACTTAACTCCACTACTTGTAGACTTAATACCTAGACAATACCTAATTGTCTTCCTTCTTCACCAACCTATTATCTCTACCTTGAGATTCTCTCTATAGTACAAATGATCTCCAGCTTATAGTTAGGGTTTTCTTCATATGCTACCTTCACTAGTAAGCTTCCTCTACCTCAAACCACACACCACTATCCAACTCATCATTAATACATCTAATAGGGTTTACCAAATATCACCATACCTTGCATTGAGCCATACAACATTTAATTCTATTACAGAGAATTTTCCCAAATTAGCTCTTTGTCAAACCCAAGAATCTAATATGCATTAAATGCATTATCTTGTCCATTCAATCTAATTCCATCTCGATTACCTTTGCAATATGTGTTGTCATCTTGAAGATCAAATCTTCATTTACATTGGTCGCTAGTGTAGTTGGACCAATTAATTCCTTCCTCTATGTCGGTTTGTAGTGCAAACCCTCGTTCACACTATCGTAGCCATTGTAGATCTCTGCTTTTGAATTCTAACCATCAATCTTCTCCTTTTGCACCTTCATCCTAGAATCCTCATTCACTTTCATGTCTTTAAATCATCACCATCAGAAAAGTGATCATTCAAATCTCCATCATTGATCTATCATATCGCTTTGTCGAAGAGACACATATCACAGTCTCACTAATGTCCACTGTTCTCTTCAATATGAACCACCTTCAAGTACATGGGCCCACATTCCATCTATCCTCCAAGTGATTCCACCTTATTCACAACATCGATGTGAAATAACATATTGAGCAATCACTCTTTTCCACCTGTCAACCTTCGTCACAATTGCGTCCCACTAGCTTATCGCTATGTCAAAGAGACATCTTCCAAACTCCTATCAGTACACCCATGTCACATTGATGAGATAGCCATGTAGGTCATTCAACAATAGCTTTCACCTTCTTTGGATCCATCTTAATACTCTATGTCAAGATAAAAAATCCCAGGTACACCAACTCTCTCTTCACAAAGCCGCACTTCTTCAAAAAGATCAATAATTTCTCCTCTCTTAGCTTCTCAAAAACTTTTCTAATATGCATCAAATGCTCCTCCAATGTCTTGCTAAAAATTAAAATTTCATCCAAACAAACAATGATAAATTTACCCAGAAACTCTTTCAATACCTCATTCATGAGCCACATAAATGTGCTCGGCACATTGGTTAGCCCAAAAGGCATGACTAACCACTCATACAAGCCCTCTTTGTTCTTGAAGGCTATCTCGCATTTATCTCCTTCTCTAATTTGTATCTGGTGATAAACACTCTTCAAATCTATCTTTGAGAAGTACTCACCCCTACTCAAAAAATCTATGATATCATCCATCCTTGGCAAGGGGAATCTATACTTGATGGTGATCTTGTCGATGGCTCGAGAGTCTATACACATCCTATATTCCCCATCCTTCTTTGGTGCTAGTACCACAGGTACCACACATGGGCTCAAACTCTCTTGGATCAATCCCTTCTACAATATCTCTTGCACTTGTCTATTCAACTCTTCATTCTCTATTGGAGTCATTCAATGGGTTGCCTTATTTGGAAAACTGGCTCCATGAATCAAATCCATATGATGGCTAATCTTCCTTACTAAAGGTAAACCTTCAAGTACATTATCAGAAACAATACCCTGAAACTCATTCAACAAATCTGAATCTCTAGAGGTACATCATTGGTATCTTCTTTATCAACTCTAGGGATCAATTCAAAACACATATGCCCATGCCTCATATCTTCTAGGAACTTTCTTCCATCAGCCAAATAAATTCTTACATTACTGCATACCTTTTCCTCTATCTCTTTCAAGGGCTTCAACTTATTACAAACTCCATCCTTCATCAAAGAATAGGTGTTTGAATTTCCATCATGTACTGCTCACCGATCAAACTACCATGGTCTTCCTAGCAACATATGACAAACATCCATAGGCATAATATCACATAATACCTAATCATGTGGTAATTTCTAATCTTGAAATTTACAAGACATTATTCATTTACCAAATCTTTATGGTCCTTCTGCAACTAAGCAATCTGGTATAGATTTAGAATCCTTCTTCTCTACAACAACAACTTACTAACCATCTCTTCTAAAACAAGGTTATTATTACTACCTCCATCAATAATAACATTGCAAACTTTACCTTCACACTTAGATCTGGTGTGAAACAAATTCTTCATTTCAGTTAGTTATTTCTCCTCATTCAACAAGGCTCTTCTAGTAACAAGAACCTCTCCTCTTTTTGCATCCTCAGATTGTGAAGACTCAACATCTTCATCTACATGTGCAACTTGTGCATTACCTTCATGTCTTCTATTTTTCCTTCTTTGATGTTGAGGACATTCATAGGCTCTATGTTCTTATTCTCTGCACTGGAGACAGATTCCACAAAAGCCTCCTTTTACAAATCCTCATCCAAATTTTCTTCTTACTCTTTGGTCTCCATTATTTTGATCACGAGGAGGGTAGGTGTTATCTCCTTTCTGGTTTTAGCTACTACTAGATAGCCCTTCTTTTTTTCTTCATTTTGATCTCCATATGATCATCTACTAGTCCTTCCATCGTGACCTCCACCTCTTTGCTTGCTTTCAAACCTTCTATTCAACTTTTCTTCTACCTTCAAAACAAAATTATATGCATCTTCAATGTTAAACATTCTTACAAGACTTAACTCTTCTTGAATACTTGGCTTCAACCCATTAATGTAATGAGCAAATGTGTCCAAAAAATGTATAGTTGACATTTTTTATGCTCACTTGAGTCTTTCTAGTGGACTTTGTCTTGAAATTTTCTATATTTAATGTTGTAATGTGGTCAACACACTCACATTAGGTCTTGGACCCTTGTGAATCATTAAGACTTCTAGGTTTTCTTGTAAAGGTGTTGTGAAGTGTTGTAACCCACTTTCACACTTTTCTAGGACCCTTTCATCAAAATTCACTTGAATAACCTCTTTTTATCACTTTACAAGTCTTATTTTAAAGTGTTGTTGTAGACACCTAAATTTGGACACTTAATTTATCCAAATTTATCCCTTTTCGTCTAAGCATCCTCTTATTTGCATTAATTAAGTAATACCACTATTATTTAATTAATATTCTTAATTCTATGAAATCCCTAAGGTATTTAATTAATAAATAAATACCTTATCTCTTTAATCCTCCTTTCCATCAAATGAATTAAATAAATATGAATTTTATTTAATTTCTCACATGTCACATCCCTTTCTTAATCCTAATCCATCTTCTAATCTCATCATTACGGATGTGCACATGCCTAATCCTTGATTAGGATGTATCGCATCCTCCAACTTTTGCAAGTTGGCCTCTAATCTCTCTTAGCCACGTAATCTTCCTATAATCCTTCATTAACTAAACCTCTCAAGGAATTTTTAATTCCTTTTATCCTTCCAAGGAATATTAAATTCATTTTTCTCTTCCCCATGTGATCTTTGACTTGTCACATCAAGTCACATGTGAACTCTTTCTAATCTCCCACTTGCCTCTAATATGTCATTAATTTGTCTAATCAAGTACTTGCACAACCTTAATCACTTAAGTAGGTCAACCTAATCTCCATGTCATGTGTCCTAAGTCAACCCTATTAAATGTTTTTTTCTTTTTGGAGAAGGCACTCCATTCCCCATGTGAATTTTTAATTCACATTTAATGCCCCAATGCATTTCAAGGAATTTTTAATTCTTTCTCTCATTCTCATGTGGATATTTGAGGAATTTTTAATTCCTCACATATCCTCTCACCCACATGGGAAAAAGGTCCTCCTTTATGAGGAGATCTTGTCCCAATCCCAATGTATTATGTACTACCTCCATGTCATGTACTCTTCTTCCAACTCATGTACACATCATCCTTTTCAAGCCACTTCACATGCCACATGTCAAGATGTGAGGGCTTGTGAGTTCTCAACTAACCTTAGCCCTACATCTTCATCTTGGTGGCTTAATCTCAACCATTCATTTCTCTAGAGAATTCCAAATTCTCTATAAATACCCCTATTTTCTCTTATTTTGGCGAGAGATCATTATGCTAGCCAAAATCTTGCAAAATTTTCTCTTGAACCATACTTAGCCAAATTCTTGTATTTGCATCCATCTTCACCTATTTTTCATCCTCATCTCATCTCATAGCTTGCATCTCTTGCCACCAAAGGAGCATACAACATCAAAGATCAAAGGGCCAACCAAAGGATTGATTCAAGAAAAGGTGAATCCACTCTATTTGTTGTTTTTATTTTGTTTTGAATCCAACTAGGCTAATCTTGAGGTGTAGGGTGTTTATAGTTGTTATTTGAACTCTTTTGTTTGCTACTCATTTTCTAACAAGTATTTTTTCCTTATCACATTTTTGGCATGCCCAGTGGGACCCTCAAATGGGTCTTTTTTTTCACATTTGTTGTTTTTTCACTTTTTGCAGGTGCAGGTTGCAAAGGAGCAGACCCGACCTGCAGATAGGTGGACCCAACCATCCAGGGGTGGACCTAACCTCTGCACAGGTAGACCTGACCTCCAGGGTAGACCCAACCTTTCCTAGGGGTGGACCTGCCCTCCATAGACTGCAAAAGTTGATTTTTGTAGATTTTTCACAGAGGGGCTGACCTGACCTGACAGACAGGCAGACCTTCCCTCCAGATAGGTGGACCTACCCTCTAAACAGGCAGACCTTCCCTCCAGAATGGCGGACCTACCCTCTAGATAGACGGACCTGACCTAGACAGCTTTTTTCAAAAGGTAAAATTTTAGTTTTTAGCACTCCTTTTGGTTGTTTTAAGTGTTTCTAACCCCCTAATGTGTCTTGTTTGAGTTTGTGCAAGCATCTAAGCAACACTTGGCAAGCAACAAGGAGAAAAACAACTAACAAATTTTCCTTGCAGGGTTATTTATTTATCAATTGCTGCTTGTTGTTTTGAATAATTTAGGCACATAGTTTAACTAGGGGTGTCAATTAATCTTATTTGTGGTGCTTGTTGGTAAGCTATTTGACATATCCAATCCCCTTGCACCATTTGGTGATCTTAGGTGATGAGAAATCATAGCTTACCAAGTCCTTTTGAGTCACCCTCTTTCTCCTTTTCTTAGCGGGACATCCTTGGGGATTTCATCACTCCAAGGGATGATTCCAACCATGTGTACCAGTGGGGTATATAAACGGGGGAGAGTGAAAGTTGTACCTCAATCCAATCACATTGTAATTGGCAAAGCATCAGGATGATGTGAAGAGTTGGTCTGAGCCTCTAGTATCTCGCTAAGATTCCTGACTCACGCTTGTGACGGGTTGGTATTCACGATTTGGGCCTCATGTACTAGGTGTATATTAAGGAATCCTTAGCAACCATGTTAATCCTAGAATAAAAGAATTTATCAGCCATACCCTTTCTACTAATCTTAGGATTGTGCTGTTTGAATTGTCTTCTTTGTGCAATACCAATGATTTTTCTGTTTAGCCATATCCTTTTGATTGATGTTTGCTCTGTTTTGGGTCCTTTGCCTTAGTAATCTTTTCAAAATTCAAGTTTAAACCTCCCGACAAGTGGACCTAACATTTGGATAGGCGGACCTGCCCTCCATAGGCAGACCTTCCCTCCTGACAAACAGACTTGACCTTTGGACAAGCGGACCTGCCCCCTGCATAGGCAAACTTGCCCGTACATAGGTGGACCTGCCCCTACACAAGTGGACCTGCCCCCTGCATAGGTGAATCTTCCCCTGCACAGGTGGACCTACCCCTGCACAGGCAGACCTACTCTACAGGAAGACCTTCCCCCTTGCACAGGTGAACCTGCCCCCTGCATAGGTGAACCTGCCCCCTGCATAGGCGGACTTTCCCCTACATAGGTGGACTTGCCCCTGTATAGGAAAACCTGCCCTACAGGAAGCCTTGTCCCCCTGCACAGGTAGATCTACCCTCTGCACAGGCAGACCTACCCCCTTCCATAGGTGGACATAACCAAATCCCAGGGTGGACCCGCCCTTCAAACAACATTTTCTACCCTTTGATCAGTCATTTCGAGCACCCATTTGTTCATCATCAACATTTTTCTGAAAGTCATCGTTTCATTACCAAAATAACACAAGGGCTACTAAGAACATCATTAGAGTCCATATCCATCATCAGATCATCCATCCCAATCACCTAGATTTTGTTTTGAAAATTTTGATTTTTATGCCGAAACTTTCGGGGGCCATAACTTTTGACTCGAGTGTCCATTTGAGCTGAAATTTTATGGGTGGTTGTGGTATGAGGTGGCATGTGGATTTGCATTGGACCTTAAGATGGTTGGACCCCATTTTGCCACATTTTCGGGGCCTCGAACTTTCATCTTGACCCTCAAAATCGCAAATTAGTGTTTTTTTTAGTTTTTGAAAAATCATTTTCGTTAATAACTTAGAATGCATGTCTCAAATTTGGGATGTTAGTTGGCAATTCATCCTATCTTAGTTTTGGATATTTCTTGGAAAAAAAATTGGACTCAAAAATATGTTCGTCACATTTCCTAAAATGGAAAAATTTGACAATTTTTGAAAATTGCCAAATCTAGAAAAATTTGATTGTCAACAAGTTACGTCCTTTAAACTCCAGAACTTGGTGTAGAATAAATCTCATCACATCCTCCAATAATTATAGGCTTCAATCCAATCATAATCTGAGCTTTAATCTTATCCCTATATGAGCTTAACGAAAAACCCTAATTTGAGCTTTAGTCCATCTGCAGTCAAGATCTTTGGATATCGAAACAAATCTTAAGATTCTTCCCTCCATCTTCTTCAATTTCATCCTATTCAAACATTAATCCATTCCACAAGTAAACCTCCTAATCCAAGCATTCATTCATTCATTCTGATCAATCATTTACTCATTTCAACCTTTCATCCATCCATTCCAAACATTTGTTCCCTCTTTTTTGATCATTCGTTTACTCATTCTGTGTAAAAATTCATCTATTTCGAACCTTTTTCTATCATCTCAAACTATCGTTTAGCCATTCTGATCATCTGTTTACTCATTCTGAGTAAACATTTATCCATTTCACACCTTCGTCTATCATTTTGAACTCTCGTTCTATCATTCCTATCATCCATTTGAAACCTCCTTCAATCATTTCAAACTCTCATTCAACAATCCCAATCAATCGTTTACTCATTCTGAGTAATCTTTCATCTATTCCAAACCTTCATCTTCTCATTTCGAGAATCATTTATCCATTGTGAGTGGTCATTTACTCATTTTGAGTAGTCGTTCATCCCTCTTGATCATCTATTTACTTGTTCCAAGTAATATTTCATCTATTCCAAACCTTCATCTTCCCGTTCTGAGAATCATTCATCTGTTGTGAATAGTCGTTTACTCGTTCTGAGTAGTCATTCATTCATTCGGGTCAATTGTTTACTTGTTTTGAGTATTCTTTCATCCATTTTTATCATCCATTCCTCCAATCAAATTATCAATTTCTCCATCCAAATCCCCTGAACTTCATCTCGGGTTATTATCCAAATTGACCTAAGTGTCTGATCTGATCATCATCATCAACATCAGCTTAGGATTGTCATTTTTCCTAAGTCAATTAATCATCATCTTCGGCCCAATCAATCCATTTTCAATCTCAAAGTGGATTCGGTGCCGCAATCATCCTTTCATCCTTTAATCCGATCAATCAGTATCCTACGTCACATGGGGTAATCTCTTAATGGAGTTTACTGTCCCTTTCATCATCCTATCTGATCCATCAGTTGATCTTATCAATCATCGATCGATCTTATCCAATCCAATCCAATTACATCCCTATCGAATCACTTTCGACCCAATCAATCTACTACCATCTCGAAGCAAATTCGGTGTCAAGGTCATCCTTTGGTATTCAAATCCAATCATCAGAATCAATCCCAACGTATCATTCGATCATCCTAATATGAGCTTTAATCCAATCCCAATCTAACCTTAACCTAAAATCCCAATTTGAGCTTTAGTCCATTCCCATCCAAAATCATTGATCCATCCTCTTTATCCTTTCATCATCATGAATCCTTATCCTCCATCAATAGTAGTCAAGGGAAACCCTAACTATGTCAACGACGATAACGAAAATCTTGTCGATCAAGAAGAATATGACATAGATCCCCTTGACACTATCATTGCTAGTAAACTTTCTCCACCCACTTTCCAAAATCCAATCACCCCTTTGAGTTATCCTATTATGTCTTCATCTATGCCTAATCATGCTCCTTGTACTACCTTTGACAAGGGATATCCATCATATCCATCATATCCATCATCTACATCATCCTTTTATCCAACATACGCATCCTCTTATCCTAGTTTTCCATCACAATACCCCTATCCTAATCCCTCATCCACATCCTCCTATCTCAATCCTTCATCTGCATATACCCACTACCCTAATCCTCCATACCAATCTACTCACCCTAATCCTACATTCACACCTTCCTATCCTAATCCAACATCCACACCAACCCATCCTAATCTAACATCCACATCTTATCCTAATCCGACATCCACATTTCCCTATCTCAATCCGCCACCTCAATCTTCCCATCCTAATCCACATCCCAATACCCTTACTACAATCCACCACCCATGCCCTCATGTCCTAATTCACCATTCCAATACCCCTATCTTAACCCTTCATCTAATCTTAATCCCTCATCTATTCCAAGTCTTACATCCAATCCCATTCCCCCATTTAATCCTCGTCCACCAATCCCTAGTCCTAATCCCCTACCAATCCATAATCCCTCATCCACTCCTACCACACCATCTCAGCCTAAAGTATTCAAGTTTCTCACTCCAAAAGTTCTCCAAGGACTTATAGCAAATAAAACATCTCCCACTCCACACCTTGAAGTTGTGGAATCATGCCATCCCAATCCGACATCTATGGTCACTAATGATGAGACCCCTCTCCAGCCCACACCTATCATTGATGATACCACCCCTAGCACCACTCAAAACATTGAAACCATCACATCCTCTGAATTCACTGATCCCCCATCTCCTACCATCACATCTACCAAATCCATTGAACACCCACCTCCTACTCCAAGAGCCGTCGAACCCATCGATGACACCAAAATCCAATCCAATTCTTCCACTCCTAGTGTCACTAAAATACATTCCCATGAATGTTTTGAATCCTCTATCCCTCCATCTTCCCCACCTAAAGAGTCCCACCAAGACTCCATTATCATGCCTTCCACACATGATGAGTCATTCCAAGAGCCTAATCCAAAGCATGCCAACATATCCCCTTCTCTAGATCAAGATCCTACCATCCCATCTAGTCCACCTCAAGATCACAGTTCTGAATCCATTCCATTCCATGATCCCCTTGTCATTCAAGATTCCACCGCTGCATCTCCATCTCCATTGCATGAGCCCACTACCCCAAATCTGGATCCTATTATATCCCCTAATCCCTCTCCTAATACCACCCATCCAAATGTTGCTATCCCATCATCTCCCTTTCATGATCCCCCATCATTGCCTAAAACTACTATCCCCACACCACTTGCATATCCCCTTGGTACTCTCACATTCTTCCATGGTGGCCTCCTCGCAGAAGAAAAACACAGTGTATATACCACCCATCATCCTCCACCTAATGATGGACTTGCATCATGTTTTTAGAATAACACAAATCCTATCATGGATTGCATGCTCAAGAAAATGAACTATCAAGGAAAAGGTCTACGCCTTCATGAGCAAGGTATTTTAGAGCCCATCCAAGCCAAAGAATAAATCTGTATGCAAGGTCTTTGACCTATTTCCCAAGACTCACAATCTAAAGATGTTGGTACAACCTCTAGAGGTCCTCAATGAGTCTTTTCCAAAAGAAATGTTGGCTCTTCCCATCACTCCACTAGATATTATGCTTCCATCCCTCTTGCTCTATCATATCACCTCAAAACAACCGTCCATATTCCTCCTTCATCTTCTCCATCCATTTTGGGTCCTTATGTTGCTCCATCCACCATCTCCCATCCTTCATCTACTGCATCCATCTTGGGTTCTTATGTCCCTCCACCCACTTTGTCTACTTTGGGTTTGTATATCCCAAGATCACCTCCTCCATTTCATCTTTTCATCCATCCAATCCATCATAAACATCCTGATCAAGATCAACAAAGGCACATACCTACACATTTTCCATCTGCACATAATCCTCATAATTTTACCTCCATTGCTTTACATCAGCCATATCCTTGCACCCATCCCATTGCTACTAAAATCACTTTGGATGCTAAAGTTAAAATACATAACTCCAAACATCCACATGAATCTAAATCTCCCCATGTTCCCTCTAAAAGACATGGTGAAGATAAGAAAAATCTAAATCCAAATCAAATTCGTAGGCCACAAAGGCCCACCAAAGCAAAGATCAAGACCACGTGGATCCCAAAGAAAAAAGATGCAATGCCTTCACATGAAAAATCTATAACAACATCCAACATTTCTCATCCAAAAGCTAATCATTTTCATCCACCCTCTCCTAAATATTTTTTGGGTCCTTATGTCCCGAAATTCACTATTCCATCTCCTCCATTATCCCCACATTCTCCATCCATTAATCCTCTTATCTTTTCACATCCACCACCACATGTGCCAATGTTGGTCCTGAACACATCTCCCCATCACATATCCACCCCATCATTCCATCCATACACTTTCCAACATCCCACCTATTATCCCATGTATTTCCCCTCTCAAATCCCTCTAATTCATCCTCTTGCATAATCTATTTCTCCTAATAAGGTTGTACCAACATCCCACAGTCGGTTTGAAAATGGACTCTTAATACCTCATATAGAACTTGATGCTTGATTCCTTCATCCATCTCCTTATCACATGTCTTCTAAATCCACTTATTTTCCTCCCTATTCTTATCCATCTCCCTATGCATGCTATTCAAAAAGTCAAAAAAACCCAAAAAGTCAAAAAAATCTAAAAAAGTTAATTTTTTTTTTTTTAAATAGAAAAAAAAAATTGTAAAGAGAAATAATCCATCCAATGGCAAAAACTTGGAAAACAATCACCTTGGATAAGTACCATGATGAAAACCTGACAAACATGCGTCATGCATAAATCCCCATTTGCACTTGGGGGCAGCTTCCTGATATGCATTCCCTCCATCCGCTATGCTTCTTGCTATGCTTCAAGCTATGCATCCATCTTCTTGCTATACACCATTTTCATTCATCCCCTCCATCCTACCTATCTTACACATCTTGCTTGGAATATCTCATTTATCCCAATCCTTCCATCCTACTTGTGATCTTGATAATGACAGGGGAAAACATATAAACATGCTTTGGACACCTCTTAGCATACATTCCCCTCATCCGTACACTATCCTAATCCTTATTCAAATTCATCTACATTCCTTATCCACCCATCATGCTACCAAAAATCTCCCTTCCTTATCCATACATCGTATCTTCATCCATCTCACTCCTTTATCTTCCTATCCTCCTCTATTGCATCCTTCATGCCTCCTCGCACATGACATCTCTAGAGTGGGGGCATCTATCTTCCTTTGCAATATAGTCCTTGGAGACATCATTCATTCCAAACGAGCAATCCCTTCCATTTCCCTATCCTCATCTCCTTATCATTATATCCATTTCCCCACCCTTATCTTTTATCCTTCCAAACAATCCTTATATCCGTCTCCCCATCCTTATCTTCCTATCCTTCCATCATAGCATCCCTTTTCATCTATCCATCTGATAACCTTTTCCTCATCCAAATCCTTATCCCTCTATCTAATCCATCCAAACAATCCTTTTCCTTCCCCCATCCTCTATCATCATCCTATCTCATAATCCCTTGTCATTGGTATCTAGCTATAGGCTACTCCCCTCACAATCCAATGCCATCTATCTTATCATCATCACTTCTACTTCTTTTGCACATCTCTTCAATCTCCTCTCATCTCTCCATCATATCATCCTCCCAATTCATCTTTTGATGATTTGGATAACTATCCCATCCTTGAGCTTCATGATCACCATCATCCGATCCAATCCAATGGGTCTATCTTGTCTCATTGTCTTGGTCCCATCATCTTATCCCCTTATATAGCGTTATCTCATCATCCTTTATCCATCATTTGTCTTTGGTCCTTTCGTCAAACTACGTTTCCCTTGTGCTTCCACATAGGCAAGGTCAATCATTTGATCTGCCCCCAGGGTTCCTTTATCGCCTATTGTCAGTCTTTCTGATTTATCCGTCTAATCCTATATCATCTATCATCGGTCTTTCTTATTTTTCCATCTTGTCATCCATCAAAGTCTCCATCATGGTCTGTCATCTGCCTTTTATCGAACTACGAGGGATCTGTGCTTCCACGTAGGCAAGGATAATCTTTGATCAACCTCTGAGCCCTTAGGTCTCTAGTATGTGTGAGTCTCCTATCTTGTGTCGTGTCATCGAGCTATTCCCTTATCTAGCTAGTTCTTAACAACTGAGATCCACTTGTATCAGCAAATCCAATCAGTTTTGAATATCCTGCGTGATATCAATCTTTTAGCTTAGTATCCATCATTGATCTCAACAGGATGCATCCTTCCTAATAGACCTCATCAATCCCATCTATCCCCTTGATCCTATGGCAAAGGACATTTGAAATTGATTGCGATCTTTGGATACTTTTGGCTTTTGTTTATCATTTGAGCTCCCTATCATCACTTGTCATGGTCACCTTGATCCATAATATCATGGTGTGCTTTGACTAATCAACATAGGGGCATATCTTGATCTTTTCTCAATTGTCCCATGTAGTACCCACCAAGATCCCTGAGGTCTTGTGTTACACTGGGGCATCCTTGTGTGCTTGTGGTTATCCCAATACCTATCCCGACCAAGGTCATCGCGACTTTGGGGTGTTGGGATATCCTTCTTGTTTTATTTGTTTGTTTTATGCATTAGACACTAATCTTCCTTGGTTCTTCATACCCTGCCATCTTGTGTCTTATGCTATAGCAAAAATTAGTGCTCCGACGATGGAAAATTTGCATTAGGATTGCATTTCATCTTCCCCATCCATCCATTCATCCTTCATCACTCTCCCCTCCCAATCTCCTACTGCCTTTTCATCCTTTATTTCCCATCACTTTGCATCATCTCCTCCATTTCGAGAGCACACCCATGTTCTCTTGAACCCACATGTCCTCTCAAGGGGGCATCCTTCATCCCTAATTTTCATCATTTTTTTCCATTCCTAGTCACTCCTTTGAATGACTGGGGCATCTTTCCCAGTCTAACCATCTTCTCCTAGGTTCTATGTTTTAATATTCTTTGAAATGATGCTACTTCGTAAAACCATCTCAAAGAGGGAAAACATGTAGAAACCTAAATTTTGACACTTAATTTATCCGAATTTATCCCCTTTCATCTAAGCATCCTCTTATTTGCATTAATTAAGTAATACTGCTATTATTTAATTAATATCCTTAATTCTTCCAAATCCCTAAGGTATTTAATTAATAAATAAATATCTTATCTCTTTAATCCTCCTTTCCATCAAATGAATTAAATAAATATGAATTTTATTTAATTCTTCACATGTCACATCCCTCTCTTAATCCTAATCCATCTTCTAATCTCATCATTATGGATGTGCACATGCCTAATCCTTGATTAGGATGTGTCGCATCCTCCAACTTTTGCAAGTTGGCCTCTAATCTCTCTTAGCCACATAATCTTCCTATAATACTTCATTAACTAAACCTCTCAAGAAATTTTTAATTCCTTTTATCCTTCCAAGGAATATTAAATTCATTTTTCTCTTCCCCATGTGATCTTTGACTTGTCACATCAAGTCACATGTGAACTCTTCCTAATCTCCCACTTGCCTCTAATATGTCATTAATTTGTCTAATCAAGTACTTGTACAACCTTAATCACTTAATTAGGTCAACCTAATCTCCATGTCATGTGTCCTAAATCAACCCTATTAAATTCTTTTTTCTTTTTGGAGAAGGCACTCCATTCCCCATGTGAATTTTTAATTCACTTTTAATCCCCCAATGCATTTCAAGGAATTTTTAATTCTTTCTCTCATTCTCATGTGGATATTTGAAGAATTTTTAATTCCTCACATGTCCTCTCACCCAGATGGGGAAAATGACCTACTTTATGAGGAGATCTTGTCCCAATCCCAAGGTACTATGTACTACCTCCATGTCATGTACTCTTCTTCCAACTCATGTACACATCATCCTTTTCAAGCCACTTCACATGCCACGTGTCAAAATTTGAGGGCTTGTGAGTTCTCAACTCACTTTAGCCCTACATCTTCATCTTGGTGGCTCAATCTCAACCATTCATTTCTATAGAGAATTTCAAATTCTCTATAAATACCCCTATTTTCTCTCATTATGGGGAGAGATCATTATGCTAGCCAAACTCTTGCAAAATTTTCTCTTGAACCATACTTAGCCAAATTCTTGCATTTGCATCCATCTTCACCTATTTTCCATCCTCATCTCATCTCATAGCTTGCATCTCTTGCCACCAAAGGAGCATACAACATCAAAGATCGATGGGCCAACCAAAGGATCGATTCAAGACACAACCAAAGGATCAATTCAAGACAAGGTGAATCCACTCTATTTGTTGTTTTTATTTTGTTTTGAATCTGACTAGGCTAATCTTGAGGTGTAGGGTGTTTATAGTTGTTATTTGCACTCTTTTGTTTGCTCCTCATTTTATAACAAGTATTTTCACCCTATCACAGTTGTAACTCACTTTCACACTTTTCTAGACTTGTCTTCACTAATTCAACCCTTTCTCATGTTTAAATGACCCCTTAATGCACTTTTCGATCATTTTCAAGTGAGTTTTTTAGGATATCCCTGTTGGAAAACTTTTATTTTTCCAAAATTCTTGACACCCACTTCATTTTCTTAAGTGGGACTAAGTCACCAATAGGGGTGACTTTGTCCTTTTTGGCACAAAACTCAAAATAATTTTAAATTTCTACTGGGAATTTATCCTCTAACCCTTGAGGCCGGCCTGTGATGTGTTACTTTCGAGAAAATTTAATAAAATCAAGTTTAAATAAGGGTTTTTCCCTTCATTTTACATCTCCTACACTCTCCTAGTTCACAAGCACTCAAGAAAATCAATAATTATCAAGTCAATCCATTGTAGCACTTCATTACATATCTTCATATTTTGAACATCAAAGGTGTGGTAAGTTTATGAAATTTACATGTTATCTATTTATCATTCTCCTTTCATTTCATTTCATTGATTAGGGTTTTATTACCAAAGTGGGGTTTAACCAAGCCAAACCCCTATTCTCTAACCCTCAACCATTTTCCCCCTTTTGCATGTGTTTGTAGACTTTTGTATGTAGATTTGTCAAGCAATAGGTGTTGAAAAGTGATAAAAAAGTATACAAATTCAATCAAGTCAACACAACCATAGTTCAAGCTTGGAGAGGCTTTCTACCCCATTTTCTATAGAATCAAGTGCAAACACCTATCAAAAAAGAAAGTGCAGACTTGAGAATACAAGATGTAAATGATGATTTTGGGTTGCCCTCACAATGCTTTGCTCCTCCTAGGGTTTTTCACCTAAAAGGAGAAAAGGGATTGGATGGGGTCCAAAATGCAAGGGTTTATACTCAAGATTAATGTAAATGATATGTATTATGCTTAATTAAGATTTTCTAATGCTCTGATCTAAAAATGAAATGATCTAATGATGCAAAACTTTCAAAATGTAAAGTGTTGGAAAACATAGTGTGATATGCAGAAATACCTAACAATGTAACTAAATGATGAAATAATAGAACATAATGAAAAAGGTGCACCTGGAATTTTAAGCTTGATGTTGGGAGATTCTGAAATCCTAAAAAAATGGTTGAAAATGTTGACTGGGACACTTACAACAGGCTGTACGAGTTAGTCCCAGTTTCAAGAAACTTTGCCAGAATGTGAATCTACCAAATGGGTATCCAGAAATGTCAAAATCACTTTTTAGGCCTGGAAGCAGGACTAATCTACCAATAGTGGTGACTTAGTCCTCCTACAAATCTTGAGAAATTTGGGACAAAATCTTGTAGTCTCAGATCTGTACTTTCTTTTCTGACAGGTGTCCACACTTGATTCTACAGAAAATGAGGTAGAAAGCCTCTCCAAGCTTGAACTAGGGTTTTGTTGACTTTGTAGACCTTTTTTTATCACTTTGCATGTGTGCTTGTGAAGTTGCTTTCTGACTCTGTGGTGTCTCCTTTCCTTGGGTTTCCTCCATGTGAGATTTCTTGGGAGATACCTCCCTATAGTTCTGCGAGTCTGTAGGGCGCTTCTTTTGAGCATCCTCCATGCGAGAGATCTTGGGGGTCACTCCCTTGTAGGTTTGCGGGTCTGTAAGGTGCTTTTTTTAGGTTTCCTTCATGTGAGAGATCTTGGATGATACCTTCCCTACAAGTGTACGGGCCTGTAGGGCACTTTTTCTAGGTTTCCTTCATGTGAGAGATCTTGGAGGACACTTTCCTTAGAGGTCTGTGGCTCTATGAGGCACTTTTTTGGGGGTTTCCTTCATGTGAGATATCTTGAAGGACACCTTCCTTGCAGGTCTATGGTCTTATGAGGCACTTTCTTCTTGGGGCTTCCTTCATGCGAGAGATCTTAGGGGTCACCTCCTTGCAGGTCTGTGGGCCTGTAAGACACTTTCAATCTACATCTTCATAGTTCTACAGGGCTATGGAGTCCTTTTCCTATCTTGCACTCTTGAGCTTTCCAAAATGTTGTCTACTTCCTTGACAATTTAGGTATAAATTTCTAACCCTATGCACTCTTCGATCTACTTTACCAAAGCACTTGTCAATACCTGTGCTTGCTAAAGTGGGGGAGAAAAGTATAGGAGCAGATTTGTACCCCTTATGCAAATTCCCCTTTTGCACATCCTCACCTTAGAAAACCAAATCCAAAGGAAAAATTCCGTATTAGCTGGTTAATTTCCTTCCACTTGGCATCTTTCTATTGTTTCGATAGAAGAATATTTTTTGGGGACACCTGCATGGCATGCAAATGTCTGTGTGACGTACTTACATCCCTGACAGGTTCCTACATCTAAAGTTGGCAGAGGTATTACACTTCCTATTGGGAATGATTTGTAACGTCCCTCTTCAACCAACTGACCCCGAAAATGGTAGATTCTTCCCTCTTCTCTTTCAAATTCATCCATTCTTCATTCAACTCATCTCTTTTTGTAATCTTGAAGCATTCACTTCATCCTTCTTCACAATTTCTTCGCACTTCCAACATTATCAACAGTCCATTGCAACAACAATACTCCATCTCTGTAAAGCAAGTGTGAGACAATCCATTGCAGTAGGGGCTTGAGGTTTTGCAACACCTCCCTTCATTATAGTCAAGGCTATGGTGATTGTTCAAGCATTCTTTCTCCATCATTGGCTAGTGATCTCTTTGTGGAGGTGGTAACGTTTTGCTCCTCTCCTTTACGATTTGGTTGAGTAGCTATATATTGTTTTGTAGTGTTATTTGTATTCCTTCTTTCTTTACTTCTTTATCATATATTTCTTTATCATTGCTATTTGGCTGTCCATGGAGGTGGAAACACCAAAATTGGGGTTTGACTAAGGTAGCCCCTATACAACCCCAATAAATTTTCCCTCTTTCTTGTGTGTAGGTGGTTGTGCTTTTGGAGCTAGCTAGAGAATTGGCAACTTGGTGAGATTATCTTTGTCACTTTAGCTCTTATCTATCTATTTTATCACATCCATTTATATCTTTTGTACTTAAAAATTATATTTTGCTCCTTTAGAAGTCACTAGCTAGGTCGTCAGCTTGTTTTTTGATAGTTCGTAAGGTATTTTCAATCCTCTGGTCATACAGATGCCAACACACCTGAGAGATGCCAGCACATCACACCGTCATCCAAAAACCACAATTTCATCCTCAGGAAGAGAGCTACCTATGGTACAGTACCAAATCCAAAAATTGGCTCGCCTAGCCCCAATATTGATTTCGAGTTAGTAGAGTGATTGAAGGACATTATAGTCCTCATCATTATTGTCCCTCATTTCAAACACCCCTTTAGAGTGAAGTAAGTTAGGGAAGCCTTTTTCTCTTGGCTCTCCATGACCTGGGGCCTTGAAGTGGTTGGTCCCCCTCTCTTAAAAAATCATCAAAGATCGATGGTCCATATTCAAAGCTAAGTTGCTAAGCTATCAACTTGCTCATGTGAGGATTTCTTCAATTATCAATTATTGCATGCTCCAAATTGTATATTTAATGCAAATTGCTCATTGTTTGATCTCACCATTTTCAATCCACAGAAAATGTCAAGTGTGGGTCATTGAAGGATTGTGTGAGTGTCAAGTTTTCAGTTGCAAAGACATTGATGTTTTTATCTTGGGTGAGTTGGTTCTTTGTATGAGCTATATTTAATTCATACTCTAGTTTGAATTGGGACTTTTATATTTCTGGGGCTTGTTGAAATTATCTGGGTTTGTGGGCATGCTTTCCTAAAATTTTAATTTAGGACTTAAGGTTGGTTTATATTCACTCAATTTAGATTTGGTATTGCTACTACCCTGTATTTTACAAAATGGGTAAGTTAGGTGAGTCAACTAGGAAGTCTAGATGACTCAGTGTGTTTGAGTGTCATGAGAATAGGTATGTGGCTAAGCAAGAAGTCCCTGTAACTTCTGTTGCTCCAAAGGGTAAAAATAAAGCCCATGGTCAAAGGATGAAAACTATTGTTTAGAGTGCCTACAACTTAAGGAGCAGGACCATTTCAAAAGAATTGGTCAATTTTAAGGGCAAGGAGCCATCTGAGCCTAAAAGGAAGACCAAGAAAAGAAACAAGAGTCACAAGGCCTACCTTGGAAACATAATTCTCCCATCATTCTCTCTAATATCCCTTCAGATGGTGGAGATGATTATGACGAGGATGTAGTGATGGTTCCTCTGGTTGCATCATGAGCAAGGAGTGGTCAAGCTTACTCTGATGTTGACAACTCAGAGTAGCGTCTCCTCTTTGTTTTTGTTTTTGAAGACACCATTTCCACCACATTAGGATTGTTCTCCTCAACATGTCCATGGTTTTTTTCTTTTACTCTTCCATGCTTACGTTGAAATATTTTGACTAGTATAATGAAGACTTTTTGCTTGGCGTGGATGCTGCAACAATAACTAATGGTACCTTGTTGTGATTTGGTTACTCCCCATCGATGACTCATGAGGAATTTTTTCTTTTTCTTTCCCCTACTATGGAAATAATTGCATATAAAAGTATAGGGGAATCTCTTGAATGAAGGTGAAATCCATTTTGAAATGAAATGTGAAATGTAATCGTAATTCAGTTGGATGCTTGTTGCTCCCTTGTTCTATAAAGGGGATTTCAAGGCTAGTTACAAAGGAGGCGGTTAATTTTTTTTTATCTCTATAGGGTCTAGGTGAAAAGGCTAAGCTCATAAAGGAGCATAAATGTAAATAGATAGATTGATGAATATACCAGGAACAAGTTTATGGTATGAGTCATGATGTAATGATCTTAAATGGTTTTACAATAACATTAGTAATAAAAAAAAATTAGTTCTAAAATATATGTTCTCTTGTGTGATTTTCTTGCAGATTATGAATGAAATTGTTAATGATAATTTCATTTTTCTTCCATTTTTTAAACTAAATGAATGATTTTATTTATGCTTCAATTCAAAGGGTTGATTTAATGCTAAAGTAAGGTCATGGGTCTGTGAGGAATGCATATAGGATTTGGTAAGAAGCTATGTTTTAGACACAATGAATTGAATGCTATAAAGTAGTATTCCAATAATCCACAAAGTATTGAGTTGAATTGTTAGGGTGTTACTAATCAATTACAAATGTGACTCCATTATCCCATGGACAAGGCACTGGTCCATCCATCAGCATATCTAAGAATGAGTTGAGTTAGTAATGCACCTATCTAGAGGCTTAAAATGAGAATAAAATCATAATACTTTCAATTATAACATCCTAACCTGAAGCGTTACTTTATTCCTTGCAATAGAAAATAGTTTATTAAAAGGTCAACCAAACCTTTGATGAATGTTGCCCATTTTCACTTTGAAGGAATTCATCTATGTATGGAAATTCTCTTGTTAAAATGAATATCACATGAGCATGTGTAAGGATCACCCTCCTGGGTCTCACAAAACCCAAAGTGAAGAAGGGCCTTTAAATCCTTACTTGTGTGTTGGCCAATCCTCACCATTACTAGTAATTGAATTTTGGTAGATTCATAGGTGAGGGATGAGATCAAGTTTGGTTCATAAAAAATAACCAACACACTCAATATCTGAGATATCCATAGGAATATCAACACCAATATATGTACCAATAATCCTGCAATGTGATCATTATTATTACCGCAAACTAATTACTTCCAATGTGTGTCGGGTTCAAGTATGAGTCTACAAAGGTTTGACAAAAGCTTAATCCACCTGATATGTGTCAAGATACCTTTCTTCCAAGACTCATAATTATCCTTATTCAGCATTACCATAGAAGGATGAATAAAAAAGCCCATGATACCTACTCAAATGATCAACACAAATGAATCAACCACATGACTACCCCCTCAAATTACTCAATCATGAAACCCCCCAAGAAATATCTAATTTGGCACTTTATACTTAATGTGATTATAGATGCCACTTGCCAAAAATAACGAAGTGGACTTGATCTTGGTACATGCAAATGCCAAATTTGGCCATAGAATCAAGTATAATTTTTGGTAAAAAATCAAATCAATCTGATCATACCACTGAAAAATACACAAAAAATTATGCACTTAAAAAAAATGCACTCAAAAATGTTATTGTAAGAGCAAGACATGAGGTCCTAAAGTTCTCAAAATGAGGATGAAGCACCAAAACTTATGAGAATCTACAATTTCTAGAAAAATCAGACATCGAAACTGAAAAATGATTACACCACTACGAAGAGCATGAATTTCTTCCCCAAATAAAAAAAAATTGCTTACAAATTGGAGGTCTTGAGCACAAGTTATGAGCATTTGAAAATTTCTTTGAAAATTGAAAATGCAAATGAGAGGGGGGTAGAAAAGGTATTTTTGAGCACTGACGTCACTGTTGATGCATGATGATGTCAAAAGTTGATGGGGTTAAATTCGATGGCTAGGGGGTCATCAAAAGAATATTCTCTTTGAATATGCTTATGCCATATTATTCTTCAGGTATTCAGCTGTAGAATCTTGTTGGAATCTTTTTGGAATATTCTACTTCTGAAATATGTTGTCGTACCATGGAATATTCTATTTGCTTTATATGTGTAGGTTGATTTTCTGTTCAATTTGAATTAAATTTCATCGGGTTTCTATGTAAGGTGCCTATAATTTTTATTCACCATTTTTTTGCTATAATCAACCGATATTTGAATATGATTGCCGATAGAAATTTAGGGCCTACCATGGCAAATGTGGGGGTCACTCAATGAGTCAATGAATTTCGTGTGGCGACCAATGGTGGGGCTGTGGTACCCTATTGTACCGCACAAGGTACAGTAATAGTTTGCAGCCACTGACTTTAAAAAGACTTCTATTTTTTATTTTTAATATTTTTTTTTAATAAAAATTTTTATAGAAAAATATTGAATTGGTATTTTTCTAATTTTTCAAAAAAAATAAAAAAAATTCTTGAAGATTTTTTTTTTTGAAAAATCATACCTTATAATTATGATGGCTTGGGGAGCCGTGCATCTCCCTAGGCATTTTTATTTTTCCTCAGTGGACAACTGCTCTGAATTCGATGAATTGACAACCTATCTTAGGGCTTTTGGCCCTTCTAGATGCGATGGGAAGGTCATATTTGACCCAAAATTCTCTAAAATTGTAGCTACCTTTTGGATGTGGCAACCACTCTTTAGCTTTAAACCCTCATAGATTTGGCCTCATATGTCTGACTTGGATGAAACATCTCAAACCCTCTAAACTCAATGATGAGCTCAAATTTGCACCAACAAGCTTCGATTTAAACTTGCAATAAAGAGCCACAAAGAGGAACCCCCAAAATCTAGTATTTCTATCAAGTTTTTTTTATTCTCTAGATCATCATACGATGCAAGAGAAGAGCCTACTCAAATTTTCAATATTTACATCTCTCGAATAATGGCTATCTTATGACACCCAACACGCTTTGATACCATGTTAGACTCAACTATGAAGATAGCCTTCTAAGATCTAGAGGCCAAATGGAAAGCACATAGAGAAGATGAATATGACAAGAATAAACTATATTCTTATCAATTATGATTCAATGTTACATGTATGTATACAATGTATGAGATATCCCTGGGTTATATATCCAAGGGGAGATACAAGATGTCATAAGATTATGACAAGTTTCTTAATCATATGACATGAGACAACTTATCAGAACTACCTAGGTCACATGTGTTACAAGTCAAAAGATAAGATAACAACTAATGAAAACTAACACCTCTAGAAATATTCCCTCCAAGGACCTAAGTAAACATGTAAATAATTCCCCTAGTAATGAATTAACTAGGTACAAAACCACATCAAAAGTATGGAGATAGCCTGCCAAGATCTTGAGGCCAAATGGAAAGAACAAGAGAGAGAATATGAATATGAAAAGAATAAAATATATTATTATCAATTATGATTCAATGTTATTGTTGTGTAGTAGAGACCCCTTGGTTATATAGCCAAGGTGAGATATAAGATTTCATAAGATTATGACAAGTGTCTTAATCTTTGAAAAGGAAATATGCTAACATGAAAAGTAATCTATCCAACTTATGCAATACTTCAAATTGTAAGACTTGTATTGTAGATCTGATGATTTTGAATATTGAAATTAAATAAATTTTTTATGAGTTTGCAATAAATGAGAGAAATTAACACCTTTTCTTGCACATATACTAACTATTTTTAAGAATTTTAAAATACAGTTTGAACAATAGAAACGGGAAGCTAAAATAGAGATTCAAATGCATTCAATTTTTTTTTCTGAATTCCTATACAAGGATGCATTCACCCATGGGCGAATGAGTCCTTACTTAGGGTTTCAAAAATAATATTTTCAAATTATTGGCTTATGTATGTGATTTCTATTTCCAGTTTCAAACTGTAACTTCTGTGACAAAATTTTCCAAAATCTGATGACCGAATGCAAGTAGAATTAATGACAAATGATGAACTATATGACACTTTTTGAAATGCAATTTTGACTCAATTTTTGAATATAAATGATTGAACATACAATAATATGCCATTACTATACAAAATTAATGTAATATGAATGCAAATTTTTGAATTTTTCAAATTTAAACAATGCAAGAATGCAAATTTGAAACCCTATGCATACTAATGCAATTTTGACAACCCTAACTAATATGCAAAGGAAACTTACAAAAATCCTATATCTAGGGTTTGGATGATCTCCAAATCAGAAATTTGAATGTTCAAAATGTTGAGTTCACCATAATGAAACATAGAAAAATAGGTGAAAAAGTCCAAAACATATGGTTTTATACTAAATTTGGAATGTTTCACTGAACTTACTATAAATAGAAAGGGGAAACTGGGATGTAATGAACCTACCTATTTTTTGTTTCAATAAGGAAATGAGATCCTCCAAGATAAAATTAAATTTCATCCTTTAGGTGAGTCAATTCTATGGAAGATCTAGCAATTTCCTTTATGTGTGTGTGGATGGGGGGTAAAGTTAAAACACCGCTTTTGGGAGATGAAAATAAAATAGAAAACGACCTCAAATCTATAACCTAAGACCGATTCATGTAGATGAAGCTTAGATCTAACAAAAACAGTCAATTCTATGCAAATTGGATGAGTGGAAGACACTTAAAACTTACCTCAAAAATTGGTTGCTAAGTGTCCAAAAATGGCGAATGGGTCCTAGGACAACTTTTAGAACTGATTTTTTGGGAGCCTCTGAAGAAAAATATGAGATGCAATTTCCCACTAGTTCCACTCGAAAATGACAAAAAATAAATCCAAGATCTGAGTTTATGTGATCTTGACAACTTTTCTTGCAACTTTGACAGCTTTTGCAATTTTACACTTTAGAGATCTCCACTCTTCAATTTTTCTTCAACCTAGGACCTGCAACACAAACACAAGAGGGAAAAATTGTTTGTTTTTGGTGAATGGGGGTTTTCCTTGGTCAAACCCCATTTTGGTAATTAAACTTTGAATTGGAATAATGAAATTTGAAAGGAATGATGAATGAACATTGCAATGTTGCAACTCAACAAACCCTTGAATAAACCTTTGTAAATATGAAATGTTGATGGTTATCTTACATTAAATGGATTCAATAGATGTGAATCTTGATGCTTGAAAATATGACTTGAATGCTTGACTTGATCTTTGAAACCTACATCACAATGTTATCTCCAAAAACATGCACGATTGAACACAACTTTGACATGATGCTTGAGATCTCGGTTGCTACAAAAAAATGCTTTGATAAATCTGCTCTTGAATACTCTTGAGAATAATATTTTCTCGTATGAAAGTGAACACCTCTTGCTAGATGTTTTGAATTGATAAAATAGCCTTGATTTTATAGATGATTTTCTAATTTCCAAAAAACTAAACATTACAAGCCAACATTTGAATATGAATTTTGGATCATGAAAATACCACCAAAAACATATTTAAAATTTGAATTTGCAACTTAAAAGGGGACCCATTCACCCATGGGTGAATGGGTCTTGACCTAATTTATCAAGATCTTTGAATCTTGAGGTGTTAATAATGATAAATGCATTAATTAAATCACACTTCCCAACATGATCTCTTTCTAAAGCATCCCAGACTTCCTTAGTTGTCTTCAAATTTTGAACCTTAATCAACTCTGAATGTACCAAAATATTCTTCAAAAAGTATTTCGCCTTATTGTTCACATCATGTGCTTTGATCTCTTTAGGTGTACTTAGACCATTAGCGGGAGGAGTGTAAGGATTTTTGTAAGCTTTCTCCACATCATATGCACAATACTCTAGATATTCTTTCATCAATAATTTCTAGATACCATAATTAGTTCCATCAAACCTCAGTTAATCATAAACCATTTTCCAACCATCCTGGACCTTCCTCAAGTGGTTAAGCTCTTCACCAAGGAACCAAGGTTAGATACCAATTGTTGAATAGGAAAATTGAGAGGGGGTGAATCAGTTGTCACATAATTAAGCCTTTAATTTAATTACTGGAACTAATCCTTGATACTGCTTAAATGATTAATCATCAAATTTCAATGCAAAAACTTAAATCCAACATATAAACACAATAACACTAGATTTACATGGAAAACCCAATAAGGGAAAAACCATGATGACGATTAACTCAAACTATAGAGAATATCAAAACTGATTACAAAAAGACTCATTGCCTAAAACAAGGCTCACTGCCTGAGATAAGGACTCACTGTCCAGAACAAGGACTCATTGTCCAACAGGGCTACAACCCGAAGGGCTCACTGCCACAAATATACAAAGAAGACAAAGAAGACTTGTTACAGAGAGACTACAATCCCAATGCAATAAAGGATTCCACCACAATTACTCACATGTACATGCATGAATGATAGAGTTCACCTTCTTCTCACTGCATCCAGAAACTCAACATTTAACTTTGCATTGATCTGCCACACTCTCAACACACACACTCATAGAATAGAATCAATGTCACATAAAAATACACTTTCTCTTTTCTCTTTTTTTCTCTTCTTCTTTGCACTTTCCTCTTTCTCTCTCTCTCTCTCCTTTTTTTACCACTAACTCATCTTGCATTTATACCATCTTCAACTTTGAACCATATCCAAAGTTGGCCATCCAAATTCAAATTCAAATTAGGCTGGTGCCAAAACATCCTAGGGTGGATTTAAAATGATGGAAACCCAAACACATGCTTTAAGGGACCCAAAAAAAATCCAACATGCTTCTTCATCCTCGAAAGTAGTATTTCAATGTATAAGGTCGGCCAAACTAGTGTAAAACACATAGAACCATTAAGTACGAATCTTCCAAATGCCAAAACTATCTTTAATAGAACTAGGGAAAAACAACTCTAGAACCACAAGTCATAAGACTTTAATAAAGATAAATCTGTACCAACAACATTTCTCTCGAACCTCAACCAGAAACACAGAAACCATAGTTCACAACTGGTGAACACAACTTGCAATGTACAATGAATCAACAACCAAAAATCTAGATATAACATCTACTGAAAACCATGAGCAACATATCTAAACAACACAACCATAGGATAAAATACAAGCCAAAACCTAGAGCAACCACTAAACACATGTGCAACATCTCTTTATTACAATTTTCTCAATATCCTTAACATATACAACCAACAAAAATTAGTAGATAACTAGTTGACCAATTGACATCAATGACAACACCTGCAAAATTTCCACAGCACCTTCAGTCTTTTCATTCTTGCAACAAAAAAATCATAACTAATTATGTCCTTGCAAAAAATTATAAAAAAATGCAGCAAATCCGACCATGTGTCCTCTACTTATATTGAAAATTTTAAATAAATATATTTTTTTTCTTGTACTTAGGTTGGTCATACATATACCTGCTTTTTATTTTTTCCTGAAAATTTAGTACTATTGCATTGAAATTTCAAAATTATACCAAATGGATTTTACTTTTTTCCAAAAAGGGAATAGCACCTTAGAAACCACATTCAATTTGCTACAAATTTTATTCCTACATATTTTTAAAATTATGTTGATAACTTATTCAATTTTTTATGTCAAGTTTCCTAGCTCTATTTTTTTGAATTTTCATTGCCACTTAGGGGCCCAGTTTGCACCCGCATGATCCTATATTGACCCCCCTATCCAACATTAAATTGTGTATGGACCTCCTCTCTAACATCAATTGTTTGTACAACTTGGGTCTTCTTCATACCATCAACCATGGTTGCTTCAACCCCCTCTTCTCCAGTAACTAAATTTGGCTTAGGGACCTCTACACTTTCCATTTGTTGAGCCGTTGTACACATATCATGTATAAAAGAGAAGATTTTAGAGTATATAAAACATATTATTTTAAACTATGTCCATGCAAAGTACATCAAGGTGAAATTATGAAATTTGAGAATGAGAAATTACATTAATCTAAGCTCTACATGATCTCTCAAAATTGCATCATATTAAATATGCTCATGTCATAATTTTAATAGCATGCACATGTGGAATTTTTCTTAATTCACACAAGTGATTATTTGAATGTAATAGAAACTCAATCAATAATTGATATATTACTATTTAATGAATTATACATTAAACATAAAAATAAGGGTGTGTAACATCACATAATAGATTACTCAATATTGATCATCATAGTGAAATTATTCAAATCAAAATTAACAACCATATCATCTAAACACTACATGATCTCAATTGCATCATATTCAATATATATGCTTTCAAATCATAATTTTAATAATGCATGAATATTTACTTCTTAATTCACACTTGCATTCACAATAATTGATATTATTAATTTGAATATACATTAAACATAATTTAATTGGGGTTGCCATCATGAATGAATATAATCAATGTATAGATCATTAATTGATTTAATATAACCTAATTTCCTAAAGACACAATCTAGAACAAGTAAAAATAACCTAACTAAGAAAATTGGACTAAAACCTAACCTAAAATAACTAACTCAAGAAAGAGTTTCCCAACTAAAGACACAATCTAGAAATAAAATTAGGAAATCTGAGAAATAAAAATATGAAAAAACATAACTTAGGAACCTATAATTGGAAAGTGATGAATGAAATTAAGAAAATACATGTACCTAATGCTTTATTTATTTTAAAAATTTATTATTACTTGAGATGAACAAACTTAAGGAGAGAAAGACAAGTGAGAAGAAAAAAGGAAACCCAAGTTATGACTACATGGATATCTATTAGAGATCAAACCAAAATGCTCTTAGATCCTAGGGAAATTATACATGCATCTTTCACTGAATTCCTATTTAGCTTTTTTGAGTGTGTTTTGTTGTCTAAAAACTACCACTAAGAAGATCAACATTCTTACTTTTTCAACAAAGTAAAAGTTGCACAAGTTTAATTTGTACCTATTAGATTAATTGGAGGATATGGTCACAAGTTTGATTTGTACTTGAGAAGTAGTGAGATCCTTGAGTAGGTATTGAGATCCTTGAGTAGGTATTAGGTGCCTTGGAAAGAACTTTGTTGCAACTCCCCACCAATATTTTAATTGAGATATAGATGGTTATAAGAATCTTAGATATAAAAGGCACTTGATACATCACAGGGACCTAGATGAGTTGTTGGATGAAGAAGATAAAAAATTGTGTATCTATGTCAAATCTTTCAATAGTTCTATATAACTAACTTGATCAAAATGTGGGAGGAGACTTAATTTAAAATAAATAAATAAAAATTCAAAAGGTAAAGTGCAATGAAAAAAGTTATATAGTTGAAAGTGGCTCTCTAATATATCAAAAAATTAAAAAAAAAACGTTTCTTATTTTATTTTTATATATTAAAAAATCAATTTTTTTCTTGTACAGTTTTTTTGTAAATTCAATACCACAATACTATTGTTATAATTTAATTGCTATAAAATAATGGCTGCAACACAAAAATTCATTGATTGTAATATTTTATGGATTTTTTCTAAAATGCTAGTTGTTTGAAATAGTAGTGTTAATTATTTTTCTTTAGTTGTAATTTGTAGAAGAGTTGTGTAATTACTAACTTGTAGTTGATTGATTATAATAATAAAATAAATTAAATTAGCTAATTATCACAAATAATATTTAGTAATGTTGAATTTTATTAAGTGCAATATTAAAAAACAAAGGAATAAAGACACTATTGCTAGAGGTAAGGAACCCAACATCTATTGGGAACAAATGCACTAGGGGTAGCCTTTATCTATTTCCATTTATTTGTAGAAGGCACCTTGAGCATAGAACAAAGATAAAGCCTATCTACTCTAATTGATCAAAAAAAAATTGAACTTATTGATGGAATAATCTTATCTAGAACATGATTTAATTGAAAAAAAATCATAATTTATAATATAAAATATGCATAGCTTATTTTTCAGCTTTTTTAGCTTGATATATTTGCCTCCTTTCACACAATTGTTGTTTCTTTTCTTTGAAATGATGATGTACAACAATATTTTTCCTATTCTTTACGTTTCCCATCTTCTTCAACTTGCAAAATATGATCTTTCAATAATTATTTATCAATTCCACATTCCAAATTTGTAAAACACTTGCAAAAAATAACCTTCTGAAAACACCTTGCGAATTTTCTTTTATTTTTTGATATAAAAATCCCAAATTTATTGACCCTATATATATACATGTGTAATTCAAAGACATTATTTTGAAAAGTTGGTAACTTAGCCTTTGATTGAAGGTCGACTGCTAAATCTAAAAAAAAAAAAAATTTATTCTACCACCTTCACTTGAAGACATTTAAATTTTTTATTTTATTTCGGTGAAAATATCTTCAATCAAAGGTACCTTTGACTAAAGGTCCTTAGCTAGGAAAGTTCAAAAGCTACATCAAAATTTCACCAAAAAAATAGTTTGCAACCTGGACCTTTAGATCAGCTTAAGTTGACAAGATATTTTGCAAGATTGTAGCCCTCAAAACAATCTATCCAGCAATCATACTTTTGATATGTTTTCATTTTATCATGTATTTAATTTTAATTTTTTATTGAACATAGGTTTTTCTCTGAGCATTTAGCTCTTCATTATGTAGAGGTTGAAAAATAGTAAGACATTGTAAAAAAAAATTAAAAAATATCCTTTCCCTTTGTATTGATGTTCTTGTTTCACCAAAAAAAAAAAGGATTTTGACATATACATAACATGTTAGATGACACACACATATGTCCAAATTATAGTTACAGTGACTTCATAAATTCATTAAAAATTTATGTAACCAAAAATTATGAAAAAATATTTTTTCCCTCCACATTGATGTTGAGAATCTATATTTTAAAAAATAGAATTTTATCCTTTATACAAAAAAAGTTATGTTGGATGACACAAACATTACTTTTGAAAATGTTGTTTTTTGTTTAAAACTAGTTATTAAAGGAGATGTTGAAAGATTCATAATTTATTTTAAAAAATAAAATAAAAATATATATTTAGAATCTACACAAAAATTTCTATGAGTCACTAGTTTGGATTATCTTGAAATTCTTAATGGTTTAGCTACTATAGGTCTCAAACGATGAAGATTTAGTTAAAAATATTGATGTCAATATCCATCTTGGGAAAAAATTGAGGCATAGTATTGTGATTTCACCCTTAGACAACACATTCAATGGATGACATTTGGTATTTGAGACAAATTTAAGACTATGGTCTCTTTTCCTTACTAACTCAAATCTCTTTAGTACTAACCTTGTGTTTTGTTGTGTGTATTTCCTATGTCTTCTTCACATTTGCATTGTGTTTGCATCATGTTTGTTTTCATTTTTGTTGTCATCCTTATGTTATATCATGTCATGCATTTTTTCCATGTATGCTTTGTGTTCCTATCATATATGTTTTATGTTATCGTATTGCATTACATACATGTGTGTTCCCTCACATTTATGTTGTCTTACCATAGGATCTTGAATCTTGGGGGCTTGTGCATTACCCTAGATTCATTGTCATCCTATCTCTTCAACATTTAGACAATCAGACCCCACTTGACATATTTTCTACTTTAGTGCGAGTCTAAGCATAAGTTCATACTTTCACTAAAGTGGGGGCTAAATGTAGCATCACAAATTATCTCCCTTGACAATTTCACACTTTGATTTTCTCCCTCCCAAGTGCATGGACCTAATTTTACACCTAATTTCCTAAATTATGTATTCTATGACCCATTTGAATAATTATCAATTAAACCCATATAGAAAACCAATGTATATATTTAATATTTTTCCCTCGATAGCTTAGATCCTGCAAAATAGGACCAAGACTAAGTCACCCTAAGCAACTTGGTCCCTGTTGATGTGTTTTTTATGCACTTTTCAACACAGGTAGTGCGTAGGTACACTACTTCTCTTGAAAGACAATCTTCCACAATCAGATTGCAAAACACTATCCCAAGGTCTCTAATATCAGGTCTTGACAGTGCTTGGAATATCTCAGTTGTTTGATGTGATTTGCTCGAATTACAAGGCGGTCTTATGGATGAGTTACAAAGCATGGGAAGTTGAGTTTGCAAATACAGTTTTAAAGTGCTGGAAGTGAATGAACAGTGGCTGTCCACTCAAAACAGCAAGTTGAAACTCATTAAGTTCATCTGATTTAGCTTCATGGTGATGCTTTGGGTCCTACTCTAACCAAGGATTAAAATAAACAACAAAAGGAGAAGGGTTAAGAAAGCTATTCTAATCCTAAGCTATGAATGAATAGTAACAATGGTGGCTGCTAAAGTAGACAAACTTCCTAAACTGAGTTTTTATTGACCAAGAGAAACCTACAGCTACACAACACTAGTACAATCTTCTAAGGACTGCAGATTTTCACATCATATACACACATCATGTACATGCAATCGAACTAAGTTGCAGCAATAAAGGAAAAAGGCTCAGACTAGCTTTGCAAAGTGATTCATCATCAATGAACCACAAAAAGTATGAGCTAAAAGTTCATTAAATAATACAACAACAAACACCATCACACTCTCGTTCAAAAAACTAACACTAAAACTAATATGGAAGGTGAACCATGCATACATAAAGAGGAAACTCAAAAGGAACACCCATAAATCATGCAACGCTACTTTCTATTGCTACAAAATGTCTTTACATCAATTCTCCAACCCTTACAAATGAGGGGCAAGCCCCTATTTATAGTTTTCCAAATCCCAAATGAATGGCTAAGATTCAATTACATCGAATGGCCTAGATTTGACTTACAATAGGGTTTCACCTACCCTCCATTATCTAACAATTTAAAATGCATTCCTTATCTTTTGTCTGTTTTGTGATTTAGTGCCAGTTACTATAGCAAATTTGTATTGTAGTTGATTTCCTTTTTCACTGTAGTTGAAACTGCCTGAAAATTGTCTTTTGCTTGATGTGCTTGTAGTGTTCTTTCTTTGATCAAACGAGCCAATTGACGGCATCAATGGATTGGTGGCCCCTAATTCGGGCAGAAAGCTCCTTAGAAATCATCATCATCTAAAAAAAGGTAGAACAACTCCCTCAATCGGCCTCTTTGATAGACCTATAGAAAGCTTCTTGACTCCTACAAACCCGAAGTGTCGTAAGTGCATTTATACATGAGTTAAGGAAAATTCCAGTTAAACCTACAAATTCCCTATTAGATCTCTCCATGCATCATCAAAATATCTTGATATTCATATTTGGAGCTCATTTGGGCCATAAACATTAATGTGTGCTTCAAGGGTGTGAGTGCCAGAGGATGGAAAGATGGTGGAAGAAAAATAGAAGGCAGACAACAGATGGAAGCCAAAATAGCTGGGAAGGACATGGGCTCTCGAATGTTCAAAACAGCTAGGAAGAAGGGAGGCTCACAGATGTTTAAACAGCTGGGAAGGAGGCAGGCTCCCAGATGTTCAAAACGGTCGGGAAGGAGGCAGGCTCCTAGATATTAAAAATAGCCAGGAAGAAGGGAGGCTCCCGGATGTTCAAAACAGCCAATGAGGGATGGACTTTCGAAAACGACCACGGAAGGGCTGGGATCCAGAGGCCGGGAAGGAGGTGGCCGCTGGATGTTCCAAAATAGCAAAAGGGGGACGAAGCTCTGAAACCACCAAAACTTAACCAAACTTTGACAAAACCTTGGTAGTTCATTTATGCACATCAAACACATCCTAGATCCAAAAAAGGGTGACCCCAAAGTCAAAAATGTGGAAACGGGAGATACGGGGGTCCACTGATGTTTCCAAATAGCCAATGAGGAAGGGAATTCCGGAGGGAAAGTTTCGAAACCATCAAAACTTAACCAAACTTTGATAAAACCTTAGCAGTTCATTTACGTACATCAAACACATCCCAGATCCAAAAAAGGGTGACCCCAAAGTCAAAAATGTGGAAACAGGAGCGACAAGGGTCCACAAATGTTTCCAAAACAGCCAAGGAGGAAGGGAATTCCAGAGGAAAAGTTTTGAAACCATCGAAACTTAACAGAATGTTAACAAGACCTTGGTAGTTCATTTAAGCACATCAAACACATCCTAGATCCAAAAAAGGGTGACCCCAAAGTCAAAATTGAGGAAACAGGAGTGATGGGGGTCTGCGGATGTTTCCAAAACAGCCAAGGAGGAAGGGAATTCTGGAAGCAAAGTTCCGAAGCCATCAAAACTTAACAGAACATTGACGAAACCTTGGCAGTTCATTTAAGCACTTCAAACACATCCCTGATCCAAAAAAGGTGTCCCCCAAAGTCAAAATTGAGGAAACGGGAGTGACGGGGGTCCGTGGATGTTTCTAAAATAGCCGAGGAAGGGAATTCTGGAGGAAAAGTTTTGAAACCATCAAAACTTAACGGAACATTGAACAAACCTTGACAGTTCATTTAAGCACTTTAAACACATCCCTGATCCAAAAAAAGTTTCCCCCAAAGTCAAAATTGAAGAAACGGGAGCTACGGGGGTCCACGGATGTTTCCAAACAGCCAAGGAGGAAGGGAATTCTGGAGGCAAAGTTTTGAAACCATCGAATCTTAATGAAATGTTGACCAAACATTGGCAGTTCATTTACGCACTTCAAACACATCCCAGATCCAAAAAAGGTTGCTCCCAAAGTCAAAAATGAGGAAACGGGAGCAACAGGGGTCCACGGATGTTTCCAAAATAGCCAAAGCAAGACAAAAGGTAGAAAGGGGATGGGGGACTTTATTTCTCCGCATATTTCAATACCCTAGGTAAGTGAATTTGGGTAGGGGATTTGATCGTTTGAAAGCACATGACCATTTCGGCTTGGAAATGGGGCACACAAAATAAGACAAGAGCAAAGTAGCCTGTTGGGGGCGAAAAAAGGGGGTCCCTGCCTACGGTAGGGCGTGTGTGCAATACATGCGCAACAAATGGTGACTCACTAAGGAAATGCTCGAGAGCATTTTGATGACAAACTGGAATCATGAACCCAGAATCTCTAGTTCCGACCTTCTCGCTAGGGCAAACAAATCAGACGCCTAATCCAAAGGATCAAAGCCACTAGCCAACCCAACCTTTAGTATGCTGAAAATCCAATTGTGTGTAATTGCATTAATTCCCATCATTCGGTTGCTACAGGAACCCAAGCTCCATTCAGTTAAGCTATGTAGTTTATTCTAACTCCAAAAGCATCTAAGACATTGCCTAGCTACCAGTCAGGCATCCATAGCCCCGATGAGGTTGTCGCTGTGATTCTCCCAAACATTGCTCTATTGCCGGCCAGGTGTCCATATCCCCGGTAGAGTTGCTCGAATACCCCTGAAAAGTTAAATTTTACTTTCTTTTAATTTTCAATGTTTTCTTTATTTCTTTATTTTCTCTTTTCATCTCTTTTATTTCAACCCGCAAGCATTGAAGCTCACGCTCAGGGCTGAGAATCACAGTGGTGCTGGAGCAGAATTTTAGATTTTTCACTTAACTAGACTTCACAAAAGGCCCTATAGTGACCGTCAAATTCTTAAGATGTGTAAGAGCTATAAGATTTTATAATATGTCAAAGTCAGACTAAACCAACAACTTATCCTCTTTGAATCAAACACCCAGATCACTTGACACTAACAGAAGACCTTCACCATTCACTCTGAAGACTTGATTAGAAATTGACAAAGAAATACGTAGAACAACCCCAGATAATAAATATGGTTGTTGTGCACATAGATGTGCCTAGCTAAAAGCAAAGGGACCCCGAGCAAAGCAACAACAAAGCGAAAGTAAACAAAAGGAAAACAACCTACAAAGCGAGCAACCTACACACACCAACTAACCTAAGGAAAGTAGGAAAGCGGAGTATTTACAAGAAACCTATACTAAAAAATGACTATGTACAAAAATATTTACAAAGCATTATGTTCAGGCCAGGCGAGTTGACATTAACACTCATTGGATTTCGTAGTGCATGCACAAGCAAATAAGCAATTGTTGTCATTCTTAACCATGCAAATATATCTTTATATTCTAAAAAAAAGAAATTCAATTTTGCACCACTCAAGTTCAACCATGTCATCATGAAAAATCAGCAATTGAGGAGGCTCATTGAACCCATAGTTAATCCATAAACATGTTCCTTTTCCCTCATTCCCATAATCAAAATAATAAGGCACAATTATGAGAAATAATAGGGGCAAGGAAGGATAAAACTTGGATGTCATCACACGGAGGTGGTAGCATTGGACAGTCAAGAGCAAGCACAACATCGTTGATCGTTGCATTGGCAGCCTTAGGCGGGCGTGGTGGAGGGTGCATCACTTTGGACATTAAGCGTGCATAAGGCTGGGAGGATGGGGCAGCAAACAACTCTTTCAATCTACCAATGAGACCCACAACCTCCACTGGTTGTTCCTCAAGGAAGTACACCTCATCTACCTGGGTTTTTGTTGCCAAAACCTCTTCTTGATTGCTATCTTCAAGGGGCAGCATGCTGTCCCATCTCCTTTCCTAGGTGTCAGCCTTATTTTCATGATCTTCAGTGTCATGGGATGATGACATATGTGAATCTATTCTATTGGAGCCATCTGAATATGAAGGAGGATCAACAACGATCATGGCAGAAGGACTCCAAGTTGCATCTTGTAGTCAGTCGAGTGCTTCATCTCTATTACCAACTATCTTATCACCTTCGCCTTTGTCTTCTTCTTTTTGTTGTTCATGTGTCTCATCATGATGTTCACTTGTTTCCTCTTGCTCACTATCACTGTAACTGGATAAGGAGCTCCTCTCCCAATCTAGAAACTCTAGTGCATCACTGTTTGGGGGCTCAAGGAGTATGTATTCATTGCTACTATCTTCTGAGATGTGCTCTTCCTCAGCATGAGCATACCTCTGTAGTGCAACTCCTAATGGAAAGAAGTCATCAATTGATGGACCTCATCAAGGGGACCAAAGTCTACCACACAATTTCCCTCTGAAGACTTTCCAAAAATCTCATCATCCATGGTACACAACTACTCTTCAAGAGGAAGAACTTCTTGGTGACTGGTGGACAACATTCCTGCTTGATCTACTTCATCGCTCGGAAGTCCGAGACCGTATTGTTGTTCTTCTTCTATTGTTGCCCCAACATCCTCTTGAAGTCAACCTTCAACTGAGCCATCACTTGACTTAGGCTCTTGGTCTTCTACTTCGATATGAGTAGCAAGTAGAGGAGGTCGAGCACTTGGCTGCCTTGCTTGTTCTTTAACTTGCTTGATGACTTCTTGGCACAGTTTGCATGAAAATTCAGAGTGTGATGAATCATGAAGTCTGCACCAATTTGGCAATAGTAGAACTTCCAAATCCACTTGGTATTTTAGCTCTGACCAATCCTTTGCTAATCTGGAGATGAGCTGGCCGTATCTTTCTGCTATTGAGTCCTCATCATCACTTGAAAAATAATTTTGATGGTAGACAGTCGTAGCGAGTGCTTGCTCCTACTCCTCCAAATCTGCATTTTTAGATTCTCGATCGCTGTCATTGTAGATGGAGAGGTTTTTCAACCTAATTTTGCTTATGCTTTTACCATCTCCTTTTGCTGCCCCAAGGCTTTCAACCTCCTCTTCTTCATGATCTTTAGCATCTTCATTGGTTGTCCTAGCATGCACGACTATAGACTTCATTGGTTCATCATCACCTACCATTTTCTTTTCTTCTAGAGTGGAGGACTGCCCTTGATTGGTGGAGGGAAGCCCTTCTAAATTAATTTCAATCAGATTTTCACCAAGGCACCTTGCTGTCCTAGTAAAATCTGCCTCTTCCTCTTGGTTTTCAACTTCAATGTTTGTTGCTCCAACATCAACTTGTATCAAATTTCTTGGTTCATCCTTACTTTGCTATCCTCTGGATGTTGACAACTCTTCTTCCTCATGGGATAACTTCTCTTCATTAGGATTTGGCTGCTCCAACTTGTTCAAACAACCCTTGGCTTGAGCAATGATGTTGTCACATGATGGACACATAAATTCTGAATGTGGTGCATTGTGAAATATACGCCAACTTTCCATTAGTACTTCCTCCAATCTCAGTCCATCCTTGCTACTCAAATGTTCTTGGATCAGCTCCTTAAATGTGTTGGCTGCCATGGTTTGCAATTCTTCCTATGGGTCTTTGGGGGCCAAGGGCAGATAGATTTCCTAGAAGGGGATTTCTCTTTGCAAGATCTTTTCAATTTTTTTCAAGAATGTGAGACACCCCAAATCATTGTGCCTATGAGTGCAATGGATCCGACATCTTTTTTCCAACACGAATTGCTGCAATAGCTTCTTTAGTCTCTTATTTAAATGTGCATGTAACTGAGTGATGTCAATTTGTGCATGCTGCTCCATTTTGACTCAGCTTCTACTTTCCTTCAAATTTTTTTGACTTTTAGTATTAAAAGAGATCTCCCTATCTCAAATTTCTTCTTTGAAAGTTCTCTCTTCGATTCCCAACTTCAGCTTTGTAGCCTCAACTTGTCACGCCCTCCCTCTAGCGCCAGTTCTGTTGATATATTTTTTATGCACTTTTCAACACAGGTAGTGCATAGGTACACTACCTCTCTTGAAAGGCAATCTTCCACAATTAGATTGCAGAACACTATCCCAAGGTCTCTAATATCAGGTCTTGAAAGTGCTTGGAATATCTCAGTTGTTTGATGTGATTTGCTGGAATCACAAGACGGTCTTACGGATGAGTTACAAAGCATGGGAAGTTGGGTTTGCAAATGCAATTTTAAAGTGCTAAAAGTGAATGAACAGTGGTTGTCCACTCAAAAAAGCAAGTTGAAACTCATCAAGTTCATCTAATTTAGCTTCATGGCGATGCTTTGGGTCCTACTCTAACCAAGGATTAAAATAAACAAAAAAGGGAGAAAAGTTAAGAAAGCTATTCTAATCCTAAGCTATGAATGAACAGTAACAATGGTGGCTGCTAAAGTAGACAGACTTCCTAAATTGAATTTTGCTTGACCAAGAGAAATCTACAGTTACACAAAATCAGTGCAATCTTCTAAGGACTATAGATTTTTACATCACATACACACATCATGTACATGCAATCGAACTAAGTTGCAGCAATAAAGGAAAAAGGCTCAGACTAGCTTTGCAAAGTGATTCATCATCAATGAACCACAAAAAGCATGAGCTGAAAGTTCATCAAATACTAAAACAGCAAACACCATCACCACTCTCATTCAAGAAACTAATACTAAAACTAACATGGAAGGTGAACCATGCATACATAAAGAGTAAACTCAAAAGGAACACCCATAAATCATGCAATGCTGCTTTCTATTGCTGCAGAATGTCTTTACATCAATTCTCCAACCTTTACAAATGAGGGGCAAGCCCCTATTTATAGATTTTCAAAGCCCAAATGAATGGCCCAGATTTGATTTACAATAGGGTTTCACCTACCCTCCATTATCTAGCAATTTAAAATGCATTCCTTGTCTTTTGTCTGTTTTGTCATCTACTGCCAGTTACTATAGCAAATTTGTATTGTAGCTGATTTCCCTTTTCACTATAGCTGAAATTGCCTGAAAATTGTCTTTTGCTTGATGTGCTTGTAGTGTTCTTCTTTTGATCAAATGAGCCCATTGACAATTGGCATCAATGGATTGGTGGCCCCTGATTCGGGCATAAAGCTCCTTATAAATCATCATTATCTAAAAAAGGGCAGGACAACTCCCTCAATGGGCCTCTTCGATAGACCTATGGAAGGCTTCTTGACTTCTGCAAACATGAAGTTTTGTAAGTGCATTTATATATGAGTTAAAGAAAATGTCAGTCAAACCTACAAATTCCCTATTAGATCTATCCATGCATCATCAAAATATCTTGATATTCATATTTGGAGCTCATTTCGGCCATAAACATTAATGCGTGCTTCAAGGGTGCGAGCGCTAGAGGACAGAAAGATGGTGGAAGAAAGCCAGAAGGCAGACAGTGAACAGAAGCCGAAACAGCTGGGAAGGATGTGGGCTCCCGGATTTTCAAAACAGCTAGGAAGAAGGGAGGCTCACGGATGCTCAAAACAGCCGGGAAGGAGGCAGGCTCCTGGATGTTCAAAACAGCCGGGAAGGAGGCAGGCTTCTAGATGTTAAAAATAGCCAAGAAGAAGGGAGGCTCCTAGATCTTCAAAACAGCCAAGAAGGGACAGACTTCTGAAAATAGACACGAAGGGGCCGGGATCCGGAGGTTGGGAAGGAGGTGGCCGCCGGATGTTCCAAAACAGCAAAAAGGGGATGAAGCTCTGAAACCACCGAAACTTAACCAAACTTTGATGAAACCTTGGCAGTTTATTTATGCACATCAAACACATCCTAGATCTAAAAAAGGGTGACCCCAAAGTCAAAAATGTGGAAACGGGAGCGACGGGGGTCCATTGATGTTTCCAAATAGCCAAGAAGGAAGGGAATTCTGGAGGGAAAGTTCTGAAACCATCGAAACTTAACCAAACTTTGAAAAAACCTTGGCAGTTCATTTACACACATCAAACACATCCCAGATCCAAAAAAGGGTGACCCCAAAGTCAAAAATTTGGAAACGGGAGCAACGGGGGTCCATGAATGTTTCCAAAACAGCCAAGGAGGAAGGGAATTCTGGAGGAAAAGTTTCAAAACTATCAAAACTTAACGGAATGTTAACGAGACCTTGGCAGTTCATTTAAGCACATCAAACACATCCCAAATCCAAAAAAGGGTAACCCCAAAGTCAAAATTGAGGAAACGGGAGTGACGGGGGTCCGCGGATGTTTCCAAAATAGCCAAGGAGGAAGGGAATTCCAGAGGAAAAGTTCCGAAACCATCAAAACTTAATGGAACATTAACAAAATCTTGGCAGTTCATTTAAGCACTTCAAACACATCTCTGATCCAAAAAAGGTTTCCCCCAAAGTCAAAATTGAGAAAACGGGAGCGACAGGGGTCCGCAGATATTTTAAAAACAACCAAGGAGGAAGGGAATTCTGGAGGCAAAGTTCTGAAACCATCAAAACTTAACGGAACATTGACAAAACCTTGGCAGTTCATTTAAGCACTTCAAACACATCCCTATTCCAAAAAAGGTTTCCCCCAAAGTCGAAATTGAGGAAACGGGAGCGACGGGGGTCCACAGATGTTTCCAAACAGCCAAGGAGGAAGGGAATTGTGAAGGAAAAGTTATGAAACCATCGAAACTTAACGAAACGTTGACGAAACCTTGGTAGTTCATTTATGCACTTCAAACACATCCCGGATCCAAAAAAGGTTGCTCCCAAAGTCAAAAATGAGGAAACGGGAGCGACGAGGGTCCACGGATGTTTCCGAAATAGCCAAAGCAAGACAAAAGGTAGAAAGGGGATGGGGAACTTTATTTCTCCGTAGATTTCAATACCCTAGGTAGGTGAATTTGGGTAGGGGATTTGATCGTTTGAAGGCACATGACCATTTGGGCTTGGAAATGGGGCACACAAAACAAGACAGGAGCAAAGTAGTATATCGAGAGCAAAAAAAAGGGGTCCTATGGCGAGGTGTGTGTGCAATACATGTACAACAGTCCCCATATTTTTCCTCCAAATTTTAATATGTTAGAGTCAACATTTTATTATTTGAATTTCAAATGTCAAATTTCAACAATCGATATTTAATTTTTTTGAACTTAGAATAATTGCATATAAATACATAGTCATTTCACTATTTTAAAACTAAGTAAAGCATGAAGCAAGAATTATTGTCAAGAGAATTATCAAACAAGTGGAGAGCTATTAAGAGAATATTTATTGCAAAACTTTAATATCAAAGCATCATGTCAAAGTGTATGTGATTTTGTTCATGCTTATATTATCATATTGTTTGTGATATCTAACCCTTGTAGGTCTTCAAGAAAATCAAGTCAACAACAATCAAGCCTTGAGGAGATTTTGCATGACTTCAATCCTTCAAGGAAGCCATTTTTGAGTGGTGAGTTATAGTCCATTATTGATTCATTATTCATTTATAATTTAGCTTCTATCCCTCAAAAGGATAAGCTCTCTTTCATTGACATTTCCATTGTGGGGGTGGAAACACCAACACGAGGTTTGAGTAAGGAAAGACCCTATATGGCACAAACCTTCATCTCTCTTTGAATGTGTAGGTTTTAGATCTGAAGAATATTGGGAGAAGCTTGAAGTTCAATTATTCATTATTTCATTCAAACCCTACACCTTGATAGCATGCATAAACTTAGTTATCTCTATACTCAACAAAGGTCTGACAGTGATGCACTTGGACAAGGAAGGCTTTTGATCTAGCTTCAAAGTACTATGGAATCATATTTGGGATTCATCTACTAGGACATAGTCACCCAAAGCAAGTTGGTCCTCAAATATTAGCTTCAAATTTATATCACAAGTGCACATGACTCTGTTAAGTTTGTTTCTAAAGTCTGAATTTGTCTGTGACTTTATGTATTTGTTGTTTTTACATTAAAATAGTTATTTGCATCATTAGCCTAGTCAATTCATTATGTTTCATTCCAAGATCCATTCCAAATTTGGTCAAGGGAAGGCTAACTCACCTTTTAGATTATAATTCAATCCGATATCATGTCCAAATTCATCAAACCCCCACTACCTCAAATTCTAAATGAAATGTTTAAGGAAAAGTGCCCAAACCCTAGAGTAAAATCCTAAGGTTGACCACACTTTTTCTTCATTTCAATTTGTGTCATGGGTTACAATGAATATGGAGCTACCCAAGGAAATATTCATAAATATTATTTATGAAAGATCAGCTACCATTTATAAATTTGATATTAAATATGTTGAATTTTGGCCACATGATTATAAAAAAGTAGATAAAGGTTTCATTTTTAAAAATTTTAGGAGGAATTCTATAAAATTCATGGTTATCTCATGGCTACCAATTATACTATTATGGATTATGAATTTATTAAATATAATTTTTTAAATAGTGTTAGTGGATAGCCTATATCCCCTCTTCTTAGAGCATTTGAGATTGATTTATTCATGGAGAGCACTAATAAGAAATGACGCTAGGAATAAGATTTTTACTCAATCTATTTTTATTATTATTTTAGTTATATCTCTACTTTTTAGTTACTTGACTTTGTTAAATATGTGGTTTGATCTTATGATTTAGTGTTCTAAATTATTGATACTTGCTTGTTATTATTGATCCTATTGGGATTGGATAATTTTTTTTTTTTCTTGAATATACATGTATGTGGTCTACATGACCCATTTATATTGTAACCTAGTTTTTATTTAGTAATAGATCATCAATTCAAAGAATAAAATCATTTCATGATTTTAATGGGCATTTAAGTATGATGCAAGTGACAACTAATTTTATGACTTAATGTAGACATTTTTTTGACTATTTAAATGGTCGATTTCTTTCCTAAATCACATCTTACTAAGATTATTGACAATTAATTATTTTTGTTCAAAGTTCTTACAACTAATTTGATGAGCATAGATGACAAAGGAGATTTACAAATAATTCAAAGCACTTGAACAACCTTAGAGAAGTCTAGTTCAACTAATGCACTTAAAATTGGAGGACACGAAATTTTAAAATTAACTTGATTAGAATTTGATGACAACAAGAGAAAAGGAGCTTGTAGCCATATACAACATGGTGTCTTAACTTAGGGCTCGATCAACATCAAACTTGTTCAAACAACTAATGGATTGTCTAGGACAATCAACATTTTGGCCATGACTTTATGAATGGATACTCATTGATCCCAATTAATATTATTATTCATTCCTCATATTCAACATCCAAATTATAAGCTCTAGGTTGGAGACTTCTTTGAAAATGTAACCCACAAAGTTGCCGATAGATTGAGAGGTGCCTAACCTTCCTTCATTCACTAAATAAACCACTTTTTTCTCCACCATTTCCTTGATCTTTCTCTTTCCCTTCCCACTACCCTCTCCAAAATCTTAATACCATAGAATCCTACTAGTTGAAAGCTCAAACTGCCACTGTTGAATTTGTGAGGATGTTCGAAACACAACTAGACAAGTCATATAATAAGAGGTGAACTTTTTTGTGATGTAAAAAGTCTCCAAGAGTCCCATATAAAACCTTATCAATGTACCTTGTTACATTTTTAACCACTAAATGAGTCAAGTGAATTTTAAGATAGGAAGCAATTTTATCTTACAAAAGAGTCATCATTTCTTTTAATCATATTTTTTATTATTTTCAAGAATAGATTTTTACTCAATCTTTGCCACTTTGAACAACAAATTCTCAAACTCTTTTACTTAACAAATCATAAAAAATATTACTTCCAATCAAAAACACCTTCCCAATCAAAATGACATTGAAATATCTTAAACCCTACACTTTATAGAAAACCAAATAATTTAACATAATTAATATGCTCTTTTTTTTTTTCAGACTCTAGGAATCGATGGAGTATTCGTTATAAACTGCAGTGTACCTAGTAAACTTTTTTTACATGAAACTTTTTTTACGTGGTTGGTGGCACTGACACAATACACCCTCTAGTACTACAGGTTTGAGGGGAGACTAGACCTCATGACCTCTTGTCTGCAACATGATGCTTTAGCCAATAGAACTAGACCCCTTGCCCCTAATATAATTCATTTGTTAACAAAGTATTCTTTTAATACAATTTTAACAACTTTTATTCAAAATATCCCAATAGGCCATTATTACAAGATAACTGTGTATTATAAGCTAAATAAAACTAAAAAAAGAAGCTCATTTGAATCATTATTTGGATAACTTACGGAAATCTTGAACCTAGGTTTGCATTATGACACAATAAAATTAACATTTACAGCAACAAAAGAAGAAAACACACTCCTCCATAATGGGGCGACGACGTTCACTCTCAAAATTTAGGAGATTATTTGAATTATTTATTAGATTGTGAAGGGAAAAAGGAAGCTCAGCATAAGTTTTTGACCTTCTCTACTTTCTTGGGCATTTTTTCCTTCTATAAATTCCATGGAAAACAAACAAAGAATGTTTCAGAGTATTCTCTCATGTATTTAACTCACATAAGTTCCATCGAAAATAAACAAAGTCAGTCCCAGAGTATACGACACTTGGACTCACGTGATCTTCACTATGATTTTTTGTTTTTGTTTTTTTACTTGTTGGTGTCTCTTATTTAATGAAAATAGACAGGAGAAAAATGTATGAAAATAATTATAGCAACTTCACCATTTGAAGAATCTACTTTTCCTCTGGAACTCGAGATGAGGCAGAATAAAATAAACTTTTGAACTTCTTTTTTACACATTTGGATTGATAGAAACATTCATAAGAAAAATAGTAGCTAAGCACATATGGCACTTCAAGTCTAGTATTGCATCCAATTGCATGGGTATAAGAGTGCACTGCATAATTTGGATTATTGGCATTATATAGCATTGCAAACCAGTATTTTCCAAATCTTGCTCAATAGAATAAATCTTAGGCAAATCTACTTTCTCCTAATTAAATCAGATTCATGACCTCAAAAAATGTAGACTTCTTTCAAATAAAATATTCTCAGTGAATTGGAATCCGAGACGAACAATATTCAAACTGAAACATCAACTTCTCCATTGCTCTCACCCACCATTACAATAAAATCTCAGTGCTTGTAGCTTCGTATGTCATGATAAGAATGCATATGCAGTCAAAAATTCATAGAACAAGTTAACAGAATTATAAGCTTTAAATGATCATCTGCGAAGTTAAAAAAGCCCACAAACTATACCAATGCGATGCTTTGCTCCATCTGGTTTTTCACAATGGTCTTATTGGTTGATTTTTAAATAAACTAGAAAAAATTCTATGAATACTTCTAATATTTTGTCTAAACAATTTAGCTAGAAGCAAACTCCTATAAATTGTTAGAGAAAATAGAATAATTTCTCCCATTCGATGGAGAAAAATTAGGAGGATAAACTGCTATTTTTGGAAGACTTCACTGTAGGCGGTGGAGTTAAATTTAGTTCTGTTTTGCATAGGATATTATGCATTATGTAATCTGCAGTTCATTGCATTGATAGAGTAGTTTGCTCTTTTTTTTCTGCAGTTTTAGGCAGTCTTCCGATCTGTTAATATTTTTAGAAATGAAGACTCTTGTAATCTATTTTGACACAAGAAATAAAGTTGAATCTGCTGTAGGTAATTCGATCTGCTCTGTTTTGCTCTATTTTTCTGTGTTTTTCTTGTTTCTTTCAATCCTTCAAAAATAACAAACAATAAGGTAGCCCCATATTTAACAATAGTAATAGAATGTCTAAATTCAATGCACAGGAGACCTTAGGATCTCCTAACTAAACGTCTAAATTCAGTCCATAGGAGACCTTAGGATCCTCTTAGAAACTAGGTACAAAACTATTATAAATGTTTTGGGAGCTACTGCAGTCATTTACCTCAAGATTGTCATTACAGGAATGGCGTGTGCAGTTTTTGTTGTGCTTATTAAGATATTTGTACTTTTCTTCTCTGGATGACATGGTTAGAGGAGAAAAAATTATTTTTATTTTATGATGGATCGTGGACTTTGGATCTGAAGTTGAACCAACTAATAATAATGTAGTACTATTTTTTTTTTTTTCTATTTTTTTCTTCTTTTGTTGGGGTGTGGACTTTGAATCTGAGCCAAATAACATATCCAACTAGGGAAAATCAGAAGGAATGTAGTGTTCCTGGACGCATTGTAGGCTTTCTCTTTCTAGGAGTTGATATGGGCTTTAATGGTGGAAGAGGGCAGAAAGTCATTGCAGGTATCTTATGTTTCTCAGATTGGGAGTTACGTGGCCGCCTTCTTCTTCATTATTAAGAAGCTTCATTTTTTCTTCTTTATCTGTAGTGCTACTTCTCTCGCACCTTCTGTTGCTCTTAGTTGTAATAGCTATCAAAGCACTAGGGATATCTGTTACATTGCCTGCTGAGATCAATTGTTGTTCTGCTGCTGCATCTCTATTCTCACCACATCCTATCTTTCTTTCTCCCACGTAGAATGACGACTGATTAGCACTCCCCATTACTGTATCTTCTTAAAGACCTACAAATAGCAATTTGAGTCATATAAACATTTAATAATACAAGTTATACGGATACACACAAATTATGAGATAGATAGAGATCATTTGGATTAAGAATATATGGAATTGATGACAGAAGTTTAATCTATTACTATGGTAGAAAATTAAATCTTATTGATATAATATCAAACTACCCATTCTGTTGGAAATATTAATCTTGAGCAGCCAACAGATAGATGCATTAAATGCATTGTTAGATGAAATCAACTCAGATCTTTTTCCCTCCTACCATGCCTGACATTCTTGCTGTCCAGTAATTGCTTTCTAGCAGTAATTTATTATTGGTAGGTGTTCAAATTTTGAGCGGCAATTTTTTTGTGTATTGGCTAAAAAGCCAAAAGTTGCATTGAATGTATATTCTTTGCAACTAAGCAGATAGAGGCTTTCTAGGTGAGACAGAAAGAGGGAATGTTCAGCAGAACATAACAGAAGAAGGAATGTTCAGGAGCATTTGAACAGTGACGTTCAGGAGTATCTGCCGCAGCAGAAGTCAGTAAGCCATGCGCCTGTGTGCCGGAAGCTATCCCACATGAAGCAGTAGTGCAGAAGCGTCAGTGCACTAGAAAACACATAGCTTTTGTAGTATACGTGTACAGAGCTTTTGCTATGAATATTTTTATATGTAAATAGTTTTTTGAATGTAATCTTTTTTTGAGTGAAATAGAATATTGAAAATATTTCTTTCTCCTTGTGTGTCTGTCTCCTTCCCTTGATACACTTCCGTTGTAATGTGTTTCATTATTTTCCTACAATATGAGTTTATTTTTCAAGCAGTTAGTTTTTACAGCTTTAGATCTTAATCTAGGTTTTTTTCGTAGTTTCCCCATTTTAGCAAAATGTCTGGAGGAGAAAATAGAAGCTAGCAATAGCCACCTATTTTCAATGGTAGAAACTACGACGTCTGAGCAAAGAAAATGAAGACTATTTTCATAGCTAATGATTTATGGGAGTTAGTTGCAAATGGGTTCACAGATGTGACTGACCCAACTGCATTTACAGCATTGAGCAATGCTCAAAAGAACCAATTGAAGGAGACACGAAAGAATGATGCAAAAGCCCTTAGTATAATTGAGGCAGCCTTGACAGAGGCTATCTTTCCCCGAATAGCAGCAACTACTTATGCAAAAGAAGCATGGAAAACATTTCAAACCACCTACAAAGGATTTGAGAAAGTTAGATCAGTCAAACTCCAGCTGCAACAGAGAGAGTTTGAGACTATGCAGATGAAGGACAACGAGTCAATTATGGATTTTCACACAAGGGCAGCCACTTTGATTAACCAGCTGAGGATAAGTGGTGAAACTTTGGAAGAACAGAAGATTGTGGAGAAGATATTGAGAAGCCTTCCCACAAAGTTTGATCTGATGGTAATTGTCATTGAAGAGGCAAAATATCTCACAACTTTGTCAGTTGATGAGCTGATGGGTTCTCTACAAACCCATGAGTAGCGCCTAAATAGGTCTACAACCTCCTCCGAAGAGCAAACTTTTAATGCTCAATCGAATGCAAGAGGAAAGGGGAGAGGTAGAAAAAACTTCAGACATGGTAGAGGAAACTCTAGACATGGAAATGATGGTGATGAAAGCTCAACCCGAGCAAGCAGTCATGAGGGGGTGAACAGCTCCCAAGGAGGAAAAAAGAATAGCAATTCTTATCAGAAAAAGGATAAAAGAAATGTGCAGTGCTACAAATATCAAAGGTATGGTCACTATTCAAGTGATTGAAGGAAAAAACGTGACCAAGGGAGTCAGAATGCACATGTTGCTGACTCAAATGTGGCTAAAAATGAAAGACAGTCACAACTGTTCATTGCATGTAACCTTACAGAACAGAGCAGCGCTGAAGTTTGGTACTTGGACAGCGGCTGCAGCAACCACATGAGTGGTAACAAAGACTTGTTTGTCTCCATTGATAGCAGTGTGAAGTCTGAAATAAAAATGGGGAACAATGAGATGGTTCCAGTCATGGGCAAAGACATAGTATGCCTACAAACCAAGCATGGTGATGAAAGACAAATATATGATGTCTTCTATGGCCTAGGATTGAAACATAACCTCTTAAGCATTGGACAGATGGTCCAAAATAGGTATAGAGTGCTGATGGAGAAAGGGGAATAGATCATCTATGATAAAGATGGAAGCAAAAGAGTTATAGCAGCGGTTCAAATGATACAAAACTGAATGTTTCCTCTCAAAATGCAAATCTCAGCATAGTCAAAAGGCCTGCAACAATCATCTTTCAAAGCAACCATTCAAGATATCTCCAAGCTATGGCACCTCAGGTATGGACACTTAGGTTACTCTAGTTTGAGTCTTTTGTCCAAGAAAAATATGATAGATGGTTTGCCAAAAATCATAGAGCCTAATGTTAGATGTGAAGCTTGCATTTTGGGAAAACAACATAGGAAGCTTTTTAATTCAAGCAACTCTAGAAGGGCTACAACACCATTGGAGTTGGTGCATACAGACTTGGTAGGCCCTATGCAAAATCTGTCTTTTGGCAAAAGCAGATTTTTTATGACCTTTATAGATGATTACAGCTGTAGGACATGGGTCTATTTTTTGCAGCATAAGTCTGAAGAATTTGACAAGTTTTTGTTATTTAAGGCCCAGGCTGAAAAGGAGAGTGGACACTTTATTAAGGTCCTAAGGTCAGATCGTGGAGGAGAGTATACCTTCAATCAATTTGTAAATTTCTGCAAGAAAAATGGCATCAAGAAGGAGCTCACAACCAGTTATACTCCACAGCAAAATGGATTGGCTGAAAGAAAAAATAGGACCATTGTGGAGATGGCAAGGAGCATGATGAAAGCAAAGGGAATCCCTATCGAATATTGTGGAGAGGCTGTAGCAACAACTATTTATCTGATAAATAGAAGTCTAACGAAGGCAGTCCATGATAAAATCCCTCAAAAGGCATGGACAAAATAAAAGTGGTCAGTTGAGCAATTGAGAGTGTTTGGGTGTGTAGTCTATGCACACGTGTCTAAAGAAAATAGGTAGAAATTGGATGACAAGGGTGAAAAGTGTATTTTCTTGGGCTACTGTATAGAGTCAAAAGCCTATCGGCTATATAATCCGGTCACCAAGAAGGTAATCATCAGTAGGGATGTGGAGTTCCTAGAAAATGAGTCATGGGATGGAAAAGTTGACAGCAATACTGAAATTTCAGTCTCTATACCCCTTAAGGATGAAGAAGCTTTAGAGCGCAGATGCACTAGAAACCTACAGGAAGTTGACAGTTCAGAAAATAGCAGCAGTAGCTCCAAAAATTCTCAACAGAGAAGGAGCTTCAGAAACTTCCAGTAGGGAAGGAGCTCCATAAACTTCCAGCAGGGAAAATGCTCCAGAAACTTTCAACAGGAAAGTTGCTCTGGAAACCTACTGCAGCAGACTTCTTCAGCAGGCCAGCAGCCAAGCAGCTCTAGAAATTCAAACCCCACTCTTGCCTCCCTAGTGCCAAGAAAGGCTAAGTGTCTAAGGGAGATCTACCAAGGTGAAAGGTATGATGAAGTTTTTAATGAGAGTGTAAATTTTGCATTATTTTTTCATAGTGATCCTATTTATTTTGAGGAGGTTGTGAAAGAACAAAAATGGTTTGAAGTCATGGATGAGGAGATAGATGCAATAGAAAGAAACAAGACATGGGAGCTCACTGATTTACCCAAAGGGAAATTAGTTATTGGTGTCAAATGGGTCTACAAGACTAAATGTAATGTCGAAGGAAGAATAGAAAGGCATAAGGAAAGATTAGTTGTCAAGGGGTACAAACAGCAGTTTGGGAGAGATTATGATGAGACTTTTTCCCCTGTTGCAAGGATGGAGACCATGCGGGTAGTCATTGCAATTACAGCCCAGCACATGTGGAAGGTTTATCAAATGGATGTGAAGTCCGCCTTCCTCAATGGAGTCTTAAAAGAAGAGGTATATGTGGAGCAACCCTTTGGATATGAAGTTCCAGGTAAAGAACACAAGGTATATAGGCTGAAGAAAGCTCTTTATGGGCTGAAACAAGCTCCACGAGTATGGTATAGCAGGATTGACTCATACTTGATGAGCAATGGCTTTAGCAAAAGTGATGGTGAGCCCACTCTTTCCATCAAGGCAGCAAATGGTAAGGTTTTAATTGTTGTCTTGTATGTAGATGATTTAGTATTTACTAGGGATGATGATTTCCTCATTGCTAATTTTAAAGACGCCATGAAAAAAGAGTTTGAAATGATAGATTTAGGACTCTTAAAATATTTTCTAGGCATAGAGGTCCAACAATTGGATAATGGCATCTTTATTTCACAATCAAGTTATGTCAAACAAATCTTGAAAATATTTAGGATGTTGGACAGCAAAGCAGCTCCAACCCCAACAACTACAGGTCTGAAGTTGAGTAAAGAGGACACCATCAATAATGTTAACCAACCCTCTATAAAAGATGGTTGGAAGCCTCATGTACTTGACAACTATGAGACCAGATTTAATGTATGTGGTAAGCCTGATTTCTAGGTTCATGGAGCAACCTAAGGACACACACTGGCAAGTAGGTAAAAAGATTCTCAGGTATGTCAATGGCATAAAAAACTATGGCATATTGTAGACCACCTCTAATGAGTTTCAGTTGGTTGGGTACACTGACAATGATTGGGCAGGAAATGTGGATGATAAAAAGAGCACATCCAGATATGTTTTTCACTTGGGTTCAGGAGTAATTTCATGGGCTTCCAAGAAACAACTGATTGTTGCCTTATCCATAGCCGAAATAGAATACATAGCAGCAAATGTAGTAGCATGCCAAGCTATGTGGCTAAGAAGGATCTTAGCAGATTTGAGAGAAGAACAAGAGGATGGAATAGTAATTTTCTGTGACAATGTTTCATCAATAGCCTTGACAAAAAATCTTGTGTTTCATGGAAGAAGTAAACATATTGAAATCAGGTATCATTTTATCAGAGAATTGGTTGAGAATAATGAAATTAAAATGGCATTTTGTAGGTCAGAGCAGTAGCTCTCAGATATTTTTACAAAGGCTTTGTCAAAAAAACCTTTTGAGCACCTAAAATATAGGCTGGGTGTGCAAGAATGCGCTAGAACTTCATTTCTAGAAAACACAGAGAAGCACAGGTGCACTGAAACTTCAGCAGATAGTTCTAGAATGTAGAACAAAGGCCAACAGGTTTGCACCAGAAACTTTTCACTAGTGCTCCAGAAGTTTTATGGTGATGCGTCAGAAGTTTCGCAGAGTAGGAACTTTTGCGCCAGAAACTTTTCACCAGTGCTCCGGAACTTTTATGGCGATGCACCAGAAGTTTTGTAGAGTGTTGAAGAGCAAAAAATTTTGTGCTGGAAATTTTGCTCTGGAAGTTGTTCTGGAAGTATTGCGCAAGAAGTTTCCAAATAATGATGAAGAGCAGAAAGACTCAAGACTAAGGGGGAGTGTTGGAAATATTAATCTTGAGTAGCCAACGGACAGATGCATTAAATGCATTTTCAGATGAAATCAACTCAAATCTTTTTCCCCCCTGCCATGCCTGACATTCTTGTTGTCCAGTAATTGCTTTCTAGCAGTAATTTATTATTGGTAGCTGAGTTCAAATTTTGAGCGGCAATTTTTTTGTGTATTGGCTGAAAAGCCAAAAGTTGCATTGAATGTATATTCTATGCAAGTAAGTAGACAAATATTTTCTGGGTGAGACAAAAAGAGGGAATGTTCAGCATAACATAGCAGAAGAAGGAATGTTCAGGAGCATCTGAACAGTGACGTTCAGGAGTATCTGCCGCAGCAGAAGTCAATTAGCCTTGCACCCATGCGCCGGAAGCTATCCCACATGGAGTAGCAGCACAGAAGCATCAGTGCATTGGAAAACACATAGCTTTTGTAGTATATGTGTACAGAGCTTTTGCTCTGAATATTTTTGTATGTAAACAGTTTTTTGAATGTAATCTTTTTTTGAGTGAAATAGAATATTAAAAATATTTATGTCTCCTTGTGTGTCTGTCTCCTTCCCTTGATACACTTCCGCTGTAATGTGTTTCATTCTTTGCCCACAATAGGAGTTTATTTTTCAACCTGGTATCTTATTGATATAATATCAAACTACCCATTCAACAAATCTTATAGTTTGCTAAATTAGATGAAACCCTTATCATGTAGCAACTGAAACATGGAGATAAAAATGTATATATAAATATGTTCCTGGATTGTACTATAAAAGACCATATAATGTAGAAGCACTGTATAGTTTATCATAAACAATTGGTAATATTAAGACTCTTTCAGAACACTTGAAAAGAATAGAGTTTTGAAAAAACACACAAAAAAAAACTATAGGTATTTTTTTGACAATTTATTACATACAGTAGTGTATTGACAACTAACTATTCAATCCCTTGGCTAATATAAGAAAATGTGGTTTCCCAAGGAAAAACACAAAAATAGAATAGCACAAGTTAGATCTGCCGACCACTGTGCTTAGGGTTTAATAGATGACAAGTACTTTGATTGCTACTAAAAGCTAGAGGTAGAGGATTCCAAACACAAAATATAAAGAGAGCAGAAATTTAAACACACAGAATAAACCTAGAAAATTTTATATTGCATTAATTCATTCAAAAATAATTGATTTCACAAAAAGAGCTGCTGCTCAATTTCATGACTAGTTTTTTCTTTTCTAGAGCACACTTCTATTTTACTTCTTAATAATAAATAAACTTACAAAATATACCCATCAAAAATCACCGAGAAAATTCACTAGGAAAGAGGTGAATTAAATGTCATTAATTACATTAATTGTGAAAACCATATTCACATCAAGTGAAAAATTTTATCCCAGATTTAACCATCAAAATCACAATAAATATTGTCCTTCAAATATTAAATGTCTGATAAGGTATTCACACCAAAAAATCCCATCAAAAATACACTTCATCGCTCTACCGCCAGGAGAAAATGAAGAGGCTAGAGGATTGCGGGAGAAACCGCTCTACCACACACCATGTAAGATGACCTCACGAGAAAACTCAGTAGAATCGTAGTACCGCACACAACAAAAGAGAGTCCCACGGTATGGCAGTAGACACCGCTCTACCTTGAGGTCACCACTACACCACACAATAGAGGAGAGGAGGCTACAGTAATGCGGGAAGGAGTCTGGAATGCACGCAAGAAGTAGAAGTTGGAATTATTTCCAACACTCCCCCTTAATTACAACTACTGCCATCAATAATGCCCAAACGATCTCTCTAATAGATGAAGTTGTCTTTTCCAAGTGCCTTGGTAAAAATGTCTGCACACTGATCTTCAGACCTCCAAAACTCTAAAAATATTTCTCTATTGTTGATTAACTCTCTGATAAAGTGATATATGGTATCAATGTTTTTTCTCCTTTTGTGAAAGACTGGATTTTTTGATAATTCTATGGCTAAATTATTATCATAAAATATCTTTGTTGTCTCTTGTTCTTGTTTCAACTCTCCTAGCACTCTTCTCATCCATACTACTTGACATGATGCACTTGTGGCTGCAACATACTCTGCTTCAGTTGATGAAAGAGTGACAATTGGTTGTTTTTTCGAAGCCAATGATACTACATGAGTGTCAAAATGAAAAACATAACTATGCGTGATTTTCCTATCATCAACACTTCTAGTATAGTCACTATCTATGTATTCTGCGAGCTTGAATTCATCTAAACTTGAATAATGAATTCCAAAATTCTTTGTTCCACTTATATATCTCAAAATTCTTTTCCTGGCTTTCCAATGTGTGTCTTTAGGAGTTTCCATAAATCTGGAAATCAAACTTACAGCATACATTATGTTTGGCCTTGTGGTTATCAAATACATAAGGTTGCTAACAAGTTTCTTATACAGTGTTGGATCCACATTTACACATTTGTCATCCTTACTTAACTTCAAACCTATAACTATAGGTGTTGGTGCTAATTTGCAATTTGTAATGTTAAACCTCTTCAAAATATCATTTGCATACTTTTTTTGAGAAATAAAGATACCATTTTCATTTTGATTCACTTCAATTCCTAAAAAGTATTTCATGAGTCCCAAGTCTATCATTTCAAATTCTTTCTTCATAGCTCCTTTAAAAAGATCAATTGATAAATCAGCAAAGAATATTAAATCATCAACATACAAGCATACAATCAACATTTCACCTCTTTCACTCATCTTGGTATATAATGTAGGCTTGTTGTTGCATCTGATGAAGCCATTCTATAAAAGATAACTATCAATTCTGTTGTACCAAGCTCTTAGGGCTTGGTTGAGACCATATAATGCTTTCTTCAGCTTGTAGACTTTGTTTTTTGTCTCGATATCTCATACCCAAGTGGTTGTTCCACATAAACTTCTTCTTCAAGATAGCCATTTAAAAATGTTGATTTCACATCCATTTGATGAACTGACCATTTGTTTTGAGCTGCAATGGAAAAAATCATCCTAACAATATCAAGACATGCTACAAGTGCAAAAGTCTCATTATAGTCAATTCCGGACTGCTGTGAATAACCCTTTGCCACTAATCTTGCTTTATGTTTTCGCACTTCACCATTTGCATTCAATTTGGTTTTATAAACCCATTTAATTCCTATTACATCTTTGTCATTTGGAAGACTCACAAACTCCCATGTTTGGTTCTTTTCAATTGCATCAATTTCTTCATCCATTGCACATATCCATTTGTCATCTTTAATTGCATCTTCAAAATGAATTGGATCATCAACTTGTGAATAAAATGAAAAAAGAGACATCTAATCAATATTATTCTCACCTTCATTTTGATCATATATGTCCCTTATACTTCTAATTTTTTGCCTTCTCATGCTTGCTAATGTAGGATTTGATAAATCACTTGAACTTGCTGAATGTGGACTTGATGGTCCTACGCCAAAACTTCTTGGTGTAGATGTTGTCTATTGTCCTCTTATTGCTGCTCTTACATTCGATGATGGTGTCACTTGTTGACCACTTGGCTAAACTTGAATGGGCTTGGAAGGAGTCACATTAGAAGGAATATTTGTTGGTACAAAAATTTATTTTCCTCTTGAGGTATACATGCTGATACATTAACTATTTTTTCTCTGCTTCCATCCCATGCTTCTTCTTCTACAAACTGTACATCTCTATTGATTATGACCTTCTTAGCTATTGGATTATAAAGTTTGTAAGCCTTGGATTCATCACTATATCCAACAAAGATACATTTTTCTTCTTTGTTATCCAACTTTCTTCTTAATTCATCAGGCACATGTGCATATGTTGCACAACCAAAAGCTCTCATGTGAGCAACATTATGTTTTCTTCCAGTCCATGCTTCCTCAGGAATCATATTCATAACACTTTTATTAGACACCTATTCATTATATATGTTGCACATGATAAAACTTCAACCCAATATTCATTTGACAAATGTTTGGCTTTCAACATACTTCTTTCCCTAATTGTTTTGTTTTTCCTTTTAGCTACCCCATTTTGCTGAGGTGTGTATCTAATAGTAAACTATTTTTGAATCCCATGATCTTTGAAAAAATTTAAAAACTCTTTTGAAATATATTCACCTCCTCTATCCATCCTCAACACTTTGATATAATGACCACTCTATGTTTTAGCAAGTGACTTAAATTGACGGAAGAAATCAAACACTTCACTCTTATGCTTTAGAAAATAAACCCATGTTTTCCTTGAATAATCATCAATAAAAGTCAGAAAATAAAGATTGCCACCAATTGAGAGTGTTTGCATAGGTCAACACAAATCTGAATGTACAATCTCCAAAGGGGTTTTTGCTCTAGTTGACTTTCTTGCTAGAAAATATTCTCTATGTTGTTTTCCTAAGATACATCCTTCACATACTCTTTCAGGTTTTTCTATTAAAGGTAGTCTCTTAACCATACTTTTCCTATGAAGAAAATTTAGAACCCCAAAGTTAAGATGCCCAAATCTTAAGTGCCATAGCTAGTTTTCATCTTTTACTTCTACTTGAAAGACAGTTTGCATTACCGTTGTGGTTTCTTGTACTTGTGCATAATCTATATTCAAATCTAGTTGAATCTTTACCTAGGGGAAACATTCTATTACTCATCATTATAACCTTAGCAATGAGTTGATTACTTGGGTATTTGTCTAAAATTGTGTACAGTCCATTCTTGAAAGTTACTCTATACCCTTTTTGAACAAGTTGTCCTATACTCATCAAATTGTGTTTTAAGCTAGGCACAAAATACACATCTGAGATATACTTTGTCTCCCCTTGTTTAGTTAGAATGTTGATATTTCTCTTTCCTTTAACTGACACTTTGTTGTCATTACCCAATGTAACATCACATTTAACATTTTCATTTAGACTTGAAAACATTTCTAGATTTCCTGTCATATGGTTGCTACAACCTGAGTCTAAAAACCAAATATCTTTTTCACTTGCTTGTACAACATTACATGCCAAAAACATTGTGCTCTTTTCTAATTTCTGATCTTGATTTTCTTTTGTGAAATTTGCATTTTGTTTACCATAATCATACTGCTTTTTCCTACACTCATTCATGTAATGCCCAAAATTTTTATAGTAGTGACATTGGATTTGAGACTTATCATACCTTTGACCTTGTGACTGGTTTTGAGATGGGTTTTGGCTGCTACCTCTTCCACTTGAGTTTGACAGGCTGCTTCTTCCACCTCTGTAAAAATTTCTTCCTCTTCCTTTGAAATTCGATCTTCCTCTGCCTCTTCCTTGAATAAATTAGACTTGTGATTTGAAAGCATGTTCCAATGATGTGTTTGCAGACCTACTCAGCCTTTGTTCATGAGAAATGAGAGATGCATGGAGCTCATCAACTGAATACTGTGTGAGGTTCGTTGTTTCCTCTATGGTTACAACAATTGTCTCAAATTTTGTGGGCAAGCTTCTTAAAATCTTTTCAACCACTCTTTTATCTTGAAGTGTCTCACCATGAGACCTAATCTAGTTTACCAATCCAATAATCTAGCTAAAGAATGAATCTACTGATTCATTGTCCTTCATATACATAGTTTCAAAATCCCTTCTCAGTATTTGTAGCTTTGTTGTTTTGACTTTTTCCATACCTTGATAAGCTGTTTGAAGTATGTCCCATGCTTGTCTGGACCTTGTTGTTGCTGCAATCCTTGGGAAAATGCTCTCATGCACTCCTTGAAGAATAAAGAAAAGAGCTTTTGAATCTTTCTTCCTATTGTCCATCAATAGGTATTTCTTTGCTTGAGTCAAAGCATTGTAAGCTACTACATCAGTTGGCTCTAGAAATCCATTCTCTACTAGCTCTCATAAATCTTGTGAACAAAATAATGCTCTCATTGCAATTGCCCAATAGTCATAATTTTTTCCATTAAACTATGGGATTTGGGGGTTAGTCAAGCTTGTGCTTGCTGCCATTCTTTTACTAAAACCTTTAGAAACAACCTTTTATAAATGACCCTACTCTAATAAACCTGCTCTGATACCAGGAGAAGGCCAGAGGCAGAGGATTCCAAACACAAAATATAATAGAGAGAAAAAATTTAAACACAGAATAAACTCATAAAACTTTATATTGCATTAATTCATTCAAAATAATTGAGTTCATAGAAAGAGCTGCTCCTCAATTTCACCACTATTTTTTGCTTCTACAGAGCACACTTCTATTTTACTCCTTCTTAATAATAAATAAACTTACTTACAAAATATACCCATCAGAAATCACTATGAAAATTAACCAGGAAAGAGGTGAATTAAATGTCATTAATTACATTTATTGTGAAAACTAGATTCACGTAAAGTGAAAAAAATTATCCTAGATTTAAACATCAAAATAATAATAAATGTTGTCCTTCAAATATTAAATTCCCAATAAGGTATTCAGCGAAAAAATCCCATAAAAAATATGCTTCACCGCTCTACCGCCAAGAGAAAATGAGGAGGTCACGGGACTACGGGAGAAACTGCTCTACCACACACCATGGAAGACAACCTTGCGGGATAGTGGTAGAACCGCAGTACTGCACACAACAAAAGAGAGGCCCGCGGTATGGCGGTAGACACCGCTCTACCGCAAGCAATGAAGGAGAAGCCTGTGGGACCACAGGGTAATCACTACACCGTGCAACAGAGGAGAGGAGGCTGCGGTAATGTAAGGAGTCTGGAATACACGTAGGAAGCAAAAGTTGGAATTATTTCCAACAACTACTAGCGATCCCCTAACTGCAAAACCTAGATTCTGGTGCATTTCAAGTAAAAGCATATCGCCTTGAGATTAAAGAAAAAAGTGTTGCCTCTAGCAATCCTAGAAGTTGTGACAACATCTTACTTGTGTAAATGGTATTAGAAATACTCTACAAGTAGATAAGGCCTATACAAATGTGTGGTATTTTCCTTCAAATGGACCTTCAAATAGCTTAACCTACTCTTATATTTTTCATATGAACGATAAAGAAATAGATGAGGATCATTTAGAAAACAGAAAACTCAAGGATGGAAGGAGAATGAGATGATAAGGTTAGGATTGTGTATAGGAGGAGGCGTTGCAGGAGGAATGACTTAATTGGAGGTTAGGATTGTGGTTGGATTACTTGGTTTAGATTTGAATATATTTAAATTATATTGATTTTTTAATTGTAGGAACAAAGTAAAAGTAAAAATATTTAATGTGGACTTAATCCGTAACTTATTTTGGATCCAATTAAGAATGAAAATTAGTCACATTAATTACTTTTATCATTTCTAATGATATTGATTCTCATTGTATATGTTGTAGACAATTAATAATCAGTAAAGAGTGTAATAATCTTTCTTCAAATATATTGTCATTTTCATTTTTCTAGTTTTAAATTCTTTCTATTTATGAGATTAATTGTTTTCATGTCATAGATTTGACATTCTCTCAAGATGAAATTACAAAATTTTAGATCATATAAATGTTCTCCAAAGTTTAAGAGTTTAATAAATATAATAAGTTTTAAACCACTATATCTACACAAAAAACATGTATCATTTTATGGCCTTCAATCCAACAAATAGATATTTTTACTTTTCCACATCGCATTAAAGTATTTATAACTCTCATTCACTAAACTATTTGGGATGAATGCTAGTAAAAAAAAAAGTAAATAATACATAGTTAGGTTGCATTGTAGAGTGATATGGTAGTTTAAATCTCTTGAAAGAATTACTACAAAATATATTTTGGGCATATCCTAGAATCATAGTGTTCTATGAGATAACATTTCTTTGAGGAAGAATGTCAAATAGATCACATGCCTTGTGTATGCTTCCACATTTTACATATATGCATATCAAGGAAATTTTTTCTCATTAAAATTAAGAGTGGTGCAACTCTATTTCAAGTAAAATTGAGAGTCATTCTATAGCACATAAGAATTGAAAATGGAATAAAGAGTTCTTTCAATATATCTTCAAGAATGTAAAGGTATGACATCAAAAATTGGAAGACAATGTGCTACATTGAAGGTCATAAATAAAAGGTATGCCTACTAAACCCCTTCCTCAAAGAAATAAATTTGGTACTTCCTGTAGAGATATTATGCTCATTGATTTGAAAAATCAATTCACATATCATTAAATGATTTAAGTGGTGAAATGGTTAGAAATAATAGGAGAAATAGTAGACGTATATCTAATATTCCTATAAATGTTTCAAATATGGGTGAAGGAAATAGAAATATATCCCATGAGGTGAATGTTAAAGATATAAACTTACCCAATCCTTTACATGTAAGAGTCACAAGATGGATTTGCACCCTAATTCTCCTACATCTTGACCTAGAACCAATCATGAGCAAGACCCTACTATTGAAGCATCCAAATTTTATTTAATTATGAATCCTCATGATTGATCTAGTATTGGAGTCTTTATAAAGCAAAGTATACCAAACAACATCTACAATTGACAATTGTTTGATGATAATCAACAAATATAAGTTATTGGATTACATAGATGAATTTGACAACAAGTTGGTTGATTAGGAACCCATGGTTAAGGTGGAACATTATAAAAAGATATAGGATAATGAAATAATATTACCCTACAACCCTACACCATATCCTAAGGGTGAGTAGCATTAGAGAGAATGTTTAATGGTGTTGATTGCTACAAGAGTAGGAATAAAACCATTGAAGGTGTAAATCTAAGTACTAAAGAAGCCTCTAAGATTATTTACATTAGAAAGTAGTTGAAAGCAATATAGAATTAAATGTTGATTATATTATTGAGAGAATTTTAGAAAAAAAATGATCCTATAGTGAACTCAAAGCTTATAGGGAAAAAAAAAATAGCACACAATTCCTCTTTAGTTTGATACAAAATTCTTTTGACAAAAAATGAAAAAAAATAAAAGAAAACAACAACAACTAACTAATCTAATGCTTTCCCCAAAAACAAAAAACAAAAATTAATGAAGATGAAATAAAGATGTACTATCAAATATATCCAACATTCAAGAATAGACTTTAAATCTTATTTTATTCAACAAGAAAGAGATAAGGTTATAAGTAGACTTCAAAAATTTGAATATCAAATATCTCAAAGATAATTACGCACTTCTAAATATAGACCACCTATTACAAAAGATATCTAAATTAAAAATGATGTCTATGATGGATGGATTCTTCATATGATTGTGTGCTTCATGTTTATATGGAAATTCCATTTTAACTAAAGATAGGTATTGCCTTTGTAGACCTCATTGATGAAATTTTAGTGGTGTAACAAGATGACCTAATTTTTTTGGCTAGTTAAGGATCCTAGAACAATGTTCCCATGTGATAATTTACAGAAATATTGAGTTAAAGTTTGCATTATGGCACAAGAAAATTAACAGTTATAGAAATAAAAGAAGAAAACCTAGTCCTCCATAATGGGGGTGACAACATTCACTCTCCAAATTCAAGAGACTATTTGAATTGTCTACCAGACTGTGAAGGAAAAAGTGAGCTCATCATAACTCTTTGATATTCTCTACTTTCCTTGGCATTTTTCTTTCTTTTATGGATTTCTTTCCCGTAATCAACTTCCACCATCGAAAACTAAAAAAGGAAGTCCCACAGTATACGACAACTTGGACTCTCGTGATTGTCACTATGATTTTTATGTTTGTTTTACTTATTGGTGTCTCTCATCTATTGAAAATCGACAAAAGGAAAACATGTTAAAACAGTAGTAGCTAGGCACATCTAATACTAAATTAGAATTACATGGGTAGAAGAATGCACTGCATAATTAGGATTATTGGCATTATATAGTATTGAAAACTAGTATTTTCCAAATCTTGCCCAATACAATAAATCTTAGGCAAATCTACTTTCTCCTAATTAAATCAGATTCATGACCTCAAAAAATATAGAGCCTTCTCTCAGGTAAAATATTTTCAGTGGAATTCGAGGGGAACAATATTCAAACTGAAACATCAACTTCTCCATCGTTCTCACCCACCATGTCAATAAAATCTTGATGCTTGTAGCTTCTTATATCATTATAACAATGCATATGTAGTCGAAAATCCATAGAACTATTGGAAATAGGTAATTTCTACTATATTCTAGAATCTTCTTATTATGATGAATATTTTATTTGTGTTGTAAGGTCAACCAACTATAATAATTTTCTAGATCTTTCTATTAAGTAGTTTCTAGAGTTATTCCTATATTTCTATGTTCTCTATATAAGAGGTAGATGTAAACCATTTCTGTACAAGTAATTGAGGAAGCAATGGAATGAGGTGCAGCAACACAGTTATAAATTAAATTTTTGTGTGTCTTTTTCAATGTTTCATATTTTGTATAGGAGTTTGAATGTCTTGTGGATGTGACATCCACCACTATCAGAGTGGTATCAGAGCCGTAAGGAAGGATCGTTGGTTGTGGAGAGATTGTCAGGTTGAGATTATTAAAGCTAGAATGATGTCTCTAGGGAGTGCATATTTCTGAAGTTGTTGAAGGCCAGAGGCAGAGGAATTTTCATAGAAAAATTAAAACGTAAAAAAATATCTTCAACACAGAGCTGCTGCTCATTAATTTTATGTATGCTCACATTCGCATTAAAAATTCAAAAGTAAATTACATATACAAATATAGGTGAAAGTTAAAAGTCATGTGAAAAAACATTCACGGAAGAGATGGCACGAAATAAAAATTTATTACAAATTACCTAACTACCTTTTCCCATCAAAACGGATTTAATAAAGCGTCATTTACATAATATTAAAATTTAAATATCTATTGTCGTATTACAAAATGTCTACTGGCGGTGGCGACATGGAAGATGGTTCCATGCGGTATCGCAATGGGTAACTACCCATATTGTGATATCATGGGCAACAATTTGTTGACGGCGTGGTTAATGGCTGGCGGTAAGGATAAACCAAAATGCTATGGGGGTCTCCCGCGGTGTTGCAATGGAACCATTATTTATTGCAATATCGCGGGCAATGGCTGGAGGTGACGGTAGCAGTTAGGTTTATATTCCAACACTCCCCCTTAAACATAACTGCACTATCCACCATGCCCAATCTATTTCTTTGAAAGATGAAATTATCTCTTCCCAGTGCCTTTGTGAAAATATCTACACTTTGCTCTTCTAATCTGCAAAACTCTAAAAATATGTCACCATTGTTAATTAATTCCTTGATAAAGTGATACCTGGTATCAATATGCTTGCTCCTCTTATGGAAGACTAGATTTTTTGAGAGAGCTATGACTGAATTGTTATCACAATAAATTTTTGTTGCCTCCATTTGTTCATTTTGCAATTCTTTCAAAATTCTTCTCATCCAGATTGCCTGGCATGCTGCACTTGTGGCTGCCACATATACTACTTTAGCTGATGAAAGATAGACTATTGGCTACTTATTTGAAGACCATGAGACAACTCTAGTCCCAAAATTAAATACATAACCATACGTGCTTTTTCTGTCATCAATGCTGCCAGGACAGTCACTGTCTGTGTATCCTATGAGTTTGAACTCATCTGAACTTGAATACTTAATGGCAAACTTTCTTGTTCCACTTACATACCTTAAAATTCTCTTCCCAGCTTTCCAATGGGTATCTTTTGGTGTTTCCATAAACCTGGAAATCAAACTTACTCCATACATAATGTCTGGCCTTGTGGCTGTGAGATACATGAGACTTCCAACAAGCCTCTTAAACAAAGTTGGATCAACATTAGACCCTCTATCATCCTTGCTTAGTTTCAGACCTATCACTATAGGTGTTGGTGCTGGTTTGCACTTCATCATATTAAACCTTTTCAAAATGTCATTTGCATATTTTGACTGTGAAATAAAAATACCATTTTCATTTTGATTCACTTCAATGCCTAAAAAATACTTCATCAGACCTAAGTCTATCATTTCAAATTCTTTCTTCATGTCTTCCTTGAACAGATCAATTGACAAATTTCCAGTGAAGATTAAATCATCAACATATAAGCATACTATCAGTATTTCACCTTCTTCATTCATTTTTGTATACAGTGTGGGCTCACTGCTACATCTATTAAATCCATTCAGCAAAAGATAAATGTCCATTCTCCTGTACCAAGCTTTTGGGGCTTGTTTCAATCCATACAGTGCCTTTTTCAATTTGTAAACTTTGTCTTCTTGACCCAAAATTTCATACCCAGGTGGCTGATCCACATAAACTTCTTCTAAATAACTGTTTAAAAAAATTGACTTTACATCCATTTGAGATACAAACCACTTATTCTAAGCTGCTAATGCTAAAATCATCCTTATAGTATCCAATCGTGCTAAAAGGGAAAATGTCTCATTGTAATCAATTCCAGGCTGTTGTGAATAGCCCTTTACAACCAATCTTACTTTAAGCTTCTAAACTTCATCTTTTCCATTCAATTTTATTTTATAAACCCATTTCACTCCAATGACATCTTTGTTTTTTGGAAGACTAACTAGATCCCATGTTTGATTCTTTTCAATTGCTTCAATTTCTTCATCCATAGCACTTACCTATTTATCATCTTTGACTGCATCTTCAAAATGAACTGGATCTTCTATTTGAGAATAAAATGCAAAAAGAGAAATCTGATATGAATTATTCTCACCTTCATTTTGCTCATATATATCTCTTATGCTTCTGATTTTCTATCTTCTTAGACTTGCCAATGTAGGATTTAACATATCACTTGAACTTGTGGAATGTGGACCCAATGGTCCTACTGTAGTTGGTGTTTGTTGTCCTCTTGTTGGACTGCTTCCTTGAATGCATGAGGCTGTTCTTACAATCGATGCTGGTGTCACTTGTGGACTACTATGCTGAGCTTGAATAGGAGTGGTAGGAGTCACAATAGCTGGAATATTCGTTGATGCTAAAACTTCATTCTCCTCTTGAGGTATACTAGCTGAAATATTGATTGTCTTCTCTATGCTTCCATCCCATGCTTCATCTTCTACAAATTGTACATATCTGCTGATTATAACTTTCTTTGTTGTTGGATTATAAAGCTTATAAGCTTTGGATTCTTCACTGTATCCAACAAATATACATTTTTCTCCTTTGTTATCTAGCTTCCTTCTCAATTCATCAGGTACATGTGCATATGCAACACATCCAAATACTCTCATGTGAGTAACACTGTGTTTTCTTCCTGTCCATGCTTCTTCAGGTACCATATTCATGACACTTTTTGTTGGACACCTATTCATTATATAAGCTGCACAAGATATTGCTTCTGCCCAATATTCATTTGACAAATGTTTGGCTTTTAACATGCTTCTAGCCATTTCCATGATTGTTTTATTTTTCCTTTTAGCTACTCCATTTTGCTGAGGTGTGTATCTAGTTGTGAACTGCTTGTGAATTCCATGATCTTTACAAAAATTAAAAAATTCTCTTGAAATATATTCACCGCCTCTATCTATTCTCAATGCTTTGATATAATAACCACTTTGTTTTTCAACCAAATTCTTGAACTAACGAAACAGATCAAACACTTCATTTTTCTGCTTTAGAAAATAAACCCATGTTTTTCTTGAATAATCATCAATGAATGTCAGAAAATAAAAACTACCACCTATTGAAGGTGTTTGCATAGGTCCACACAAATCTAAATATATAATTTCCAAAGGGGCTTTTGCTTTAGTTGACTTTCCTGCTGGAAATGATTATCTATGTTGTTTTCCTAAAATGCACCCTTCACATACCCTTTCTGGTTTTTCTATTAAAGGTAGTCCCTTGACCATGCCTTTCCTATGAAGTAAATTTAAACCTCCAAAGTTGAGATGCCCAAATCTTAGGTGCCATAACCAATTTTCATTTTTTATCTCAGCTTGAAAAATTGTCTGCACTACTGTTGTAGTTTCATCTCTACCTACTTGTGAATTCATTAAGTGTTGTGCTTGAGCATAATTTATATTCAAATCTAGCCTTATCTTTAAGGGAAACATTATGTTTTTTGTCATTCTGACTTTTGCAATAAGCTAGTCACTTGGGTATTTGTCTAAAATTGTGCACATACCATTCTTGAAGGTTACTTTATACCCTTTTTGAACCAGTTGCCCTACACTTATTAAGTTATGTTTCAGACCAGGCACAAAATACACATCTGAAATATACTTTTTCTCCCCCTGTTTAGTTAAAATATTGGCATCTGCTTTTCCCTTGACTGACACTTTGTTGTCATTACCCAATGTAACATCAAACTTTACATTCTCATCTAAACTTGAAAATATTTCTAGATTCCCTATCATATGATTGCTATAGCCTGAATCTAAAAACCGTACATCTTTTTTATTTGCTTGAGCAACATTACAAGCTAAAAACATTGTGATCTTATCTAAATTCTGATTTTGACCTTCTCTTGAAAAAATTGCATTTTTTGGGTATGTGTAGGATCATCATGGAAAAAATAGGCCCTTAAGTGGCAAAAAATTCAGAAAAATCAGTGTTAGGAAATTTGACGTAAAAAAATTGAATAAGTTATTTATATTATTTCAAAAATATGTAAGAATATAATTTGTAGCAAATTGAATGCAATTTTTAAACTACTAGGTTTATTTATTTATTTTTAAAATCTATTTGGTGAAAATTTAAAATTTCAATGCAATAGTACTTAAATTTCAGGGAAAAAATAAGTAGGTGTCTGTCTTACCACCCTAACCATAATAAAATGATAATATTTTTTAATAAGATTTTATATATAAGTAGAGGACTCATGTCTAGATGTGATGCATATTTTTTGTAATTTTTTTCCAAGTAAATAATTAATTATGAATTTTTTATTACAACTTTTTAAAAATATAAAAAATTGTATGTCGACCACCTTAACTTGGTCAAAACTTTATGAAATTTAATTTTTTTTTTTAAATCCTATAGTATGTGAAGCATACAATGTGACACATGTTTTAGATTCAAAAAATGTGATACCGTTTGAAAGCTATAGATTTTTTTTAATCAGCCTATTGATCAGGACTTTAGTCATAATTCTAATAGAAAATGAATAATAATTATTTATTAAATTCAAAGTAAAGAATAATTTATATTGGTGGAAAGCTGAGAATCTCCTCTAAAACCCTTTTCATTTCATATAGTTTGGGTAAGAAAAAAGTTGTCACCACATACCCTACAAATACCCATAAATCTCCACCTTTTGGCCCATCATGATCCTACACATACCCTTGTCTATTATTATCATACTGCTTCTTTCTACACTCATTCATATAATGCCCATATTTTTTACAGTAGTGACATTGGACTTGAGATTTATCATACCTTTGATTTTGTGATTGATTCTGTGTTGGGTTTTGGCTTGAGCCTTGATTGCTGCCTCTTCCACTTGAACTTGATAGACTATATCTTTCACCTCTGTAAGAGTTTCTTCCTCTTCCTCTTGATCTACCTCTGCCTCTTCCTTGACTAACTGAAGCCTGAGTTTTGAAAGCATGCTCCAATGATGTATCTGCTGACCTTTTCAGTCTGTGTTCATGAGAAATTAGAGATGCATATAGCTCATCAACTGAGAACTGTGAGAGATTCTTTCTCCTCTATAGCAACTACAACTGGTAGAAATTTTGTGGACAAACTCCTTAAAAATTTTTCAACAATTCTGGTATCTTCCAGATTCTCTCCATGAGACCTAATTTGATTAACCACCCCAATGACTTGGGTGTAGAATGAATCTATAGATTCATTGTCTTTCATACATATTGTTTCAAAATCTCTTCTTAGCATTTGTAGCTTTGTTGTTTTAACTTTTTCCATGCCTTGATAGGCTATTTGAATTATGTCCCATGCTTGTTTGAACTTTGTTGCCACTAAAATCCTTGGAAAAATGCTGTCATGTATAGCTTGAAACAGAAAAAATAAATACTTTGAGTCTTTCTTCCTTCTGTCTTTTAATAAGTCTTTCTCTGCTTGTGTTAAAGCATTGTATGCTACTGCATCTACTGGCTCTAGAAATTCATTCTCTACTAAATCCCATATATCTTGTGAGCTAAATAGTGCTTTCATGGTAATTGACCAATACTCATAATTCTTCCCATTAAACTATGGAATTTGTGGGTTTGTCAAGCTTGTGCTTGCTGCCATTTTTGAAATTTACCCAGATAATCTACTTTGATAAAATTGGCTCTGATAATTGAACTTGCGCTAATACCACGTGAAGGCCAGAGGCAGAGGAATTTTCACAGAAAAATTAAAACTTAAAAAAATATCTTCAACACAGAGCTACTGCTCATTAATTTTTTGTATGCTCACATTCGCATTAAAAATTCAAAAGTAAATTACATATACAAATATAGGTGAAAGTTAAAAGTCACGTGAAAAAACATTCATGGAAGAGATGGCATGAAATAAAAATTTATTACAAATTACCTAACTACCTTTTCCCGTCAAAACGGATTTAATAAAGCATCCTTTACATAATATTAAAATTTAAATATCTATTGCCATATTATGAAATATCTACTAGCGGTGGTGGCATGGAAGATGGTTCCCCACAGTATCGCAATGGGTAACTACCCATATTGCGATATCACAGACAACAGTTTGCTGACGGCGTAGTTAACGACTGGCGGTAAAGATAAACCAAAATGCTACAGGGGTCTCCCGTGGTATTTCAATGGAACCATTATTTATTGCGATATCACGGGCAGCGGCTGGAGGTGATGGCAGTAGTTAGGTTTATATTCCAATAGTTGCGGATAACGAAATAGAGATCAAATTGTTGAGTGAGGAGGTAGTCACAGAAATAAGAGATTGAGGCTGTCTATATGTGAGAGCCAAAGTTGTCCAAGGAGTGTGAAAGAAGACCCCGAAGGTTTTGTGGAGTTGCAGATATTACTAGCCATGCCATTCGAAGGAAGAGGCTACCGATGACAAAGGCGCTACTAGTAAGACAAAAGCCACAAAAAATCGCTGCTAGGTCAAATGAATCTGTTTGGAGTAATATGTTCTATTTTGTAGATGAGTGAGCTATTAGTGTTGTTCTGATTCAACATAGAGGAAAATATAATTTCTAAATAAATAAATATGGCTGTGTCTGAGTAATTGCTGGTAGTGTTGAAGACAAATATTAATTTTTGAGATAAATGAAAATGCTTGTCTGATAAGATTTGTGATTGATTAGCTTATCATTTATTGTGTTATCTCTCTAGAGTACTATGATTTGGTTATATAGCTGCTGCAAGGAAGGAACAAACCACACCAAGAAAGCCAAAGTCGTGGGTGTAAAAAGCCAAAGAAGATTGTTCAAAAGGAAGCTGCTAATGGAGGGAAGCCACCTATTTGAAATGAGATCACAGCTATGAAAGAGGAGATTGAACCGGAAAATTTGATGAAGCTGAAAAAGGTAAATTAGGATTGTGATGTTTTAAGTGGTGTTCATCATTCTTAGGAGAATTGTAGAGGACTGCAGTTCCTGCCATCAAAACAAAATGGGAAAAGATGATAGAGTAAAGAAAGAGAAAACAAAAGATTTAGAAGAATTAATAAAGGTGAAGAAAGAAAATACAAGTTTAAAATGTGAAAAGGATTTTTTAGAAAAAGAATTGGAAAAATTAAGGAAAGAGATGGGAGCAAAACAATGTATCCTTTTAAATGAAATTAGTGATTATACAGAGGCAATTGAAGAGCTAGAAGATAGGTTAAAGTTTGTGGAACAAATAAATAATTTGCAGGTGAAGAAATCATCCAAACTTAAAGAGAAGAATAATGAGCTTGAAGAAAAACTAAAATTGTTTGATGAGATTAATATAAGGAATGAGGAATTGGAACAAAGAATAAAGTTGGTTGATGATTTAGAAGAAAAGGTGAAGAAATTAGAAGCAGAGAATAGTTTATACAAAAATGAAATATCAAGATTGAATGAAAAGAATGAATGTTTGAAGGAAAAGAAATCCATATGTAATGTTTCTTGTAGTACAGAGGATTTGAACTCGTGCATTGATAAATGTGTTTTTTTGAAGAAATTTGTGATAAAAAATGTCAAAATGATAATGTTGTTAGCTGTAATGGCAATGAAATAAATGTTGGTTTAAAGATCATGGAAAGAATGGGATACAAAGGTAAAGGTTTAGGAAGGCATGATCAAGGGATGAGAGAGCCAATTAAGCCAATAGTGAGGCCAAAGCATGAAGAACTTGAATATGTGACAGGTAAAGGAAATAATATAGGTGTAACCAAATTTGTTAAAAAAATGGAATGTGTACAATGTTGTCATTGTAACAGGAAAGGACATATGAAGGATAGATGTTGGGACTTACATCCTTGCAGTATTTGTGGTTTGAAGAGTCATTCTGAAAAGACGTGTTGGAACAGGTAGTGCAAGAAAGATTCTATGGAAGATTGTATGAAAATGGATTGTGGATGGGTTTATGGATCAAGTTGGCAGAAAATTACAGGTATGCTTAAAAATTGGTTCAAGTATAAAATTTCACACGTAAAACTTGATAGCAATCATGGCAAGTTTGAAGCAACAACAAATACTTTTGGCAAGGCATCTATAGATTGCAAATTTTCAGAAAGTTGTAGATTGAAGGTTTGAGAGACTATCACAATAGTTGGACAAAGACAAAGGCATCATCAGGCATGAAGACCATCAAGATGGCAAATAAAGGATTTGAGAATTCTGAAGAGTTGGTTGCAACCATAAGGCAAAGAAAAGAAAGAAGACATTTGTCAATGGCAAAAGAGATTGGGGAATACCGCAGCATTCATGGTCGAAATTAAGGGAGGAAAACCTCGATACTAGACTTTTCTAGAATAATCTATGTGATGTAGTATTATAATTATTGATGTAATTAGTTGATAGTAGAAATTAGGGGGGAGTGTTGAAAATAGGTAATTTCTACTATATTCTAGAATCTTCTTATTATGATGAATATTTTATTTGTGTTGTAAGGTCAGTCGACTATAATAATTTTCTAGATGTTTCTATTAAGTAGTTTCTAGGTCATTCCTATATTTCTATGTTCTCTATATAAGAGGTAGATGTAAACCATTTTTGTACAAGCAATTGAGGAAGCAATGGAATGAGGTGCAGCAGCACAGTTATGAATTAAATTTCTGTCTTTTTCAGTGTTTCATATTTTGTATATGAGTTTGAATGTCTTGTGGATGTGACATCCACCACTATCAAGAACAAGTTAACAAAATTATAAGCTTAAAATGATTATCTACCAAGTAAAAGGCCCACAAACTGCACCAATGCAATGTTTTGCTCCATCTGATTTTTCACAACGGTCTTGTGTGTTGATTTTGACACAAACGCCTAGAGTTAGAAAATTATTCATAGATATTTCTAGTATTTTGTATAATCAGTTGAGGTAGAAACAAACTCCTATAAATAACAAACAATATGGTATCCCTATATTTAGGGATAGGAATAGAATGTTTAATTTCACTCCATAGAAGACCTTCGTATTCCTTGACTAAACTTCTAAATTCAGTCCAGAGGAGACCTTAGGAACCCCTTAGAAACTAGGTACAAAGTTTATTACAAATGTTTTTGGAGCCACTGCTACCATTTATCGAGACTGTCATTACAAGCCTAGTGTGTACACTCTTATTGGCTTATTAAGATATTCGTACTGTTCTTCTGTAATGACATGCTCAAAGGAGAACTTTTTTAGGTTTTTTTTAATGGTGGAGCATGGACTTTGGATCTGAAGATAGAGTAGGACTTATTTTTAGTTTTTCTATTTTTTCTTCTTTTGTTGGGGTGTGGACTTTGAATCTAAACCAAATAACAGACCCAACTGGGGAAAATTAGAAGGAATGTAGAGTGCTCCTGGAGTTATTGCAAACTTTCTCTTTCTGGGAGTTGATATGGGCTTTAATGGTGGAAGAGGGCAAAAAGTCATTGCAGGTGTATTGTGTTTCTCAGATTTGGGAGTTATGTAGCTGCCTTCTCCTTCTTCTGCATTATCAAGAAGCTTCATTCTTTCTTCTTTGTCAGTAGCACTGCTTCTCTCGCACATTGTGTTGCTCTTAGTTCTAATAGGTGGCAAAGCACTGGGGATATTTGTTACATTGCCTGTTGAGTTCAATTGTTGATCTGTTGCTGCATCTCTATTCTCACCATCTCCTATCTTTCTTTCTCCCATGCAAAATGAGGACTGATTACCACTCACCATTACTGTATCTTCTCAAAGACCTGCAAATACCAATTTGAGTCAGATAAACATTTAATAATACAAGTTATCTAGATATACACAAATTATAAGATAGTTTAGCAACATGTAGAGATCAATTGGATTAAGAATCTATGGAATTGAAGACAGTTCAATTTAGAAGAATAGTAGTTAACAATGGGGGACTTGATAATAGGAAAACTATGACAACATCCAGGTTAAAAACATAGAATTTTGGTATGATGAGAATAGTTGGATTGTCATGTATAGTACTATGGCGCAATTAAATTTTACCAATATAATATAACTATCACAATTGCCTTACAAAGCAAAACTACCATTTAGCAAAATCTTAAAATTTGCTATAGCAGATAAAACCCTTATCATGTAGCAGCTGGGAGTGTAAAACGTGGAGATAAAAATATATAGAGAGATATGAAGCTGCATTGTTCTATAGAAGACCATATAATGCAAGAGCACTATATAATTTATATGTTATAAACAATTGGCAATATTAAGACTATTTTAGAACAGTTGAAAAGAAAATGGTGTTCAAAAAGAACAAATAAAAAGCAATGGGTTAACTTTCTAATATATATCTGTTAGATACAGTAGAGTATTGAGAAACTAACAAATATTCCCTTGGCCAATAAAATAAAATGTGGTTTCCCAAGTAAAAAACACAAAAACAGAATGCCACAAGTCAGAACTGTCCATCACTGTGCTTAGGATTTAATAGATGACAGAATTACTTTGATTGCTACTGGTGAAACCCTAACTGTAAAACCTAGATTCTAGTGCATTTCAAGTAAAATCACATCACCTTGAGATTAAAGAAAAAAATGCTACCTCTACCAATCGTAGAAACTGTGATAGTATCTTACCTATGTAAATGGTATTAGAAATACTCTTCGAATAGATAAGACATGTAGAAATGTGGTATTTTCCTTCCGATCGACCTTCAAGTAGCTTGACCCACTCATATATTTTTAGTATGGAGAATAAAGAAATAGATAAGGATCATTTAGAAGGGAGGAATGGGAGGAGGATGAGATGATAAGGTCATAAATGTTGCAGAAGGAATGTAATGTCACAAACGAGTGGTTGGAGTCAACTCATGAAAGACATTGTTACAAGAATAATATCCTTCTCATTTGTTCCTACACATCTCTGTCTTTATTCGTCATTACTTTCCCAGTTTCATGCATCTTAATAAAACATGATATATATGTTTGGAGTGTAATAATGTTTCTTCAAAAAATATATTATGTCATTTTCATTTTTCTAATTTTAAAATCTTTTTATTTATGAGATTGATTGTTTTCATGTCATAGATTTGACATTCTCTCAAGATGAAATTACAAAATTTTAGATCATATAAATGTTCTCCAAACTTTACGAGTTTAATAAATATAATAAGTTTTAAACCACTACATCTACACAAAAAACATGTACCATTTTATGGCATTCAATCCAATATATTTTTACTTTTCCACATAGCATTAAAGTATTTATAACTCTCATTCACTAAACTATCTGGGTTGAATGCTAGTAAAATAAAAGTAAATAATACATAGTTAGGTTGCATTGTAGTTTGATTTGGTTGTTTAAATATCTTGAAAGAATTATTATAAAATCTATTTTGGGCATATCCTAGAATCATAGTGTTCTATGAGATAACATTTCTTTGAGGAATAATGTCAAATTGATCACATGCCTTGTGTATGCTTCCACATTTTACATACATGCATATCAAGGAAAAAAATTCTCACTAAAATTAGGAGTGGTGCAACTCTATTTCAAGTAAAACTGTGAGTCAGTCTATAGCACATAAGAATTGAAAATGGAAGAAAGAGTTCTTTCAATATATCTTCAGGAATGTAAAGGTATGACAACAAAAGTAGGAAGACAATGTGCTACATGGAAGGTCATAAATAAAAGGTATGCCTACTAAACCCCTTCCTCAAAGAAATAAATTTGGTACTTCATGTAGAGATATTATGCTCATTGATTTGAAAAATCAATTCACATATCATTAAATGATTTAAGTGATGAAATGGTTAGAAATAATATGAAAAATAGTAGACGTATATCTAATATTCCTATAGATGATTCAAATATGGGTGAAGGAAGTAGAAATATATCCCATGAGGTGAATGTTAAAGATATAAACTTATCCTTTACATGTAAGAGTCACAAGATGGATTTGCACCCTAATTCTCCTACATCCTAACATAGAACCAATCATGAGCAAGACCCTAGTATTGAAGCATCCAAATTTGATTTAATTATGAATCCTCATGATTGATCTAGTATTGGAGTCTTTATGAAGGAAAGTATACCAAACAACATCTACAATTGGCAATTGTTTGATGATAATCAACAAATATAAGTCATTGGATTGCATAGATGAATTTGACAAGAAGTTGGTTGATTGTTCTTATGATTGTGTGCTTCGTTTTTATGTAGCAATTCCATTTTAACTAAAGATAGGTATTTCCTTTGTAGACCTCATTGATGAAATTTTAGTGGTGTAACAAGATGACCTAATTTTTTTGGCTATCTAAGGATCCTAGAACAATGTTCCCATGTGATAATTTACAGAAATATTGAGTTAAATTTTGCATTATGGCACAAGAAAATTAACAGTTATAGCAATAAAAGTGTTGAAAAATTGAATGCTCTTGAGCCTCTTCCCATTGCCACCTACCTACCAGGGGCATTCAGTGCATGTAGCTGAAAGATTGTTTTTGGGATTGCTTTCCCCACTTGCTCCTGACGTGCACCTAAAGACTACAGAATAATTAATGAAGTTAAGAATTTTTGAATTCCAAATTAATACTGGTAGGTAATTTTGAATTTGAGAGGGAATGTCTATTGAAGACAAAAGGAATGAGGGAAGTTTATTCTATCTAGTTTGGAAGAAGAAGTTTTATGTGTAGCAGTAGTCTGTAGACAAAAGAAGAATGCTTTTTTTATTCTCTGTGTGATTCAAAGAAATCTGTGTGAGCTTATGAAAGCTCCTGAACAATAGCAGTTGTTTGTTTTGTAACTGAGAAGTGATTTCTCCTAAAGAGCTCCTAGTAGCTCCTGCTGGTGAGCTCCTAATAGCTCTTGAAGTTATCTAATTTTGGTTGAGTAGCTGATTGCTCCCTGCAGATTAAAGTTTTTAGCTTAGAGTTTGCTTTCAGTAGTTTATGTTTAATCCTTCAATGTATTTCCATTTCCAGCATAGTTAATATAAAAAGGAAAATGTTGCATGCCTAGATTTGTCTCCTTGCATTTTGTTTATTCTGCATTTGCATTCCCCTGTTGTGTTTTGGGGAAACAGAGCAACAACTCTATGTGATTTTTGTGCATACAAAAATTCTAACATGGTATCAAAGCATTAGAAGTTTTGACATGGTATCAGAGCCATAGGCCTCATTTCCTCGAGTTAGGGAATTTTATTTTTCTAGGTATTAAGTTTTTACTATGTAGGAGACATGGCTGGAGATGAAGGAAAGAGCAGGCAACAACCATTGTCCTTTAATGGATAGAACTATGATGTTTGGGAAAAGAAGATGAAGACCATTATGGTCGCCAATGATTTGTGGGATTTTGTGGTCAGTGGTTTCAATGATGTAACTAACCCAACAACATATGTTATGCTCATAAGCAACCAGAAGACCCAGTTCAAGGAGTTAAGGAGGAAAGATGCTAAGGCATTGAGTTTGATAGAAGCAGCCTTGATAGAGGCCATTTTTCCTACAATAGCAACAACTAACTATGCAAAGGAAGCTTGGGAAATCCTCTAGAAAAACTACAAAGGGACTGACAAGGTTAGATTGGTGAAGCTCCACATGCTTCAAAGAGAGTTTGAGACTCTTGAAATGGAAAGTGAGTCCATCTCAGTTTTCCATATAAGACTCTCAAATTTGATAAACCAGTTGAGAGTGAATGCTGAGGTTATACATGATCAGAGGATTTTAAAGAAAATCCTCAAGAGCTTACCCACGAAGTTTGATGCAGTGGTGATTGCCATTGAAGAGGAAAAGGATCTCACAACGTTGTCTATTGATGAGCTGATGAGCTCTCTGCAAACCCATGAGCAACACCTAAATAGGTCTACAAGTTCTTCCCAAGAGCAAGATTTTAAAGCTTAGTCAAATGCAAGAGGTAGGGGGAGAGGTAGAAATAGCTCTAGATGTGATAGAGGAAGATCTGGACATGGTAATGCTAGAGAAGAAAACTCAGTGTGAGCAAATAGTCAAGAGGGAGTGAGCAGCTCTCAGACCAGCTCCCAAAGAGGCAAGAAGAACAATAGTTTGAATCTGAAGAATGATAAGAGCAATGTTGAATTCTATTACTATCATAAGTTTGATCATTATGCAAGTGAATGTTGGACAAAATAGCGTGATCAGTCAAAACAAAATGTAAATGTGGCTGAAGGAAATTAGTCCACAGCCTTCATCATGTGCAACATCAGTGAAGAAGGCAGCTTGGAAGTCTAGTATTTGGGCAGTGGTTGCAGCAACCACATGAGTCGTAATGAAATTCTTTTTTCTTTCATTAATAAAAATGTTAAATCTGAAATTAGAATGGGGAACAATGGAGTAGTTCCTATTGTTGGAAGAGGTCTATTATGATCCGCAACAAGCAAGGTGAGAAGGAGATGCAAAATGCATTTTTTGCTCTTGGGTTAAAGCATAACCTCATGAGTGTTGGTCAGCTAATCCAAAATGGATACAAAGTGTTGATGGAGAAGGGTCAATGCATCATTTATGACAAGAATGAGAGGACGAAGGTGTTTGCAACAGTTCAAATGACAAAGAACCAGATGTTTCCTTTGAAAATTGAGATGTGTTTCTCATCTCAGTCTATTGCCGCACCTCTCAAGAATGGAGAATGTACAATAGTACATCATGTAGCACTCAATAGCACCATTCAAGATCCCTCCAAGCTATGGAATCTCAGGTATGGAAATTTAGGCTATGCTAGTTTGAATATTTTGTCCAAGAACAAAATGATTGAGGGTTTGCCAAGGATAGTAGAGCCTAATGTTAGCTGTGAGGCTTACATTTTGGGCAAGCAACATAGGTTTCCCTTTCAATCAAACAACTCTACAAGGGCAAGAGCACCATTGGAGCTAGTGCAGATGGATTTGGTAGGCCCTATGCAAATCATTTTTGTTGGTAAAAGCATATTTTTTATGACCTTCATTGATGATTACAGCCGTAAGACATGGGTCTATTTTTTGCAACATAAATCTAAAGGTTTTGATAAGTTTTTGATGTTTAAGGCCCAAGCTATAAAGGAGAGTGGACATTTTATCAAGGTCCTAAGGTCAAATTATGGAGGAGAGTATACCTCTAATTTATTTGTAAATTTTTGCAAGCAAAATGACATCAAGGAGTTGACAACCAGTTATACTCTGCAACAAAATGGAGTGGCTGAAAGGAAGCATAGGACCATCGTGGAGATGGAAAGGAGCATGATGAAAGCAAAAAGACTCCCTACTAAATATTGGGGAGAGGCTATAGAAAGAATTGTTTATTTGATAAATAGAAGTCCAACAAAGGTAGTCTGTGACAAGATCCCTTAAGAGGTATCGACAAAACGCAAGTGGACAATTGAACACTTGAGAGTATTTGGATGTGTGGCATATGCACATGTTCCTAAGGAAAAGAGGTAGAAATTGGATGACAAGGGTGAAAAGTGTATTTTCACAGGCTACAGTGAAGATTCCAAAGCCTATTGGCTATATAATCTGATCACCAAGAAGATAGTGACAAGTAGGGACATGGTGTTCCTTGAAGATGTTTCATGGGATGGAGTGGTAGATTTTGACAACTCAGAACTGCTCTTGATAGCTCCTGAAGAAGCAAAAATTGAACATGAAGTTCAACAAGATGAGTCTGTAGAGGCTCCTAAAAGCATTGGGTGAGCTCCTGAAAGCTCCAAAAGAGCTCCTAAAAGCTCTTGAAGCTCCTGAAGTCAGAAGACAGTCAATAAGATAGTCAGGAAGATAGTTACAGTCAACCAGAGGATTGGCTCCTGAAGGTATTGATTGAGCTCCTGAAAGCTCTTGATAGCTTCTGAAAGTTCCTGGAGTGAGCAGATAGAAAGGAAAGTAGCCAGAGAAAGCTAGAAGATTGGCTCCCAAAAGTTCCAGAAGGTTAGCTCCTAAAGAGCTCTTGAGAGCTCCTAAAAGCTCTAGAAGAGCTTCTGAAATCGCTGGTAGAGCTCCTAAGAGCTCCTGATAGCTCCTAAACCTACATGTTTAGCAAAAAAACAACAATAGTGAAAGTTCAGATCCACCTCTCACCTCCCTAATGCCAAAGAAGACCGATAGTGTAAGGGAGATCTACCAGAATGAAAGGTATGATGAAGAATTTGATGAGAGTGAATTTTGCATTATTTTCTCATGGTGATCTGATTTATTTTGAGGAAGTTGTGAAAGAGGAGAAATGGTGTGAGGCCATGGATGAGGAGATAGATGCAATAGAGAGGAACAACACATGGGAGTTAATAGATTTGTCTCCCAACAAGTAAGTTATTGGGGTGAAATGGGTCTACAAGACCAAGTGTAATGCTAAAGGAAGGATAAACTGGCATAAGGCAAGATTAGTTGTCAAGGGGTACAAACAATAGTTTGGGAGAGATTATAATGAGACATTTTCCATTGTTGCAAAGATGGAAACCATGTGGGTAGTCATTGCAATTGCAGCCTAGCATAAGTGGAAGGTATTTCAAATGGATGTGAAGTTCGCCTTCCTTAATGGAGTGTTGAAAGAAGAGGTATGCGTGGAGCAGCCATTTAGATATGAAGTTTCGGGTCAAGAACACAAGGTGTATAGGCTGAAGAAAGCTCTTTATGAGTTGAAGCAAGCTCCACGAGCATGGTACAATAGGATTGACTCATATTTGATGAGCAATGACTTTAGCAAAAGCAATGGTGAACCCACTCTTTACATTAGGGCAACAAATGGTAAGGTTTTAATTGTTGTCTTGTATGTTGATGATTTAGTTTTTATTGGGGATGATGATTTCCTCATTGCTGATTTTAGAGAGGCCATGAAAAGAGAGTTTGAAATGACAGACTTAGGTCTCTTGAGATATTTTCTAGGCATAAAAGTAAAACAAATGCATGATGGTATATTTATCTTTCAAGAAAAAAATGCAAATGAGATTTTGAAGAGATTTAGGATGCTTGAAAGCAAGCTTGCCCCAATACCAACAACCATAGGTCTAAAATTGAGCAAGGAAGATTGTAGTAGCAATGTGGATCCAACCATGTTTAAGAGTTTGGTTAGAAGCTTAGTGTATTTAAGAACAACTAATCCAGATATAATGCATAGTGTGAGTCTCATTTCTAGGTTTATGAGACTCAGACACGGGACACCCATTGGAAAGTAGGTAAAAGAATCCTGAGGTATGTGAATGGCACCAAAGAATATGGCATTTTGTACACAACAACAAGTGATTTTGGGTTGGTTGGATACACAAACAGTGATTGGGCAGGAAGCTTGGATGATAGGAAGAGTACATTGGGCTATGTGTTTCACTTGGGTTCGGGAGTCATCTCATGGGCTTCCAAGAAACAACCCATCATTTCCCTATCTATAGTAGAGGCTGAGTATATAGCAATGAATGCAGTAGCATGTCAAGCTATTTGGCTGAGAAGAATCTTCGCAGATTTGATGGAAGAACAAGAGGATGGAACAGTAATCTTTTGTGACAATGTTTCATCAATAGCGTTGATGAAAACTCATGTGTTTCATGGAAGAAGCAAGCACATTGAAATCAAGTATCATTTTATCAGAGAATTGGTTGAGAATGGTGAAATTAAAATGGCATTTTGCAGGTCTGAGCAGCAGCTAGCAGACATTTTCACCAAGCCTTTGAGCAAGGATAGTTTCGAGCACCCAAGGAGCAGATTGGGCATTGTTGATTTGGATCAGGATTGATCATGTTTCATCAGCTTAGGACCAAGGGGGAATGTTGGAAAATGGAATTCTCCTGAGCCTCTTCCCGTTGCCACCTACCTGTCAGGGGCATTCGATGCCTGCAGCTGAAAGATTGTTTTGGGGATTGCTTTCCCCACTTGCTTCTGATGTGCACCTGAAGATTGTAGAAGAATTAATGAAGTTAGAAATTTTTGAATTCCCAATTAATGCTAGTAGGTAATTTTGAATTTGAGAGGGAATATCTATTGAAGACAAAAAGAATGAAGGTAGTTTATTCTATCAAGTTTGGAAGAAGAATTTTTCTATGCAGCAACAGTCTATAGACAGAAAAAAAATGTTTTTTTTGTTCGCTGTGTGATTCAAAGAAGTTTGTGTGAGCTTCTGAAAGCTCCTGAACAACAGCAATTTTTTGTTTTGTAACTAAGCAGTGATTGCTCCTAAAGAGCTCTGTGTAGCTACTGCCAGTGAGCTCCTAGTAGCTCCTAAAATTATCTGTTTTTGGTTGAGCAGGTGATTGCTCCCTACAAATTGAAGTTTGTAGCTTAGAGTTTGCTTTCAGTAATTTATGTTTAATCCTTCAATGTATTTCCATTTCCAGCATAGTTAATATAAAAAGGAAAACATTGCATGCCTAGATTTGTCTCCTTGCTTTTTGTTTATTCCGCATTTGCATTCCCCTATTGTATTTTGGGGAAACAAAGCAGTAGCTTTGTGTGATTTCCATGCATACAAAAATTCTGAGATGGTATCAAAGCATTAGAAGTTTTGACAAAAAGAAGAAAAACTACTCCTCCATAATGGGGGTGACGACATTCACTCTCCAAATTCAGGAGACTATTTGAATTGTCTACTAGACTGTGAAGGAAAAAGTGAGCTCAGCATAAGTCTTGGATATTCTCTACTTTCCTTGGCATTTTTATTTCTATTATGGATTTCTTTCCTATACTCAACTCCCATAAATTTTATCAAAAACTAAAAAAGGAAGTCCCATAGTATACGACAACTTGGACTCTCGTGATTGTCACTATGATTTTTATGTTTGTTTTACTTTTTGGTGCCTCTCATCTATTGAAAATCGACAGAAGGAAAACATATGAAAATATATAAACAAACAGTCATAAAAAAAGTAGTAGCTAGGAAAATCTAATACTTAATTAGGATTACATGGGTATAAGAGGTCACTATATAATTAGGATTATTGGCATTATACAGTATTGGAAACCAGTATTTTCAAATCTTGCCCAATAGAATCAATCTTAGGAAAATCTACTTTGTCCTAATTAAATTAGATTGATGGCCTCAAAAAAATATAGAGCCTTCTTTTTAGATAAAATATTCTTAGTGAATTCAAATCTGAGATGAACAATATTCAAACTGAAACATCAAATTCTCCATTGTTCTCACCCGTCATAACAATAAAATCTCAGTGCTTGTAGCTTCTTACATCATGATAACAATGCATATGCAGTCAAAGTTTCATAGAACAAGTTAACAAAATTATACGATTCAAATGATCATCTGCCAAGTAAAAAGCCCACAAACTACAATGTTTTGCTCCATCTGATTTTTCACAATGGTTTTTAGTGTTGATTTTGACATAAATGCCCCAAGTTAGAAAAACTTTCATAGATATTTCTAGTATTTTTATAATTAGTTGAGCTCCACAGGAGACCTTCAGATTCCCTAACTGAATGTCTGAATTCAATCCAGAGGAGACCTTAGCATCCCCTTAGAAAAAAATTATTACAAATTTTTTGGGAGCCACTGCTACCATTTACCTCAAGACTTTCATTACATTCCTGGTGCGTACACTTTTTTTGGCTTATTAAGATAATCGTACTGTTCTTTTGTAATGACATGGTCAGGGGAGAACTTCTTTAGTTTTTTTTAATGATGGAGCATGGACTTTGGATCTGAAATTAAACCAATGAAAAATAGAGTAGTACTATTTTTTTAGTTTTTCTATTTTTCTTCTTTTGTTGGGGTTCGGACTTTGAATCTGAACCAAATAACAGATCCAACTGGGGAAAATCAGAAGGAAGGTAGAGTGCTCCTGGAGTTATTGCAAACTTTCTCTTTCTGGGAGTTGATCTGGGCTTTAATGGTGGAAGAGGGTAGAAAGTCATTGCAGGTATCTTGTGTATCTCAGATCTGGGAGTTACATGGCTTCCTTCTCCTTCTTCTCCATTATCAAGAAGCTTCATTCTTTCTTCTTTATCAGTAGTGCTACTTCTCTCCCACGTTATGTTGCTCTTAGTTCTAATAGCTGGCAAAGCACTGGGGATATTTTTTACATTGCCTGCTGAGTTCAATTGTTGATCTACTGCTGCATTTCTATTCTCACCATCTCCCATCTTTCTTTCTCCCATGCATAATGAGGATTGATTACCACTCACCATTACTGTATCTTCTTAAAGACATACAAATACCAATTTGAGTCATATAAACATTTAATAATACAAGTTATCCGGATACACACAAATTATAAGATAGTTTAGCATCATGTAGAGATCAATTGGATTAAGAATCTATGGAATTGAAGATAGTTCAGTTTAGAAGAACAATAGTTAACAATGGGGGACTTGATAATAGGAAAACTATGACAACATCCAGGTTAAAAACATAGAATTTTGTTATGGTGAGAATAGTTGGACTGTCATTTACAGTACTATGGTGCAATTAAATTTTATCGATATAGAATCACTATCACAATTGCCTTACAAAGCAAAACTGCCCATTCAACAAAATCCTAAAATTTGCTATAGCAGATTAAACCCTTATCATGTAGCAGCTGGAAGTGTAAAACGTGGAGATAAAAATATATAGAGAGATATGATGCTACATTGTACTAAAGAAGACCATATAATGTAGGAGCACTGTATAATTTATATGTTATAAACAATTGGCAATATTAAGACTGTTTCTGAACACTTGTAAAGAAAACAGTTTTCAAAAAGAGCAAATAAAAAGTGATGGGTTAACTTTCTGATATATATCTGTTAGATACAGTAGAGTATTGAGAAACTAACAAAATATTCCCTTGGCCAATACAAGAAAATGTGGTTTCCCAAGGAAAAAACACAGAAACAGAATGCCACAAGTCAGATCTGTCCATCACTGTGCTTAGGATTTAATAGATGACAGAAGTACTTTGATTGCTACTGGCGAAACCCTAACTGCAAAACCTAGATTCTAGTGCATTTCAAGTAAAATCACATCACCTTGAGATTAAAGAAAAAAATGTTGCCTCTACCAATCATAGAAGCTGTTACAGTATCTTACCTGTGTAAATGGTATTAGAAATACTCTTCGAATAGATAAAACCTGTAGAATTGTGGTATTTTCCTTCTGATCGACCTTCACATAGCTTGACCCACTCATATATTTTTAGCATGGAGAATAAAGAAATAGATAAGGATCATTTAGAAGGGAGGAATGGGAGGAGGATGAGATGATAAGGTCAGAAATGTTGCAGAAGGAATGTAATGTCACAAATGAGTGGTTGGAGTCAACTCATGAAAGACATTGTTACAAGAATAATATCCTTCTCATTTGTTCCTACACATCTCTGTCTTTATTCATCATTACTTTCCCAGTTTCATGCATCTGAATAAAACACGAGATATATATATATATATATAATCATTTAGTAAAAGAATTTAAAATTTCTATTAAATGGCTGGTACCCATAGATATTTATAATCTTTTTGATACATTTATATTTTTCATAACCATTACATGCATTGCTTAGAAGAGTCATATGTATATTTGTGTCTATCAACCATTTGGCAACATTATTAGTTGTTGTTCATATGACTAAAGTCTTTTCAAGGTACAATAATTTAAGAAATTTTAGATGAGTTTATAAGAAGGAAGCAACTATGAAGGTATTGTAATTTAATAACATCGATGATTATTTCCAAAACTACCCAAAAGTGTCACAATAAATATTAACAATAAGAACTTGCATAAATTTATGATTATCTTTTTATGTCAATTTGTGCATACAAAACATACTTTTATATTTTTTCATGCCTAAAGTTGAGCTTCATCAAAGAGTTCAATGTCCTATTGAAGTTATAGAAAACTATACATCTTTTGTTGGATATAATGATTACATTTTTAGTGTGGTGGAAAATAATAAGAAGTCTTGTATGAAATTTACTTAGAATAATTTTAAATTCTATTAGTGTTCTCAACTAAGATTTTATAAATGGATCATATCATTGGTGTTACATTGTACCCATCCTCAAACTTATTTCACTAAGTCTTATTTTGAGGTTTGATTTTTTGATTAGTTTAAGACTAGAAGGACCAGTACCCATTACAAAACAACCAAAAAGGAAAATGTGGGGCTCATGAGAAGTGAAACACCTAGCAAACTAAAGCATAAACTAAATCTTAAATAGTCTAACCAAAAAAAAAATAGAGACAACACACAAAAGAAGACTAGCACGGGACCACAAAACACCTACAAGTCTCACAACAACTTGAGACCACTAATTGTCTTCCACTCCTAAGACAAGAAGTGGAGCTTATCCTCAAAAGAAAGGGGTTCTTTCTGCATAGTCTAGGTATCCACCATGGCCTCCAAAGCCAAGTTGTCCATTGCCTTACCCTTTTTTTGCTTATCACCATCATCACACCCTTCCTCAACCACTCATTTTCCCTGGCCCTTCCTTATCTCTTGCTAGCTCATATGGGAGGGAAGTGCCTTGGAGCTAGGTGTTTGAGTTATGGTGGAGTTGAGGAGGGGAAGTTTCTTTTCTTCTCTTTTGTGGAAGGGTGTCTTTCTTTGGAGACTGGTGCTTTGTGTTAGAACACACTGATCTACTTAGGAGGGTGAATCAGTAGATACCAAAATCTATCACTTAAAAACTTTATGCAAATTACTTTCTTAGCTCCAAATACTTTGTGCAGATTTCTTTCTCAAACTCTTAATGTGTAGATTGAAAATTAAAGATGCAAACATAAACATGCAAATAGACTATCAACAAACACATTCATACAACACCAAATATACGTGCAAAACCCAATATGGGAAACCCATGGTGAGAAATGCTGCTTGAGTCTACTACTCAAATCTAGCCTCACAATCCAAATATTTGTTATAGTGTTTAGGGCACCAACCCAAGGAAACACCAACTCCCTAATTTAGAAGCTACAACTTCAAGGATGCACCAACACCCTAGTTTAGGAGATACAACTCCAAGGATACTACAATCCCCTAAACTGAGCTACAACCCAGTACAATGAGGATGCAACCTCTTACATCAATACAAGCTCATATATGCATAGATTGGTTTTGCATAACCTATAATGCATCATTACATTTAGTACATTGTTGCACTTTCTACAACTTACACTCTGCTACTGAACCTACAATTTCAGCAACACATCCTCCTCTATTCTTTGAATGGAATCACCTAGAATATATTCTATATTATAGTCTAGGATACATGTACATTATTTGTCTACTGCACTATCTTCTTTCTTCACTCTCTACCTCTACTACATATTCAGCTATACATCTCTCTATTCAACACTCTCTGCCCTTGCAGACTATTCTCACTTAACTCCACTACTTGTAGACTCAATACCTAGAAAATACATAATTGTATTCCTTCTTCACCAACCTATAATCTCTACCTTGAGATTCTCTCTACAGTCTAGATCATCTCTAGCTTATAGTTAGGGTTTTCTTCATATGCTAACTTCACTAGTAAGATTTATCTACCTCAAACCACACACCACTGTCCAACTCATCATTAATACATCTGATAGGGTTTACCAAATATCACCATACCTTGCATTGAACCATACAACATTTAATTCTATTATAGAGAATTTTCCCAAATTAGCTCTCTATCAAACCCAAGAATCTGATATACATTCAATGCATTATCTTGTCCATTCAATTTGATTCCATCTTGATTACCTTCGCAATATGTGTTGTCATCTTGAAGATCAAATCTTTGTTTACATTGGTCGCTAGTGTAGTTGGACCAATTAATTCCTTCATTTATGTCAGTTTGTAGTCCAAACCCTCATTCACACTATTGTAGCCATTGTAGGTCTCTACTTTTGAATTCTCACCATCAATCTTCTCCTTTCACACCCTAATCCTAGAATCCTCATTCACTGTCATTTCTTTAAATCATGACTGTTAGATAAGTGATCATTCAAATCTCCATCGTTGATCTATCATATAGCTCTGTCGAAGAGACACATACCACAATCTCACCAATGTCCACCGTTCTCTTCAATAAGAACTGCCTTCAAGTACATGGGCCCACATGCCATCTATCCTCCAAGTCATGCCTCCTAATTCACAAAACCGATGTGAAATAGAATATTGAGAAATCACTCTTTTCCACCTATCATCCTTTGTCACAATCAAGTCCCACTAGCTTATCGCTATGTTGAAGAGACGTCTTCCAAACTCCTATCGGTACACCCATGTCACATCGATGAGATAGTCATGTAGGCCATTCAACAATAGCTTTCACCTTCGTTGGATCTATCTTAATACTCTCTGTTGAGATAACAAATCCCAGGTACACCAACTCTCTCTTCACAAAGTCACACTTCTTCAAATTGATCAATAATTTCTCCTCTTAGCTTCTCAAAAAAAATTCTAATATGCATCAAACGCTCCTCCAAGGTCTTGCTAAAAATTAAAATGTCATCCAAATAAACAATGATAAATTTACCCAAAAACTCTTTCAATACCTCATTCATGAGCTGCATGAATGTGCTTGGCACATTGGTTAGCCCAAAAGGCATGACTAACCACTCGTACAAGCCCTCTTTGTTCTTAAAGGTTGTCTTGCATTTATCTCCTTCTCTAATTTGTATCTAGTGATAAACACTCTTCAAATCCATCTTCAAGTACTCACCCCTACACAAACAATCCATGATGTCATCCATCCTTGGCAAGGGGAATCTATACTTGATGGTGATCTCAAGTGTCAATGGCTCAAGAGTCTGTACACATCCTATATTCCCCATCCTTCTTTGGTGCTAGTACCACATGTACTACACATGTGCTCAAACTCTCTTGGATCAATCCATTTTGCAATAGCTCTTGAACTTGTCTATTCAACTCTTCATTCTCTATTGGAGTCATTCAATAGGCTGCCTTATTTGGAAAACTGGCTCTAGTAATCAAATCCATATGATGGCTAATCTTCCTTACTAAAGGTAAACCTTCAAGTACGTTATCAAAAACAATACCTTGAAACTCATTCAACAAATCTGAAACCTCTACAAGTACCTCATTGGTATCTTCTTTATCAACTCTAGGGATCAGTGCAAAACACATATGCCCATGCCTCATATCTTCTAGGAACTTTCTTCCATCAACCAAATAAATTCTTACATTACTACATACCTTTTCCTCTACCTCTTTCAAGGGCTTCAACTTATGACAAAATCCATCCTTCATCAAAGAATAGGTGTTGGAATTTCCATCATGTACTGCTCACCGATCAAACTACCATGGTCATTGTAACAACATATGACAAACATCCATAGGCATAATATCACATAATACCTCATCATGTGGTATTTTCTAATCTTGAAATTTACAAGACATTATTCATTTACCAAATATTTATGGTCCTTCTACAACCAAGCAATCTGGTATGGATTTAGATTCCTTCTTCTCTACAACTGCAACTTACTAACCATCTCTTCTAAAACAAGGTTATTAGTACTACCTCCATCAATAATAACATTGCAAACTTTACCTTCACACTTAGATCTGGTGTGAAACAAATTCTTCATTTCAGTTAGTTATTTCTCCTCATTCAACAAGACTCTTCTAGTAACAAGAACCTCTCCTCTTTTTGCATCCTCAGAATGTGAAGACTCAACATCTTCATCTACATGTGTAGCTTGTGCATTATCATCAAGTCTTCTATTTTTCCTTCCTTGATGTTGAGGACATTCATAGGATCTATGTTCTTCTCCACACTGGAAACAGATTCCACAAAAGCCTCCTTTTACCGATCCTCGTCTAGATTTTCCTCTTCCTCTTTAGTCTCCATTATTTTGATCATGAGGAGGGTAGGTGTTATCTCCTTTCTGGTTTTGGCTACTACTAGATCCTGAGCCCTTCTTTTGTTCTTCATTATGACCTCCATATGATCGTCTACTAGTCCTTCCATTGTGACCTCCACCTTTTTGCTTGCTTTCAAACCTTCTATTCAACTTTTCTTCTACCTTCAAAACAAACTTATGTGCATCTTCAATGGTAGACATTCTTACTAGACTCAACTCTTCTTGAATACTTGGCTTCAACCCATTTATGTAATGAGCAACTGTGTCGCCAAAAAATGTATAGTTGACATTTTTATGCTCACTCGAGTCTTTCTAGTGTACTTTGGCTTGCAATTGCCTATATTTAATGTTGTAATGTGTTCAACGCATTCACATTAGGTCTTAGACCCTTGTGAATCATTAAGACTTCTAGGTTGTCTTGTAAAGGTGTTGTGCAGTGTTGTAACCGACTTTCACACTTTTCTAGGACCCTTTCATCAAAATTCACTTGAATAATATCTTTTTATCACTTGCCAAGTCTTATTTTAAAGTGTTGTGAAGTGTTGTAACTCACTTTCACACTTTCCTAGACTTGTCTTCACTAATTCAAGGGTGATCCCACAATAGTGGTTTACAATTTTTGGCCAAACTGGACACTGATTTATTTATTTTTAACTAAATTTTCACATTCGGGAACCTATAGCGATTAAACCGTGAGGAATTTGAAGATGATGAAAACTCGAGTCTTGTCATATTTTGTCTATAGATTCTAAAAATATTTTTTTCAAAATTTTTGGAATCATATTGCACTTCTTTTTCCATCTCCAATGAAAATTGGTTTTTTTCAAAAAACAACATTTTTAAAAAGTGACGCACACTGTATAATGCATAACTTTTTTTCCTTGAAAGATAAAATTCTAATTATTTCAAATTTAGATTTGTAACTCTGATATCTAGTGCTTCCACTTGGTTAGATAGTTTTTTATTGAATATTCTTTCTTTAATCAACTTTCAAAATCAAATCAATTACAATTCAAACATAACACAACCATATAACGCATAACTTTTACTGTATGTATCAAAATTCTTTTTTCTTTTTTGTTGGATCAAGGACTCCAATATCTGGTGCACTCATATTTTAATTTTTTTTTATAATCTTCTATTTTTCCACATGTACAGAATACAGAGTTTTGTTTTTGGTGAAAAAACTATATTTAATAAAACTTTAAAAAAAATAGATAATATAATCAAAACATATTAAAATTATATTCGTTGGATAGCTCGTTTTGAGGGGAACCTGATACTAGTTGGGTTTCTGAGAACTCCATTTTCATTCTCAAATTGAGCTTCAAAGTGCAAAATTCTTAGCAATTTTGGTGCCTCAGGGGATGAGGGTGAAAAAATGTGGGTTTGGTCGAACAAAAAAATATTGTTCAGTCGAACAAGGGTTCAACCAAACCCATTCAACATAGAATAAAAAAATTGATTTAAATTGGATTCGGTCGAACATTCTAAAGATGTTCGGTCGAACCACCTCTTTTAAAAATTAATTTTTAATATTAATATAAATATTAATTATATTCTTTTTAAATTATGACTTGAGAGAGAGATATGGAGGGAGTGGGAGAGAAAGGGATAGTGGGGGTAGGAGGCAGGGCTTCAATTTGATGGCCGTATGACTATATTTAGAAATTTTTGCCGTAGAATACAATCAAAATTTTAAGAAGATTGTATCAAATAAAAGGAGATATTTTGGATAGACTGTCAAAATTTATATAGAATTATAATGATATATATGTTTGATTTATATATAATTTTACATACACTAAGGTATATCATAATGTTTTAAGGGCACCCTTGAATAGATAACCATCATTAAAAAAATTGTTGACAGGCAAAGTCGACCATCAAATTTAATCCTTCGTAGGAGGGGGGAGTGGGAGAGAGATAAAGGGTAGGGGGTCCTATGGTTTAAGGGTTAACGATAGAGGAGATCGAGAGGGAGAGTGGGTAGGAGGGAGAGAATTTCAAGAGAGAGAAGGGGGAGTGGGAGAGAGATAGAGGGTAGGGAGTAGAAGGGTTTAGGGTTATAGGGTTAAGGGTAGAGGGGAGAGGGGGTACGAGGGAGAGACTTGAGAG
>VDFB02373365.1:38632969-38648324 GCA_007258455.2 Sequoia sempervirens
TCAAGGTTTGTACAATATATATTTAATGTTTATAATGTAATGTGTACATGTGAATACAATGTATATAAAATTTTAAATTCAAAATCACCTGTGAGAAATAACATTCCATCACTTGTTTCAGGTTTTGTTAGCTTATTCCTCTCTTTTGTGCAACACAATAAATAATAGCTAACACCTTCGATGTTTCCAGGCTCTGCTATGACTACAAAAACATCTCCTAGACACCAAATTTACACACAAAAATTAGAAATGTCTCTAAATATCATTAACTAGATATATATAATATTTAAATTATTGAAAACTTACACGTATACCTTTTCTAACCAATCCTGAAATATGGTCATAATCAATTGAAATCAAAGGAATGTCTTCAAATCTTTCTTCCTCGTCTTCATCATATGTTTCTGAAACAACTAGTGGCACTGTATCCCATTTACCAACATATCCAAGTTCTTTATTATTGCATGAATAATTAGACTTTCCCTCAATGCACTCAGTGCAAAAACAAGAATAATCCCTTGTGTCTAATATCCATCCATGGCGACTATCTGAACTCCTAACACAATGCAAAGATCTTTCTTTTTCTACCCTCTTGCATCCATGCATCAATCTTATATCCATACCTAGATACATATGTACAACAAAAAAATTATGTGAACAAATATGTATATATATATATATTAAATTTAAATAAATTCAAATTTTTGATTTAATGTAATTTATACGTACCCGATATCTCCCAAAACACTCTATGTGGAATGTTTCAATTTTTTCTTGAAGATATGTTGACCACATTTGATGCAAAGTGTTTCTTGCACCATTCAACAACATCATGTGCATTGTCTAGACGATCTTCTAGATAACTCATTTGATGCTTTCTTAAAGCTCATTTGATGCAAGCTCCTGCTCCATCATGCTCACCCTTTCCATGCCCACTCTCAAAAAAACTCCAAACATGTGGTATTTTGTAGATTTTATGATATCTACAAAGTGCATAGAATGGCCATGAAGATTTGAATTGTGCTGCACATCCATCTGACCATACAAAATGATTTTCAAATTTTACACCCATGCTTCTCAAATTCTCAAAAAATATTGTAAAGCAATGTTGGACAAAAAGTGTGTCATGCTCTTTATCATCACTAATATAAAAGTGATATTCTTTTTTAATGACTCATTCTTCATCTGTACTGTCAACACCATCCAATTATGATTGTGCATGCCAATAACACACATGAACCATAATAGTGATTTGCTTTGAAAAGTAATACTCTGATTGAATCTCCTTTTGATGTACAAAGGAGTAATTTTCTGCAAAGTCAACTACTAATAGAACTGTTCCATGTGGGAAAGTATCTCTCAATGTTTGGAATTGTTGTGCTTGCCACTTAGCAAAAAATGAATGATGTATGTATGGTCGTATCAATTTTCAAAAATCTTCCATAAATTTTCCAATGGGAATCTCCTCTTCTACATAGTTCAACCTTGTGCATTCATTCCCAAAATTTGTTTGCAACTTTACATAGTTGTGTACTTGTGTTAGTAAAATATGTGAATAACTAATAAACCACACGTGATCAATGAAAAATTACATCAAAGAGAATCCAAATAACTTGATCTATGAGAAATTGAAACAAATAAACTCTCTAAAAATAGTACTTACCTCTTGCAATTTACTGTCTTTGTTAGGTCAGTATCCTCAATTCTTGAATGAAATTTAGCCAAATTTCCACATGTCTCACAAATTCCTTTTATGCAGTTTATTTGAGGTCCATTTTCATGATCACATAATATAGACTTTATGAACAGACTTTCCTATTTAGGAGGTGTATTTTGAAACCCACATCTTTGTTCTCTCATATTTTGAATGTTCACCTGATAGTAGAGATCAAATTCAATATGATAATGACAACAACAAGTTTCAAAAAACTTGTTTATCTTCACATAATATGGCTTTAACCTTTGAAACATTGTTCTCCCAATCTTTATATGAGGATATGCATTACAAAAGTTCATATACATCTCAAATTGTGTTATGTCTAGCCAATGTTTGATATGATTTTCATAAATACTAGGTCCAATCCTATGTCTCATAACATCTCTAGTATTTGATGATGGACAATTTTGATCATGCCAAAAACCTAAGACCAAGTTCCTAACAACATCTTCAATCCTATTAGAATGGGGAGCTCTACACATAATTTCCTAATTTCCTTCTAAAATCTCATCCAAAAACTTTCTCTTTTTCTCATATTTTATCAATGTGGTTCTAGTATAACCAATTTCAGTTGAAAATGCAAACATTTTTCTTTTTATTGCTATATCTTGATGTACAATAGATGTCAACATCACCCTTCTTTTAGTGGCCTTATCCACAGTTTGAGATCCTTTCCCAATGGAATCTAAACCCTTTTTAACATTTTGAACAATATCCTTTTGTAATCCCATGTGTTTCTTCTTATTTGATGTTGAATGGACACCCAACAATTGTAATGACTCTTTGAGCTCATCACGAAGAAGTAAACATGATAACAATTGGGTTTTTTCAAGTGTATCAAGATGATTGAAATGATGATTGATTATTCCATTTACAGATTTAGTAATTGACCTCTTTCTCTTATTATAAGGTTAGTTGGCATAATATTTCAGTTTTTCCATATCCATTTCAAGTAAATGATCTAAATTTCTATGAGAAATTTGTTTCCCCACCTTCTCAGCTATTTTTATATGCTCATCCATACTAGTAGGATGAAGTGATCCTGACCCCTCTCCAACATGCATTGTTTGAACTTGTGCCTCCTCCCTATCTTCAAGGACCATGCATTCTTGAATGGATTCATTTAATCCAATGTCTAGATTTGGCTCGACTTGAGCATGAAAACTTCCTGCTTGTTGAGCCCTTCCTACACGTGTCACAAAATATTTTTCAAACAAAAGTGAGAGATGATGTTAAATATAAGTGAAGTTTATGTATGTAAGCAAACAAACTGATAAAACATGATGAGCTATAAGTGAGAGAAGTTTGTGCTAGTTTTATATGCTCATCCATACCAGTAGAAGGAAGTGATCTTGACCCCTCTCCAACAAGCATTGTTTGAACTTGGGTCTCCTCCCTAACTTCAAGTCCATGTGTTTTTCCTCAACGGATTTGTTTCATCCAATATCTAGATTTGGCCTAACTCCAGCCTTGAGGAATCCTTTGAGTGTAAAAACATAAAATAATTTGAGAATGAAGTGATGAAAATAAAAGACCAAAGACACAAAACACAAATATTGAAACAAAAAGAATTGGCTTAAGGAATTGGATTCAAGGATCATATAAACATTGCAACTTGCATGACCAAGATGACTTGAGGACATTTAAAAGTATTTATAGTCATTCAAGTGCAATTATGGTTAGAAACCTTCAAAGTAAAAGTCCTAAACACACACTTGAGAGTGAGAGAGAGAAGAAATAAGCATGTACCTTGTTTCTTTCTATGATAATTTTCCAAGTTTTGATCACGCCTCTTTTGTTCTTCTTCTTTTGACAATTTTCATTGAGATGCATTTTTTCTTTTTCTTTTGTCCCATTTTCTTCTTCAACTTAAAGATGACTCTACACAAGTCCTCTACCAATTTAGTTAAATTATCCTCCAAATTTTTCCTTGATTGATAAAAATGAAAAGTTGTCGAGCTCCAATATTTGCCTCCTTGATAAATGTGCAAAAACTTCTCCAAAATCTACACTCCAAGTGAATCAAAATTATTCAAGTGTACATGGAATAAATAGATCCTAGTTTAAATGAATCAAGTAGTAAACAAACAAGTTATTTCATTGTGGAGTTTGTTGTTATTTAATTCATAGGTATGCACAACATATCTAGTAATTTTAGAATTTTGTTATTAAAGTGTCAAAAATGTATATTGAGGTATAATTTGAATTGAATTTTCTTAATTATATTTTAATTGAATTTCAAGTTACTTGTCAAAATGTATAATAGAGGTATAATTTGAATTAAATTTTCTTAATTATATTTGAATTGAATTTCAAGTTACTTGTCAAAAAACGTATAATAGCTCGATATAATTTGAATTGAATTTTCTTAAAATTATATTTGAATTGAATTTCAAGCTACTTGTCAAAAATATTATACCTTGTTCTCAACTCAATGGTTCATGTTGCTTAAGTCATTTTTAAAAAATATTTATTGTGATCAACATGAATGAACTTAATTATAAAGTGGCATTGATTTCCCTAAAATTTTACTAGAGATCAAATGTATATTGAATATAAGGAAATTAAGTTGTAAGAGATCATAAAATAAGAAAACATGTATGTATATTGAATATTTAAAGAAAATGCATACATATATTATGTGTAAACATGTTTAAACCATAAGCAAACACATGTACATACATGCAAAGAGGCAAATGTATGTATATATCATATAAGAAAATATATGTACATATCATAAAAGAAAAATGTAAATTAAAGATCATCAAATGTCGAATACTAAAGATCAACAAATAAGCAAATGTATGTATATCATATAAGAAAATGTAAGAGATCATCAAATATCAAATACTATTAAAGATCATCATATAATCAAATACATGTGGTAAAGATCATAAATCTAGAGTGCATGGCCTAATATGAATGTCTACTCCTAGACGAATGGTCATCTGAATGAGAACAGTCCTGCTCTTATGGATGTGCTAAGCCTTGCAAATAAAATTGTGTACAAGATGTGTTAAATACATATAATTTATATTAAATAAATTTTATGAAAGTTATTTTTAAATGAACTTGTATTTTTAAATATCAATCTAGATTTATGCATACATAAATATATTGCATGTACATATACACATGTGATTATATAAAAATGTTAAACTCACATGTCCACTGATAGCAGATTCATCCACAGAGTCACATTGATCATGCACACGATCTGGACCAAGGCTAGGAGTGATATGAGGTATGTCCACCTGTAACAATATATATACACATATATATCAACTTACATGAATATCTAGTTAAAAATAAAAATAAAAAATAATGAAAAAAGAATTGAAACATGCACATGCACACATGCATGCACATCATCTGATATCGAATGACCTAAGTCCTCTGAAACAATCGCCTCCACCATATCAACCAAATGATCAAGCGACGAATCAACATCTGCATCCATCTTATCTATCCCATGTTGTGCCATAAATGATGAATGTAAAGAACTATGAAGGTGAGATGGCATCAGTGATGATGAACCAGAACCAATCAACATATCAGTAAAACCCATAGTCTGTGTAGCTGCCATATGAACTGTAGGTGGATTCTAATGCGCACTTGTGCTCAACTGAGAGTGATGGGATCCTGGAACTGAATGATCTATGCATCTAAAATTCTCTCTAACATGCTCTATACCAATCCCATTATCTGATGCAATGTGGGCATATGCCTCCAACAGGTCTTTAGCCAAACAATGCAGAGTCATGTGTGACATATCTCCTGTAAGTGCATCAAGCTATGTAGAAGTAGGGATGTTGCCACTGTAAAAGGATCCATGGTGGTCCACTGTGCTGAAAATGGTGTGGATCGGGAATGTCTGCACATCAAATACTGACCTACATGATCATCAAATATTCTAGTGGTGGCAGCCGCAATGTCACCTATAGTGTCAATTGATTCCTTTTGGGAAGCAAAGACAACCTCATCTGCTATGGGGGCTAGAGCTGGGGTGAGAGTAGGATACCTGTCACCAACCAATACCGTAAACACTAGGGGTGGTCTATCTGATCGATGATAGGTGGGCCTATCAGCAATCCTACCATGCCACTGACCAGCATATGGTGGAATGTCCAGGTAGTTAACTTTGAGGCCCAAATGGACCTCGACATACAACTGCTAAACAAAATACATTGGAATTTGGTCATTGTTTGGGTATAGACCATGTGTTGTGAGAAATCGTGAGTAGATCAATGAGGCCATAGCATAATCAACACATCTAGTGACCTGGTATCTCCTAACCTTACACACATTTTGATAAAATGGAAAACAAGTGGGATTTATCATTTCTTTGGTGACACTAGCTTGTATTTTTTTAAGGGAAATGTCACCATGTACTTCTCCCCACATGTGGGAAAGAATAGCAGTCACTCTATCTGGGGAATATGCACTAGTCCTCTCAAGTTCATCTTTTAGTTTTTCTAGACTATGCAATATTAACATGCATGGTTCACTATATATCCTGGGTTTGCACCCTATGCTAATAAATCTCTCAATTTTTTAATCTCATTACTAGTATTTGCAAACAAAGAATCTGGCACAGGTGGAACATGATCTTCATTTTCCATGTTACATACATATATATATAGTACACCTAAAAAAGCAATGAGACTTTGGTAAATAATATATCTAGATAAAGGGAATACAAATCTAAAATAGAACCTGTAATAATTCATCTACTCATCAATAATATTTTCATACCATTAACAATTTAAAAAGAATTGGAAGACAACTATAATCTATAACATAGCATCCTTAAATGGTTCAAATTTTAAATGAAACGATGAAAGAAAGAATAAGAATACAAAGATTATTATAAAATTATTTGAAAATAATTGGGGATAAAAATATTTAATCTAATAGTTGTTAACATAAATGAACTTCAATTATATAGCCAAGAACATCAAAAAATTATAGACTGGAAAGCAAAATAATCAGACATTTATCATATTTTTATATGTATAAAATTTAGATACCATCAAACTATTTAAACTTATAGATTGCATAAATCTATAAATTGAATCGTTAAAACTAATTTATTAAGAATCAAATCTAATAAAATTTGACTTCATTGAATACTTGTTATAAATATCTCACTAATCCAACCATACATATTATATATGTTAAAAATATATATTTACCCTTAAATATATATACTTGTTATAAATATATATTGAAAGAAGATGAAGGTCCTTAGTTACCCTTAAATGGCATTTAAATTGGATATTTTAATGTTCAATATAATGAAATGTTTAAAAAATGAAAGTGACAATAATATTGAAAATAAAAATGTTGAACATGAATGTGAAAATATTGTAAAATTTGATGGAACACCTATTGATAAGAGTAGCATCATAGAAGAAGAAGAAGAAGAAATACATCAACAATTTCTTGACTAATGTGGATATGAACCCTATGACATTGAAATTGCACTCAATAATCAACTTGTTGATAACAATGATTAAATTGATAGCTCACATGAACCAATGAAACTCAATGTGTCTCCAAATTACATAAGAAGAGAGAACCTTTGTGAAGAAGAAAAAGAAATTCAAAATCCATTTTTTGTAATGAGTTTGTTAAAATTTAAAAACATTCAAGAACCCCAAAATGGTTTGAAATTGATGAGCATAATAGAAATTCTTGATGGCAAGAGGTCATCACAAACCATTCAGTTGTGGGCTTCAAAAAATTTCAATGAATGGTTTTCCAATAAGACATTAACCAAATAATTCCAAATTTTTATACAATTACTAAAGATGTACAAAATGAGACCTTTACTAAATAAATTACAAAGATTCATGTAAACAAAAAGTTTGATCGAAATGATATTGTTGTTAAAGTTTTTTTTAATGCATTCAATTGTATTGTAAATAATAGTAAGGAAAAAGATAAAAGAGTTGCTCATAGAGTAATAACATCGTTAGTAAGAAATTAAAAAATTAAAAAGGCTCAATTATTAAGGTAAACTTGTCTTGAATTAAGCCTAAATCGTAAAACATTATCAAAAGTACTATCAATAAGATCATGATTAGAAAGTCCTATTGAAAATCATACTTGGGCTTTTAGCAGTAGGCTTCCATGAGTCGGTAAGAAGCTAATTAATAGCACAAAGGATGAAATTCAACAATTTTGGTACTCTAACTCTAGATTTACATATGAGGTTGGAAACAACATTTTTTATACTCTACCTACGCCATGATTTTGTTATGAGTATGAAGAGTTTATGATAGAAATGCATCCATTATTGTTGAGTTAAAAGTCTAGGTTAAATATTATTTTTCTTAAAAATTCACTTTTATATAAATGTAGGTGTTTTGGAGAACAAAGCTATAGTATGAATAAGTGATTGACATTGATGGCTATCAATTTCAAGGTGGGGACATTTAATATAATTCATAAGGTGTTATAATATTAAATGCTTTCATTGTTTAGTTAGTTTTAATCAATGTTGTATGATTTATTAAAACATTTTTTTAATATTTAAATGTAGGTGTTTTAGGGAGTAACAATGATAGATCTAGCTCATTGAGAAAGGATATAGGTAGAGAGGAGGAGTGACCTTGACAAGGATTGAGACATGGATCACCTCAGGGTGGTAGATATGAGTGGAACATATCCATAGAGAAGGATAGGCTAAGAGGATAGATATAGGAGACAAATACCTTAGGGGCACCTTTTTAGTTGTGTGTATGCTCTACAGAGTGGATTTACTCATGAGTGCTTTGATGTATTTGAAGACACATTTGTATGAGAACATAGATAATATGATATGGGAACTATTAGTTGTGTTGATGATGGGTGTGATATTTTATGTGTATGTTGATGATGTGCATGATATATAGTTATATTTCTTGTATTTGGATGCTCATAGGTATGGATGTTCATGAATCTTATGTGTATGTCTAATGGTGGCATGTGGAAGGATAAATATGGCTATTGAAAACTTTACCATTATCTTGACAACTAATTATGGCTATATGATTATCTTATTGTAATGAACCTAAGTTAATTCGATAGATATTAGTGAAGTTGAATTAGGAAGCATGGATTGTGCTTTATTATACACATTTTACGTTTAAAAATATGGGTCTAATTTTTGCGATATTGAAAGTCAGTTAAATTTCTTCAATAGTATATCCAAGGTATAGGGATATATTAGTGGTAGGAGTAGTGTAGGATAAAAAGGAGAATTTATAAAGAGGGGAAGGTCTAGAAAGGTAATGACATGGTAATGGAAGGAGAAGTTACACTATAAGGTTAGATTTTCATAGGATAAGGAGGTATGGTATGAAGAACATATTTGTATAGGATAGTGCTAGTAATAACAATGATGTGAACATATATAAAAGGATGGGAGAGAAGAAAAGTACTAGTGGAGAGAAAGGCGGTAGGACATGGGTGGTGGATCCCATGGAAGTGGTAAGTATAGTATGATAGGAGGAATCATTATAAGAGGATGAAGGGTAGATGGATGCATAGAGGGTACAACATTATTAAAATCCATTAGAGTGGTAATATTATGAATAGTATTAATTCCCTAAGGATAGCCACCTAATACATTATATAAATTACTAGCCAATGAGTGAGGATATTTAGGGTGGAGAGGTGCATCAATACATAATTATCAATTTAGGAAAATATCTTGTTTAGCAACATATGTATCTAAATCATAGTCTTGATCATTATTTTTCATCTTCTTTAATGTGACTCTTTATATGGGGGAGCCATGTGTGCAAAGTCATCATGGAAAAATAGGCCCTTAAGTGGCAAAAATTAGAGAAATCAGAGTTAAGGCAAATTAGCAGTAAAGAAATTTCAATAAGTTATCTATATTATTTCAAAATATGTAAGAATAGAATCTGTAGAAATTGAATGTAATTTCTAAACTACTAAGGTTTTTATAAAATCTATTTAGTGAAAATTGAAATTCACGGTTGAAATTCCGAGTGCAATAGTACCAAATTTCAGTTGAGGAAATTTGATGCAATAGTATAAATTTTAGTTGAAATTCCAGTCGCGATGGTACTTAAATTTCAGAGAAAAAATAAGTAGGTATCTGTCTGACCACCTAACCACAATAAAATGATAATATTTTTTATAAGATTTTAGATATAAGTAGAGGACTCATGTCCCAATGTGATGCATAGTTTTTTGCAATTTTTTTTCCAAGTAAATAATTAATTATGAAGTTTTTATTACAACTTTTAAAAAATATAAAACTTCGTATGTCTGACCATCAACTTGGTCAAATTTATGAAATTCAATTTTTTCTTTTTTTAATCATATTATGTGAATCATAGAATGTGACACATGTTTCAAATTCAAAAGCTTGTGATATTTTTTGACTATAGATATTTTTCAATCAGGTCTATCAATCGGGGATTTTGAAGTCATAATTCAAATAGAAATGAATAATAATTATTATTTAATACAAGTAAAGTATAATTTATATTGGTGGAAAGTTGAGAATCTCCTCTAAAACCTTTTTAGTTTCATCCAATTTTTAGGGTAAAATAAAATTCATTAGCCACATACTCTACACACATACCCATCATATCGCCACTTTTTGGCCCATCATGATCCACACTTTATACCCATGGTTGTCATTAGCTATTATATCAAAAAATGATTCAATCGTCATTTTATTTGCTAGCCATATTAGAGTTAAGATGAAAACTCCATAAAACAAGATTTTAAAGGATATTAATTTAACTAGATAAAAGATCAAGGAAAACGCTCTCAAACATGCAATATACCCCAATTGTAGACAATGCATATTTCCTAATAATGTGTGCAACTAAAAACTAATAACATCATGAATGAATGGATCTGAGGGTGATAATAATTAAAATAATCCTAAAATTGAACCTACCCGGTTTATCCCTTTTATGTTTATTGGTTTGTGAGCGGATGGGTAGCACATGGTGTTGCATATGACCACATAAGAGAAATAAAAAAGGGGTTACACTAGAATATTGATTAGAATTGTAGAAAATCATCAAGATCATCTTAAATAATGGGTTTGAATATGTCCAAAATGAATTAACTAGGTTATGAGGAGGAGGATTTGAATTTTTTTGACATGATGTAAAGCATTTGCTAAATACATCCTATAAACCAAGTCAAGGAATATGGTGTTGGAATTTGTGCCAAATTTGGTGCCATTTTTAGGTCATTATTTTGGCTCATGGCTTTGGTAAACCACACTTGGTTTATGGTTTAAATTTTTCCTATTTATGGGTGCTTGAGATGGAGAAAGCATAATGATTTTGTAGGTATCATCATGCTACTAGAAATTACTCCATATTCACATGTTGATGATACTACTATAAGGGTATGCACATGAATATTTTATTGTAAATGATCTTATTATAAAATAATATAATTGGTTCATGTTTTTGGTTGTGGAATTTTTCTTCCAAGAGGATTTTCCCATGTACATAATTATGTTATAAATTTATAATTTATACATTTTTCTTGTAACTAAAATTAAATCTATTTTTCATAGTTATCTCTTGATAGGTTAATATGGGAAGTGTTTCCACACAATTCCTTTCAAAATACTATCCAATTCTTAATCAGTTTACATCCTCTATCTTATTGTGCAATACCTAACTACCACCAAAAATGTGTAGAGATGGACATTTTTAATGTTATAAATGATACAATTTGTGGTTCTATTTGAACTTCATAACTTTATATTGTTTGTTTCCATATGCTATTAAGTTCTTATATATGTTTCACTTGGTCTTTCCATTTAGGAGCAGGCTATCCATAGCTTTGATTACTGAAATGGGAAGGCATATTTCATTTACACATAGGACATAAAAATGTATGCAAAATGGGGAAGCAAAATAGTGTATGTTGAAAACACTTTTAAAACTTTCAAACAAATGCAATTTGAATTCAACAAATTTGAAAAAATTCTCATTTAGGGTTTCAAAATTTAACAAATCAATGCATTTTGAACTCTAAAAAAATTGAATTTCAAATACCTGGTGCTCGATATGCAAGTCAGGATGATGAACTTTGGAGAGACAAAGTTGAGTTTGTGTTCGCCGGAAAGAAGAATTCAATTTGCTCACCGTCATGGTCTCAGTTCGCCACACGCACCAGGGAAAGCAACTGGTAAATTTAGAAAGTGAAAATGACAATTGAAAATGAGAATGTTTTTGTTTTTTGTCATATTTAAGGGAGTTCATTTGAACCCATGTTCGATCGAACCCATTTAAATATGATTATTTTTATTTAGGGTTTGTGGGTTCGGTCGAACCATTGGGCTCAACCAAACCCCTTGAGTTTGGGGAAAAGGAAAAAAATGAAATTTCCTCCTCATATAATTTGTAAACCACTATTCTGAAGCCACCCGTATATGTATATGTATATGTATATATGCATGTGCAATAAAAAATGTGCATTTTTTTTAGATGGAGGCTAGAACGAAGGAAGTTACAATGCACAGCCATAGGCAGCAACAACATTACACTCTTCTTAAAAGAGTGTATCGTACCTTCCATTCGTTACAGTCTCCATCGAAAATACAATGCATATGCATAGATAAATTTGCAAATAGTTTTGCATATACTTATGCTTGGGTTGTTGTTGAGAATTTACTATCGAAAAAATTATTTTTCTATAGGAAGTTCCACCCCCTCTACACATATATAGATATCTTTTCAACTTTCCAAATCAATTATTTAGCCCCAGCTCTTTGTGGCGATACTTATTTTCTTTAGGCTATGGAAACAATTATATGATGAAAAAATATAGACGCAAAATGTCTTTGGTGTCTTTTAAGTTTTTTGTAATAGTTCTTTGATCTGCACAACTTTATATCTTTAGCTGACAGCTTGTTTGTTTCAAATTTCCATTTGTTAAGAAGAGAGCATTTAATTGTGCAATATGTGTAAGATATTCATAATGGAAAAATGGCTATTTTGATAATGCAACTCAATCAATATATTTTCTTCCATATTTTTGAGCACATATTCATTCTGCTAGAATGGCTATTCTGACAATCCAACTTAATCAAAATATTTTCTTGCATATTTTGAAGTATATTTTCCCACACTACAATATTCAATATTGCAGTTACTTCATGTTGAGCTATTGCACCACAATTGGTCTATATATACATATTCAATTTTATGTTTTATATTCAAACATATTCATATATGCAGACATATAGTTGGCCTTTCAATTCAAAATTGGAGTTACATTGTTTGGCAGCAAATATTATAGAAAAATAAAGAAATTGTAAAATAGTTGTGGGTTCCTGGTCATCTACAATTTACCTATGATTTTTAACTGTTCTTTTTATAGTTGTTTTACAATTTCCTATTCTTGTGGTAACCCATTCCACAATTTTTTCCCCCATTCCATCCTTATCTAACATCAAACATGTATAATATGCATATAGCCAGATATACATATGCATAAATCTAGACAAAGATATATACATACATATGTATATCTAAATAGGTTCGTATATTATGTTTATGTGTATTTATGTAGATTGTGATTTTAAGTAGAATTTAAAGTAGCATGTATAAGTATTGTCTATGTAGTGTAAAAAATCACCACTATACAATTATAGCATTGAATCTTTTTTTTTAATCCTTTTCCCATTCATACTTTTATACTTTCACATAGGGCAGTATGGAATACTACATTTATTGTCTTTTGTGCAGTCATCCACCAAAAGCTACATGCATTGACCCCTACATAAACAAACACTTGCCATACATGGTAGGAAGCATGAGCTTGATGCATAGAGGCTTCATGAAATAATTGATGTGATTAGGGAGTAGGGTCTTAGGAGCATGGAATGTTTTTTGAAGCCTCTGTGCATCAAGCTCATGACATGCAATTCATAAACATGGAACTATTTTGGCCTAATGAGCAAGGTCTTTTTTCATATACAAATCTACATAATTGTAAAATTATTTTTCCCTTATCTCTTTCAACTTTTGTAGAATAAATTATTCTTCATGACATCCTTTCTCCCAGCTACCTATAACAAACTATTCATTACCATAGTTTGGCTCTTCTATTCTCCATATTTTAGAGCTGGTTTTACTATAGAAAAGAATAGACTAGACTTTTTTAAAGAATGGAAGTCTCAAGAGAATTTCAAATCTAATAAGAAAACTATTGGTAACACACTATTATTTCTATTTCAAACATGAATATACAGATGTATATATTGATGACAAATAGAGTAATTGTATGATAGGCATTAGAATAACACTTATTCCCTTCTAAATATTATAGACAATAATTGGAACTAGATATTAAACATAAACAGGGAAATTACACAAAGAACTCTTAGGGAAACACTTAAGGCCCATATGAAAATGACAATTCAAGGCATGGAAAACAGGTTTAGACTAAGAGAAGATTCTCAGCTTATGATGTTAATTACGTTTAGGCATCTCTTTATAAACTTTTCATCTTATACAAGTACTTGAATGAGAAATATAGTACAATATAAGAAATTATATATGCAGATAGAAAAAATTCCCTTGCTTTTTCATTGTTTGATATATGGTATCGCTCCATTGAATTTTTTATGGACTTTTCATACTTTTTTTGCTCGGGGGTTTGGCTAGAGCCCATGAGGCTTCACAATGTCAATATGGTTGGGAGCAGAATGAGGATAGGTTTTGTGGTTTTTCCTTTGACCGTCATACATTGGCTGCTACAAATTCACAACATATTCTATTATATTGACTACATTTCTCCACACTCATACATATATCTTTTCAGCTTGGTAAATCAACTATATTAAGCTGGTTCTTTATGATAATACATAATTTATTTGGCTTATGGTAATAATTATATGGTATGATTCTAAAAAATTTCATGTAAAAAAGACCTTGCCCTTTTCTTTAAACTTATACACAAATAACAAAATCTGAAACATATTGATACAAGATTGAAGCTACATCCTTCGCTGGTAAATATTCAAGACAAATAGAGAATTGTATAAAAGGTATTAGAATTTATGATGGAAATTATCTATAGGCATCTCTTTATCAACATATCAATCTTTTGAAACTTGTATGCCAAAAAAAAATAGTCCATTAGAAGACATAGATTGCTTGTGTTGTGTGATTATGTTCTATGATATTCTTTCATCCTGTTTCAAAGCTCTATTTAATGTTCAGTTTTGGTATTCTCTCATTTCCTGTGGTTCCTGACTATTTTCCTAATGGTTCTTTTAAAAAAAATTCCTTGTCACTAACTATATGTGATTGAAACCATTTTATATTGCAAACATTGTTAGTTGTAATTGCACATGTCCACAATACTAAATAGGTTTTTCATCACATGTTTGCAATGGTGTAAAAGCTACAACTACATTCTATTTATATAGAAGGTAAACCTATATGTCATTTATTCCATCCCTTATTTCACAACTACATGTCAAATTCTTTTTCATAAATGATATAACTACATATATTTTTAAAAATGTATAGCACTGATTTCAACTAAAGAAAATTGTCAGGTTAATGCTATAAGATTTCCACAATCTATAATGCTTGGGAATTCTTATTTTTGGATATTTGATTCTGCTTT
>VDFB02373365.1:38648424-38742462 GCA_007258455.2 Sequoia sempervirens
GGTTAAGGGTAGAGGAGAGAGGGAAGAGTGGGTAGGAGGGAGAGACTTTCAAGAGAGAGAGGGAGGGAGAAAGATAGAGGGTAGGGACATAAGGGTTTAGGGTTATAGGGTTAAGGGTTTAAGGATTAGGGTTTTTTTTTATTTGCATTCATTTATGTTTTATTAATGTGTACAATAATTTTATAATTATATAATACTTAATTTTAAAATTTACATAGTTTCCCATGGAATAATTCGATGGAACAAATTATATAAATTGTATATAAGTGTATATAAGATTCTTGAACTTAAGAGTTCCATGAAACAAATATAAGTTGTATATAATTTTAATTTAGGAAAAATTATTTAAAAATAATTCACTACATTTCAAATAAGGATTGAAATCATATATATGTGTTTACATGCAACCAAAAAAAGTGAGAGATGATGCTATCAAACATTCTTGAACTTAAGAATTTTCCATGGAACAAATATGTACATATAATTGTAATTTACACAAAATGATTTACAACTATGTACAAGTTACTATAAGTTCTCATTTGAATATTGTGGTGTTACAAGTAACTTGAAAACCATGGATATAATCTAAGTCAAAGATTCCGTTCAGCCCGCTTCTTCAATAATATGCTGGTGAATTTTTTGATGATCACTATCTAGTTCCATTTTCTTCCGACTCACATGCATGTGGAATCAGAGGAAGATGTAGAGTGGTAGCAATTATTATGACTATATTGGTATACCTTTGTTATTAGGTTGACAAGAAAAATAAAATGAATCCATGTCAATTATATTTGACTTGTTTTGTATATGTCCTTGCACTCAACAGAATCGTGATGGTAAATAATATGAACCTAAGGTGAGACATATGAATGTGTGCAATATTTTCATGCTCAAGGTTTGTACAATATATATATATATATATATAATGTTTATAATGTAATGTGCACATGTGAATACAATGTATATAAATTTTAAATTCAAACTCACCTGTGGGAAATGACATTCCATCACTTGTTTCGGGTTTTGTTAGCTTATTCCTCTCTTCTGTGCAACACAATAAATAATAGCTAACACCTTCGATGTTTCCAGGCTCTGCTATGACTACAAAAACATCTCCTAGACACCAAATTTACACACAAAAATTAGAAATGTCTCTAAAGATCGTTAACTAGATATATATAATAAAATTTAAATTATTGAAAACTTACACGTGTACCTTTTCTAACCAATCCTCAAATATGGTCATAATCAATTGAAATCAAAGGAATGTCTTCAAATCTTTCTTCCTCGTTTTCATCATATGTTTTTGAAACAACTAGTGGCACCATATCCCATTTAACAACATATCCAAGTTCTTGATTGCTGCATGCATAATCAGAGTTTCCCTCAATGCACTCAGTGCAAAAACAAGAATAATCCCTTGTTTCTAATATCCATCCATGGCAACTATTTGAACCCCTAACATAATGCAAAGATCTTGTTTTTTCTACCCTCTTGCATCCATGCATCAATCTTTATATCTATACTCTCAGATACATATGTACACAAAAAAAATTATGTGAACAAATATGTATATATATATATAATAAATTTAAATAAATTCAAATTTTGATTTAATGTAATTTATACATACCCAATATCTCCCAAAACACTCTGTGGAATGTGTCGGTTTGTTCTTGAAGATGTGCCGACCACATTTGATGCAAAGTGTTTCTTGCACCATTCAACAACATCATGTGCATTGTCTAGACGATCTTCTAGATAACTCATTTGATGCTTTCTAAAAGCTCGTTTGATGCAAGCTCCTGCTCCCATCATGCTCACCCTTTCCATGCCCACTCTCAAAAAAACTCCAAACATGTGGTATTTTGTAGATTTTATGATATCTACAAAGTGCATAGAATGGCCATGAAGATTTGAATTGCGCCGCACATCCGTCTGACTATACAAAATGATTTTCAAATTTTACACCCCTGCTTCTCAAATTCTCAAAAAATATTGTAAAGCAATGTTGGACAAAAAGTGTGTCATGCTCTTTATCATCACTAATATAAAAGTGATATTCTTGCTTAATGGATCGTTCTTCATTTGTACTCTCAACACCATCCAATTCTGATTGTGCATGCCAATAACACACATGAACCATAACAGGATTTGCTTTGAAAAGTAATACTGATTGAATCTCCTTTTGATGTACAAAGGAGTAATTTTCTGCAGTCAATCCACACAGAACTGCTCCATGTGGGAAAGTATCTCTCAATGTTTGGAATTGTTGTGTTACTTAGCAAAAAATAATGATGTATGGTCAGATTAATTTTCAAAATTTTCCATAAATTTTCCAATGGGAATCTCTCTTCTATATAGTTCAACCTTGTGCACGTCTCAAAATTTGTTTGCAACTTGTTATAGTTGTGTACTTGTGTTAGTAAAAATATGTGAATAATCAATAAACGCCATCATGGATCAATGAAAATTACATCAGTGAGAACCAAATAACTTGATCTATGAGAAATTGAAACAAATAAACTCTCTAAAAATAGTATTTACCTCTTGCAATTTACTGTCTTTCTTAGGTCAGTATCCTCAATTCTTGAAGGAAATTTAGCCAAATTTCCACATGTCTCACAAATTCTTTTTATGCAATTTATTTGATGTCCATTTTCATGATCACATAATATAGACTTTATGAACAAACTTGCCTGTTTAGGAGGTGCATTTTGAAACCCACATCTTTCTTCTCTCATCTTTTGAATGTTCACCGATAGTAGAGATCAAATTAATATGATATCGACAACAAGTTTCAAAAACTTGTTTATCTTCACATAATATGGCTTAAACCTTTGAAACATTGTTTTCCCAATCTTTATATGAGGATATGTATTACAAAAGTTCATATACATCTCAAATTGTGTTATGTCTAGCCAATGTTTGATATGATTTTCATAAATACTAGGTCCAATCCTGTGTCTCATAACATCTCTAGTATTCGATGATGGACGAGTATGATCATGCCAAAAACCTGATACCAAGTTCCTAACAACATTCTTCAACTTACTGTAATGGCTTCCCACATACCTCCCACTTTCTAAACTCTCATCCAAAACTTTCTCTTTTTCTCATATTTTATCAATGTGGTTCTACTATAACCAATTTCAGTTGAAAGTGCAGACATTTTTCTTTTTCTTTCTATATCTTGTAATGTACAATAGATGTCAACATCACCCTTCTTGTAGTGGCCTTATCCACTGATCGAGATCCTTTCCCAATGGAATCTAAACCCTTTTTAACATTTTGAACAATATCCTTTTGTAATCCCATGTGTTTCTTCTTATTTGATGTTGAATGGACACCCAACAATTGTAATGACTCTTTGAGCTCATCACGAAGAAGTAAACATGATAACAATTGGGTTTTTTCAAGTGTATCAAGATGATTGAAATGATGATTGATTATTCCATTTACAGATTTAGTAATTGACCTCTTTCTCTTATTATAAGGTTAGTTGGCATAATATTTCAGTTTTTCCATATCCATTTCAAGTAAATGATCTAAATTTCTATGAGAAATTTGTTTCCCCACCTTCTCAGCTATTTTTATATGCTCATCCATACTAGTAGGATGAAGTGATCCTGACCCCTCTCCAACATGCATTGTTTGAACTTGTGCCTCCTCCCTATCTTCAAGGACCATGCATTCTTGAATGGATTCATTTAATCCAATGTCTAGATTTGGCTCGACTTGAGCATGAAAACTTCCTGCTTGTTGAGCCCTTCCTACACGTGTCACAAAATATTTTTCAAACAAAAGTGAGAGATGATGTTAAATATAAGTGAAGTTTATGTATGTAAGCAAACAAACTGATAAAACATGATGAGCTATAAGTGAGAGAAGTTTGTGCTAGTTTTATATGCTCATCCATACCAGTAGAAGGAAGTGATCTTGACCCCTCTCCAACAAGCATTGTTTGAACTTGGGTCTCCTCCCTAACTTCAAGGTCCATGTGTTCTTCAACGGATTTGTTTGATCCAATATCTAGATTTGGCTCAACTCCAGCTTGAGGAATCCTTAGAGTGTAAAACATAAAAATAATTTGAGAACATTGAAGTGATGAAAATAAAAGACCAAAGACACAAAACACAAATATTGAAACAAAAAGAATTGGCTTAAGGAATTGGATTCAAGGATCATATAAACATTGCAACTTGCATGACCAAGATGACTTGAGGACATTTAAAAGTATTTATAGTCATTCAAGTGCAATGATGGTTAGAAACCTTCAAAGTAAAAGTCCTAAACACACACTTGAGAGTGAGAGAGAAGAAATACATGTAATTTTGTTTCTTCTATGATAATTTCTTCAAGTTTTGATCACTTTTGTTCTTTCGACAATTTTCATTGAGATGCATTTTTTCTTTTTTTTTTTGTCCCATTTTCTTCTTCAACTTAAAGATGAATCAAAACAAGTCCTCTACCAATTTAGTTAAATTATCCTCCAAATTTTTCCTTGATTGATAAAAATGAAAAGTTGTCGAGCTCCAATATTTGCCTCCTTGATAAATGTGCAAAAACTTCTCCAAAATCTGCGCTCCAAGTGAATCAAAATTATTCAAGTGTACATGGAATAAATAGATCCTAGTTTAAATGAATCAAGTAGTAAACAAACAAGTTATTTCATTGTGGAGTTTGTTGTTATTTAATTCCTAGGTATGCACAACATATCTAGTAATTTTAGAATTTTGTTAAAGTGTCAAAAATGTATATTAGAGGTATAACTTCTGAATTGAATTTTCTTAATTATATTTGAATTGAATTTCAAGAAGTTGTCAAAAATGTATAATAGAGGTATAATTTGAATTAAATTTTCTTAATTATATTTGAAATTGAATTTCTGTTACTTGTCAAAAACGTATAATAGCTCGATATAATTTGAATTGAATTTTCTTAAAATTATATTTGAATTGAATTTCAAGTTACTTGTCAAAAAATATTATACCTTGTTCTCAACTCAATGGTTCATGTTGCTTAAGTCATTTTTTAAAAAATATTTATTGTGATCAACATGAATGAACTTAATTATAAAGTGGCATTGATTTCCCTAAAATTCTACTAGAGATCAAATGTATATTGAATATAAGGAAATTTAAGTTGTAAGAGATCATAAAATAAGAAAACATGTATGTATATTGAATATTTAAAGCAAATGCATACATATATTATGTGTAAACATGTTTAAACCATAAGCAAACACATGTACATACATGTAAAGGGATTCAATACATATAAACATAACACATATTATAAGCAAAGAGGCAAATGTATGTATATATCATATAAGAAAATATATGTACATATCATAAAAGAAAAATGTAAATTAAAGATCATCAAATGTCGAATACTAAAGATCAACAACAAGCAAATGTATAGTATCATATAAGAAAATGTAAGAGATCATCAAATATCAAATACTATTAAAGATCATCATATAATCAAATACATGTGGTAAAGATCATAAATCTAGAGTGCATGGCCTAATATGAATGTCTACTCCTAGACAAATGGCCATCTAAATGAGAACGGTCCTGCTCTTATGGATGTGTTGAGCCTTGCAAATAAAATTGTGTACAAGATGTGTTAAATACATATAATTTATATTAAATAAATTTTATGAAAGTTATTTTTAAATGAACTTGTATTTTTAAATATCAATCTAGATTTATGCATACATAAATATATTGCATGTACATATACACATGTGATTATATAAAAATGTTAAACTCACATGTCCACTGATAGCAGATTCATCCACAGAGTCACATTGATCATGCACACGATCTGGACCAAGGCTAGGAGTGATATGAGGTATGTCCACCTGTAACAATATATATACACATATATATCAACTTACATGAATATCTAGTTAAAAATAAAAATAAAAAATAATGAAAAAAGAATTGAAACATGCACATGCACACATGCATGCACATCATCTGATATCGAATGACCTAAGTCCTCTGAAACAATCGCCTCCACCATATCAACCAAATGATCAAGCGACGAATCAACATCTGCATCCATCTTATCTATCCCATGTTGTGCCATAAATGATGAATGTAAAGAACTATGAAGGTGAGATGGCATCAGTGATGATGAACCAGAACCAATCAACATATCAGTAAAACCCATAGTCTGTGTAGCTGCCATATGAACTGTAGGTGGATTCTAATGCGCACTTGTGCTCAACTGAGAGTGATGGGATCCTGGAACTGAATGATCTATGCATCTAAAATTCTCTCTAACATGCTCTATACCAATCCCATTATCTGATGCAATGTGGGCATATGCCTCCAACAGGTCTTTAGCCAAACAATGCAGAGTCATGTGTGACATATCTCCTGTAAGTGCATCAAGCTATGTAGAAGTAGGGATGTTGCCACTGTAAAAGGATCCATGGTGGTCCACTGTGCTGAAAATGGTGTGGATCGGGAATGTCTGCACATCAAATACTGACCTACATGATCATCAAATATTCTAGTGGTGGCAGCCGCAATGTCACCTATAGTGTCAATTGATTCCTTTTGGGAAGCAAAGACAACCTCATCTGCTATGGGGGCTAGAGCTGGGGTGAGAGTAGGATACCTGTCACCAACCAATACCGTAAACACTAGGGGTGGTCTATCTGATCGATGATAGGTGGGCCTATCAGCAATCCTACCATGCCACTGACCAGCATATGGTGGAATGTCCAGGTAGTTAACTTTGAGGCCCAAATGGACCTCGACATACAACTGCTAAACAAAATACATTGGAATTTGGTCATTGTTTGGGTATAGACCATGTGTTGTGAGAAATCGTGAGTAGATCAATGAGGCCATAGCATAATCAACACATCTAGTGACCTGGTATCTCCTAACCTTACACACATTTTGATAAAATGGAAAACAAGTGGGATTTATCATTTCTTTGGTGACACTAGCTTGTATTTTTTTAAGGGAAATGTCACCATGTACTTCTCCCCACATGTGGGAAAGAATAGCAGTCACTCTATCTGGGGAATATGCACTAGTCCTCTCAAGTTCATCTTTTAGTTTTTCTAGACTATGCAATATTAACATGCATGGTTCACTATATATCCTGGGTTTGCACCCTATGCTAATAAATCTCTCAATTTTTTAATCTCATTACTAGTATTTGCAAACAAAGAATCTGGCACAGGTGGAACATGATCTTCATTTTCCATGTTACATACATATATATATAGTACACCTAAAAAAGCAATGAGACTTTGGTAAATAATATATCTAGATAAAGGGAATACAAATCTAAAATAGAACCTGTAATAATTCATCTACTCATCAATAATATTTTCATACCATTAACAATTTAAAAAGAATTGGAAGACAACTATAATCTATAACATAGCATCCTTAAATGGTTCAAATTTTAAATGAAACGATGAAAGAAAGAATAAGAATACAAAGATTATTATAAAATTATTTGAAAATAATTGGGGATAAAAATATTTAATCTAATAGTTGTTAACATAAATGAACTTCAATTATATAGCCAAGAACATCAAAAAATTATAGACTGGAAAGCAAAATAATCAGACATTTATCATATTTTTATATGTATAAAATTTAGATACCATCAAACTATTTAAACTTATAGATTGCATAAATCTATAAATTGAATCGTTAAAACTAATTTATTAAGAATCAAATCTAATAAAATTTGACTTCATTGAATACTTGTTATAAATATCTCACTAATCCAACCATACATATTATATATGTTAAAAATATATATTTACCCTTAAATATATATACTTGTTATAAATATATATTGAAAGAAGATGAAGGTCCTTAGTTACCCTTAAATGGCATTTAAATTGGATATTTTAATGTTCAATATAATGAAATGTTTAAAAAATGAAAGTGACAATAATATTGAAAATAAAAATGTTGAACATGAATGTGAAAATATTGTAAAATTTGATGGAACACCTATTGGTAAAAGTAGCATCATAGAAGAAGAAGAAGAAGAAATACATCAACAATTTCTTGACTAATGTGGATATGAACCCTATGACATTGAAATTGCACTCAATAATCAACTTGTTGATAACAATTATTAAATTGATAGCTCACATGAACCAATGAAACTCAATGTGTCTCCAAATTACATAAGAAGAGAGAACCTTTGTGAAGAAGAAAAAGAAATTCAAAATCCATTTTTTTGTAATGAGTTTGTTAAAATTTAAAAACATTCAAGAACCCCAAAATGGTTTGAAATTGATGAGCATAATAGAAATTCTTGATGGCAAGAGGTCATCACAAACCATTCAGTTGTGGGCTTCAAAAAATTTCAATGAATGGTTTTCCAATAAGACATTAACCAAATAATTCCAAATTTTTATACAATTACTAAAGATGTACAAAATGAGACCTTTACTAAATAAATTACAAAGATTCATGTAAACAAAAAGTTTGATCGAAATGATATTGTTGTTAAAGTTTTTTTTAATGCATTCAATTGTATTGTAAATAATAGTAAGGAAAAAGATAAAAGAGTTGCTCATAGAGTAATAACATCGTTAGTAAGAAATTAAAAAATTAAAAAGGCTCAATTATTAAGGTAAACTTGTCTTGAATTAAGCCTAAATCGTAAAACATTATCAAAAGTACTATCAATAAGATCATGATTAGAAAGTCCTATTGAAAATCATACTTGGGCTTTTAGCAGTAGGCTTCCATGAGTCGGTAAGAAGCTAATTAATAGCACAAAGGATGAAATTCAACAATTTTGGTACTCTAACTCTAGATTTACATATGAGGTTGGAAACAACATTTTTTATACTCTACCTACGCCATGATTTTGTTATGAGTATGAAGAGTTTATGATAGAAATGCATCCATTATTGTTGAGTTAAAAGTCTAGGTTAAATATTATTTTTCTTAAAAATTCACTTTTATATAAATGTAGGTGTTTTGGAGAACAAAGCTATAGTATGAATAAGTGATTGACATTGATGGCTATCAATTTCAAGGTGGGGACATTTAATATAATTCATAAGGTGTTATAATATTAAATGCTTTCATTGTTTAGTTAGTTTTAATCAATGTTGTATGATTTATTAAAACATTTTTTTAATATTTAAATGTAGGTGTTTTAGGGAGTAACAATGATAGATCTAGCTCATTGAGAAAGGATATAGGTAGAGAGGAGGAGTGACCTTGACAAGGATTGAGACATGGATCACCTCAGGGTGGTAGATATGAGTGGAACATATCCATAGAGAAGGATAGGCTAAGAGGATAGATATAGGAGACAAATACCTTAGGGGCACCTTTTTAGTTGTGTGTATGCTCTACAGAGTGGATTTACTCATGAGTGCTTTGATGTATTTGAAGACACATTTGTATGAGAACATAGATAATATGATATGGGAACTATTAGTTGTGTTGATGATGGGTGTGATATTTTATGTGTATGTTGATGATGTGCATGATATATAGTTATATTTCTTGTATTTGGATGCTCATAGGTATGGATGTTCATGAATCTTATGTGTATGTCTAATGGTGGCATGTGGAAGGATAAATATGGCTATTGAAAGCTTTACCATTATCTTGACAACTAATTATAGCTATATGATTATCTTATTGTAATGAACCTAAGTTAATTCGATAGATATTAGTGAAGTTGAATTAGGAAGCATGGATTGTGCTTTATTATACAAATTTTACATTTAAAAATATGGGTCTAATTTTTGCGATATTGAAAGTCAGTTAAATTTCTTCAATAGTATATCCAAGGTATAGGGATATATTAGTGGTAGGAGTAGTGTAGGATAAAAAGGAGAATTTATAAAGAGGGGAAGGTCTAGAAAGGTAATGACATGGTAATGGAAGGAGAAGTTACACTATAAGGTTAGATTTTCATAGGATAAGGAGGTATGGTATGAAGAACATATTTGTATAGGATAGTGCTAGTAATAACAATGATGTGAACATATATAAAAGGATGGGAGAGAAGAAAAGTACTAGTGGAGAGAAAGGCGGTAGGACATGGGTGGTGGATCCCATGGAAGTGGTAAGTATAGTATGATAGGAGGAATCATTATAAGAGGATGAAGGGTAGATGGATGCATAGAGGGTACAACATTATTAAAATCCATTAGAGTGGTAATATTATGAATAGTATTAATTCCCTAAGGATAGCCACCTAATACATTATATAAATTACTAGCCAATGAGTGAGGATATTTAGGGTGGAGAGGTGCATCAATACATAATTATCAATTTAGGAAAATATCTTGTTTAGCAACATATGTATCTAAATCATAGTCTTGATCATTATTTTTCATCTTCTTTAATGTGACTCTTTATATGGGGGTATGTGCAAGATCATCATGGAAAAATAGGCCCTTAAGTGGCAAAAAATTAGAGAAACGAGTTAGGCAAATTGACGTAAAAATTTCAATAAGTTATCTATATTATTTCAAAATATGTAAGAATAGAATCAGAGAAAATTGAATGTAATTTCTAAACTACTAGGTTTTTTTATAAAAAATCTATTTGGTGTTGTGAAATTTTAATAGTACTTAAATTTCAGCTTGAAATTTCAGTGCAATAGTAATTTTAGTTGAAATTTCAAGTGAGTACTTAAATTTCAGAAAAAGAAGTAGGTGTCCTTCTCCACCCTAACCATAATAAAATGATAATTATTTTTATAATATTTTAGATATAAGTAGAGGACTCATGTCCAAATGTGATGCATATTTTTTTGTAATTTTTTACAAGTGAATAATTAATTATGATTTTTTATTACAACTTTTAAAAAATATAAAAACTCGATGTCTGACCATCTTAACTTGGTCAAAAATTCATGAAATTCAATTTTTCTTTTTAATCCTATATTATGTGAATCATAGAATGTGACACATGTTTCAAATTCAAAACGTGATATTTTTGAAAGCTATAGATATTTTTCAATCACCTATCAATCAGATTTTAGTCGCAATTCAAATAGAAAATGAATAATAATTATTTATTTAATACAAAGTAAAGTATAATTTATATTGGTGGAAAGTTGAGAATCTCCTCTAAAAACCCTTTTCGTTTCATCAATTTTGGGTAAAATAAAATTCATTAGCCACATACTCTACACATACCCATCATATCGCCACTTTTTGGCCCATCATGATCCTGCACATACCCATGGTTGTCATTAGCTATTATATCAAAAAATGATTCAATCGTCATTTTATTTGCTAGCCATATTAGAGTTAAGATGAAAACTCCATAAAACAATATTTTAAAGGATATTAATTTAACTAGATAAAAGATCAAGGAAAACACTCTCAAACATGCAATATACCCCAATTGCTTAGACAATGCATATTTCCTAATAATGTGTGCAACTAAAAACTAATAACATGTAATGAATGGATGTAGGTGATAATAATTAAATAATCCTAATTGAACTAGGGTTGTCCCTTTTATATATTTAATAAGTTGTAAGAGCATTGTATGAAATTGTAAGATGGGAATTACTTATGAAATGTTATATGACACATAAGAGAATAAAAAAGGGGGGTTACACTAGAATATTGATTAGAATTATGAAAATCATCAAGATCATCTTAAATAATGGGTTTGAATATGTCAAAAATGGAGTGTCGGTTATGAGGAGGAGGATTTGAATTTTTTTGACAAGATGTAAAGCATTTGCTAAATACATCCTATAAACCAAGTCAAGGAATATGGTGTTGGAATTTGTGCCAAATTTGGTGCCATTTTTAGGTCATTATTTTGGCTCATGGCTTTGGTAAACCACACTTGGTTTATGGTTTAAATTTTTCCTATTTATGGGTGCTTGAGATGGAGAAAGCATAATGATTTTGTAGGTATCATCATGCTACTAGAAATTACTCCATATTCACATGTTGATGATACTACTATAAGGGTATGCACATGAATATTTTATTGTAAATGATCTTATTATAAAATAATATAATTGGTTCATGTTTTTGGTTGTGGAATTTTTCTTCCAAGAGGATTTTCCCATGTACATAATTATGTTATAAATTTATAATTTATACATTTTTCTTGTAACTAAAATTAAATCTATTTTTCATAGTTATCTCTTGATAGGTTAATATGGGAAGTGTTTCCACACAATTCCTTTCAAAATACTATCCAATTCTTAATCAGTTTACATCCTCTATCTTATTGTGCAATACCTAACTACCACCAAAAATGTGTAGAGATGGACATTTTTAATGTTATAAATGATACAATTTGTGGTTCTATTTGAACTTCATAACTTTATATTGTTTGTTTCCATATGCTATTAAGTTCTTATATATGTTTCACTTGGTCTTTCCATTTAGGAGCAGGCTATCCATAGCTTTGATTACTGAAATGGGAAGGCATATTTCATTTACACATAGGACATAAAAATGTATGCAAAATGGGGAAGCAAAATAGTGTATGTTGAAAACACTTTTAAAACTTTCAAACAAATGCAATTTGAATTCAACAAATTTGAAAAAATTCTCATTTAGGGTTTCAAAATTTAACAAATCAATGCATTTTGAACTCTAAAAAAATTGAATTTCAAATACCTGGTGCTCGATATGCAAGTCAGGATGATGAACTTTGGAGAGACAAAGTTGAGTTTGTGTTCGCCGGAAAGAAGAATTCAATTTGCTCACCGTCATGGTCTCAGTTCGCCACACGCACCAGGGAAAGCAACTGGTAAATTTAGAAAGTGAAAATGACAATTGAAAATGAGAATGTTTTTGTTTTTTGTCATATTTAAGGGAGTTCATTTGAACCCATGTTCGATCGAACCCATTTAAATATGATTATTTTTATTTAGGGTTTGTGGGTTCGGTCGAACCATTGGGCTCAACCAAACCCCTTGAGTTTGGGGAAAAGGAAAAAAATGAAATTTCCTCCTCATATAATTTGTAAACCACTATTCTGAAGCCACCCGTATATGTATATGTATATGTATATATGCATGTGCAATAAAAAATGTGCATTTTTTTTAGATGGAGGCTAGAACGAAGGAAGTTACAATGCACAGCCATAGGCAGCAACAACATTACACTCTTCTTAAAAGAGTGTATCGTACCTTCCATTCGTTACAGTCTCCATCGAAAATACAATGCATATGCATAGATAAATTTGCAAATAGTTTTGCATATACTTATGCTTGGGTTGTTGTTGAGAATTTACTATCGAAAAAATTATTTTTCTATAGGAAGTTCCACCCCCTCTACACATATATAGATATCTTTTCAACTTTCCAAATCAATTATTTAGCCCCAGCTCTTTGTGGCGATACTTATTTTCTTTAGGCTATGGAAACAATTATATGATGAAAAAATATAGACGCAAAATGTCTTTGGTGTCTTTTAAGTTTTTTGTAATAGTTCTTTGATCTGCACAACTTTATATCTTTAGCTGACAGCTTGTTTGTTTCAAATTTCCATTTGTTAAGAAGAGAGCATTTAATTGTGCAATATGTGTAAGATATTCATAATGGAAAAATGGCTATTTTGATAATGCAACTCAATCAATATATTTTCTTCCATATTTTTGAGCACATATTCATTCTGCTAGAATGGCTATTCTGACAATCCAACTTAATCAAAATATTTTCTTGCATATTTTGAAGTATATTTTCCCACACTACAATATTCAATATTGCAGTTACTTCATGTTGAGCTATTGCACCACAATTGGTCTATATATACATATTCAATTTTATGTTTTATATTCAAACATATTCATATATGCAGACATATAGTTGGCCTTTCAATTCAAAATTGGAGTTACATTGTTTGGCAGCAAATATTATAGAAAAATAAAGAAATTGTAAAATAGTTGTGGGTTCCTGGTCATCTACAATTTACCTATGATTTTTAACTGTTCTTTTTATAGTTGTTTTACAATTTCCTATTCTTGTGGTAACCCATTCCACAATTTTTTCCCCCATTCCATCCTTATCTAACATCAAACATGTATAATATGCATATAGCCAGATATACATATGCATAAATCTAGACAAAGATATATACATACATATGTATATCTAAATAGGTTCGTATATTATGTTTATGTGTATTTATGTAGATTGTGATTTTAAGTAGAATTTAAAGTAGCATGTATAAGTATTGTCTATGTAGTGTAAAAAATCACCACTATACAATTATAGCATTGAATCTTTTTTTTTAATCCTTTTCCCATTCATACTTTTATACTTTCACATAGGGCAGTATGGAATACTACATTTATTGTCTTTTGTGCAGTCATCCACCAAAAGCTACATGCATTGACCCCTACATAAACAAACACTTGCCATACATGGTAGGAAGCATGAGCTTGATGCATAGAGGCTTCATGAAATAATTGATGTGATTAGGGAGTAGGGTCTTAGGAGCATGGAATGTTTTTTGAAGCCTCTGTGCATCAAGCTCATGACATGCAATTCATAAACATGGAACTATTTTGGCCTAATGAGCAAGGTCTTTTTTCATATACAAATCTACATAATTGTAAAATTATTTTTCCCTTATCTCTTTCAACTTTTGTAGAATAAATTATTCTTCATGACATCCTTTCTCCCAGCTACCTATAACAAACTATTCATTACCATAGTTTGGCTCTTCTATTCTCCATATTTTAGAGCTGGTTTTACTATAGAAAAGAATAGACTAGACTTTTTTAAAGAATGGAAGTCTCAAGAGAATTTCAAATCTAATAAGAAAACTATTGGTAACACACTATTATTTCTATTTCAAACATGAATATACAGATGTATATATTGATGACAAATAGAGTAATTGTATGATAGGCATTAGAATAACACTTATTCCCTTCTAAATATTATAGACAATAATTGGAACTAGATATTAAACATAAACAGGGAAATTACACAAAGAACTCTTAGGGAAACACTTAAGGCCCATATGAAAATGACAATTCAAGGCATGGAAAACAGGTTTAGACTAAGAGAAGATTCTCAGCTTATGATGTTAATTACGTTTAGGCATCTCTTTATAAACTTTTCATCTTATACAAGTACTTGAATGAGAAATATAGTACAATATAAGAAATTATATATGCAGATAGAAAAAATTCCCTTGCTTTTTCATTGTTTGATATATGGTATCGCTCCATTGAATTTTTTATGGACTTTTCATACTTTTTTTGCTCGGGGGTTTGGCTAGAGCCCATGAGGCTTCACAATGTCAATATGGTTGGGAGCAGAATGAGGATAGGTTTTGTGGTTTTTCCTTTGACCGTCATACATTGGCTGCTACAAATTCACAACATATTCTATTATATTGACTACATTTCTCCACACTCATACATATATCTTTTCAGCTTGGTAAATCAACTATATTAAGCTGGTTCTTTATGATAATACATAATTTATTTGGCTTATGGTAATAATTATATGGTATGATTCTAAAAAATTTCATGTAAAAAAGACCTTGCCCTTTTCTTTAAACTTATACACAAATAACAAAATCTGAAACATATTGATACAAGATTGAAGCTACATCCTTCGCTGGTAAATATTCAAGACAAATAGAGAATTGTATAAAAGGTATTAGAATTTATGATGGAAATTATCTATAGGCATCTCTTTATCAACATATCAATCTTTTGAAACTTGTATGCCAAAAAAAAATAGTCCATTAGAAGACATAGATTGCTTGTGTTGTGTGATTATGTTCTATGATATTCTTTCATCCTGTTTCAAAGCTCTATTTAATGTTCAGTTTTGGTATTCTCTCATTTCCTGTGGTTCCTGACTATTTTCCTAATGGTTCTTTTAAAAAAAATTCCTTGTCACTAACTATATGTGATTGAAACCATTTTATATTGCAAACATTGTTAGTTGTAATTGCACATGTCCACAATACTAAATAGGTTTTTCATCACATGTTTGCAATGGTGTAAAAGCTACAACTACATTCTATTTATATAGAAGGTAAACCTATATGTCATTTATTCCATCCCTTATTTCACAACTACATGTCAAATTCTTTTTCATAAATGATATAACTACATATATTTTTAAAAATGTATAGCACTGATTTCAACTAAAGAAAATTGTCAGGTTAATGCTATAAGATTTCCACAATCTATAATGCTTGGGAATTCTTATTTTTGGATATTTGATTCTGCTTTGGTATTGTGGACAGGCAATGTATGTTCCTGCTTGGGCATTTGGTGACAGCCCATGAGGCTGCATTCACCAATACAATAGGATGGAGAGCAGGCCTTCTTTCTTTTTGTTCAGACTACATCTAGCTGCACTTACAAGGTATGGATAGATCCTATCTAGCACTTTTGTTTTACAAATATCCACGTAATTTCTTCCTATATTTCCATATATATATTGACACATTCAATCAGATTCCATGTTTTTTATTTTAATATGGTGCCATCTCTTATTTTATGACTATGTGTCGAATCATTTGTCATAAATCATGCAACTATACATAATTTTTTTTAAATGTATAGAAGTGATTTCAACTAAAGAAACTTCTTAGGTGGTGGAAAGCATGTCTCCTTTTCTTTTTTTTATACTACACCCAGTTGCACCCACAAGGTATGGCTACATCCTATCTAAGACTCCCCTTTTGCAAATATGAACGTAATATATTCTTGTGTTTCCATGTATACATTTTCACATTCATTGAGCTCATATGCTTTTTATTTTAATATGGTGCACAGGTGTTTTTTATTCTACTGACAAAGAGAGTAATTGTAAAAGAGAATCTACATTATCTAGCATTGAGTATTATAGAGAAATAGGGAAATTGTAATAGACTTGTTAGTAAAACATGCATGCATGTATTTATGCATATATACATATTTATACACATGTATATACATGTATATATATGTGTGTGTGTGTGTATGTACATATGTATATACATGTGTAAATATATATATATATATATATATACATGTTTATATGTGTGTATATATATACATGTCTATAGATATTTATATATGCATAAATATATGTATGTTTTACTAATAGCTTTGTTACAATTCCCCCATTATACATATATACATGTATATGTATAAAATGGGAAAGCTCCTTTTTACATAAAAATATTTAGAATCACATCATATAATTATTTTCATGACCTAAAGAAAGTAGGTATTATCATAAAGAACCAACTTTATACACTTCATCTAGCAAGCTGAAAAGATAGCTATATGAGCATGGAGAAGTTTTAATATTTCATTTACTTCACCTACCGGCATCGTGCAATAGTAGGATGCATTGGTCCTCGCACCAACAAACACTTACCATTCACCTTCCCCATATCCAGGACACCATTCTCCATCACCACCAACCCATGTAATTACCAAGGTCTGCATTGCCACAAAAAACCCACTGGATTAAGTTTGTGGCATCTTGTATGCATATACATATAGATAGATAGATAGATAAAAGAAATACATCAAAGGCTGGTTGAATGGTTACATATATACATACATATATTTTAGATTTAAGCTCCATTATTTGGCACTAATTATTATAGAGAAATAGGAAAATTGTTAAGAACGCTCAATCACTACCATCCCACATTTTCGTAAAGGTCCATGTTGCCACAACAAAACCCGATGAACTCCCCTCTGGTCGGTCACATCCTCGTTGCTAACAAATTCAAAATAGGGCTTGTCCTGTAATAAGCCTATTGCAATTTCTCTATTTGTCTATAGCATACAACCCTAAACCCTACACACAGATAATTGCGATCCCTCCTATGCTAATGGGTGCAATGCTAAAGATACACACACATAACCAAAACAATAGGCCGGCAACGAAATAAAGAACATTTAACTACAATTGCTCCTATGGTGATAGGTATAAACCCAAAGATGCACAAGCATAACTATAAACAAAAATTACTGACCCCAATCATATTTTTTTGATGATAGAAATAATATTTTACAACTTCCCCAAAGTGACATTAAATAGAGTTCCTAAACCCAATACGTAGCAATAATATGTGCACAATGAGCACCACCCCACACACTTAATTGAAAATTTGGCCTACATTACCTAGCCCTGAATTAGAGAAAAATAGACAAATTGTAAAAGAGGTATTAGAATAACACTCAATACCAAAAAATTAGTAACCCTAACCATTTTTTTTTTACAAATGAAAGAATATTTAATTGGTATTTCTTCACGATGACCTCCCCACCAGCTGGCCACATCCTCATCACCAGCAAATGCAAAATAGGCCTTGTCCTACAATAGGTCTGTTACAATCCCTCTATTTATCTATAATATTTAGTTGCAAGGAATGTAACTTCAATTTTTGATTTAGTCTATGACATTCTATATATATATGTATGTATATGTATATGTATATATATATGTATGTATATGTATATATATATATATATATATGTATATGTATATGTATATGTATATATGTATATGTATATGTATATGTATATATGTATATGTATATGTATATATATATGTATATCTATATCTATATGTATATATATATGTGTGTATATATGTATATATATGTATATATGTATATATATGTATATATGTATATATATGTATATATGTATATGTACATATATGTATATATGTATATGTATATATATACACATGTGTATGTATATATCTATATATACATATAATGTGAATGTATACTCCAAAATTTGTAAGAAAATATTTTCATTATGTTGCATTCTTAGAATAGTCATTCTGGCATTATGAATATGTGCTCCAAAATATAAAAGAAAATATATTGATTAAGTTGCACAATGTTTGAATAATACTCTCTTCTTAACAAATTGAAATTTTAAACAAATAGCGTATTAGCTATAGATATAAAGTTGAATAGATCAAAGAATTATTACAATAACACTTAAAAGTTGTCAAACACATTTTGGAGAGATTGTTTCATCATATAATACACAACTACAGAAATTGTAAAAGAGCTATTACAATAACAGTAAACAACCACCAAAGTAATTTTATCTCCAATATGTTAATCGTTTCATACAACCCTAAACCTTGCACACAAATAAGTATAATTGTTCCTATGGAAATGGGTGCAACACCAACGATACACACAAATAAGGACAAATAGATAAATTGGAACAGAGCTATTGCACCACAAATGCTATTCACACTTGGGTTGATAAAAATACCACTATGTTACATCAATATATTTCATTGTATTCTTTCTTCCTTGTTTGTTTCAACTTCCCCACATGAAATTTCTCTTTTCCCACTTAACTCTGTGGCGTTATAGCTATTTTCCATAGATTCTTCGTATCCATTGATTTTACAAGTTTTCATTAATGTGGGCTTACTATCAAAGAATGCAGTTTAAATTTTGAATTGACAGGTCAACTCTAACATACATGCTCCTCTTGTATGAATATGTTTAATGTGAGGTTTTCATCATCTCTCATTTAGTTGTTATTCTTAAGCAAACTACAATAATCAAGGATATGCTATGGTGAATTCAAGGAAACAGTATCATGAAGAACAATTTATTATCCAGTGCTTCTTACGTATACTCTTAATAATTCTTCTCCAATTTACCTATTTGTCTATAGTGTTTAGTGCCAAATAATGTATCTTGAATTTTTAATTCAAAAGCCAGTTGTCACTTAGAGTGTTTGTCTTCCACCATTATGTTTCATCATATTTTCCCGAGCCTTCATGATCCTAATATGGTGGGAAGCAAAGTGAGCATGGGTATATTGTCTCACCCTTCCATCATTGTATATTTCTTGCTAGTTATATACATGGATAGAATTTTTGCATGGTTAATCAGAATATTCCACTTTATCTGTTTCTATTTAGAACAAATATTGCTAGCCTCTTTTATTTTATATGTATATTATTTTGTTTAGATTCCTATAGAAATATAAAAATGCATTCAAGAAAATTAGTGTATTGTACACTCTATTTGAAATTCTTTCATGAGCTCCTATGACTTAGTTAAATGCAGCTCATCCTTGTTGAACACAATCAATAGTGTAAGAATGATACTTTCTCATTATCAATGGACAACTCTGGTTAGCTAATTACAAAATTTGTTCACTATTTTTAGGCTCACATTGTATATATTAATTTTACCCGTATACTTGCTCTTTAATCTTCCTTTTTTATTTCCCTTGCTTTTTTACTAGCATACCTTTGTATTCTGTTTGAAGGAACTAGGTTTAAGCATGGAAATGGATTCAAAAACCAAGTTACGTTTTTGGTTTCAAGTTGCCACACCAAAGAGAAGACAGCAATGGGTAAAAGCACAAACCTGTGTCACACTTTCTAAAGGAATCAGCCAATAGCAAAAAACATTCTGAACTTCAAGCACATAAAAGTGGTCTTTATGTTTTGAATTTCAAAATAGTGTAAACTAATGAAATATAGAACTTTTGATGAATTTTATTGTTGTAATTTTTAAAATTTTAAAAAAAAAAAAAATTATGTTTTTATCAATTTAAGGTCAGATTTTGGAATGCTGAAAATTTCATAAAAGAGTGTTCAGGGGCTGTTAAGAAAAAAATTGAAAAAAAAAATCATTTCTCCCTTTTTCTTTTTTCTAAATAGGTAACTTCAATATCTTGTGCATGGAAAAAAAAATTCAAATTTTGATGTATATTTTTCTCATAATAACGTTTTAAAGTCAAACATGTTAGAATTTGACAATTTTCATGGGTCGTCAACTATTTTCAATTTTTTTAATTATTTTCAAAAAAACAATTATACCCTTTTGAAGAAGACTCCCTCCTCTTTTGCAACATATAAGATTTAAATTTTTTTAATAAGTTTTACTATTTTTTTTTAATTTGTAATCAACCTCTTTTTTCATTTTAAAAACCTACTTGCATTATTTTTAAAATAAAATATATTAAAACTAATCAAATTATTTAAAAATTATATATTTGGATTTTGCATTCTAAGCTCTACAAAAGGTTTTTTTTTTTTGCATAAAAATCATTCTAACTAAAGAAATTCTTAGCTAAAGTTGAAAGTTTCAGAAAAATATGAAAAAAGTTGAGTTGGCTGCCAACTAGGATGCCACATAGATAGTTTCTACCGAAACCCTTTCTATAGAAATCTCGCACATTAAAAAATGCAATTTCAAAGCCAATTTCAAAGCGGGAAAAGGAAATTTTTGATTTTTTGGGATTCGACCGAAATTTATTCAGCTGAAACCTATGTGCCACGTAATAGGCCATGTGGTTTCAGTTGAAACCTAGTCGGTCAAAAATATTTTGCTCAGAACTATTTATTTGGCCGAAAGTGTGACACAGTTTTGTGCTTTTACCCCAATATCATATATTATATATGGAAACAATGGAGTTTTCCCAAGATTTCTCCTCTACGATGTATCATGAAACTCCACAACATCTCTCGTGGGCGTTTCATCCTTCTCTTGCTCGAGGGTTTGGCTAGAGTCCATACGGCTCCATGATGCCAATATGGCAGGATGGAAAACGAGCACAGATTTTGTGGTTTTACATTTCATGCCATTTATTTGTTATTACATACGTACTTGTATGCATAAATTCTTGTATAGATTTACTATTATGTTTTCCATATTGCCTCAAAACAAGGCTTACCTTCTAATTCAATCAAAATAATAATGTATGTTGAATTTCCACGGTATCTCCCATGCATGTTTCACTCTTCTCTTGCTCGGGGATCTCGATATATTCCATGCGCCTTCATTATGCCAATATTGTAGGGAGGGAAAAAAGCATGTGTTTTGGCATTCTACATTTAACGCCATACATTTGTTCTTACATATATACATGTCTACACAAATCGTTGTATAAATTTAGTGACATCTTTCTCAAGTTCCATCCAAACAATGTGTACCTTCTAATTCAATTAAAATACCTATATTGTGAGGCCTACTATTTGATTCACCCATTTGATTGTATTTTGATTCGAACATGTTGATACCCTATGTGGTTTAGGCTATTTTGGATAATCATGGACATTGGATTTTATGTTGGTTTTGTGCTTATTCAATGCTTATGATGATTATATTCACGTTATGCTTTCTTATTTGATATGCTCATGATGATCTAATTATTATGTTAGGAATGGATAAGTGGTTATGATAAATAATTGATAAGATGTTAAATTTGAATTAGGTGATGAGGTGATTTCTTTATAACAATGCCATGACTAGCTGTGAATTTATTGAGTATGTTATTTGCAAAAGAAAGAATGAATAATGGATATTGATATTTCTAATTTATTGCTTTCAGGATTTGATTATGTTAATTATATATTTGTAGAATTAGTGATTTAATCATGTATTGGATATATTGACATGTGGCTTTGAGTGTGCAGGTACTTTCCCATGGCCAATGGGATTGGAGGTAACCAAGGGTACTCGATTTATGTTAACCAAGTGAAATCCACTATAGTCCATTTGGAGAATGGACAATAGCCTCTATATTGTATTTTATTTTGTGATTAAAAGATTTAGAGTTGAATTTTGTGACTATGCTTTTAAGGTCAATCAAACTTTTGATGAGGGTTTTGGGACATTAAGTGAAAATTCTTTTATTATGTTTGAATTTAAATTTATTTTTGAGGGTTTTAAAAAGTTGAACTAGTCCTTAAATTGGTTAATTGACACTTAATTAACCCCTAGGATGGTTACCTATGGGTTAGGGGTCAAATCAAGCCCATAACTTTTGAAAATTGTAAGTTATGACATTTCTTAATTAGTCATTAAGAAGGGTGACGGATTTTGGGGATGGGAGTGGAGTGTTAGCTCCAAAATCTCATTTATGTGATTTGAAGGCCTTTGTTGAGTGTTGAACACTCTTTGGCTTTTCACTTCCCCAAGAGTTCTCACATATATGTGAGAACTTGTGGGGAGGTGTGTCCATAGGAGTGAATAGGAGGTTGACATGTGTCACTCTCTCTTCCAAGGGTTTCCAACCCTTGACTCTTATTTCAATCCTTTGGGAAAGCCAAAGAAGGGGGCTCTCTTTTTTGTTTTGTGCTTAGAATGCTTTGGAAGGAAAAATTTGGCTTGTGCTTGGAGGAGTAGAAGATAGGAGTTCATCTTCAACTTACATTCATTGTTGACTTGGACTTGAGGTAAGTTTTATCCTACCTTTATGTATGCTTCTCTTTTTCTTTTATCTCTTGTTTGGAAATGTGAGAAGATGGTTTACGTGGAATGTTTGTTCATTGTATGTGCCTTTGCATTTTTCTATGTGTTTGGTCTGGGGTGGGGTTGTATAGGATAAACTCACCCAATGTGGGAAGAGCATCCTTGTGGGGGATAGGAATGAGTAGGAACCTCTATGGGGAGATTGTTCCTCCTTTGAGAAGGAGAGGCAAAAGAAGGGGTATGAGTACCCAAATTTGTTCCATGATGTTATGATGTATTGAAAAATTGTTGTATGGAGGATGTATGATATGAAGAGCTTTGATGATTGGGTGGGTTTGAGAAGAAGAAAGATTGTGTTCTTGGTTATTTATAATTGCTAATAGGTCTCCCCATATAGAAGTGATGTTCACCTCTATCCCCATCTTTGGGTTCTTGAAGAGTCCCTATGTAAATGTGTAGATCTTGGTTGGGAGTGTTTTTGTTTGAGTATTGTGGTTGGAATGATTTATTGTTCTATTATTGTGTGTACCAGGTAGCTTGGTTACCTTCTAGCTCGGGGGGTGGTTGGTTTTCTAACCCAAGGTTGGGAGGTGAGCTCCCTATTGGCCATGAAAAGAAGTTGTCTTATATGTTTACTTGCAGATTTAAAGATCACATGTGAAGCTTGTGTAGAAGGGTTTTAAAAGAAAAATATAGTCTTCAATGTTCAGCTATATTCTATCTTGTGCATGGGCATTTCGAAAGCATGCAAAAGAGTATAAAAACATTTGAAAGAATTGTTATTCTGTATGATATGTCCCTGGGTTGAATGTTAAAGCCTTGTAAGGCTACGTAAAAGAATGTTTGAGCATTTTAGTTAGATGTATTGTTGCAGTCAAATGATACTTGTAAATCTCAAAGAAAGTGTTGTTGCTTGAGAATACCTTTCGTATCATTCTGTTTTGTAATATGTATTTAGTTGCTCTGATAGTTCCTAGAGAATGAATTTATCTTACCCTTCGAATGAATGTTTTATAAATATATGTGCTACCTTTAAGTTATGTCTGTTCCTGAAAATAATATAGTTGCAAGAAAAAGAAAAAGAAAAAAAGATTTCTACATCCTCTCTTTTCCATTGTGTTGATAAAAGCTTGACAGAATTGATGGTGAAGTTTTGCATTAGATTGTAGGCACTAAATAATAAGAAAAAACGACGAGAATATGTAAATATTGGAAGAAAGAGAAAGGCTACTCTGATTTTAAGTTTGCTTATTACTGTCAAAAATATATATGTACTTGTGTAATTACCCTTGAAAAGATTGGGATTGAGCTAGTTATTAATGCTTATATCGCATATCGTCTGCAATATATACGATTATGCAATTACTCTTGAAGAGATTAAGTAGGTTGGTTGATATACTCATGCCTGAGACTTCCTATACTTCAGGTCGTTGGGGTGGAACAAAAAAATACATTATCTATAGCATTGTTAGCTTTTAAAAAAAAAGAGCTCTGCCATGCATCTGAGTATGCGAATGTCGACAAATGACAGTGTATAAAAGAAAATGTATGCTTAGCTTGAGTGTACCTCAATGTTTTAATGATTTGATTGACTACGAATGTTTAGTACAGATAGATGTTATAAAATGAAACTGAACAAATGAAAGAATGTGTGAAGTAGATTTATGTTTTTTTTTTTTTTTTTTGTTGTTCTCTGCCTCAATACCCAGACCTACATGGGAGAAGGCCTAGGAATTTCGGCCAGTGCAATCACTAGAGAAAGTAAAACAACTGCCCTTCAACTTGAAATCTCCCACCTCTCATCGAATCTGCACTCTTACTTTTGTAGTTGTTACATCTTGAAAATAAACTGATATATGCAACCATAGCTCATCGGCATCGATTGCCACCAGTCGCCCCTGTAAAGCACATTGTTAAGAACATAAATCAGGACCAGGAAAACAACAATGCAGGACGGCAGCAGCGCCAGAAAAATGAAATGGGCTTTAGGGTAGCTTGTCTTAACTGATTTTGAAATGGAATTCAAATTTTAATTAAACTCCTTGAATAGGCACCCATCGCCTCATCCCCACGCAGTCTTGATTTCGTTTCCAGTTTCTAGTGGAGTCATTTAATGGGAATCATTTCAATACCGTCATCCTTATCTGTGGCAGCCTGTAAGATTGACCTTTGATTGTGAAATCCTCATTCATGATCCTGCTGGCAGTAAAAATGGAGAGATATTAACTTCAAGCGGTGGCGTGACAGATAAGTTACCCACCCGTTTGTCAATCAATTTACTCCAACCGTTTCCATAGAATAGATCCTTCCTTTTAGCTTACAAGAAAGTAATCTCTTTCTGCCACCTCATTCTGAGGTTAACTCACAGCAAGAGGGATATAGCTGCTAATGTCATATAGGTGCATGCTACAGTAGTACAATTGGCAGTAAATTAGAGTTAATATTTTGTGACGAATGATAGCAGAGTATCATTTCTCTTAACTTCATTAGCGCAGCTAATAGTAGTATTAACAATGAAAGTAGCAGTGAAATCCATTAAAATGGTCGTTAGATCATTGTAAGAGTAATGATAATAGTTGGAAACAAAGGTTTCATGCTATTAATGCTAATATAAAAGTCCTTAGATCATATTGGTTAAGTTCCTGGGACAGCGTGCGGGCGATTATGCTGATAATAACACCAGCTGCTTGCTGTTGCTGCCCAAAATGCTAACAATATATATATATGTAACGTTTATTTATTGGGAAGCTATTGGATTAATATTATAATCGAAATTTATAAGATTTCCATCAAGTAGTAATATGGTGAATGTATGTTCTTGCCCTTAAAATTAAAAGGACTAATAAGATCAGCATATTAACCACTCACCTTAGTATATGTTATACGTATGCCATGAATTATTGGATACTGTGACCAATCATTATTATCTGTAATAATAATCAATTCCAATTCATCATATTGTATAGGCGGTTGGCTTGTTGGAAAACTAAAGTCTTATTAAACTTCCAATCCGTATGTTCTTGCCCATAAAATTAAAAGGACTAATAAGTCCCATTCTAACAGTTATGTATATTAAATAAACTTTTTAAAGTTCTCAAGTCTCTTTAAAAAGAGAGAAAGAAAGGAATCGTGAGTTTTTCCCTTATTATCTTTTCCTTAAAAACTTAGACTTTAATTTATTTATTTTGGTATTAGTATGTTATTTTAAAGTTAGTTAAATCAATTAAAAAAAATCAAGGGGACTTGTCTTATTATGGTGAGTAGATATGTATCATAAGATATTAGTTGTGATATTTATTTATTTAATTCTATTATACGTTATTTATTCTATTTTTTTTAATTGTCTTTTGTTTTCTTTTAAAAAGAATATATTGCAATAATTTAATGGTATTATAACAATTATTCATGAATTAAACTTTGAGAATCTCATGTGAGTCACATGGGTATTAAAGATAATATGAACAATTAATTTATTATCATCATTACCTAGGTAAAATAATGATAATTTTATTAGGGTTAGTAATAACAATATTATCACGAAAATGATTGTTAATCTCACGATGGAATAATAAGACTTACATCTTAATGTGGAGCACGTGGTCAAGGTGAGGTTAGGCATCATTAGTCCATAGTTTTTATTTTGAACAAAGCATAACCTTAACCTAAGTCTTGAGTCATCTCGTTCTCGATTAAAAGGTGTGCACAAGGGAATTCAAGCACTTGATGTCGTCCCCTCTTTACCCCGCTCTCGAACGACGTCCTGCCAAAGATGTGTCATATGTCACCATGTGATATGTATAGAATGGTACCATGCATGCACACAGTTAACCTTGTTAATGTTTTATTATGTTTTACAAAAAAAAATTGATGGTTGTGATTTTACCCTTAGTGCAAAATTTAGGACATTACATATACAAAGTATGTGTATCATTCCATCGCAGTCCCAAAATTACGGAGTTGATACTACTTATAACATCTTTGCTTTTTGCAAAACCCATTTGTGATGACCATTCTAACTAATATTCAAATAAAATAATAACTTTTTAAAAGAATAACTTTTTATTCAATCTTACTAATAAAAGACATAACTATACTAATGTCCTTGTTTGTCTTTAATATTGACTATGTATGAATAATATATACATGTGTGTATATATGTATATATGTGTGTGTGTATATATATGTTTAACTAATAGTTCTTTCATAATTTCCAAAAAGCACACTTGTTAATTTGTTCTTAGGAATATAGCACATGATGTACATTTTGATAGCCATTTGAACCAACTTCCAAATTCTCATTCTCGAAGACATACGGTATTATTTTACATTTCTGCAATTTTCCAACTATAAATAATTAATATGGAAATGCAAAAATCAATCTCCTCATTTACGCAAATGCTTTTTAATCTCTTGTGCATTGCTTGTCACATAACAATAATGAAGACGACATACAGTTTTATTTTACATTTCTGCAATTTTCCAACTATAAATAATTAATATGGAAATGCAAAAATCAATCTCCTCATTTACGCAAATGCTTTTTAATCTCTCGTGCATTGCTTGTCACATAACAATAAAGAAGTGCACTCTAACATGGGGTTTAAAACGTTGTACAATGTTCCAAATAAATGTAGAGATGTAAAACAATTCCTACGTCAAAATATCCACCCCCTACTATAAACAAGCCTCCTATTCTCCCATATTCAATAACAAGCTTTACTATGCACTATAAACATTTACCAACATTTACCCTTCACTTTGCACTACAAAAACAAGCTTTCTCCTTTTTTTCCCATTGGGTTGCCTTTTGTGGTGGACCCCTATCGGCTAATCATTGCATGCCTGTGCATGTGACTAGTAGTTATAACAATATTAGACCAATAGTTGTGACTTTAAAGTTGTAAGTGTTGATGATTACTACCCATAATTAAACTAAATGTATTCCTTAGATATAAAAAGCAACAAATCATGTGATGCCACATTAGCACACTGATAAAACATTATTTAGTGCAAAACTATCAATCTCGTGCTTTTTTTCTTGGACCTTTTTGGACACCTCACAAAAAGCAAGGGACTTACCAAGTAAGTTGTAAGAAAATTTCAGTGATTTGAAATTTTCACTTAATATTTTGCAAATTGTGAAGTTAGAGTGCTCAACTACCAAATCCTCTCCCCTGCTTTCATGGACCACATCGTTCAATTAATATATACCCCAATTAATGGCATGACTGGGACATGCACGTTGTTAGATAAGAGTTGACTGAATTGTACCCTTCTCCATTTTATCATTGTATTATAATTGCCCTCAGATTTTTAAAAGTTCGTGCAAGTATAGCCTATGATAGTGATTTAGCAAAACATCAAAGATTCAAGATAGTTGCTCCAAAAATTCATAAGATTTCGAGAGAGATTGGAATGATGAAGGACAAATCAATTTATAGAAAATTGATTATTCAAACGACAAGCCAGGACCGAAAGATCAACAGATGATTGAAATCGACAGATTAGACATGCATTCTGATAACTATCAGTAGTGACATGAGTGATACAAATTAGAAATATAATTAAAGATTAAATAAATGATTTAATCTTCAAGTTTGGTATTCGAAAATAGAAGAATTATCTTTGCATGACAAAGATAAAGATGGATTAAAGCAACTCTCTATTTGAACACATGCACAAGATTTAATTAATTAAATAGGAATATTTAATTAATATGCATGTACACACAAATGAGTTAGAATTAGATGATTGAATGATTTGACAAAGATATTACTCGAGAAAGCAACTCAGACATTAAATCAAGAGTTAACTGACCGAATCAAATAGATTTTTGAGTCGAGTAAGAGTGAATACTTAGATAATTTGCACAATTATCTAAATATAGAGGAATGCGTTAAAATAGGATTTATGAATTAAATAATTCATTTAATTCAAGATTTGATATTTGAAGAATAATTAAATAAATAAGATTTATTTAATTAAGTGGTGAATGGATTAAATGAATAATTAAATAAATAAAAGGATTTATTTAATTATAGTTGAAGTATGATAAAGAGTAAGTTAAATAAGAATTTATTTAATTTGACAAGAAGGATAAGGTTAATTAGTAACATAATTAAATAAAAAGCGTTTATTTAATTAGTCAGATAGAATAAAAAAAATGTGAATCAATTAAATAATTAAGATTATTTAATAACTAGATGAATTAAAGTTAAAGTGAATTAATTAAATAATTGACATTATTTAATCATGACCATGGAAGAAATATGAATTATTAAGAATATTGAAGTCGCGGCTTAAACCAAATTTCGGTGTCTACATATGTATGTATGTATGTATGTTTAACTAATAGTTCTTTCACAATTTCCAAAAGCATACTTGTTAATTTGGCCTTAGGAATATAGCACATGATGTACAATTTGATAGTCATTTGAAACAACTTCCAAATTCTCATTCCGAAAAAACATTTTCCCATTTTAATCAATCAAATGATTGATTAACCTATACAAAAACATCAAATATAAACACTATTAACCTAAAATATATAATACCTTAAATTTTGCACAAAAATTATTATTATTAACAAAACTAATAATTTACAGATCTTTAAATTGTATTCAATTGACAAAATGTGATTTATTAAGAAAAATTTTATTCAAAAATCATTCTCCTAATATTACTTATTAAAATCATTGATAATTAATTCTTTGAGATTTCAAGTAATGGATACATTGTAAATAATGAAGACAACATTTCCGCAATCAATTTCCAACTATAAATAATTAATATGGAAATGCAAAAATCAATCTCCTCATTTACGCAAATGATTTTTAATCTTTCGTGCATTGCTTGTCACATAACAATAAAGAAGTGCACTATAACATGGAGTTTAAAATGTTGTACAATGCTCCAAATAAATGTAGAGATGTAAAACAATTTCTACATAAGCCATATTCATATCTTTTACTCACACATAGCTTTGCTTTAATTAATCTGTCCATCTAATTATGCCTTTCAAATATCTTTGTTTATTATAATGTACTCTATGGATCTTATTCTCAATTAAATCCTACGTCAAAATATACACCCCCTCTATAAACCAACATCCTATCCTCCCATATTCAATAACAAGCTTTACTATGCACTGCAAACATTTTCCAACATTTAAACTTCACTTTGCAATGCAAAAACAAGCTTTCTCCTTTTCTCGGACCTTTTTGGACACCTCACAAAAAACAGGGGACTTACCAAGTAAGTTGTAAGAAAATTTCAGTGATTTGAAATTTTCACTTAATATTTTGCAAATTGTGAAGTTAGAGTGCTCAACTACCAAATCCTCTCTCCTGCTTTCATGGCCCACATCGTTCAATTAATAAATACCCCAATTAATGGCATGACTGGGACATGCACCTTGTTAGATCAGAGTTGACTGAATTGTCTATGCAGCATACAATCTGATCATTTATGTATCTTTATTTTCAATTAATTAATAAATACTGTCAAATGACCAGATTGTATGCTTCATAGACATTGCCGAGTCTCTCACCATTCTTGAGTACATTGATGAGACGTGGGGCTCTGAGAAGTTTTCTATCATATGACCGTGCACTTGCCCGCTTCTAGGCTGACCTCATCGATAAGAAGGTAATGAATGGTTTCCCTGTTGTTGCTGGCATGAACATTTAATTAAATCAACATATTCTCAACTAGTTGGAGATTGAAAAGTTTTAATGCATGCGTTCTCTGTTTTTATAGTTTCTTGACTCAGGGTTTCGTATAGTGAAATCGAAAGATGAGGCACAGGAGCAGGCCAAGCGTGACATGTTGGAGAATTTCCAACTTTTAGAAGGTGCGTTGAAAGAAACGTGAGGAGGAGGATCCCTGTCTTTCTTCAGTGAGCATAATATCGCCTTAATTCCCCTAATATCATGGTTCCATACATACGAAACTATTGGGAATTTCAAGATACCGTTTTGACACTGAATATCCATTGCTTGATGCATGGGTTAAGATATGTATGGACAGGGAGAGCGTCAAGAAAAATCTGCCCTCCTCTGACCGAATTCTTGAAGTGGGTCTACAAATCAGGAAGAGATTTGTGGTAGATAAAATTGAAGTAAAATTTGCGCAATCAAGGTTTGCATGCAGACATTCATCTGTACAACATCAAAAGTGAAGTGCAGGGAGCATGCTGAAGCAAGGCATCCCAAGTCTGATGTTTATCAGTGTTTCCCTCATCTGAAGAAGTAGCACTTCTTTATTTGCTAATGGTTGTTTCTATAACCGGGTGACATGGTTTGAAATTTTAGATTATATACATCCTGTGGATAATGAATAAGTTGCCTTGATATATGGAACTTGTAGTTATAGGTTGCATTAGATATCTTGTCAGTGGGTGTAAAAGCCCAGCTCAAAGTAGGTAGTGTTTTCTCTGAAAACAATGGTTCGGTATTTAGCTTGACCGTTATATGCTACCCTATCAGTGATTCTAAGCATGTTTTACCAGCTTAAATGTTTTTATTCATATACTGTCAACTTCATCTTCTTGCAAAACAATGAAATTGGCAGTGATATTGCTTCCTAATACCCTATAGTTTCGTATCCTAATATTCATCCTTTCTCGTTAGGCTTCTGTATAATATCAATATTGCAATGAACTGGACTTACTAATACAATCTTATTACCTGGCTCTTTAATGTTGGGCATCTCTACTTTCAAGAATTGGGAGTCTTATATATCGACACTCCTCGATTAATTGGTTAATTGGTATAGTAAGCTAAAATCAAAGATCTTCCAAATTTACCATAAACTGGGTGCTCATAGAACGAATGAAAACATAAATTAGATTAAGTTGATTAACCTTAATTTGGCTACTAGTAATATAGATACTTGATAGTGAGCAATACGGGAATTAACAGATATACCTGCTAGGAAGTTTTATTTGGAGTGACTTAAACATGGAGATAAGAAACAGATTAAAGATTGGTGTTTGTCAACAGGCAAAGCACATTGCCTATTGGAACATCATTGGGTTGACACCATTTCAGGTGATGATTGGCCAAGTCTGCTGCCTTGAGGCTGTAACTTGAATTTATTTCATTTTACCAAAAAAAAACCCCTCTGAATTGATGATAATTGTTGCAATACTGAGGGCGGGGGCCCTAGTTCGGTTGGCTAAGTATTTCCGTTGCGGCTCTGCTAGTCACGAGTTCTAGTCTCCCCCGTCCCGTGGTACCGGAGGGCGTGTCGCGCCAGCGCCGCCGGTCACGTTAAAAAGTTTACCAGGCGCACTGCAGTTTATAACAATGGTCAAGTTCAATTAGAGTTATTATTTGGGTTAGGTTTACAGTACAATCTTAGTCAAGTTCATACGCAGAAGGTAGTAGTGGAGAGGAGGCAAAAAATTTACTAATAAAATTTATTTAATGCACATAGCAAATAAGCAGTAACCGAAAATTTATAATTAGATTGCATTTTCTTTTTTAAATTTTGTTTTCTTTTTGAAATGTTGCAGAGAAAATTCTACATTTTTTTGTAATTATCTTCCTTATAATGAGAATGCTATATAGAGATACACTCTGAATGTTGCAGAGAGATTTGATGAAACAGAAAAATACAGTCTAAATGTTGCCTAAATGTTGCAAAGAGATTTGATGAAACAGAAAAATCAAAACAAAGATTTGATGAAATAGAAATAAAAAAATGATAAAAAAATCAAAACAAAGAGATTTCATGAAACAAAAAAATCAAAACAAAGATTTGAAAATATTTATTATAAAATAAATTAAAAATCAAATAAATAAATCAAACATTAAAAATAAGTTAATTAAAAGATCCAATAATTAAATCAAAGATTAAAAGAACAAATAAATAAATGAAAGAGATTTGATCAAAATAAAGAAATCAAAGATAAATAAATCAAAAAAGAAAATTAGAGATTTAATCAAGAACAAAAATCAAAGATAAATCACAAAGATTTGAGAATCTTTACCATAGACAAATTAAAAGATGAAATAAATAAATCAAAGATAAAAGATAAATAAAAAATGATCACAAAGATTCAAATAAATTAAAAAAAGATCAAATAAATAAATAAAAAATAAAAATATTTAATATAAATCAAAGATGATCACAAAATAAATCAATCAAAAAGAAAAAAAAAAGATTTAAAATATAAATCAATAAGAAATACTAAATAAAAAATAAACCTCACAAAGATTTCAATACATGAGGTTAAATTAGGGTTTTCAATAAGGGTTTAATTATGATAAGATTTTGGACTAGGATTAGGGTTAGGTTTCAATTATAGTTACAATTCAATGGAGATTTAGGTTTAAGGTTATAATTCAAATAGGGTTACAATTTAATTATGGTTATGATTCAATTAGGGTTAGAGTTCAATTATGATTATAGTTAGGGTCAAGTATATGGTTCAATTAGAGATACAATTAAGGTAAGGTTAGGATATAATTTGAGTTAGGGTTAGTATTAGGGTTGAATTAGGGTTAAGATTAAATTAGGGTGAAGGTTATTGCTCAATTAGGCTTAGTGTTCACTTAAGGTTATGATTGTGGTTAGGGTTTGGGTTAGTGTCTTATAATAAAGCTTGAGGTTAGGGTTGTAGTAAAAAGTTCAAATAGAGTTAAGATAAATGTTAAGTTTATGATTCAATTAGGGTTCGGATTAGGACTAGCATGCAATTAGGATTTAATTATTAAGGTTGAATTAGAGTTAGTATTAGGGTTTGGGTGAAATAATTAGGGTTTATTTAAGGTTGAATTAGGGTTACACTTGTATGTGTGTGGACCTGGATGATTTTTCAGATTTGGGAGATGGTGGTCATGATGCTTGGAGAGCTCAGTTGTCATGGTTTAGTGGGAACTTTAGGAGTGACTGTGTATTCATGAGTATATGGTTAATGATCTTCTTTAGTGATGCAGATGTTTCAAAAGGAATATTAGATTTTGTTGTTGCAAGAGGGTTTCTTCACATTTCCATGTGAACACTATTTGAGGATGTGTAGCATCTCAAAGCCATGGAGGACTCTTGTGGTCTTTTATTTTAGGTGTTTCTTGTGCTTAACAGGTGATGTTGGTTTAGAGTATGGCAGCACATGATAATCTTCACTTGAGACCATGTTATGTTCACTTGGAGCATGAGATCTCCTAAGGAGGATGGTAAGAATGATGTCATGATAAGTTCCTAGTTCAGATGATTGGATCTTTGATAGTGGTCTAGTGATTATTTTTGTTTTGGATCCATTGGCCATATGCTTGGGAACTTCATGATAGTGCAGTGATGCATTTGGAGTTTAGCATGAGATGATTATTTTCTGGTGCTCATGGATACATGGAGAATGAGGTGAGGCTTTATTTCTCTTGAGATGAGAGAAGTGTTTTTGAGATGGTTACTCTTGATGAGATTTAAGAAGAAATTCTAAGGAGCCTACATCTTGGTTGGATGTGAGTTCAATAGAGACCTATGAGGAGATTGCTCTTGGAGGAGTCATGATGAATTGCATATCTTGGAGGAGTGTTCTCATTCCCCACTCTTGGACAATTTGGTAGCTTATCACTTGAGAGGTATTTCCCATCGTTTCTCTTAGATGCTTTATGCTTTCTTTTATGGACATGGATCTTGAGCTACTATTAGATGGTTATGGAGGATTCATTGTGAGAGATGGGTAGCATGTTTATCTCCTTGGGTTTGCATTTTCATTTATGATGATCATAAGGGATGGTAGTGGGCTAATTTCTTGAGATGGGAAATGGAGTAGTTTGATCTTCTTTGAGAAGCTTACATCCATGTAGATACATGATGCATATGTTATTTTTGATCTCTTGAGGTTGAACAGATTTGGATGTTGTTATGGATTTTATCTTGGGGTTATGAAGAAGAAATTACTTGACACAGGTGGCATTTAAATGTGTATGTAGAAGGGCATGCTACATGTTTATGATTTGCAGATTTTTTCTATTTAGTCTGTTTCTTCTTCCTATATATTCAAATTCATATGACTTTAGATGTAATATTTCTATGTGGAGCTATGATGACTACTAGTTTATGTTCATGTGTTGCCACATGGGTGATAACATGGAGGTTCTTGTATCTGTTTCTTCTATAGGATATGGAGAACATGGGAGAGTTGTGGAAGATTGTTGAGAGAGATGTTTCATGTAGTAGTTGGTTGCAGGATTTGTAGATCATTGTGGATGATCCTTTGTACTACATGGCTACACTTTCTATGTGTTGTGATCGGTAGACTTGGTATGCCTTTCATTGTTTTAGATTTAGCATTACCCATGCAGTGGGAGTTCCTAAATGTGTTTGGTCTTCTTCGACTGGTTGACACATGGAGCTTATATTTGCATTTGATGGGTTGGCTATGTAGGTCACATGAGTTAGTTGATTTGAATACCTTCAAGGTATGGGTGATTGGGTGGATTAGCACTTGTTTTGGGTGCTATTTTTTAGTTGTGCGGGTTGGTCAGTTGGATGGGAGCAGTCAGTTTTCTGGTTGTTCTAACTAATGTTTTATCTTATTTTTTGGAGGATGACTTCACAACTGTGTTTGGATTGTAGGATTTGAAGTTGATGTTGTGTATGCTTCTATATAGCTTGTGAGAATATTGGAGTGGTAGTAGTATCCTGTATCCTTTTCTATCAATTGAATCTGATGCTTGTTTTCTTTGGACTTGTGCATATACACCATGTCTTATTCTTTTACTTTGGAGGATGGTAGGAATTGTTGCTTGAAATGGTGGACATCCTGGATGTTGTTGCAAGTGTCTTGGTTGGAGCATGAAAGTATTTTTGAGATTCTTTTTTATTGCATGTGTAGATGCCAAAAATTGGTAAGGTAACAACCTTATGGGAAACTCAGCTAATGGGGGAACCAATTGCACTAAACTGAGTGACCTCCATATTTTTAAAGAAGTCGACTTCTTCTGTATTTGAGGTTTTGGAATGGGAAAAGGAATTAAGCAAATATAAAAATAAAGATCTAACTAAGGTGATGCACTAATATTTAGATGTAGGCACAATAAATATATCCTTTGGGATGTGATTTAAGGGCTCGTTCAACAATCTGCTAAGTCCCAAAATAACAGAAATAAAAGATGAAAACTTGAATAACTTACCCAATAACATAAAATAATTTCCATACACATTTACTAAAAAGAAGAGTCAAAGACATGATCTAAATGGACAATCTATATTGAAATCATAGAAGTTATGTGAATAAATCATTCAGTATCATAATGGAAAAGTATAATGTTTTTTCAAATAGCTTAAAAAAATAGAAAGGATGAACAATGGCACAGTCTATGAGTCTCTTACCATAATCTAAAAAATACTACAAAAAGGCCTAGTGTCTTTCACCCTAATTTTTTGTATCTTCCGAACTCATTTTTGAAAGGAAGAAGCAATATTTATAGAAAATAATCCTACCGCCTGGTGAGCCAGTAACAGAAAGATTCCTTCATCATGAATAATGAAGCCTAGAGAAATGATTTTCTAGGGCCATTGTAACAGAAAAAAATTATGAGCATGAACATGGTCGTCCTCAAGCCAAATGCATCCCCTACAAATGATGGCAGTGGTCCCAGAAAAACCTTGTCCATACATGTGTCATTTACCTATGGAGGCAGTTAGGTGATGTGGTAATAGGTCAAGGCTTGTTGTTCATTCATCTCTCCCTGTGATGAAAACTTGCATTGGGAAGACACATGGAGAAGTCTTCATTACCGGCGTTGACTATGGGGTCCACCAAAAGTGAACTTGAATAGCTGCTACACGGCATGCGGATGAAGCCCAGTTGAAAAGTGAAGGGAAGCAGTCTTTAAGTGCCTAGAGTGTTGATATGTGGAAGCATGGTGGGGGCCGAAAGAGGAGCGAAGGAAAAATTCCCAGCAATGAGCACCTGGTGGACACGTGGCGGCAGTGGATGAAGCTCTTCAAAAAGGGGCCCGATGATGCTCAAATGTATGGGGAGTGGGTCGGATTTAGCAAAAAATGAAAAAAATCTAAAGGGAACTCAAGGAAATTTATGTCCACAACTTTTGGCGACTACCAAGGGTGTTTCGCTTGCGAAATGAGGAGCCCAAAATTTTGGCTTGAAGACCAAAGCCTTATCTATTGGGTGATGTAATCAGAGCTTGGAGAGAGCGATCTATAGAGGCAGCTTGTTGGTCTTAGATGGCATTGATATGACACACAAATTACCATGCACCTCATGCAGATTGATCACTTCTTTGTATGGCAACATCACGGATATACCAACCCTAGACGAGTTAGAAGAGTAGTTGTACTATTTGATGAGTGACGCCCTCAATATCTTCTGCAGTAGGGGGTTTGGCGAAGCTCTGGAAAGAGGAGGTGTCTCGCTACTTCTCTTCAATCTTCATTGCAATCTGCTCCACTATGGCCACCAAGTCATCCGAAAGAAACGAGGAGGGTAGGCCCATTTGAGTTAGCTGGGAGAATTTCACCCACATGCTATTCATAGTTTGGCCCAGTGTGGCAGCACACTTGCTAGCATGGAGGATGGTTGTGTGGCAATGGATGAACTCCTTTGCTATTTTGGTAGTTGATTTGTGGTCATCAATTCTTGCATGCACTAAGTCATCATTCAGCACTGTGTATAACTTATCCAGTAACCTTTCCACCTTAGGAACCTTCTCTGTGATGAATTGGAAGAATCACTCAATCATCCTGCAAACTTCCCTACCTAAACTTGTTGCCTCCGCCATGAATTGGAGCATCAGCTGAAGATTCAAGCAGAAGGCCTTGACCTTTTCCCAGTATGAGATGTATAATTTTTTAGCCACTGGAAGGAGATCTGACTGGGTAGTAGGGGTTTGGGGAAAATTCTTCAAATGATTGATCTCTGTATCCTTTGAACTAACATCTTGTGTTAATTCTGCAACTCTTTTGTCTACGATAGAGAGTCACTCCTGCAAGGTCCTCCATTCAGCGAGCCATTTTTCTTTAACCCTATTTTTTTTCACTTATTCCCTTTCGATGGAAAGCTTCACCTCTTGGACTTCTTTCTCAAATTGAGTCATTAGGGCCTCAAAATATGCATATTTCTACTGTAGTTTTTGCTTGTATTAAGCGTGTTGATTCTCAAACTCTTCATTCCCTTGTTGCATATCCTGCTCCGCCTGAGCCAACTGACCTTGCAATTCTTTGTTCTTTTGTTGTAGCTCATCGACCAGGCTAGAATCAAAAAATCGGGACTTTGCAAGTCCCTCCTAAAGTTTGGCTTTCTCTTCTTGCGCTTGTTGTGATAAGCGCACAAATTTTGCATCCATTTCCTTGTCCTTTCCCAGTAGGACATCTATCCTCTCCTTTACTTTTTTGAGCTCTTCTTCCTTTTTCCTTAGTTGGTGACCGGACTTGAGGAAGTCGGTGGTCACCACCCACTATGCCTCCTCCATGAGCTCATCTTTTTCCTGTGGTCGGGCTATGCTCAGATCAAGGCCCATGGTGTACATGTTACAATCATCAGGTTGCATCTCTCCCTATAGTTTGATGACTATCATATGCATAATTGCAAAATACAATGACTGTTGAGCTTCAATGAAAATGGTCTATACTTTTGGCTCATCAAGCTTTTTAGCATCCTTGGTCTTTTGCTTCTAGACCCTGATAGCCTATGTTTGTTTTGTTTTATCAGCCTCCAACATGAACTATGTTGGTGACTTAACTAGCCTGCTTGCAAAAGGTGCACTAGGAGGAAGAGCAAAATGGAATGAAAAGGTAGTGGTTCCAGATATTTTCTTCGTCAAAAGATTGACTATTTGTGATGAGAATGGGGGAATCTACCAAAGTCCAGTATGTGAACTAGCAGGAGGACTCATGGGGAGTTGAGGAGGTAGTAGAGTCATGGAAGATTCAATTTGTTGGGTCAACTAAGTTGGGCCTGATACAGTAATAGACGGAGGGGTATCAAAGGTGGTCGCAGAGGCAAAAGGTGAAGCAATAGCAGATGTGGATTGGGCTTTGGCAAAGGTTGGAAAGGTTCAGAGAGGGGTAAAGGAAAATGGTCATGTCTGCAAAAACTGAGAGAAACCTCCCGCAGCTATTGCAGCAATAGTAGAGAAGGAAGGGATGACACTTGAAGTGATAAGCGATGCAAAGATAGTTGAAGAAACTAGAGATTGTGAAGCAAGAAAAGAGGGAGCAAGAGATACCTAGGGTGCAAATGATTGCAATCCCTGGCTCGTTGTGGGCTCTTTGCTTGCTTCAAGCTCCTGGCTTGCTTCGAGCTCCTATGAACTCTCTCCAAGAGTTGCTTCTGTGAACTACCTTTTGTTAGGTGGGGAATCACCCACCTCTATAGCCTCTGATTGTTGTCGTTGGGTTGTTCTGGATGTTTTCACAATCTAGGTGCAAGTCCATACAAGGCTCTTGCACACAATATGTTCACCTACACATTTGAAGAAACCTGACTAGGTTGCTCTGTAGCCTTACTTTTCTATTGCGCTAGGGCCATCTATACTTCTTTTTCTTTCTCTTTCCCCTTGTATATGGTCTAGCCTCATCTGATTCAATGTCCTCATCATCGCTTGCATCAGAATCCTCATGCTCATCATTCCACAACTTATCAAATTGGTCATTCGACTCTATGTCTTGATAAGGGGTATCATGGTGTTTGATCTCTTGGTGGTAAACCTAGAAATCTCTAATATTTTCCTTGCTTTGGAGTTTTCTTTTTTTTACAACCCATTGTGAAGGGTAGCCCCTATTTTACGCTTCTCATCATACTTCACCAAAGGGAATTAGAACTTAAGTCATGACGGCCTACTATCATCTATGGGAATGTGAATCAGGTCAACCAATAGATCATCCAAATCCTTCAGTGGGTTACACCTCTTTTCCCAGTAAGGCTGGGGGTTGTGCATTACCTTGACATGTTCATTTGGTACGTAATTTTTAAGGTTGTGATGCCATATGTCACAAATCCATACTAGCCCCAATTGAGCCAGTTTCACCTCAAGCAGCTTATGCATCTTCTTCTTGGCCATAACCACCATTTTGAAGCTCATTGGGAAGGTAACAAATCCTTTCTTCTTGGTCAAGCCTTCGTAAAAGGTATAGTCAATAATCAATACCTGCCAGAACATTTTGAGGGCCAACACCCAATTTGTGACACACACCAGAAGCCAAAATGGTTCCCTGGTGAAGCCACACATCTCAATGAATGTGAAGTCCTCTCTAAGAAGCTAGTTGCATTTCAGAGTGAAATTTTGCATATACTTTGTCTGGTTTATGGTGATCCATTAAATATTGTCATCCTCAATCAAATCTTGTAGAATCAGAGTCAAGAAATAATCCAAAAATGCATAATAATCATAAGTTGAGGATAGGAGAGGAGTCCATAGAGAAACTGGCCTTCTTCTTCCCCTTTCATCAAATATAGTCAAATTCACATGTTTTTTGAAGAATTCAGGGTTCTAATGCAACAGTATATGGGCAAGGAAAGAAGGAAACTTGAACCTCTGTTGTGTTTTGTATTCCCTTATTTGGCTCAGTATCTCCTTGACAATGACTTATGTGAAGTCATACCAAAAAAAGGAAAGTTTCCTGCACAACTGAAACCCCAGGCCCATTTGAAATTCTTGAACATATTTGTTGGTGTCCAAGCCAAAAACAAAGGCCATCATTGAAAAGGCATCCTTCATGTCTATGGGGAAAGCATTGTGCATTGCCAGAATCTATGGTGGCTTTTGTTGATCTATCCTAGGCCTCTTGGTTTCTTTTTTATAAAAAAATTTGAGTCATTTCTTTGCTTCTCCATATTTTCTCCCCTTTCCCTAGAGTGAATGATTCCATCTTGTCTACTTTAGAGCTTTTGAAAGGGATGCATAACATGTTCCAAACAGCTTCTATGCACATATTAACTCTCAGCTTCCAGCCCTCAATGGTGTTGGTATCCGGGTTGAAATGATTAATGGCCTTGTCGAATGGCTTTGGGTAGTAGTGCACAAATGAGACCATATACTTTGGAATCCCACTGAACCATTTCTTTTATTCTAAAAAATCTGGGTCACTATTTTTCTTCATTCTCTTGCAGGCTGCCTCCCTAAGAGTCTTAAGGTTCCTTTCAAGGATGGGATCATGAATGTTATCCACTTCCTCCTTTATTTGGCTATGGTCTCTATGGGTTTTTTTCTTTTCTGAGACCCGTGTGTTTACCCACTTCGGCTTCTCTGGTATCCCAGGTGAAGCATAAGAGACATCTTCAAATATATAGGCAGCTGGTGTTGCCTCTTCTTGCATTTTTATTTGAGAATTTTTAGCCATTTTCCTTTTGCTCTAAATTTCTGGTATGCTCAAACTTGCTGCAATTCACTTTGGCTCAATTTTCACTAAAAAATATTTGCTCTAGGTAGCGTGCTCAAGAATCTTTTAAAATATTATCTTCTTGCATGGAATACTTAGCTATTTTTTTTCGAGGTGGCCAACAATGGTTTCCTTTTAGCATTTAATTCGACATGTACCGCCAACTCTTTTGCTTGTACAAAATGAATTCCTTACCATTTTGAAATGACAAGAATTCATAATGACATTTAGCAATGATGTCCTACGACATGATTTTCCTAGGAAATTGAGTCGACGATTGAAAGAAGTTTAGGCTTTTGCACGCTCTGGCAATTAATATCCCAAAAGGAATGATTAAGAAAAAATATGCAATAAGTACTTGAAAAGATTTTTGTTTTTCCTTGGAGTTTGAAAAATACTTGCAATGTGACACCTCAACACGTAGTTGTGCAAACTACCACCAAGGACTACCATCGGCTTATGCTAATTAATTAGCTCTTATTAATTTTGCACGTAGCAAGTCGTACCTAGCAGACGCAACTGGGTGGGAAATTCAAGCAAGCTCTAGTGAGATTTTTGAGTGGGTACTTGATTAGCATCATGTTTATGGCACACAGCTATCTCACATATTTCTATAAATAGGCGCTTAGGAAATATAAAAATCACACTTATCAATTTGAGCAGAATTGGTATTAGGCAATGAGGCAGAATTTAGCATTAGCAATTGCATAGAGCTAGACTTAGGCAGTTGTATAGAGCTTAGAACCATGAATACTCCCATTAGGCTAGTTTGTAATAAGTCCCAAACAACATTCCTAGGTGAAATCTTGAATAGGAGCCTAAATAGAATCACCAAGAATAAACATTCATTGGCCATAGTAGCAATGAAGTGGGTTATGGGGAGGGACTATATTGAATACAAGGATAAATATAGGATTAATACTGATGTATGCTCTCAATTTTTTGCCTTGTTACTTGATATTCAGGTTCCAAAGTAGATGATCCTTTCCCTGGTGCTTGCCATATTCCCGAAGAAGTACCTTGGAGGCCTCGGTAAGATTGTGGCGAGCGTAGTATACAGCCTATGCATTCTGATGATGAGTGACCTTCGAAAGCACATTGAAGAAGATGTCATGGTGCCATGGGTTACATTTTTTAGCAGGATCCACATTCAAACACATGAAGAGCATCACCAGAGGGTCACTCATGCTTGTCATTTCTTGATGCACTTCTATAATGTAATGCTCTTTTATGGCGTAGAGTGGTACACTGACTTCAGGGATTTGGTATATCCCCAACCATTGGCCATTGCTCCTATTGACACTGTTGTTATTGTTGGTCCTGTTGTTGTTCCTAATGCCCCTACTAATCATCATGGTGTTTAAGATGTTGCTGACAATGCTCCCATTGCTCCTGCTTGAGACTCAAAGCTTTTTATGTTTTAAGAAATCAATACTCTGTTAATCCATTTTTTGTATATATGCCTAAAAAAGGCCTTGATGTCATATATATGAAGAATTTGTAGAATTATATAGATATACTCTAAAAGTATGGCCTCAGAGCCATTTTGAAAATGTATTTACCGAAGTATATATATATAATGAATATACCACAGCTTATACTAAACTTTTTTCTCCTTTGTTTTGTGATTTTGTAATATGGGTTCTCTTTTCTTCATTTCTTTGAGTACCTTTTCAATTTTGCACAGATGGGTTCATTCTCCACTCCATGGGTTCATTTATTTCTTTGTTTCTCACACTATGGAATTAATTGAAAGACCGGCCAACAAAAATGCGAAAGAAAAATAATTACACTACTTACATATTTACACTGGAAGAATAATTATGAAGCTTAATTAAACAATTTTAGGTGAATTTCATTAACCAGAATACCCAATGCTTCCTGCTCCATATTTTCTAATTCAAACGCATTATGTTGCATTGAATTATTTTGAAAGGGCCTTCCCACAGACTGTCAAATTTTCCATGTTGTTGTGGCTTTGCAACCAAATTATTGAAATTTAATACTAAGTCTCCACATTTCAGACCTTGGTATGAGGCTTTCTTTTCAAACCATCTTTTAACCACCGGCTAGCTGTTGGACATGGCTATTAGGGCCTTCTCCCTTTTTTCCTACACTTCCAGCAACTCGGCCAACTAAACCTCCATAGCTCTATTTTCTTCGACCTTTATGGATTTGAGTAGTTGTAACAATGAAATATCCATGGGGATGGGTAATAGCGCTTCCTTCTCATACACTTGGTCCTATGATGAAGTCTTGAGGACTTGCTTGGGAGTTATGCAGTTTACTTAGAGCACTTCTTGAAGGTTTTTGTGCTACTCCTTCTAATGTTCTAACCCAATTCTTTTGATGAGTTGGACATTTTTTTTGTTAGTTGACTCGGCCAGGTCATTCCCTTGTAGATGGTAATTTGATGATGCTTTTAAGAAGATTCCATGCATGAGTGCGAAGTGACATATGTTAGAACCTAGGAAGGTCTTGGCATTGTCAGAGATGATGGTCTTTGGTGGGCCGAATCTTGTTAGTAGCCCTTAAAGAAAATCCACAATTTCTACCTCTGTCACATTCTTCAGGGGCATGGCTTCAGTCCACCTGGTGAAGTAGTCCATGATCATGAGGATCCATTTGTGTCTAGAACTGGATGTGGGATTGATCATCCCGATGAAATCGAGGCCCCATTGTGTGAAGGGTTCCTCAACCACTATCGGGTTGAGAGGCATTGCGGAGTTTTTCCTTCTTCCTGCGAAGAATTGGCATTCCTTGCAGGCTTTTACCAAGGAATATGAGTCATTGAATACTGTAGGCCACAAGTACCCAATGCACATGATTTTGATTGTGATGGTTTTCACGAGAATTTTCTGCCTGCGGGACTACTGTGGAAAGTTTCAAGGATCTTCTTCACTTGCTCCATGGTGACACACTGCAGCAAGATGTTGTTGAAGTTCCTTTTGAAAAGGAATCCTTCGATAAGTGCATATCCACTATTCTGCAGTTTATAAAATCTTCTCTTCTAAGAAGGAAGTCCTAATGGATATTTTTTGGTGTGCATGAACCTTACTCTATCTGCCAGTCAGTAGCCTTTGGATTTGGGCTCGTTTGTTAGAACAAGATCTAGTTGCTCATCTTCGGCTACCATTTCTTTATCGTGCACTAGATATTCACACAACCCTCTTCCTCAGACAATCATTCTAGGCTTGACCTCAATGTCATATTCAAGGATCTTAGTGATTCAATTCACCCTTTTTTTGGTGATTTCTCCTTCCATGATATATTTGCGTACACTGGAATGTGCAACATAAACAATCACCTTGCTGTAAGATATAAGATTTCAGAACTTCTTGAGTCCCTTTACAATATCAAATATTTTCCTCTTGATGAAGTTGTAGTTCATCTCATATTCTTTAGGTTCTAGGAATGAAATGCTATTGGATTTTCTCCCTTTCCTTCATCATATTTTTGAGTTAAAATAGTAGCGATGTTGGATTTGCTACTGAATACATACATTATGAAGTCCTTCGATAGGTTTGGATTGACCAGTACAGGAGTTGAGGAAATAACATCCTTAACCTTCTTGAAGACTTCTCTAGCTTCTCTCATCCATTTGAATAATTGATCCTTTTTTAGCATCAGGGTGATTGGTCTAATTATTCCTACAAAATCCGAAATGAATTTTCTCACAAAATTTACCTTGCCTAAGAAAGAATGGACTCCTTTATTGTTGACTGGTAGGGGAAGTTCCCTAATTGCTTTCAACCACTGAGGATCAATTGTAATTCCTTCTTTGGAGACTACATGTCCTAACAGTTTTCCTTGCAGTACTCCAAAGACACATTTTTTTGGTTTAGGGATACCCAAAACTCCTGGCATTTCTTGAAAACCATCTCTAGGTGATCAAAATGATCATCCTTAGATTTAGAGAATACAATCAGATCACCCAAATAGATTAGGATAATTTTGTTGATCAATTCTCTGAAAGCAATATCCATTGCTCGCTGGAAAGTGGCTCTTTCATTTGAGAGGCCGAAAGGAATTTTTGCATAAGTGAACACCCCCCACTTGGTAGTGAATGTTGTTTTGTGTTGGTCCTCCTCCTTGACCCAAATCTAGTTGTAATCAGAGAAGCCATCTAACAATGAAAACATCTCCAATCCTGCCACTATTTGTAGGATAGATTCCATAGATGACAATGGATAGTGGTCCTTCAGGGATGCTTTGTTCAGGTCCCGAAAGTCAACACATAGGTGGATTTCTTCATTCTTTTTCTGGACTCAGACCAAGGTGGATACCCATGTTCTATGTTTGATCGAGAAGACAATCCGAGACTAGATTAGCTTTGTTATCTCTTGCACCATTAGTGCTTCAATCTTCAGATTCACTGGCCTCTATTTTTGGTGGGCTAGTTTTGTACCTTTCGTGACCTCTATTGTATGCTGGATGATTTTGGAATTGTATCCCTTGAGATCATCATATGACTAGGCCACTACTCCTTGATACTTCTCATAGAAGTTGATGAGCCTTTCTTTATCATGATGCAGGACATATTTCCTGACTTTGAGATTTCTTCCATCTTTGACCTGAAGGTTTGCATAGTCATTTTTTTCCACTAAAAACTTCCTCTTATCATTCCTTGCATTGTCACAATTGAATAGTTTTTCGAGAGTGACCAATTCCTTGGGAAGCTTGTTGGACTTTAGCTGAATGATTTGTCCCTCGTAGGCCTCGACGATTTTCGGTTGGAGTTGGTCAGTGAACTCTCTAGATTGTTAGATGAATGAGGGAATGTGTTCATCACTTTCAAAAAAATTCCAACTCTGATCATTATCTGGGATTTTTGATTGGAAAATCACTTGCACATAATTTTTGTTATTAATTAGGTCAGAGGCAGGGTCAAACTAGGATCCGATTCCTTTCATGAGATCCACATCTATATTTTGTTCTTGGGGCACCATCTAGATATTGAAGGCTTCAAAACCCTCAATCAAGTCCTAGACTCTATGTCTATAGTATCTCATGCGAAAATTATTGGCTGTGGAAATCCCTCTGACTTGATTGACCACTAGTTTAGAGTCTTTGAATACCATTATTTGCTTGATTCCCATCCACTTTGTAAGGCTTAGACCTTGCACTAGGCCTTCATATTCTACTTCGTTGTTCAAACAAGCAAATTGGAAGCGAAAAGACCACAACGTCTTCTCATTGGATGGGATGTTAAACATATCTTGACTCCTACACCCACTTTGCATCTTGCTCCATCAAAGTGCAGCATCCATAGCTCTGAGGCTTGACCACTCTCAATTTCCTTCATGACCTTCAAAATCAGTTGATCTTCATCGTAGATGGCATAAGTCCCTAGTCTGGTGGCATGATAACTGTCGAAAGGATTAGTGTCTATGTATTTACTCAAGTGGACCTCTTCTTGATTAGTCTGATCTCTGGTCACCTTTTCATCTTCTAGTAGCTCAGCGCAATACATTTCTTCCTTGGTGATAGAAGTATGAGCAGCCTCAAAGTTGATGATAGCTTCATCGGCCACATGTTTTGAATGTAGAGCTTTAGATACTATCTTCATTTTTGCTCCATGCTTGGTCCTAAGGATCAAGTGTGACTAGAGCTTCAGGTACTATCTTCATTTTTGCTCCATGCTTGGTCCTAAGGATCAAGTGTGACCATTCTAAGGAAAGGTATCCACCTACCTTGGAAGTGAATTCTTGGGATAGATAGAGGCCAAACATGGGGGAATTTCTATGATCACAGTATCTTGCGGTACTGTGATGCTAGGATAGGAGAACAAAGTCAAGGGAAGGTCCCTGATGATACTTATAGTCTCAACCTTGTTCCCATCAAGCTACATCACCCCTCTATTTAGTGGTTCATAGCTAAGTCCCAAGGCCTCAACTATTTGTTTAAGCATGACTATAGTGCTAGCACCAAAGTCAATCATAGCATTGTGCAATAATTTCTTCCCCACAATAAGAGTTAGGAAAAGGGCTTTGGTTTTGGCTTATCTTTAACCTTGGTAGAGGTTGCCTCTATACTATTTGTGAAAACTTTAGCCGAAGGTGATGAATCAATAGCCTTCCCTTTCAATGATTGCTCTGTCAGCTCAGTGATTGCATCTTCTCGGAGGGCCTTCTGCAACAATGTCTTCTTCTCTTTAATAACTAAGATATCCCGAAATAGATACATTAGCGAAAGATTTTTTAATTGTTCCACCACATTGAATGGTGGTGGATTTGAATGCTTATGTTCCTTAGCTCTGATTATAACAATTTCCTTTCATGGTTGAAATTGTTGTGTAACTATGAAGGTACTAGGAGTGTAGTTGGAGGCACTTTTGGGCTATGGATTGACTAGTTGTAGGACGATGGGTTCACCCGTGAATCTCCGCTTAGAGCGAGTGTTGTAATCAAACTACACTAGTGGGGCGTTTGATGTGGATGCATCGTTGGAAAAAACTACCTCCTCTTCTTCCATCCATGAGAAGAGTGCATGGTCAGGAGCAATATTTGTCTCTTGCTCCAAGAACATCCCTTGCATTTGAGCGATGAGTACCATGTTTTCCATTTGCGGAGAGGTATACACATAACCTCTCAACTTTGATTCTACACCTTGGCTATGCTATTCTTCCACCTTTCGTTGTAGGTTGTTGTATGGGAAATTTTGTGGCATATGTGTATCACCACAGGGGAAGCACCAGGGGTTGATGTCATCAACTAATTTTTTTTCCCTACTGTCAGTTCTCTACTTAAGCTTGGGTGAGCACCTTGTAGTGGAGTAGGTACTAACACTATTTGATTAGTTGTTTGAGCCCACAGATTTGTGCATGCACTTCCTTGGAACTGATTTTGCTGGCAGGAAAATCTTTCACCTTGATAATTTTGGTAGTTTGGCTTTGGAGGCTCAACCTGATTCCGCTTAATGGTAGTTATTTCATTGGCGATAGTCCACAACATCTCCTTGAACTTTCTCATCTCATCCTTTGAAGAATCGGATGTAGAAGCAACATTTTTTGGCACATTTGCATATGTGTACATTGACTGGGGAGGAGTGGATGTACTGGTAGATGGCATCTCCTAGGAAATGACTGATATCTTTGGGAATATAGGCATAATACCTCGAGGCAGTAACTTCCTGGCATCTATTAGATTATTCTCTAATTTTATCATGATGCTATATGCATTTAGTAGAGTGGTTCCGCCAAGAGATTGGATCATCATTGATATGTCAGCGTTGATGGATTTTAAGTAGAACATGAATGTCAGTTTAGCCAGTAGGTGAATAGCAGTCTGAATCCTCTACCAAGTTGTATGGAATTGGGAATTGGATTCATTCATGGCTTCATGCGGGGCTTGCTTTATGGTCAACAATTGATGATATAGCAAGTACCTATCTCCATCGTTTGAGAATATTTCACAGAAAGGATCTTTGTGCAAATCCTAGGTACCGATAGTATTAGCTTGCAAAGTGTGATACCAATCCAATTCCCTACCTCTGAAAGAGGTTGCGAGTAATATTAGCACTATATTTTGGTTAATAACTTTGTGCACCAAACACACATCTGCCACATCTTGAAGGTGTTCGAATGGTGTTTTTGAGTCATCCCTGGTGAATTTTGGTATAGCTTTTAAAGCAGAGGATGAGATAGCAGCCCAAATGACGGGTGCTACTAGTTCTACAAGGGGACTTTCGGCATCCCATGCCACATAATTTATTTTAGCAATTGGCAACATGGCTAGTGGAGTGATCGAAATGTTCCTTAGATGGGTTCTAGTTCATATTGTTACTAGTGGCGGCACTAGCAAGCCAGGGATATTAGTTGTTTGGAATCTAGTAATAGGTCGTTGACTCATACACCCTCTTTAGATTTAGATACATTTAAGTAGTCCCACCAGGCATGCCAGAAAAAGAAACTATTGTATACACCTAAAAATTGTCTAGAGAATATAATTAATTAAATACGAGTTATTTTATTAATTAACCTTAAATTCATCTATCATTAAATAAATAGAAATATTTATTTATAGTTCATTCTTCTAAATTCTTCAATTTTAAATTATCCTATCTTAATTAAATAAGCAACTTCAATAGTTTGTATTATTTAATTATCTAATCATGTTTCCTCTTAATTAAATAAATATATCCTAAAGTTTTTATTTAATTATTATATCCTTTTTTATTAAATAAGAAAATGTCAAAGATTTGTTTCATTTAATTAAATATCTTCTTTTTATTAAATTTGAATAAATCAAATTATTCAAATAAAGGCATGAAGGGAAATTTCCTTTATTCACTCACCAATAAAATTAGATATCAAATATCCAATATAATTCAACTGGTATTCATGGGAAAAGCTTTGGAGACAAACTTGCAGGAAATCCTCTCAATCTCATTCCTCTAATTCTTCCTATCATCTGTCCTAATGTTTTCATGGGGAGAAACCATTCCCATAATCAACTCAAGCTTCTTAATCTCTCACCACTCAATTCTCCATATTGAATCCAAGCCTTTGTTGTGCTGCCCCTATGCAAATGTGTTGCCGTAAATCTATATATACAACCTTCTGAAGCAAAGAATGGATCCCAACTTTGTGCAAACTTACTTTGTAGGAATAGCAATCAAGCAGTAATAGCAATAGCAATAGCATCATAGCAATCATAGCATAAGTAGAATTTGTATCACGATTTCATCATAGTACTGTAGCTTCCATCCATCAGGTTTCATGTCAGAATAGCTTACAGTAGCATCATATCATTTAGAAATCACCATATAGAATTACATCATTGCATTTAGCATCATTCCATTATCTAGATAGGCATTTTAACAGTCACGGTGCTTATCAAATCTGAGATCCCTCTATGATTTAATAAATCTTTGGAGATAGGAAACAATGAGACACTTTCAAGTTTTATGTGCTTTAAATTAGTTTAATTTCTCTTGAATCTTGATATAATGTTTCATTAAGAAGTATTTTAGTTTTTTTTACTTATTTACTTGTTTCATTAAAAAGTGTCGGGGAAGGGAAGAATGTACCCCCAAGACACTCACCATATAATTTCCAAGGACCATTTGCTCAAGGGATCAAGAAATCTAACCTTGAGTACGCACTTGAAAAAGACAAAAACACGGGCGCCCTCTAGGGGGTGACACGGCTATGTGAGTTGACACAATTTTAAGATGTGGGTTGTTTGAGTATAACGATGACCTTTTGTCCTTAAGAGTGAGTCTGTCTAAAGTGTATTTATTGTCAAAAATATGTGAAAATCAAGAAGGATCTATTGATCCTTTAACATACACTTACTATTTAGATTCTAGGGCTTAAAAACTCCTGTTCTAAAATTGCTTGTTGTGCCTTCAAATCATTAAATCAGATAAAGATCATCCAAAAAGAACACAAAAAGTTGACAAGTTAGTCTATGAAAACTTATGATTAGGGATTGGAAGTCCACAAAATTTGTCAAGAAAACCCTTACAACAAGAATAAAAAAACCAAAGAAACAACCTAGTCAAAAGAAATTGTTGGAAAGAAGAAAATTCTTATATCAAAGTAGGAAAGTCCTACTTCAACATAGAACTTTTATCCATAGGTTTCATATTTTTCTAGGGGATACATAGATGATTATGCCTTACAGCCCTTATATTCACAAGCCTACTTTCAAAGAAGATCTCTTTCACAGAAACATAATCATATTCAACCTATTCATCCATCTTTCTTTCCACAACCAACGATAGAGTATTCCAACAGGCCAAATCAATTCATACAATAGAGGAAACATTTGAAAAAATTAGGATTGCTCTCAAAATCAGAAATTTACCAGCAAGAATACCCTGTCAAAATACCCATATTTCATCCAAAAATAAATCCTTTCATTAAGAAGAGAAAAAAATAGACAAACACTAATGGGTATGTGTAGGATCATGATGGGCCAAAAAGTGGCGATATGATGGGTATTTGTAGAGTATGTGGCTGATGAAATTTTTTTACCCAAAATTGGTGAAATGAAAAGGGTTTTAAAGGAGATTCTCAACTTTCCACCAATATAAATCATTCTTTACTTTGAATTTAATAAATAATTATTATTTATTTTCTTTTTGAATTACGACTAAAGTCCTTATTGATAGGCTAATTGAAAAACATCTATAGCTTTCAAGTGGTATCACATTTTTTGAATCCAAAACATGCATCACATTCTATGCTTCACATACTATAGGATTAAAAAAAGAAAAAATGAATTTCATGAAGTTTTGACCAAGTTAAGGTGGTTAGACATACGAGTTTTTATATTTTCTAAAAGTTGTAATAAAAAAATCATAATTAATTATTTAGTTGGAAAAAAATTACAACAATAATGCATCACATATGGACATGAGTCCTCTACTTATGTGTAAAATATTATAAAAAAATATTATCATTTTATTGTGGTTAGGGTGGTCAAACAGACACCTACTTATCTTTTCCCTAAAATTTAAGTACTACTACATTGAAATTTCAAATTTTCACCAAATAGATTTTAAAAAATAAAAATAAACCTAGTAGTTTAGAAACTACATTCAATTTTCTATAGATTCTATTCTTACATATTTTTGAAATAATATAGATAAATTATTCAAATTTTTACGTCAAGTTGCCTAACTCTGATTTTTCTGAATTTTTTGCCACTTAAGTGCCTATATTTTCCATGATGATCCTGCACATACCCTAATAAGTCCTAAAATAGTGCATCCACAGTCTGTTTTAGTGCTTCTTCCCATCAAAATAGCGCATCTACAGTTTTTCATAAACACCCATCAGTGTTAGAAAATACAAGACACTTTAGTGCATCTACGGTCTGTCTTAGCGCATACACCATGTTTGTTAGCGCATTCATAGTCTATTTTAGCACTTACACAGTCTATTTCAGTGCATCTGACAAACATCACAGCACATCTACAGTCTATCAAAACAAAATTTTACCAGTGACAAAAATACCATAAACTTTAGCGCTTACACAGTCTGTTTTAGTGCATCTACACTGTTTGACAACACTTTTACTAGATCTTTTAGTGCATACATTGTCTATTTTAGCGCTTCTTCCCTCTATAATAGCGCATCCACGAGATAAGAAAATAGAGAGATGTTAGAAACATCTGTTAGACTACAGACATCAAAAACTCAGGTTTTTACCAGTCAGAAACATTTTCCATAGTATCAACAGTGTCTTAAACCTGAAACAAATAGGATCATACAAATCAAACCTTTTCAAGTTGAACCTAGATCTTGAAAACTTTAAAGTGTCCACAAATCAAACACAAAATCTTGATTATTAGGTTAAGTTTCTTCATCAGGATATTATCATCCTACCATCATGAAACAAAACATAATAATCAGATTTTTTAACTTAGTCTCATCAATAGGATATATCATCCTATTTGAATTTGTTAAAATTCATTCAACACTTATCCAAACACAGAAGACCAAAGTTTAGTGTGTAAAACAAACATTTGTATGCCAATTTTGACAAGGTTACAAATACAAAAACTTAGAGGAAAAGACATTGAAACACCAAACATAATGGCTGAAGAAAACCCCTTTTCCTAATTTCATCAAAATGATCCCAGTGAGATAACCCAAGAGGATATACAAACCGCCCAATAAGATCCAAATTTCCATAAATTCATGGAAAAGGTCTTGGAACAAGATATGGAAAAATACCTCTTGATGTTAGCAGAATTGGGTGTAAAACTTCTAAAACATTTTGACATCAATCCATTAAAGGAAACACCTAGAACAACTGAAACAAGACAACACAAATACACAGATCAAGTGTTTTCTCTAACTGCTCAAATACAAACCTTACAAAAAAAAATTCAAGATATGCATAAGGGAACCACAAAGAGGTATTCATTATAGGACATTTGTCCTTATCCCTTTCATCCGAGTGTTGACATGATACCCTTCCCTAGGCATTGTGAGTTCCCCAAATATGAAAAATACAACGACAAGACAGATCTAATTGACCATGTAAGGGAATTTAGAACAACGAGTTTAGATTTTGTACAGGAAGACACTTACCTAATGAGGTTGTTTCCTAGAAGTTTAGGAGCACATTGTATGGAATGGTTCTCCAAATTACAATCAGGGATTTGATCATTTGAAGAACTGGTCAACAGATTTATCACACAGTTCTCCTTCAAAATTCAACATGACGTAACCATAAAAGATCTATACAACATGAAACAAAATAAGGGAGAGACATTCCTATCATTCTTACAACATTGGCGAAAGTTGTTCACTAGATATCCTCGATCCATACCTAAAGGGGAAAAGATCAAATTATTTATCAACTTAAATGATGACATGAGTTATAGAATGGATCTAAAATGTCCCCTGACATTTGAAAAGGTGATTGAGAATGGGCTTAAAATTGAAGAAGTCTTAGTCAAAAGAGGAGTGATTAAACATTATAATGGCACATCAAACAACACCAATTCCTCAAATCACTTTGGAAATAATGACAAGCCTAAATTCTGGAAGAAAAATAGAAATACTAGAAAAAATGATGCTAGAACTGACACGCAAAATACAAAACCAGTATTCAATTTAATGGAAACAACTGTGAAAACAAATCAAAATGACAACCAGAACAACAATCAAGGTACCACTTCAAGCAATAATCCAAATAATGGAGAATATCGACCACCACCATATCAAAGACAATCCAATCGATGGAGATTTACACCATTAGGACAATCTTTGGAATCAAAAATGAGAGATCTTATTGCAAATAGACTTATTACTCTACCAGAATCAAGAAATTGGGAGTCGAAAGTGAAACCATCTTGGTGGAACGATGCTGAATATTGCAACTTTCATAAAAATAAATGACTTAAAACAAATGACTATATGCAACTAAAGCACCTGATACAAGACTTAATTAAAGAAAAGAAAGTGTTTTTTGAAGGACCTCAAACAAGCAATGATCACACTGCATTTACAAATCCTTTACCCAACTATGAAAAAGGAGAATCTTCTTCAAATGGTAAAGGACAAAGTGTAAACTATATCTATGACACCACCATTCTTTGTGTTTTTGAGGTTTAGAAAAATAATGTCATTGATAATCAAACAAATAACATTAACATCAATGTCATTGTATCCCTGAACATGATTCCAAACATAAACACATCCGACAGCCAAATCAATGTCATAAAAATATGGGAAACACAAGACTACCAACCAATCAATGCAACGACAAGGGGGCAGTCCAAAGTGATACAGAAAGGAGTTTCACCTAAAATCATTACTCCCTCATCACATCAATACAACATTGTGGATCAACTATAAAAGATACCCGCACAGATGTCCATAATAGAACTATTAGAAAAATGAGGAAAAACAACTGAGACGGGGGGTGAATCAGTTGTCACAGAAACTCAAACTTTTCTAACTTATCTTAATTTTAATCTTAGATCTAATGAATAAGCAAGTACAAGAAATTAATGCATCAGAGAGACAAATAACACCAATATTTTTTATATGGAAACCCTATTAGGGGAAAAACCATGGTGGATGTTAGTCCACAAGATTATACTTTGTTAAAAGTATAAAGAGAAATAATAAGGGGAATGCACATGCATTCAGGCACACTGCCTAGAGCTCTCTACTCAAATACAAAAGAGGACTCACTATCCAATAATACATAATAGGATTAAAATCCAAAGAATATGAACTGGGAAAATAGCTTCTACACAAGCCTGATTACAGTTCCAATTAAGCTTAGAAAACCATCTTCACACTCTGCTCAATCTTCTTCACTCTCTGCTCACTAATTGAATGATAAAAACACTATTCACACATTTACACTTTCTTTGGCATACATTCACACTCATGCACACACTAACTTCGCTCAACCAATTGCTCATATATATTCGCTACATGGGATTTCATCACAACTTTGTCAGCCAGAAAAATAAAACATATTTTCAATGTCGGCCCAAATTTACAAATAAATTTCCAATGAAAATCTACCAAGGTCAGCCACAACATAGTGGGGACCAAAATTAATATCTCCAACATAAAAATACTTTAATTAATCTCACCACGAAGATCCACAACACGAGACCTTCAACATGTCGGCCAAGAACATGAAAAACCGAACATGTGCAAGAAAGATCTTCAACCACGAGCTCTCTGAGTAATGTGGAAGTATCACAAAGATAGATAATGATCTGGAGACATCCAAGAATACCAAGAAACAACAAAGAAGCATCCACAACAACTGAGATTACCAAAATCACACAATCTTCATTCAAGAACACTAATAGAGACCACAAAACATTGTCAAACCACAACATACTCAAAACTTCATGTGGACCTCTGAAACTTCCAGTAGATGGTCTAGAAACATTCAATAATAAACCCTTTAATCCACATCAGCTAATCTTCAATTTATAGAACAAATCACCTTCATGACCTGTACAGTTCCACGGGGAACCTAGAACACTTCCTTTTATAATTTTCTCAATATCCTTGACATATACAACCTCTAGTACACCAAATGATAATAGTGTTGATATTAATGACAACCACATATCAGTAACCATATCCAAAAAATCCAACAATCTCCCCCTTTGGCATGGATGGCAACACATGATGTGAAAAATACCATCAACCCAACACACTTACTTCTACACTTCTCCTCTTGAAAATATTTTTCACATTACACTTCTCCCCCTTTGACATCAATGGAAAAGGTACAATGACCTTTCCAAATACACACTCTGAACCACATACCTACACATCTGACTACTCCCCCTAAGTAGCATCCATGAAAACATCAATCTGGATCAAAATATAGCAATGAAGTTCACGGATTGATGCAAGAAAATGCATCTTTTAGTTCATATCAGGAGGGTTGATTACCCCTAGCATTCCTCTGAGATACTCAAAAGTATCCTTTGGCAAAGGCTTAGTGAATATATCTCCAATATGTTCTTTGGTAGGGACATACTCTAGTCTAACTTCTTTCTCATTTACTTTCTCTCTCAGGAAATGAAACTTGATTGATATATGTTTAGTCTTAGAGTGTAGCACCAGATTCCATGAGATATTTATTACACTTGAGTTGTCACAGTATATGGAAATAGGCTCTTCATATGTCACCTTGATATCTCTTAGCATTTGTTTCATCCATATCACTTGAGTACAATTATTAGTAGCAACAATGTATTCTACCTCAATAGTAGATAGAGAAATTGAGTTTTTCTTTTTACTTAACCAGGATACCAACTTCTTCCCTAGGAAGAAGGCACCACCACTAGTACTTTTTATGTCATCTACATCACCATCCCAATCTGCATCAGTATATGCACATAAAGTGAGATCATCATCCTTTGGATACCAAAGTCCAAAGTCAATTGTTACTTTTAGATACCTGAAGATTCTCTTTATAGCAGTTACATGTGATTTTGGATCAGCTTGAAATCTAGCAACCATACATATGACATTCATAATTTCTGGTCTAGTCTACTTCAAGCAGAGTAATCTGTCGATCATTGATTTATATCTGGTTTTATTTTCCTTAGGAGAGTCATCATTCTATGTCAACTTGCATCCGGTCACCATGGGAGTACCAACAAGTTGGAGTCATCCATTCCAAACTTTTTCAACAATTCTTTCACATATTTGGAATGAGATATGAAGATCCCCTTGTCCAACTATGTAACTTGCAATCCCAAAAAGAACTTCATTTCTCCAATCATACTCATTTCAAATTCATTCTTCATCTCATTAGCAAACTTCATCCATAAATTATCATCTCCTCCAAAAATGATATCATCAAAAAAAAATTCTATAATTAACTCCTTATCATTATCTAATTTGAAGTATAAGTTGTTGTCAGTAGTACCTTTAGTGAATCCAAGCTTCAGTAGGAATTTGTCCAATCTATCATACTAGGCTATGGGGGATTGCTTAATTCCATACAGAGCTTTCTTCAATCTACAAACCATATCTTCTTTGTCTGTTAGCTGAAATCCATCTCGTCATTCAATGTACACTTCTTATTCTAGTTCTCCATTCAGAAATGTAGACTTTACATCCATTTGATAGACTTTATAGTTCTTATGTGCAGCATAAGCAAGAAATAGTCTAACAACTTTAATCCTAGCGACATGGGAAAAGTTTTCTTCAAAATGTATACCTTCCATTTGAGAATACCCTTTACATACTAGTCTTACTTTATTCTAAACCATTTCACCTTCTTCATTTAGCTTGTTTCTAAATACCCATTTAGTGCCAATCACATTTTTTCTTTAGGCCTTGGAACCAGTATCCATGTGTCATTATTTTCAATCTATGTCAGCTCTTCCTTCATAGCTTCCAACCAATGTTCATCTTGACAGGCTTTAGTGACATTTTTAGGTTCAATCTTGGAAATCAAACAATATTCTTCTACAATTTTCCTTCTGGTTTGCACTCCTTTACTCTTGTCTCCTATAATTTGATTTTCAAAATGATTCAACTTTACATACCTTGGAGTTTTGGGACATTCTTGAACTTCTAACTCTTCTAATCTTTCTTCTACACTAGCACTTGTCTGTGTCTCCTAACTGACTTGATTTACTAGAACAAATTGAGGTTACTTCACCAGAACATATGGAATAATCTGAAGTAGATTTTGTGTCTGAGTATTCTTCCCTTGGCTTGTAATGTCTTTGTATGAATCATGACTACAATGTCTAGATGATTTGACAGAATTCTCATCAACTCTAGCATTTTCACTCTCAACCATCTTTCTCAATATTTTTTTATAACACTAGTAGGCCTTGCTTTTAGTGGAGTAACCTAGGAAGATTCCTTCATCACTTCTTGCATCAAATTTTCCTATATCATCATCTCTTCTAATATAACACTTGCTTCCAAAGATCTTGAAGTACTTAATAGTAGGCTTGTGACCAAACCATAACTCATAAGGTGTCTTACCAGAATTTCCATTAACATTTACCCGGTTCAAAGTATACACAACAGTGCTTACCGCTTCACTCCAATACATCTGTGATACATTTCCTTCCATCATCATTGTTCTGGCAGCATCCAAAATTGTTCTATTCTTTCTCTCTACAACTCCACTCTATTGAGGGGTTTGGGGAGCAGGTAACTATCTTTTAATACCATGCTCTTCATAATAAGAATTGAACTCCTTGGAAATAAACTCACCACCTCTGTCAGATCTCAGGCACTTGATTTTCAGACCTTTCTCATTTTCTACCATGGCCTTGAAACTTTTGAACTTCTCCAATGCTTCACATTTTTCTCTTAAAAATGAAACCCAAATCATTCTAGATTAATCATCAATAACCAACATAAAAAACCTTTCTCCATGAATAATTCTGACTCTAGAGGGACCACAAAGGTTAGTATGTAGCAGCTCCAAAAAATTGTTTGAATGAAACTATTTGCTTCAGAAAGAGACTAGTTTTTTTACCCATCGGACATTCCTTGCAAATTATATTAGTAGGCTTCACTAATCTAGGAAAATCTCTTACTGCTTGAGTAGAGCTTATCTTGATAATGTTGTCAAAGTTTACATGACACAACTTCCTATGCCACAACCAACTTTCATCTATTTGAGCAATTAAATAACTTCCATTAGTAGTATTCAGATAAAAATATTACCTTTTGTGTGTTTATCCATTGCAATCATATTCCTAGAACTTCCACGTATCTTGCATCTTCCATCTGTGAACTAAAGATCATATCCCTTGTGAACCATCTGTCCAACACTCAACAAGTTGTGCTTCAGGCCTTCAACATAGAGAACATCATCAATGTTATCCTTACCACCAAGGAAAATAGATCCTCTACCATGAATCACACTAGCATTGTTATCTCCAAATCTTACAACCCCACCGTCATACTTCTCTAGACTCGCAAATTTTCTTTTATCACTGGTCATCTGATGTGAACATCCACTATCAATAACCCACTCATGTTTAGTAGATTTGATAGCCACAAGATTATCTTCAATGGTAGCAATGAAATCCCATTCATCTTCTTTTCCATTATCTTTATCAGACTCATCATCAGTCACTACTTCTTTAGCAAAGTAGCATCTCTTTTGGAATCTATACTTTTTAGACTTAGATCTAGGAACTCTTTCAAGACATCTTGATGCAAAATGACCTATTTTTTTGCATGAAAAAAATTTAATAGGTAGTACATCTTCATACTTACCTTTTTCTCTACCTTCTTGTCTTGCAATTAGTGCTTCCAGTTCTTCTACCTCTCTTTCTTTATCTTCAAGTTGTTTCAATTCTTCATCATACTTGGATATCTTTTTGGAACTCTCTCTCGTATTATATCTTTGTCTATTACTTCTGGATATAGTGGCCTTGAATGTAGATTCATTCTTTGGTGTAGATTCACCAAATTCACTTATTTCAAAAGCAGCAAGCTTCCTGATCAACGTGTCTCTTGTTATCTTGTTTACTAATTTGAACTCTTTAATAGCATGAACCTTAATTTTGTAGGAGGGATGCAAGGATCTGAGTAGTTTAGCTACAATTTCATCCTCATCCACAGAACCACCAGCACCTTTAATACCCATCACTATTTCATTTACTCTCTGCATAAAAGAAGTGATATTTTCATCTTCACCCATCTTCAAATTCTCATACTTTCCTTTCAAGCTATGTAGCTTAGCCATCTTCACCTGTGCACCTCCTTCATACAAGGTTTCTAGTTTCATCCAAATATCATGAGTTGTCTCCAGACCCAACACATTAGCCATCTCCAAATCTGTCAGAGAACTAACCAGAGCTTTAATAGCCCTAACATTATTTTCAGCATCTTTGATCTCATCAGTAATGGAGGGACCATTCTGAGGAATAATATATGGATCTTTTGTAATCTTCTAGAAAGCTTCACCAATACACTTTAAGTGACATTGCATTCTAACTTTCCACATTGAGTAGTTAGTGCCATCAAATCTTGGACTGTCCTTCTTGAATGTTGATGCCATCTTAGATCACCTCAAGCTTTTAGACTTCTTCAAAGGAACCTAGTCTGATACCAATTGTTGGAAAAATGAGGATAGACAACTGAGAGGGGGGGTGAATCAATTGTCATAGAAACTCAAACTTTTCTAACTTATCTTAATTTTAATCTCAAATCTAATGAATAAACAATTAACCACAAGCAATTAACACATCAGAGAGACAAATAACACCAATATTTTTTACATGGAAACCCTGTTAGGGGAAAACCATGGTGGATGTTAGTCCACAAGATTATACTCTATTAAAAGTATAAAGAGAAATAATAAGGGGAATGCACATGCATTCAAGTACACTGCTTAGAGCTCACTTCTCAAATACAAAAGAAGACTTTGTCCAACAATACAGAATAGGATTAAAATCCAAAGAATACGAACTGAGAAAATAGCTTCTACACAAGCCTGATTATAGTTCCAATTAATCTCAGAAAACCATCTTCACACTCTGCTCAATCTTCTTCACTCTCTGCTTAGTAATCGAATGATAGAAACACTATTCGCACATTTACACTTTCTCTAGAATACATTCACACTCATGCACACACTAACTTCACTCAAGCAATCGCTCATATATATCTGCTACATGGGATTTCATCACAACTTAGTCAGCCAGAAAAATAAAACATATTTTCAATGTCAGCCCAAATTTATAAATAAATTTCCAATGCAAATCCACCAAGGTCGGCCACAACATAGTGGGGACCAAAATTAATATCTCCAACACAAAAATACTTTAATTAATCTCACCACGAAGATCCACAACATGCTACCTTCAACATGTCAGCCAAGAACATGAAAAATTGAACATGTGCAAGAAAGATCTTCAACCACGAGCTCTTTGAGTAATGTGGACATACCACAAAGATAGAGAATGATCTAGAGACATCCAATAATACCAAGGAACAATAGAGAAGCATCCCCAACAATTGAGATTACCAGAATCACACAATCTTCATTCAGGAACACTGACAGAGACCACAGAAACACTGTCAAACCACAACATACTCAAAACTTCACATGGACCTCTGAAACTTCTGGTAGATGATCTAGAAACATTCAACAATAAACCCTTTAATCCACATCAACTAATCTTCAATGTATAGAACAAAGCACCTTCATGACCTACACAGTTCCACAAGGAACCTAGAACACTTCCTTTTATAATTTTCTCAATATCCTCGACATATACACCCTCTAGTACACCAAATGCTAATAGTGTTGACATCAATGACAACCACATATCAGCAACCATATCCACAACATCCAATAGGAACTTGTTTAAATTTCACCATCACATAAAGAGGTTCTAGAACAGGCTCTGGTAGCCACTACAGTACCCAAAAATTTGGATGTCTGTCAATTTCAAGCTATGGTGGGACATCTGACCACACCTCATTGTCTATCATTCTCTGAATAAGATGATGTGTCACTAACCCACACAACGCAGCCTTGCATATAGAGGTTCTTATCCATAAATACTATGTCAAGCGTGTCTTAATAGATGGTGGAGCTGGATTAAATATTTTCACTTTAAAACTAATTCATGCACTAGGCTATTCCGACAATGCCATTGATGCTAGAAGAAATATAACAATAAAAGCGTATGATGAAGAGGAAAGGTCTTCGAAAGGGCTTCTTGTACTACCAATTCAAGTGGGACCAATTGTCAAAAATATTGTTTTCCAAGTGTTAGACAAGGAGCTAACATATAACATACTCTTGGGATGTCCATGGATCCATGAGATGCTAGTGGTACCTTCGACATATCATCAATGTTTGAAATTTCTTGTCAATGGGAAAGAGGTCACAATTTCAACAGACAATAATAATCCCCAAACTTGTAACATGCTTAAGAAAAATCAAGACACTCTCATACCCAAAACTAGAGAGGCTAGCACATCTACTTCATCCAGTGGTGAAAAGAAACTTAATTTTATATCCAAATGGGTTGAAGAAAAGGACTAGGCAAAGGAAATAATTGTTGCTGACTCAACTTTATCAAGCAACAATGGTCCCCAAAATACTCTATCACAACAATTTACAGAAAAAATCTAGTTAAAGGACAAGGGTTTGGGAGAATATACCATTGAGCAATCTTTGTGTCTTTCACAATTGCTCCCATCTCCAAAATCATATGGAAAGCCCAAAACCAACAAACAACAATCATCACAACCCATCATGGTTCTCGATGAAAGGTTTGTAAAGGTAGGAACTCTAGAAGATGAATTAGAAGACAAGGCCATTCTAAATTGGCTCTATAAAGATGAAGAAGCTTCAACATTAGCAAATATCAGCATACGAATAGATCAGTATGGAAAAGGAAAGGCTATCTTAGAAAAAATGGGCTATGAGGGGAAAGGACCAATTGGAAAGAGAAAAGATGGTATTATAGAACCTACTCAACCTCTAACACTTCATCCTAAGGAAAAAACAGGATTAGGCTATACATGGGAATCAAGAGAAGAAGTAACTTAGAAAGTGGTAGAAAGGATTCTGCAAATGAGGGATGGGTCTTAAACAAATTCAAATGAATATGAATGGGATTATTTATCTACAACATCATACATTAACAAACAAATTGACGTCATCCAAGTGTATACACCCACATGAGAGGAGGGACATATTTCAAGAACTAGACCACTTGTTTTGGGATCAACAATTATCGATGACTCAAGCGAGGATGAACAGACATCAAGTGAGATAGATGACTCAGAGGAGGGTAATATCCTAGACCTTCACCTTCCCACTAACAACTTTGACCACTTGGCTATTGGAACACTTACAGCCATCAACCTTACTCAAACTGATGATTTATTACCCTTGATCCATCCCAAACTTATTGATTGGGAACCAACCAAACCTATTAATATACCAATATTTTCAAATGATGAGGCCATCATAAATTTTCTTTGCAGTAACGAACCTCATACAAGTTCTACCCATAACACTCATAACAATACTTCAAATCAAGAGGGTGCCAAATCTTCCAGTTGTAAAAATGACAACAGAAAAAAAGGATCTAATGGTGAAAACCTTTATGAGGCAGCATTAGATTTTGAAAAAAGAAAAATTAAAGAACGTATCTAACAGTGAAAACCTTTCTGAGGCACTGAAAGATGGAAGATTTGACACCCTTCCAGAGCATTACCATGATAGATCATCAATACTAGTGGAGCCTACGCAGTCCATAAATATTGGAACAACTGAAAAGGAAAAGATTCTACATCTGGCAACGTCTATGATAGAATAGAAGAAGCCTACATTCACAAAATTCTTTGAAGAGCGACATATCAATTTTACTTGGTCTTATTCTGATATGCCAGGATTAGATCCAAATCTCTTGATGCATCATTAATCTCTACCATCTAAAATCAAACCAGTAAAGAAAAAATTGAGAAAAATGCATCCCCACATCACCCTGATGGTAAAAGTTGAGTTGAAGAAATTGTTGGATGCAGGAGTTATCAGGTCTATCGATTATGTAGAATGTATTTCAAATATTGTGCATGTATCTAAACTGGATAACAACATTAGAATATGCATAGATTTCATAGATCTAAATAAGGCTTGTCTGAAGGATGATTTTCCTCTACCAAGCATTGACATCATTGTGGATCTAATAGTAGGCCATGCCATGTTGTCATTAATGGATTTTTTCTTAGGGTACAACCAAATAAAAATAGCACCTGAAGATTAGGAAAAGATAGAATTCACTTGTCCATGGGGTAAATTCTATTAGAATGTCATTCCCTTTGGGTTGAAAAATGCAGGTGCAACATATCAGTGGGTGATGACAACTATTTTTCATGATATGATGCATAATTTCATGGAATATTATGTGGATGACATCTTAGCAAAATCATACACTAGAGAAGGACATCTGGAGATCCTTGACAAAATCTTTACTAGACTGGAAAAGTTCAATGTCAAATTGAACCCTAAGAAATATGTGTTTGGGGTAACATCAGCAAAACCCCTTGGATACACAGTGTCAGAGAAAGGAATCAAAGTGGATCCAGATAAGGCCAAAGAAATAATGGAGATTTCGTCGCCTAAAAATATTAGTCAATTACGGTCTCTACAAGGAAGACTACAATCCATTGGGAGATTTATCTCCCAATTGGTGGACAAAATCCATCCATTCAATCATCTACTTCATAAGAATGTTTCATTCAAGTGGGATCATGAATGCAAAACAACTTTTAACCAGATAAAGCAATATTTTATGTTGCATCCCATACTCATGCCACCTATAATAGAAAGATCATTGTTACTATATATCGCAACAACAAAAAAATCTTTAGGAGCTATATTAGCACAAGAAGATTCTGAAGGAAAAGAACAAGCTATTTACTACATCAACAGGACTCTCAATGGTTATGAAATAAATTACACATTCATAAAAAAATATTGTTTGGAAATGGTAATGCAACCTAGCAATTACAACACTACATGTTGACTCATACAATCAGACTCATTGCAAAAATTGATCCATTAAAATACCTACTTAGCAAAGCTGCTCTAACAGGGAGACTAGCAAAATGGGTTATGATCTTAAGTGAGTTCAACATCTAGTATGTAGACTGGAAAGCCATCAAAGGATAGGAGATAGTTGATCAATTAGTTGAATCTCCGTTATAGGATAATCATCCAATAAGCATTGAATTTCCGAATGCAGACATTATGAATATTACCACACAATAATGGAGACTTTATTTTGATGGCTCATTCACACAAAGGGGGTCTCGTGCAGGAATTCTATTGGTTACACCTCAAGGACACACTATTCCAAGGTCCTATAGACTAATGTTTCCATGTACCAATAATTTGGCTGAGTATGAGGCATTGATTATCGGCATCAAGGTGGCTATTGAATGGAACATCACAGAAATACAAGTGTATGGAGACTCACAACTTGTCATCTATCAATTAAATGATGAGTATCATAAAAAGGACAAAAAACTCATGCCATATAAGAAAATGATAGATGATCTTAAAAAGTACTTTATGGAGATCAAGTTCTAACAGGTACAAAGGGCAGAGAACAAAGTTACAGATGCCATAGTGACAATTGTTTCTCTCTTGCAATTACCAAAAAAGCAAGGTCATTATGAGTTTATGGTAGAACAAGTATCTAACCCAGCCTACGACAATCCTGAATCACAAACCATATGCCAAATAACTGATGTTCAAAACTCACTATATGGAGAGATCTATCTTACCTCAAGGATAATATCCTTCCTCCTGATCTTTCTAGAAGCCAAAAATGTAACTTCATCTACCAATCCAAATGACATACATTGTTTGCTAACATCCTTTACCGTCAAGGTCTAGATGGTACTCTTCTTTAATGTCTAGAACATCATGAATCTGATACAGCCTTATGTGAGGTTCATGAAGGTATTTGTGGAACTCATTCAAGTGGACCAACCCTAGTAAAGAAACTCCTCTATTTGGGATATTACTGGATGAACATGGAAAAGGAGTCTTATCAATTTGTCAAGAAATGCCAAAAATGTCAGATACATGGTAATCTAATCCATGCACTGGCACAAGAGTTGTACCCTTTCACATCAACATGGCCCTTTTGGCAATGGGGATTGGACCTGGTAGGTAAGATAAACCCATCTTCATCCAATGGACACAAGTTCATAATCACTGCAACAGAATACTTTGCAAAATGGATAGAAGTGGTTCCTTTAACAACAATCACTAGAAAGAAGATTTCGTCTTTCATACTAAACTACATAATCTATCGGTATGGTATACCTCGGTCCATTGTTACAGAGAATGGAAGACCATTTAAGAACCAGGATGTCTAGGAATTATGTGAAAAATTTCATATCCAACATCGTTTCTCAACACCATACTATCCTCATGGAAATGGCCAAGCAGAGGCCTCAAACAAGACAATTCTAAAAATACTAAAGAAAATGGTTAATGATGTTGGACATGATTGGCATGTTCAGCTAAATCCTGCATTATGGGCCTATGGAACCAGCATCAAAACACCAACAGGAGCTACACCATATGCCTTGGTATATGGATCAGAGGCTATACTACCTATTGAGGTTGAGATACCATCACTTCGTGTCTCACTAAAGGGTATCATTACAGATGAGCATGATAAAATCTCTAGACTACAGGAACTAGAATTGTTGGATGAACGTCGTCAACAAGTTGTCAACCATCTGACAGCATATCAACAAAGGATGTCAAGGAGTTACAATCATAGGGTAAAACCTAGAGTCTTTTAGGTTGGAGATTTGGTCCTAAAAGAAAACCCTAGAAATGATTATGGTATTCCTCAAAACAAGCTATCCAATGAATATAATTTTAATATGTTTTGGTTTTGTTATGTATTTGTTTTTTAAGTTTTATTAAACATAGGTTTTTCATTGAAAATGAATTTCTTTGTTCTTCACATGTGGAAAAATAGAATATTATCAAAAAATTAAAAATATGAGTGCACCAAATATTGAAGTCCTTGATCCAAAAAAAATTAAATTAAATTTTGACATATACAAAAAAGTTACGATTATACCGCTATGTCTGAATTGTAATTTTTTGACTTTAAAACTTGATTAAGGAAAAAATATTCAATAAAAACTATCTAACCAAGTGGAAGCACTAGATATCAGAGTTAAAAATCTAAATTTGAAAGAATTAGAATTATATCCTTCATGGAAAAAAAGTTATGCGTTATACAGTGTGCATCACTTTTTAAAAATGTTGTTTTCTAAAAAAATCAATTTTCATGGGAGATGGAAAAAGAAGTGCAATTTGATTCCAAAAATTTTTTAAAATATATTTTTAGAATCTACAGACAAAATTTGATGAGACTCTAGTTTGCACCATCTTCAAATTCCTCACGATTTAGCTGCTATAGGTGCCCGAATGTGAAGATTTAGTTAAAAATAATAATTTCAGTGTCCAGTTTGGCCAAAAATTCTAAACCACTATTATGGGATCACCACGGTAACATGAAACATCAATCACCATTAGAAACACATTGGACATCCATATCACAACACAAAATCCAAAAATAATTCAAAAAGTCAGTCTCCAAAAAAGTCAAAAATAGAGTCTATGTCAGTTGAACTATGTGGTCTCTGCGTGTATAATGTAGGCAAGGCTAATCTTTGATCAGCCCCCAAGGCCCCTAGGATAGGTCTTTAGGTTAGGTTTGATCCAAAATCTTAGAAAATCACAAAAACATCATAAAATCAAAATGGATGATCTAATCTGAATAATGATTGAAATACTTTAAGCAAAGTTTGAATATGTTGTACTTTGATCATTGTTATCATTTCTTTGGAGCAACTCAATGATGTATTGAACTAGAGAAGCTAGGAAGAAGAATGGTATTTTATTTATCCGTTGTCTATGAATTAGTCATTATTATTGTGTGAATTGTCGAGATACATGCTCTACAAAATATCACTGATGACATTCCAATTCGCATAGGAAAGTGATTGATACTTGTCTGTTTAGGCAAGAAATGCTTAGGTCATCTCGGTTTAATTATACCTCGATGCTTGTGTTTGCTTGCAATATCAAAAATCATGAAAGTAATACTCAGGTCATCATTGGTCTACATTATACCATTGATGCTTGTACTCACTTTCAACATTTTAAAAGCTTCATGATGATACAAAGCACGATACAAGGACTGTTAAGATGCCAATTTTTGCATGTATATTTTCATGGTAAAATAGATTGCATTCATAATAGTGTTACATATGCAGAGTATTTGTTACAAAATTGGTGAATCATTCAATGACGATGATAAATTTTCTCATTAAGGGATTGAGTATACTTGACATTAACAAAAAAAATCATCATTATCTTATAGCTGCATAATCATTTTCATTGCATACATTTTCAGAAAGGGCATTTAATTTATCATTTAGATCATTTAATTTGCATCCACCATGTCATTTCATCAATTGTACATAATATCATAAAAATTTCATGAGAAAACTATCAAAACAAATCACTATGTAGGTGCATCTTCATTATCTATTCATCAGATTATATATCATACATTCAAAATAACATTATATTATTCATTATTTTCATCATTCATTTGTCACATCATAATTTGCATTGATATCACAAGAATAAAAGTGCACACGTCTCATTTTACATCATACATCATTTTTAAGAAAAAAAATCATATCCATCATCATACATATAGGTACATTATAATGTAATTTAGAATTACATCCACGCATCATACATACATACATCATACATACATACATCATGCATCCATACATCATGCATCCATACATCACTATAATATAAATCATAAAGCATATCATCATGATCATAATTTGTATCCATATCTTCATAATAAAAAGATCACATGGAATATAGAACATAGAAAATAAATGCATCCAACACAAAATCATATAACACACATGATAGATCGATAAAATCCACTTCATATCATATAGATCTCAAAATCATAAATGTCAAGTATACAAGGATGTCTGAAATGAAAAATAAGATATATCATAAAAAATGGTTGTAATGAGAATGTACATCATCATCTCAAAATACAATAATGGAATCACATCATGAAAACTAAGTGCTACTAGCTCCAGACGATGTAGGCAATGCAGGACTAGGTCCTCCATCACCAGCGGATGTACCGAGATCTCTCAGGTCTCTAGGAATAGGTTGTGTCACACCCACACTAACAGTCCTAGTATGAGTCCTGGCAGATCAGGACTAGGCATAACTCACTGGTGCATTTAAACAAGTCTAGACTACAGAAAGGAGTCCCTCATAAGTTGCAAATGAAGAGGATAGTTCCCTGTCCTATCTTGGAGAAATATGGAAACAATGCTTTCAAGGTGCAGCTACCAGATGACAGTGGACTATCCCCTATTTTAACATTGCAGACCTAGTCCATTCTAAAGGACCACCAACAAACATGGATCAGACCCTCCATGAAGTCATCCAAGATGTGGAAGAACTCAAACTGCCCTCTGCTACAGTCAAACAAGCTAACAGGATATTGGATACCAGGGTCTACAAGAGGACTAGAACCAAATAATACAAAGAACATCTGATTAAGAGGCATGGTCAACCTGATGCAGATGCAGTGTGGATCAAGGAATTAGAATTCAAGAAGTTGGGCATTGATCTCAACTTGCTCAATCCAAGGGTGGATTGAAATCTTTTGTTTTGGGGAGGATGGTGCAGGAGCACCTAGGCTAACCTCCATTTTGTTTGTCATCAATTTTGGCTTGTACCTGACCTTAGCCAAGTCAGGATGATAGTTTGTTTGATTTGGACCTTAGAAGGTCTTGTTTGTGTGTGATGAGTTAGTCACTAGGACTAAAGTCATCTTAGTTAGTCATTGATGTTAAATGTTGCTTTAATTAGCCTTAGACAGCTTATGTTAGAATGTAAAGCATTAAATGTGTGCTAATCACATATAAGTTGTTAGAAGATGCCAAGAGGCAGTTAGGGGAGTTGTTGGCTCGGAATCAAGGAGATTAAGGTCCTAAGATGTAGGATGATGGAAAAGTTGCAAGAATGTTGCAAAGTTGCATGACAACATTGTTAGGTTGCATGCAACTTAGTTGGATTGGATTCCCTAAAAATTAGGAGTATGGGATTGATCAACTTCCTTTAAAATATGGAAAAGGCATCTATGTAGGTGTGTGGCTTGTAGAAAGCAGTCAGTTTTTGTTGTAATCAAGTTTTGTTGTGTGGAATAGAAGAAAGGATTGCAGAATTCTATGTTTTCCCGAGTACTTTGAGAAACAGTGGTATCAAAGGCATTGTAAATACTAATTTAGCATAGTATCTATGTTCATAGAATAGTTTAGAGTGACTTTCATTTTGAATTCAGGTTGCTTAGAGTAGATTTGTTGTTTTGAATACATAAATTAGATTGTAGAGGGTTTGTTTTCTCTATTTTGAGCAGTTAGACTTAGAATGGCTCCCCCATAAACACTGACCACGGGATCTTCCTGAGATTAGTTGAATATGGAAGGGGATCCAAACAATTGTAAATATTTAGCATTAGGAATCCCAAAGAGCCAAGCAAGTATTTTTAAACTCAAACCCTAGGTGAGCTAGGGCAGTCCGGTTAGGAGTTTGATTGAGAAAAGTGAAGAACTTAGGCAGGGGAAGGAAGTACTATATGGAAAAAAAAGTACAGTACTAGGTGGGACATGACCTAACACAAGGAAACTAGAAGGATTGAGACTTGACCAATCCATGTATGTGAGAAATTAGCAGGAGAACATTGAAACCCTAAGAATTAGGCCTAATAGCCCTTTCTACCCTTGATTGTAGGAATCCACTATACGGAGGAGACAGGGGTCTGACACCCTATGAAACATTTAAAGGCCCAAAAAGGGTGTCTAGAAGTGAAGTTTATTTGATAGGTTGTTTGAAAAGTTTAAGCAAGAAAGGCAGAAAAGTGATTGGTAAGGGCTACTAGGAATTAGGCCTCACCAAAGCAAATTCTTGAAATCGAGTAGTGTGAAGATTGAATACCATCCTAAATGGATCTAATTGGATATGAAAGGAATGTTGGTAGTACCTCTAGCTTCTCTGCAAGTAGTTCAAGGTTGATAGTGAAGTTGGCACTTAGATCCTTCTAAGTGTAGGAGATTGACTACAAGTTCAAATGGTGTTAAGTCCTCCAAGGTTAAGCACAAGGAGTGAGACTCTTGAAACAGAGTTGAAGCAAGACTTAGTTAATGAACTAAGTCTAATCAAAGCCTAGAAGTTGTCAGGTTCTTGGGTGAAGGTAGAGAGAAGTCTTCTAGTAGGTTGGTGCAAGCAAACCCTGGAGCATCATACACCATATTGGTATCAGAGCATTTGTTTGATCAAGGCTTGTGATTGATGTTGCAGCCCACTGAGTCAGTAGGAGAGAACACACCAGAGGAAGAAAGAACCATGGTGACTAATGCTGAGTTAGCTAAAAAGGTAGAAGAGCAAGAGGAGGATAACTGGAGGCTAAGAGAAAGGTTATCTCGAATGGAGAAGCTCTTGGATGAAGTCCAAGAAATAGCAGACAAAGTGAAGGATAAGATAGAACGGAAAGAAGAGTAGGAAGCAAAGGAAAAAGAAGAGGACTTGGAGGAGGAAGCTCCAAAACCTGACCCTGTTCTTGCTAAAGAACCCTTCTTGAAGGCATTGTAGGCCTTAAGTGGCAAAGCTTTGGAAGGAGTGCCACTATTCAGTGGACAAATGGACCCTGATTCAGTTGTGGACTGGATTGAGAGTATTGAAAATCACTTTGAATGTGATGGTATAACAGAGGCCCAAAAGGTAAAAGTGGCCAAGTCAAGGTTGAGAGGAGCAGCTCTCACATGGTGGAAATTTGTACAAGCTGAAAGAGAAAAAGAAGGAAAAGGTCCCATAGTTACATGGAGAGGAATGGTAACTAAAATAAAGCAGACCTATCTACCTGATGACTATGAAGTTCAGTTGCATAGGAGAAGACACAATCTTAGGCAAAAAGATATGGATGTCCAAACATACACCGAGGAGTTTCAAAAATTGTGCGTCAAATCAAAGGTGGTTGAACATGAAAGCATCAAGCTAGCAAGGTATTTGAATGGGCTTAAGTGGTCTATCCAAGAAGACATGAGCCTAGTGAACTTCAAAACCATCCACCAATGCTATCAAATGGCCTTAAAGATAGAGGAGAAAGGCAAAAAGAAGCAAGAGAAAAACCCAAAAAGTAGAGGTAAAGGGAAAGACAACAGAGGACAAAGAGGTGGTTATGGTGGAAGGAGTTCAGAACCAAGGGCCCAAGGAGAAGTCAGTTACTCTGAGCAGCAAGAAGGAAGCTCTAGTAGAGGTGGTAGAGGAAGAGGCTCCAGCTCCAGAGGAAGAAGTGGTGGACAAGGAAGAGGTAACTACTTCACTAACATGAAATGTTACCACTGCAATCAATTGGGACACCCGGCCTATAGATGTCCAGAGAAAGGTAGTACTTCTCATGGAGGTGATAAGAGAACTAACCCGGTTCATGATGAGACAGTTGTAGCAGATAAACATCCTAAATTACCATTGAATTCAGAGGAAGGTGAGAACCTCATGATGAGGAGAACTTTTATCAAGGAGCCGATGAAAGAAGAACCAAGCCAAAGGAGGTCCCTATTTAAGATAAAGTGTAAGATGATGGGGAAAGTGTGTAGAGTAATCATTGACTCAGGGTCTATTGACAACATTGTGTCAGAGGAGACAGTTAGCAAGCTGAAATTGACAAGGATACCCCACACCAATTCTTACAAGGTCACATGGCTCAATAAAGGTCAGCATGTCTTGGTGAATGAACAAGCATGGGTGGAGTTCTCAATTGGTAGGTACAAAGGTTTGTGTGATGTGTTACCTATGGATGCATGTCATTTGATCCTAGGTAGACCATGGAAATTTGATTGCCAAGTTGTGCATGATGGAGCAAAGAACTCCTATACTTTCAAGAAAGATAAGGTAACCTTCAAAATTTAGTCTTTGCTAGAAGATACAGAGGTGCAGACAACAGGACCTAAACTACTCATGGTTAGTGAAAAAGAGTTCCTAGAAGCCTTGGAAGAAGGAGAAGGAGTTGGTTATGTAGTGATGATCAAGCCAAGAGAGGTGAGAAAAGAAAAAGAAGCTGAAAAACCAAAGCTACCTAAGGAGATACAGAAATTGTTGTAGACTTATGAAGGCATTGTAAGTAGTGGTCGACTAGCAACATTACCCCCTAAGAGACCCATAAGTCATAGGATAGACTTGATACTAGGGGCTACCCTACCAAACAAAGCAACCTATAAGATGACTCCTCAACAAAATGAGGAAATAGCTAGGTAGATTCAAGAACTATTAAACCAAGGTCTTATTAGAAAGAGCATTAGCCCATGTGCAGTACCCACTATCTTAGCACCTAAAAAGGGAGGAGAATGGAGGCTTTGCACTGATTCCAGGGCCATAAATAAGATAACCATCAGGTATAGGTTCCCTATCCCTAGGATTGAAGATCTCATGGATTGTCTAAGTGAAGCTAGGTACTTTACCAAGATAGACTTAAAGAATGGCTATCACCAAATTAGGATACATGAGGGAGATGAGTGGAAAACAGCTTTTAAAACCAATGAGGGTCTCTATGAGTGGCTAGTTATGCCATTTGGATTATCTAATGCCCCCTCCACATTCATGAGACTCATGAATGAAATCCTCAAGGACTACATTGGAAAATTTGTAGTAGTGTATCTTGATGATATACTAATCTATAGCAAAACAAGAGAAGAGCACCTCCAACAGATAGAGTTGATTTTCAAGAAGCTGCAGGAGAAGTTGAAGATCAATTTAGAAAAGTGTGAGTTCATCAAAATAGAGCTGGTGTACCTTGGATTTGTGCTATCACATGGCAACTTGAAGATGGACAGCAGCAAAGTGGAAGCCATCCTCAATTGGCCTACTCCAAAGATAGCAACAGAGGTAAGAAGCTTCCATGGTCTTGCTCAATACTATAGGAAGTTTATAAGACAATTTAGTACTATTTGTGCTCCTATGTTGGATACCATAAAAGGAGGAATGAAGACCAAGTTTGTGTGGAATGAGCAAGCCAACAAAAGTTTTGAGTTGTTAAAAGAAAAGATAGCTACACAACCTGTTTTGGTGTTACCAAGCTTTGAGAAGCTATTCACCATTGAGTGTGATGCAAGCAATGTGGCTATTGGAGTTGTTCTCAGTTAAGAGGGCAGACTGGTGGCTTTTCATTCAGAGAAGTTAAGTGAAGCCAAGAAGAAGTATTCTTCTTATGATCTTGAGATGTATGCATTGGTCCAGGCTCTAAGGAAATGGAGGCACTACTTGCTTCCCAAGGAATTCATAGTGTATTCAAACACATGAAATGGGTGGAGTACTTGCAAGCTTACACCTTCAATATCAAGCACAAGAAAGGAACTCTCAATAAGGTGGCAGATGCCTTGAGCAGAAGAGTCCTCACAATTCAGGAAATTCAGTTGAAGAGCATGGGGATAGATCATTTCAAGGATCTATATGCAGATGATGAAGATTTTGCAGACATCTATAAGGTATGTGTTGAATACAAGAATCACTTTCATAGTAAATATGTTGAATATACTTTCCAAAGTGATCTTTTGTTTAAAGGGAATCAACTATGTGTTCCTAGAGGTTCTATTAGAGAGAACTTGATACAAGAAAAGCATAATGGTGCATTGAGTGGTCATTTTGGGATCACCAAAACTCAAGAACTTGTCCAAAGGTTTTACTATTGGCCAAGGATGAACCTAGATGTCAAGAGGTATGTGGAGAGTTGTATGGTGTGTCAAAAGGCCAAGGGTACTTCTTCAAATGCAGGCCTATACCAACCACTGCCTATTCCTACTAGGCCATGGGAATGTTTGAGTATGGACTTTGTAGTTGGTTTACCCAAGACAAGGCAAGGCATGGACAGTGTTTATGTGGTTGTAGACAAATTCAGCAAAATGGCTCACTTTGTACCATGTAAAACAACCAATGATGCTAGTCAAATAGCCTCTCTTTTCTTCAAAGAGATAGTAAGGATTCATGGCTTACCAATCAGCATTGTATCAGACAGAGACACTAAGTTCATGAGTCATTTTTGGAAGACTCTTTGGAAAATATTGGGCACTAATTTATCCTTTGGATCTGCATACCATCCTCAAACTAATGGTCAGACCGAAGTGGTTAATAGAACTTTTGGGAATCTCTTAAGGTGCTTGACCAAGGAGTATGGTCAACAATGGGATCAATTGATTGGGCAAGTTGAATATGCCTATAATGAAACTGTAAATAGATCAATAGGGAAGAGTCCTTTTGAGATTGTCTATGGACTACATCCTAGAGGAATCTATGAGCTGAGAGAGTTAAACGATGGAGTCAAGGGAAGTGGATATGCTGATGATTTTTCCTATGCAATGCAGGAGGTTCATGAAACAGTCAAAAAGACATTGGCAGAAAGTACCATGAAGCATAAGACCAAGGTGGATGAGCATAGAAGGGAAGTGCAGTTCCATGTTGGAGTGCAAGTCTAGACTACAGAAAGGAGTCCCTCATAAGTTCCAAATGAAGAGGATAGGTACATGTCCTATCTTGGAGAAATATGGAAACAATGCTTTCAAGGTGCAGCTACCAGATGACAGTGGACTATCCCCTATTTTTAACATTGTAGACCTAGTCCATTCTAAAGGACCACCACCAAACATGGATCAGACCCTCCATGAAATCATCCAAGATGTGGAAGAACTCAAACTGCCCTCTGCTACAGTCAAACAAGCTAACAAGATATTGGATACCATGGTCTACAAGAGAACTAGAACCAAAGAATACAAAGAACATCTGATTAAGAGGCATGGTCAACCTGATGTAGATGCAGTGTGGATCAAGGAATCAGAATTCAAGAAGTTGGGCATTGATCTCAACTTGCTCAATCCAAGGGTGGATTGAAATCTTTTGTTTTGGAGAGGATGGTGCAGGAGCACCTAGGCTAACCTCCATTTTGTTTGTCATCAATTTTGGCTTGTACCTGACCTTAGCCAAGTCAGGATGATAGTGTGTTTGATTTGAACCTTAGAAGGTCTTGTTTGTGTGTGATGAGTTAGTCCCTAGGACTAAAGTCATCTTAGTTAGTCATTGATGTTAAATGTTGCTTTAATTAGCCTTAGACAGCTTATGTAAGAATATAAAGCATTAAATGTGTGCTAATCACATCTAAGTTGTTAGAAGATGCCAAGAGGCAGTTAGGGGAGTTGTTGGCTTGGAATCAAGGAGATTAAGGTCCTAAGATGTAGGATGATGGCAAAGTTGCAAGAATGTTGCAAAGTTGCATGAAAACATTGTTAGGTTGCATGCAACTTAGTTGGATTGGATTCCCTAAAAATTAGGAGTATGGGATCGATCAACTTCCCTTAAAAGATGGAAAAGGCATCTATGTAGGTGTGTGGCTCGTAGAAAGCAATCAGTTTTTGTTGTAATCGAATTTTGTTGTGTGGAATAGAAGAAAGGATTGCAGAATTTTGTGTTTTCCCAAGTACTTTGAGAAACAGTGGTATCAAAGGCATTGTAAATACTGATTTAGCATAGTATCTATGTTCATAGGATAGTTTAGAGTGACTTTCATTTTGCATTCAGGTTGCTTAGAGTATATTTTTTGTTTTGAATACATAAATTAGATTGTAGAGGGTTTTTTTCTCTATTTTGAGCAATTAGACTTAGAATGGCTCCCCCATAAACATTGACCATGGGATCTTCCTGAGATTAGTTGAATATGGAAGGGGAGCCAAACAATTGTAAATATTTAGCATTAGGAATCCCAAAGAGCCAAGCAAGTATTTTTAAACTCAAACCCTAGGTGAGCTAGGACAGTCCGGTTAGGAGTTTGATTGAGAAAAGTGAAGAACTTGGGCAGGGGAAGGAAGTACTGTACGGAAAAAAGTATAGTTCTAGGTAGGACATGACCTAACACAAGGAAACTAGAAGGATTGAGACTTGACCAATCCATGTATGTGAGAAATTAGCAGGAGAACATTGAAACCCTAAGAATTAGGCCTAATAGCCCTTTCTACCCTTGATTGTAGGAATCCACTGTACGGAGGAGACAGGGATCTGACACCCTATGAAACATTTAAAGGCCCAAAAAGGGTGTGTGGAAGTGAAGTTTATTTGATAGGTTGTTTGACAAGTTTAAGCAAGAAAGTCAGAAAAGTGACTAGTAAGGGCTACTAGGAATTAGGCCTCACCAAAGCAAATTCTTGAAATCGGGTAGTGTGAAGATTGAATACCATCCTAAATGGATCTAATTGGATATGAAAGGAATGTTGGTAGTACCTCTAGCTTCTCTGCAAGTAGTTCAAGGTTGATAGTGAAGTTGGCACTTAGATCCTTCTAAGTGTAGGAGATTGACTGCATGTTCAAATGGTGTTAAGTCCTCCAAGGTTAAGCACAAGGAGTGAGACTCTTGAAACAGAGTTGAAGCAAGACTTAGTTAATGACCTAATTCTAATCAGATCCTAGAAGTTGTCAAGTTCTTGGGTGAAGGAAGAGAGAAGTCTTCTAGTAGGTTGGTGCAAGAAAACCCTGGAGCATCATACACCACTCAATCTCTGCTCTGAAGGAACAACATCATAGTATTTACCTCTGTAATACTCTACCTCCCAACCAACATAGACAACCTCTCACATATAATCTGTAATGTTGGCACCATCTACAAATCTCTGTAATCTCTCAGTTGTAGCTGCCTAAGCCTCCTTTGTAGCCTGTCTAGCAGTATCCCTCTCAACTGTCAAAGTTGTAATCTATTTCTACGCTACAGCCAACTAAGCCTGTACCTAAGCCAAAGCCTATGTGTGTGACTGGGCCTATGCCTACATCTAAGCCTGAGTTTGTGACAATAAACCCTGAGCCAAACAAGTTGAGCATGTATGGTCTCTAACTGCACTTGAAGGTTCACAATCTGCAACTGCTTTGTAAGATCTCCCACTACTTGTCTCTTACAAGGCACTATATGCTCATAAAAATCCAAAGTTGGACCCAAACCACCTGCATCATATCCATTGTTGAGATTATAATCATCTCCACTGCTCTCATCACCACTACCCCTCTCATCACCACTGCCCTCCTCATCTCCACTACCCTCCTCATCTTCACTATCCTCCTCTCCACCACCAACCTTGACATCCTCCACCTCAACCTCACCTCCTCTCGCCCCCATCTACCACCATGTGCAACAACAACATCTTCCTCTGTAGGTAATGGGGCAGGCTCATCAAGAATAGTAATGTGTGGAAAAGGATGAAAAGCCAAATACTCGGCATAATCTTTTGTCATAGGTGGCTCAACAATGTCTGGATAGATATCCCACTCAAACAGCTACAGAGACTAATACTCCTGAAAAGCAACATCATATGAAAACCCAATACCCCACTCTATAGAATCTAACTGAAGATGGGCATAATGAGCAACACCCTGGGGCATGCCCTGCACCAAACCATATTGTCTATGCACCCATCTGATCAAGAATCTCTCTAACACCCAGTGAGTCTGACCAATTAGTAACATAGACTGATAGAGAAAAGGCACTTGAATATCATCCTTGTCCCAATGCTCACAATCTAGGTACGAATGCCATGTCACATACTGTATATCATCCATCACTCTCCTCCAATGCTCTAACTTACCCAATCTAGATTGAGTAAGGTGACTTGCATATATGTACACATATGGTCTCATAGCTAGTCTCTGTCTCACTGGCACTAGATGTGTGATAGCTATGTGCCCCCACACCCACACTTGTAATAAAGTAGCTCCAGATGAAAAACTGTGACCTAAAAGGTAAACTATCAAATGCAAATCATGATATAGATGAGCAAGCATGCACATGTCCCAAGCATATCTCATCCTGTGAACAACCATGCTCTCCAACACATGGCCCCAACCAACAAAAATTCCCTTTCATCTATGATCAAGACAAAGGAACCCTCCAATAAAACCAGCCAGAACTACAGGAAGGGTGGCATAAGCATCCACCATCTCACACCATGGAATCCAATACCCAGAAATCTGATCATCCTGAAACACTCTACGAAGAGCATCAGTCTCACCCTGCTCTGTGAAATCATAGACAACCACCTCTAGAACAATGGGAATCTACAAAATTTTCTAGACATCCTTGGGGGTGACTGTCATCTCACCGGTAGGAAGGTGGAAGGTGTTATGCTCGCTATGCCACCTCTCGGCTAACACTGTCAGGAGACCCCGATTAATCCTAATCTAGGGCATGTATAATAGAGAAGCCAATCTACATCACACAATGACTGTCATCTTAGGCTGTGCTAACTATAGTATCAAATCAAATGTCCATTGGAAACACTCTTGAACTTGAAGGTTATCGAACAACTCCTATTATCAGGAAATATTCAAAGTCAGTACTCTTTGTCAAATCATCAAAACATCAAATATCCTATCAAATCTAATCAACTCTTGGTGAGAATTTTGATCAAATCTCATGAGAAAGCATCATTAAACCTCACCTATCATGAGCTCAATCATCAATCTTAAAATTGTACCTCGCCTATCATGAGGTCAATCATTGATACATCAAGTAAACCTTGCCTATCATGAGGTTGATAATCATCTACTTGATCAAATCATCAATCATATCAAACCAACGACGGACATGATCAAAAATTGACAAAATCATGGACAAATTTGATAAACATTATCAATCTAACTTGGATGTGCTAACACAGAGTTTCTATCTGCCAAAACATCATAAGCACCATTAAAAAACTTAAAAGAACTAAAACAAGCGTTCAAAGCACTAAATCACTACATGTGCCATTTCATAGGTCAAAAGCGCTATTATAGGCAGTCAAAGTGCCATTTCTCCATAAGCACTATTCTATTGGGTCAATGCGCTAATCTATCGAGTCAAAGTGCTAAACTAATCAAAGCACTAAAATAGAAAGTCAAAGTGCTAAAGTTTCTATCCTAAGCGCTAAAAATTTGGAAGCGCTAATTTATCCTACCTAAGCACTAAAAAATTTAACCTAAGCGCTAAAGTTTTCAAAGTGCTAAAACAGTAATCCTAAGCGCTACAATGAAATGTAAATGTGCTAAAAGAAACTCAAATTTTAAAAACCAATTAAAACGTGAAAAATGAGGAAATCACGCAAACCAAGGGAGTTCAAGGGTACATACCGAAGGTCCGTAGGCTGCTGGTCAGTTGTGACGTCACACATGCTCAAATTGATGAGTATGGTACGAGATCAACATCTTGCTCCAAGTTGCTCAAAAATCTCTCTCTCACAAAGTTTGAAAACTCAAATGCACAAATGAGTTTGAAAAAGACCTTTTTGACCTTTTATAGGTTATTAAAGATGTGATTTTTGTGGGATTTAATTAATTTTTTCAAGGGAGATTAATTCAAATTCATCTAGGGGAAATTTTCTACACTTTCTATCAGGAGATAAATTATTTCATCACGGAATCTTTATTGAATCTACATCAAATCATCGAAAAATCAAGAAAAATGATTGAAATTTTCAAAAAATCCAAAAAAAAAGCAAAAAATCATTAATTTATCTCATGAGGGGGCATATATCCATCATCAACTAAAATCAATGTCTAGGGCAAGTCTGGGGCATACTAAAAAAAAATCATTGATACTAGTAGCAACACCAAAAATTTCTTTGAAGCAATGTGTAAAACACATCACTTCAAAGAGGGGCAAAATGTATACACCTAAAAATGGTCTGGAGAATATAATTAATTAAATATGAATTATTTGATTAATTAACCTTAAATTCATCTACTATTAAATAAATAGAAATATTTATTTATAGTTCATTCTTCTAAATTCTTCAATTTTAAATTATCCTATCTTAATTAAATAAGCAACTTCAATAGTTTGTATTATTTAATTATCTAATCATGTTTCCTCTTAATTAAATAAAGATATCCTAAAGTTTGTATTTAATTATCGTATCCATTTTTATTAAATAAGCAAATGTCAAAGATTTTTTTCATTTAATTAAATATCTTCTTTTTATTAAATTTGAATAAATCAAATTATTCAAATAAAGGCATAAAGGGAAATTTCCTTTATTCACTTACCAATAAAATTAGATATCAAATATCCAATTTAATTCTTGACTGGTATTCATAGGAAAAGCTTTGGAGACAAACTTACAGGAAATCCTCTCAATCTCATTCCTTTGATTCTTCATATCATCTGGCCTAATGTTTTCATGGGGAGAAACCATTCCCATAATCAGCTCAAGCTTCTCAATCTATCACCATTCAATTATCCAAATTGAAGCCAATCCTTTATTATGCTACCCTTGTGCAAATGTGTTGTCGTAAATCTATATATATAGCCTTATGAAGCAAAGAATGGATCCCAACTTTTTACAAACTTACTCTGCAGGAATAACAATCAAGCAATCAAGCAATCATAGCAATCATAGCATCAGAAGAATTTGTATCATAGCTGCATCATAGTTTTACCATAGCTTCCATCCATCAGGTTTCATATCAGAATAGCTTACAATAGAATCATATCATTTAGAAATCACCATATATAATTACATCATTGCATCTAGCATCATTCCATTCTCTAGATAGGCATTTTAACAGTCATGGTGCTTATCAAATCTGAGATCCCTTTGTGATTTAATAAATCTTTGGAGATAGGAAACAATGAGACACTTTCAAGTTTTATGTGCTTTAACTTAGTTTAATTTCTCTTGAATCTTGATAAAATGTTTCATTAAGAAGTGTTTTAGTTGTTTTTACTTATTTACTTAGTCTACACTTACAACTATTGATGCAAAAAATTGGCGAGGTAACAGCCTATTGGGAAACTCGGTTAATGGGGGGACCAATAGCGCTAAACTAAGTGACCTTTGGATTTTTAAAGAAGTCAACTTCTTCTATATTTGGGGTTTTGGAATTGGAAAACAAAGCAGATATAAAAAAATAAAGATATAACTAAGGCAATGCACCAAGATTTACATGTAGGCATGATAAATATATCCTTTGGGATGCGATTTAAGGGCCCGTTTAGCAATCTGCTAAGTCCCAGAATAATAGAAATCAAAGATGAAAACATAAATAATTTACCCAATAACATAAAATAATTTCCATACACATTTACTAAAAAGAAGAGTCAAAGACATGACCTAAATGAGCAATCTATATTGAAATCATAGAAGTTTTGCGAATAAATCACTTAATATTGTAATGGCATAGTATAATGTTTTTTTGAAATAGCTTAAGAAAAAAGAAAGGACAAACAATGGCACAATCTATGAGTCTCTTACAATAATATAAAAATAGTACAAAAAGGCCTGGTGTCTTTCACCCTAATTTTTGGTATCTTCCGAACTCATTTTCGGAAGGAAGAAGCAATATTTATAGAAAATAATCCTACCACCCAGCAAGCCAGTAATAGAAAGATTCCTTCTATTGTACGTTGTGGTTGTGTTGCTAATATGTGGTTGTCATTGATGTCAACACTATTAGCATTAATGCATTTGAGGTTGTATATGTCGAGGATATTGAGAAAATTGTAATGGAATAAGTTGCAGATTGTCAGTGGTGAAGTGAAGTTCAATCTGTTGGTGAGATCAGTATGTTGATGATCAGAGGTTGTGGACTAAATGGTTTCTTTTTTAGTATATCTAGTTTATCCATGTTGAGTTTTAGAGATCCACATGAAGATTTGATCGAGTTATGAAGATTTTTGTTTGGACAGTTTTTTTGTTGCTTCAGTTGGTGTTCCTGAATGAAGATGATGTGATTCTAGTAAGTCTAGTTGTTGTGGATGCTTCTCTAGTGATTCATGATGCTTTTGGATATTTCTAGATCATGCTTTTTTCACATCCGCGTTGATCGTGGTGCTTGTGATTGGTGATTTTCTCTTGCATGTTCATGTTTTTCATGTTCATGGCTGATAGGGTGTTGTAGCGTGGTGTGGATCTTCGAGAAATAATTTTTGAAGGTGTTTTGTGTTTGAGGTTTTCATTTTGGTTCTTTACTATGTTGTGGTAGACCTTGGTTGATTCGCATTGAAAATTAGTTATTGTTTTGGGTTGACAGTTTGCTATCATTTTATTATTTTATTGAAGCTGACATGTAGTGATGTAATTCCTTGTTGTGGATATATAAGTGATTGTTTATTCCAATTGAAGGTGTGTTTTTGTACATGGTGTGTGCGAATAATGTCCTAATCATTCAAAGGCAGAGAAGAGAGTGAAGAAAAGTGAAGAAGAGTGAAGAAGTGCTCATGTGCTTAATCGAAACTATAATCAGGCATTAGTAGATGTTATTTTCTCAATTCTAATCCAAATGGATGTACTTTGAATCTTTATGTAAGACAATGAGTCTTCCTTTTGTAATTGAGTATTGAGCTCTCGGTAGTGTTCCTGAATGCATGTGCATTCCCCAATTCATTCTTTATACTTTTAATAGGGTATAATCTTGTGGACTGACCTCCACTGTGGTTTTTCCCCTAACAGGGTTTCCACATAAAAATATTGGTGTTATGTGTGTTTCTATTTTTTTTTTGATTTATGCTTTCATGGTTATTGATCAGATCTGAGAATAAGGGTTAATAAGATTAATAAGTTTGAATTTCTATGACAACTAATTCACCCCCCTCTTAGTTGTCTGCCCTTGTGTTTCCAAAAATTGGTATCAGAGCAGGTTCCTTGGAAGAAGTTTGACAACTTGAGGTGATCCATGATGGCAACATATAAGAAGGATAGTTCGAGATTTGATGGAAAAAAAATTCTTTGTGGAAAGCTTGAATGGAGTGTCATATGAGATGCATTGGTGAACCCTATTGGAAAATTACAAAGAATAGGTATGTTATTCCACAGAATGGTCCTTCTACTCCAGATGAGATTAAGGAAGTTGAGTACAATATCAGGACTAAGGAAGCATTGTTGAGTGATTTGATTGATTTTGAGATGAAAAATGTTATGGATTTGATGACTACTTATGAGATCTAGAAAAAGTTGGAAACTTTGTATGAAGGTTGCTAAGTTGCAAAGCCTAAAAGGGAAATAGGAAATGTTGAGAATGGGTGATGATGAGAACATTAATTCTTTCATGAAAAGAGTGAATTAACTTGTGTGTAGTATAAGATGTGCTAGTGGAACATTGGATGAACCAAAAATTGTTGCTAAAGTGCTCAGATCATTGCTTGTTGCATACAAATCCAAATCTACTACTATTGAGGAGATCCAGACTGTGACAAATGTAACCAGAGACATGTTGATTGGTAAGCTTATAGCTTTTGAGTTAAGTGAGTTTGGTGATGCTCTTCCTAAGATAGAATTTGCATTCAAAGCTACTACATCCAGAAGAGATAAACAGAGATATGATCTGGAAGAAATTTATTCTAGAAAGGTATTCAAGTATGAGGAGGAACTGAGACAGATTGAAGAAGAATAAAGAGAACCAAATGAGCTTGAAGCACTTATTGTCAAAAGAGAAGCCAGAGGAGAAGGTAATTATTAAGGTAAGTTTCCTATTAAATGTTTTTCTTGCAATAAGATAGGCCATTTTGCATCAAGGTGTCTGAAAAGAGTTCCTAAGTCAAAACCTAATAAGCCTAGATTTCAAAGGAAGTGTTAAATGTTGCTGATGAAGGTGTGACAGATGATGAATCTGATAAAGGGAATGCAAGTGAGGGTGAATGGGTATTTATTTCTATCAAGGAAAATAATCTTGTGTCCACTGAATCTACTAATTGTACAAATGTGGAGAAAGCCTAGTTGCTTGAGTTGAAGAGGAAGATGAATGGGTGATTGATAGTGGATGCTCTCATCACATGATAGGTGATAAAAGTAAGTTTGTGAGCTTGGAAATGTATGATGGTGGTGTTGTAAGATTTGGTGATGAAAAATTAGGTGTAATCTATGGGAGAGGATGCATTTTTGCTGAAGGTAAGAACAATACTAATGATGTCCAATATGTGGAAGTTATGAAGCATAATATTTTAAGTGTTGGATAGATGGTTGAAAAGGGATACAATATTCAATTCAAGGATGGAAAGTGTAGATTACTAGGAAGTTCTAGAAATGTGATTGCTTCAAGTACAACAACAAAAGGTAACATCTTTCACTTGAATGTTGCTAGTAAAAGTTGTCTAATTGCTCAAGTTGATGAAAGTTGGTTGTGGCATAGGAGAATATGTCATGTAAACTTTAAAAATATTTTCAAGATAATTTCTACATAGGTTGTGAGAGATCTTCCTAAGTTGGTAAATCCTACTAATGCCATATGAAAGGAATGTCAGTTAGGGAAGAAAACTAGAATTTCACTTCGGAGCAAAAAACATTGTTTAAAATAATTTTTGTAGTTGGTGCATACTGACTTGTGTGGTCCTTTTAGAATCAGAAGTTTACAAGGAGATAGGTACTTCATGTTACTTATTGATGATTACTCAAGATCGATGTGGGTTTCTTTCTTAAAGGAAAAATTAGAAGCTCTGGAGAAGTTCAAGATCTTTAAGGCTATCGTTGAGATAGAGATAGATCTGAAGATTAAATTTATGAGATCAGATAGAGGTGGTGAATTCACTTCTCATGATTTTAATTATTTATGTGAAGTACATGGGATAATGAGGCAATTATCTGCCCCATGGACCCCTCTACAAAATGGAGTTGTGGAAAGGAAGAATAGGACAGTTCAAGATACTACTAGGACTATAATGCTGGAAGGAAATTTCCCTCATATCTATTGGAGAGAAGCTGTGAGTATTGTTGTTTACATCCTCAACTGGGTACAAGTCAAAGGTGATACTGGTAAGACCCCTTTTGAGCTATGGTCTGGTCATAAGCCTACTATTAGATATTTCAAAATCTTTGGGAGTAAATGTTATATCAAAAGAGATGAAGATATAGGAAATTTTGATGCTAGGAGTGATGAAGGAATCTTTCTTGGTTATTCTACTAAGAGCAAGCCCTATCAGTGCTACAGTAAGAGATTGAGGAAAATGGTTGAAAGTGAAAATTTCAAGGTTGATGAAGACATAGCTAGACCATCTAGAACCTGTGGATATGATTTAGATGATCAAAATGTTAGTACAATTTAGACTTCAAATCAAGTTCAAATCATTTTGGTGAATCAGCAAAATCAAGAGGAAGGAGAAACTAGTGAAAGTGCATAATAGATATCACAAGAGTTTGAAGTTCAAGAACATCTTAAGACTCCAAGGTATGTAAGACTAAATCATTCAAAATATCAAATTATAGGTGATAAGAACAAAGCTGTTCAAACTAGGAGAATAATTACAGAAGAATATTGTTTGATTTCAAAGACTGAGCCTAGTAATGTCAATGAAGCATGCAAAGATGAACATTGGGTGGAAGCAATGAAAGAAGAACTACAATAAATTGAGAAGAATAATACATGGATTATTGTTCCTAGACCTAAGGACAAAAATGTAATTGGAACTAAATGGGTCTTTAGAAACAAAATGAATGAGCAAGGTGAATTTGTTAGAAACAAAGCAAGACTGGTGTATAAAGGATATTCACATATGTAAGGAATTGACTTTGAAGAAACTTTTTCCCTTGTTGCTAAGATTCAAGCTATGAGATTATTTCTTGCTTATGTTGCTTACAAAAACTACAAGGTTTATTAGATGGATGTCAAATCATCATTTTTAAATGGCAAATTGGAAGAAGAGGTGTATGTTGAGCAACATGATGGATTTCAATTGACTGATCAGGGAGATATGATTTTTCAATTGAAGAAAGCATTGTATGGACTCAAGAAAGCCCCTAGAGCATGGTATGCCAGATTGGACAAGTATTTGTTGAAGCTTTGATTTATCAAAGGTACTTTTGATAGTAATCTGTATTTCAAGGTTGATCCTAAAAAAGATTTGATTGTTGAATTCTTTGTCAGTGATATTATTTTTGGAGGAGATGATAGTTTGTGCATGAAGCTTGTTGATGAGATGCAAAATGAGTTTGAGATGTCTATGATTGGTGAGATGAAATTCTTTTTGGGATTGCAAATCACTCAGCTAGATAAAGGGGTCTTTATATCTTGGTCCAAATATGTGAAAGAATTGCTAAAGAAGTTTGGTATGGAAGATTCAAAACTAGTTGGTACACCTATGGTGACCAGATGCAAGTTTACAAAAGATGATGATTCTCTGAAAGAAAATCAGACTAGATATAGATCAATGATTGGTGGATTGCTTTATTTGACTCAAACTAGACCTGATATCATGAATGTTGTATGCATTGTTGCACAGTTTCAAGCTAATCCTAAGGAATCTCATGTCACTGTTGTGAAGAGAATTTTCAAATACTTGAAGGGAATAGTTGATCTTTGCCTATGGTATCCTAAAGATGATGATATTACCTTGAGTTCTTTTATTGATGTTGATTGGGTAGGAGATGTGAATGACAAAAAGAGTACTAGTGGTGGTGCATTTTTCTTGGGTAAGAAGCTGATTTCATGGTTAAGTAAGAAGCAAAATGCCATTTCTTTATCTACTGCAGAGGCAGAATACATTGTTGTTGCTATCAATTGTACTCAAGTATTGTGGATGAAGCAGATGTTGAAAGATATCATAGTTGTGTATGATGAGCCTATTGCTATATTCTGTGATAACTCAAGTGATTAATATTTCTAATAATTCGGTGTTGCATTCAAAGACTAAGCATATATCTATCAAGTTTCACTTTTTGAGAGAGAAGGTGAGTGAAAAGGAAGTTAGATTGGAGTATGTTCCTACTAAGGAACAAATTACAAATATCTTTACCAAGCCATTGCCTAAGGATATTGTTGAGTATCTCAAAGGGAAGTTAGGGGTGATTACACATCCTAATCAAAACTAAGATTCATTTTCTTGCATCAGTCCGTGCATTTCATAGACATATCCTGATCTGGATTGATGTTGTGGTGGTTGCTACTCAAGGGGAGTAGTTATGTTCAAATATGTGGTTTAGAGCTTGTGTGTATCTTTGAAATTTATGTCAAAGGGGGAGAAGAGTCATGTGAAAAACTTTGTGGGGAGAAGAGTCATGTTGAGGAGAAAATAGTCAGAACCTAAGGGGGGTATGTGCTAAGAGATAGTTGTGTTGATGGTGTTTTTCACATCATGTGTTTCCATCAATTCCAAAGGGGGATATTTTTGGATGTTGTGCTTGGGTTGATGATATGTGGTTGTCATTGATGTCAATATTATTAGCATTAATGCATTTGAGGTTGTATATGTCGAGGATATTGAGAAAATTATAATGGAATAAGTTGCAAATTGTCAGTGGTGAAGTGAATTTTAGTCTATCGGTGAGCTCAATACATTGATGATCAGAGGTTGTGGAATAAAGGGTTTCTTGTTGAGTATATCTACTTTATCCACGTTGAATTTTAGAGATCCGTGTGAAGATTTGATCAAGTTATGAAGATTTGTGTTTGGATAATTTTTCTGTTGCTTCAATTGGTGTTCCTAAATGAAGATGATGTGATTCTAGTAATTCTAGTTGTTGTGGATTCTTCTCTAGTGATTCATGATTCTTGTGGATGTCTCTAGATTGTGTTCTATCTGTGTTGCAAGTCCATGTTGATTGTGGTGCTCCTGATTGGTGATTTTCTCTTGCGTGTTCATATTTTTCATGTTCATGGCCAATAGGGTGTTGTAGCATGTTGTGGATCTTCGAGAAATAATTTTTGAAGGTGTTTTGTGTTCAATGTTTTCATTTTGGGTCTTCACTATGTTGTGTCCAACCTTGATTGATTCACATTGAAAATTAGTTATTGTTTTGGGCCGACAGTTTGCTATCATTTTATTATTTTGTTGAAGCCGACATGTAGTGATGTAATTCCTCATTGTGGATATATATAAGTGATTGCTTATTCCATTTGAAAGTGTGCTTGTGTATGTTGTGTTCAAATAATGTCCTAATCATTCAAAGGTAGAGTGGAGAGTGAAGAAGAGTAAAGAAGAGTGAAGAAGAGTGAAGAAGTGTTCATGTGCTTAAGCGGAACTATAATCAGGCATTAGCAGATGCTATTTTCTCAATTCAAATTTGGATAGATGTAATCTAAATATTTTTGTAAGACAGTGAGTCTTCCTTTTTTAATTGAGTAGTGAGCTCTAGGTAGTGTGCTTTAATTCATGTGCATTCCCCATTTCATTCTTTATACATTTAACAGGGTATAATCTTGTGGACTGACCTCCACCGTGGTTTTCCCCTAACAGGGTTTCCATGTAAAAATATTGGTGTTATGTGTGTTTCTGATGTGTTGTTGATTTATGCTTTCATGGTTATTGATCATATATAAGAATAAGGGTTAATAAGTTTAATAAGTTTGAATTTTTGTGACAATTGATTCACCCCCCTCTCAGTTGTTTGTCCTTGTCTTGCCAACACCTTCATCATGAACAATGATGCCCAAAGCAATTTTTTTCTAGGGCCATTACAATAGAAAAAAAATTGAGCATAAACATGGTCATCCTCAAGCTAGATGCATCCCCTGTGAATGATGGTAGTGGTCCCAGAAAAACCTTGTGTAAACATGTGTCATTTACCTATGGAGGCAGTTAGGTGACATGGCAGCAGATCAAGGATCGTTGTTCATTCATCTCTCCTCACGATGAAAACTTGTGTTGGGAAGACATATGAAGAAGTCTTCATTACCAGTGTTGACTGTGGGGTCCACTAAAATTGAATGTGAATAGTTGCTACATGGCATGTGGATGGAGCCCGGTTGAAAAGCGAAGCAAAGTAGTTTTTAAGTGTCTATCATGTTGACACATGGAAGCATGGCAGGGCCAAAAGAGGAACAAAGGAAGAATTCCCAGTGGTGAGCACCTAGTGGACACATGGCAAAAGCATATGAAGCTCTTCAAAAGGTTTTCAACAAGTGGGAGAATATTAGGAAAAAGAAGGTGTCTCAACCTTTGATTTTTCCCATAGCATTGTTTTTTTCTAAATATTGAATGTTTCTAATTTTCTCACATTGTCTTGTGAGTTAAAACTTGCAATTTCTATTCGAATGAGGATTTAAGTTGGAAAGTTGATTTTACAGGTGAAGTTATTCATGAAGGAATTTTTTATTTCTATGTTGACTTTTGACAGTCAACTTAGAAATGTCTAATTTGTGAATTGTAAGCTCTATAAATATGATACTTTGCTTGAGCAGTTGAGAGAGGAGAGACTAAATTCACAAGGGTTATGCTATCAAATTTTCTCCAAATGGAACAAGATGTAAGTCTCCATGTAAAGGCTTAGAGCCTACAATTGCATTATAGCTATGTATTTGGTTGATGAATAATACAATGGATCTATGCTTTTGGAGTGTGGGGTCTTTTACTCGAAATAGTTTGCCCACATAAATATTTGTGTTCATGTCTTTTGCTTTATCTTTCATGTTTAATCATTTTTTTTATTGAATCTACTTAATTCATGCAACTGTTAAAACTGGTTGATCTTGTATGATCTTAAATTGTATGAAATTTCCTCTAAGGATTAATGGTGGGAAATAAACTATGTTTGATTCCACTTTATGGCATAGTAGTATGTGATTTTTAGGTTGTCTGAAGAAATGAATGTTACCAAAGGCACTTACTGATCTCAGATGTTTATTCTGGGATTAATCAATTTCTATTCATTTTTGTCACTATGAAATGGTCTACTCAACGACTTGTAAAATTTGATCCTCTCAAATCCTTTTCTTCACTCAGCAGTGGATAATTTCCGTATAGAACAACAATCTCTTTATCTTGCAAAAAATCACATCTGCCTCTCCTGCAATGGATATTTCTTCGATGAACTTGAAACTATGATTTAATCTTGCATCTCACTATTCATGCCTTCAAAATAATATGATCTACACTATCAGTGGCTTTGGATTCTAGATCTTAGAAATTCTAGGCAACACACAACAACAATCTATTTAAAATTTAGGTTGTAACCTACTTTATTTAACTGTGAACTTGCAATGATCTATGATCAATCAACCTGTCCTAGTACCACCTGTTGAGCTACAATTCATATGGACTAGCTAGGATTCAAACTTAGTACCTTACACTACTGCTATAGTTCTCTACCAACTGAACTACTAGCCCCTATTTGGTTAACCCATAATCATTTGGGTGTGGCTTATTTCTAATAAGATTAGTGGAATTGAATGTGATAGTGATGGTTATAGTCATTTATTTTTCTCTATTTTTATGTGGTTTGGAATTACTAATTTGATGAAGGATTGGGCTACCATTTTGGTGCTTATGAAATATTGTGAATTAGGTTGGAAAAATATCATCTTTTAGAAGGATTCCATGATCTTGAATTTTCATTGGAATAAAATTAAGCTTCATGAATCTTCTTGAAGATAGGTATCACAAGTGAAAAAAATTATGCACATTACTCCAAATTTTGATTCCATTTCTTTTACTCATATTCTTAGAGAATAAAATGGTGTTGTATAACATTTGGATAAATGATCTTTTGATGTTAATTATAACTATAAATTCATTGAATGAGATTCCCTTTTTCATAGTATCTTCAATTAATCCATTATAATTTGGATTCATGCTTCAAGCTTCCTATTTTTTAAGTGTATGTTTCTATATTCTTCACCTTATTTTGAATAAGTTGAAATATTGAGAAGCCACCTTAAATTTTTATTCTTCAAACATTATTATTGATTATTGGTATTTAAAAATCCTTTTATTGTAATTTTTATTTACTCCATTAATATATTTCTCCTTTATTAAAAAAACAACATTGACTACTAACATGTTCTCATAATAAATTAAAATTTCATACACATTGAACTATATAGTTTCAATTTATAACACTTCAATGGGTAATTCAATTATTAATACCTGAGGAGCTCAACCCATCTTTATTTCATGGCCCCCCTATTAGTGGGGTGTGATTTTCTTAATACTAATTGTATACCTTAGAATTTTATCCTATTCTAGTGCATAAAACAACTCAAAATGCGAATGATAAAAGACCAAGGACACCTCAAGATTAGCCAAAAGAGAGTGACAAAACAAGAAGGAAAATAGATAACACAAGACACAAACAGTTTTACCTTCCTTGCTGTTGATGTCTCTTTGATTGGCCCTTTCTTGGAATGATTTGTGCGCTCCTTAGATGATTGCTTGACTGACCAAATGCAAGTTGGATGTGCAAAATGATTAAAAGAGATGGCTAAATGATGGCAAAGGATTTAGAATACAAATTGACAGCATGTAGTTATGAAAATCAAAAGTGTTGTAAATGCCCTTGAGAATGGGGTATTTATAGGAGAATTTGAATTTTCTAGAGAATTCAACGGTCAAGATTGATCCAACAAGGCCAAGATGAAGGGCTATGGTGGGTTGAGAACCCACAAGACCTCACATCTTGACATGTGGAGGGTGAAGTGGCCAAGGGGATATGAGATGGAGGTGAGTTGTCAAAAAGGTACATGAGGTGGAGGAAGGACATGCACCTTGGGGAGTGAGGAGATTTCCTCAAAAAAGGATTCCTTGTCCCCAAGTGGGAGTGAAAGGGACATTTGAGGAATTTTAGAATTCCTCAAAATCACATGGAAAAAAGGAAAGGTGGTTGGGGATATAAATGTGAATTAAAATTCACATTCCTAGGATAATCTAGAGGGTAAAAGGTGGGCTCCAAAAAGGTGGGACTTGGTCACATGTGGAGATTGTGACAAGTCCAAGGTTCTAGAAGCCTTGGAAGAATGGAATGTGAATTAAAAATTCACATATAAATGAGGGGAATCTAGGACAAATAAATGTGAATTAAAAATTCACATGGGAAAGGGGGTCAATGCCAAAAGAAGGTAAATGCAAAGGTTGGCTAAAAAGTGGTGCTAAATCTAGCTAATGACCTTGGTTAAAGTTGTGCAAACATTGGATTAGGCTAATTAATGGAAGATTAGAGGCAAGTGGAAAATGTAGGAGGATGTGACATTAATCTCTGATTAAAATGATGCACATCATAATCATGAATTAATTAAATTAATTCAGATTAGGGTGAGGTTATGGAGGATGTGACAAGGAGAGAGAAAGTGAGGAATTTTAAATTGATTTTAAAATCAAAAGGGGGAAAATGACTAAATTAAATAAATTAGCGTATTTATTTAATTTAGAGAGGAATAGGGTAAAAGACAAAGTATTAATTATTAAATTAAATACTTTACCGATATGAGATAAAAGGTGTAATATTAATTTAATAAATTAATATTAATACGATAGATGGAAAGGCAGTAAATTTAATCATATGGAAGTGATTAAATTTGGATGTCTACATTTTGCCCCTATTCGAAATATTGTTAAAATAACAATGTTTCAAAGAAAAAAAATGTCGGGGATGAAGAAAGGAATAGGGATTGATGCCCCAGCCTGACAAAGAAGAAGAAGGATGCCCCAGTGCTTGGTTTGAAATGGATGGAAGAAAGTGATAGGGTATGCCCCCTCGAGAGGGCGGTTGGGGAAGAAAGGAGGGGCCCCAGACGATGTCTCGATAGAAAGAGATGGAGGAGACCGTTGGATAGAGGGCAAAAAATTAAGCAACTTTTCCTTTTGAACAAAGTTGATTAGATGTACGGTGTGCAAATGGCGGCGCCAGGAAGTTAGGGATTAGTTGGAGGAATAAAAAGATAAATAGAAGGTAAAAAATACCTTTTAGGGAGAAAGGGTTAAAAGGGTAATTTGAAAATTTACCTTAGTCATTTTCACTCTAGCAAGTGAGGAAAGAAGGAAGAAGAGAGAGAGGAGACAGAGCAATCATGCCGCAAGACTACGACACCGAGATCGTACACCGAGCAAATGAGCTGTGGAGACGATGGACCCACTTCGCGGGTGCCCCGTAAGGTGAGTACAAAAACCTACGTTATTTATTTTAAAAATTTAAATGTTTGTGAGATGATAGGAAAAAATGTGGCATATGGGTTTCGTAGGTGGGGGAAAATGAAAAA
>VDFB02373365.1:38742562-38818037 GCA_007258455.2 Sequoia sempervirens
CCAAGTTTTTTTGGAATAAGGACCACAAAAGTAGCATTCAATTCTTTCAATAGACATCTTGATCCAAAGAATTCCTTGACAGCATTCACAACATCCAACTCAACAATTTCCCAAAACACTTGGAAGAAGAATAAGGGAAATCCATCTGGTCGAGGAGATTTGTTACCATCAAAAGAGAAAACAACTTTCCTTATTTCAACCTTGGAAGGAATAACAGTGATCAAAGAATTTTCATTATGACCAATCACCTGAGGTATAGCCTTGATCAAGGAATCTTGAGCTTCAGGAACAATCTCTCCATTACAAGAAAGAAGGTTGCTAAAGAAAAGGACAGCCTGTTCCCTGATATCATCTTCCACCTCAAACCTTGTCCCATTTACATCAATGTGAGCAATTTTATTAGCAGCCCTATGTTTTGAAGCAGACAAATGAAAAAATTTGGTATCCCTATCTCCCTCAGTCAACCAAGACACCCTGGATCTTTGTTGCCAAAAAACTTCCTCTTTAGCAATGATGTCATGCAATTGAATGAGAAGTTCATTTTCCTTTTCTCTATAATTGTCAATGTACCCCCATTTCTGGATTTTAGCCTAGATCTCCTGAATTTTGCCCTGAATTTCTGTCTTAGTTCCAAAAATATTCCCAAAGGCTTCCCTTTTCCATCTTCTCACATTAGTTTTCACTTCCTTTAATTTTTTAGCAATCCTGAACATCGTTGTGCCAGTAATATGAATATTCCACCATCTACTAATTTCCTCAAAAATTTGAGGATGAGATAGCCCAAATTTTTCAAATCTGAAAGGGAAGTTCTTTTTCACCTTAGTAGGATCCGCCAAAAGACAAATGGGAAAATGATCAAGTCCCACCCTTGACAAGGCTCTCAAAGCACAAAAATAGTCTATAAACTATTGACAAGAAACAAGGGCCCTATCAAGTCTCACTTGGATCAAATCAGGCCCTAATCTCCTATTGGTCCATGTATAAGAAGCCCCTTGTAGGTCTAGGTCTATCAAGACATTACTGTTAATGAAGTCGGATAGACCTGATTTACTATCCCAGTTGATTTGAGAACCCCCAAATTTCTCATCATTCAGGAGAGGAGTATTGAAGTCTCCCATGACCATCCAGTGTTCATTAGCAAAACATCTTCGAAAACTAGATAACTCAGACCAAAAGGAATTTCTAGCATTCTTACAATTCGGGGCATATATATTGGATTGAATCCGACAAAAATTGTCTCTTATGTGGGTAAATCTAGTGGCCACTAAATTACCATTCTCCATTAAGGACTCACCTTTAATAAACAACTTGTTCCAAAAAGTAACAATTCCCCCCGAAGCACCCGCAGAACTATTTCCATGAGCCCCACAGTTCTAAAAAAATTTAAAGCTTTCTACTTTATCTTTAGGAATTTTAGTTTCTTGAACAAGAAGAATATCAGGTTTGTGGTCCCTAACAAAATTTTGCAAAACATCCTTTTTATGACGGCTATTCAGCCCTCTTATATTCCAAGACATAATTTTTATTTCTTACCTGGGGATTGAAGTATCTTCGGGATGGTCATTTAGATCCCATCCGCAATATCCTGAAGGCTGCCTTGCTCCCTTTTCCATTTTTCTGATCTCCTTCCCTGGCAAGGCTTGGTACTCCCACAATCCACCTTGGCCCTAGTACTGGTGACCATTCCACCAGAAGTTTCCATCTTCTTCTTTTTTTCCTTCTTTGACTTTGAATGTGAAATAACCTCCTCCCATTTAGTCTCATCTTGGCTTTCCAGCTCTCTTCTTGGTTCCCCATCCCTCTCAAAAAGCAACCTCTGGTCCCAAGGGAGGGTATCCATTAAGCCATTCTTGGCTTCTGAAGTATTGGCATTAGGTGTTTTCAAATTCATGCTTTGGCTCTCATAAGTATCCTTCACCACTTCCAAAGTGGCAGTTTCCAGATCCTGTACCCCTTTTGAGCAAGGGTTATCATAAGGAAAATGAGAGGGAACAGGAAGTCCTATCTCCAAGGACAAACCCTTAATGGGTATTTCCTCCAAACCGGGTATATTCATACAGCCATCCATCATCAGAGGTGAAGATGAAACAATACCCGTATCTTCATCTCTTGTTTCAGCCTTCTTAAGAGTATCCCGAGCTCCCTCCAGAGAATGATTTTCTTCCTTTCTATCCACATTTGGTGAAATCAAGTATTTAGGATCCTTAGGATCTAGAGAGCAAGTACAATCTGACCCAGGATAGGCATCCTTTTGCAAGCATTTATGGTTCTCCTTCAGATCTTGAGTAGAAGTGTGTCTTTCAAGATTCTCCTTCGTATCTGGGACAGGCATATGCTTCTCCTCTGATTTTTTTTTCCAGACAGTCTTAGGATTGGCAACTTTCTCCTTTTCACTTTTATTATTAAGCGGGCACTTTTTCGCCCAATGCCCAAATTTTTAGCGTTTGAAGCAGACAAAGGGTGTAGTCTCAAATTCAATAGCTTGCTTCCACACCCCCAGCTTGGATTGGATGTCAATCGAAGAGGGGAGATCAACATTTTGAGAAACCCCAACACAGATTCTAGCAAAGACCAAACGCTTTCTAGCCGCGGTCATTGATTCAATTGACATAATTTCTCCAAAAGAACTAGCAATCCCATTGAAAATATTAGTATTACAATACTCCAAGGGGAGACCAGGAAATCTAGCCCAGACCGGCACCATTTCAAAGATTGAATCAGATAGATCTACCTTAGAAGACCACTTCTTCAGGGCCAAGGAAGACTTTCTGATAATCCAGGGGCCCCCGCTCCGGACAGCCCTGGAATCCTCTTTGCAAGTGAACTGAAAGGAAAAAAAACCTCCAGGAAGCACCGCCACCGAAACCAGACCACTAGTTTTCCATTTATTCTTAACAAACTCCCCTACCACTTCAATATTAGGTCTAGGACCCAAAAAATTTCCAACCAAAACATTCTCCATCATAGCAATATTATGGTCTATGATTTCATCCGACATAGAAATAGAAAACTTTCCAGACCTCTGATTAGAAAGGATACGCACAGGGGGAAAAGGTGATTTGTCATTTGGCTTAACACCAAACAGCGAAGTCCACGTTTTACCTTTTTCATTCCCTTTTTTCGACATTTCCATGACAGCCTTGGAGACTGAAGTCCCATGCTCAAATTGTTGAGAAATAACTAATTGGAAGTATTTCAACTTGGGACCATATTTAAATTTGGATATATAAATGTGTGTGCCAAAGAAACAAAATGAAAAGAATAACATTTGGATCTATATCCTTGATATGTTTGAAGCTAATTCTAGTCTAGGCTCAAGTTAATGGCTAAACTTTTGCAAATAAAAATGCAACTTGGTTTGTCTAGTACATATGTGTTTAGTTTATTTGTTGTGTTATTAGTTGGATGATAGTTAAGGTGTCCACTATGAAATGGTAGGTGATGGGGAGCTGATGTTGGAGCATTCTGACACTTGAAATAATGTTGTAGATGCATTGAAAAATCCAATCAACATAGAGAAGTTCAAGGGGTGTGTTGATGTGTTTTTTATGCACTTTTCAACACAGGTAATGCGTAGATGCACTACCTCTCTTGAAAGACAATCTTCCACAATCAGATTGCAGAACACTATCCTAAGGTCTCTAATGTCAGGTCTTCACAGTGCTTGGAATATCTTAGTTGTTTGATGTGGTTTGTTAGAATCACAAGGCGGTCTTACGGATGAGTTACAAAGCATGGGAAGTTGGGTTTGCAAATACAGTTTCAAAGTGCTAAAAGTGAATGAACAGTGGCTATCCACTCAAAACAGCAAGCTGAAACTCATCAAGTTCATTTGATTTAGCTTCATGGTGATGCTTTGGGTCCTACTCTAACCAAGGATTAAAAGAAATAGCAAAAGGAGAAGGGTTAAGAAAGCTATTCTAATCCTAAGCTACGAATGAACAATAACAATGGTGGCTGCTAAAGTATACAAACTTCCTAAACTAATTTTTCCTTGACCAAGAGAAACCTACAACTACACAAAACCAGTGCAATCTTCTAAGGACTACAGATTTTCACATCACATACACACATCATGTACATGCAATAGAACTAAGTTTTAGCAATAAAGAAAAGAGGCTCAGACTAGCTTTGCAAAGTGATTCATCATCAATGGACCACAAAAAGCATGAGCTGGAAGTTCATCAAATACTATAACAACAACACCATCATGACAACAATTCAAGAAACTAATCTTATTAAAACTAATATGGAAGTTGAACCACGCATACATAAAGAACAAACTCAAAAGGAACACCCATAAATCATGCAATGTTGCTTTTTATTGTTGCAGAATGTCTTTACATGAGTTCTCCAACCCTTAAAAATGAGGGGCAAGCCCCTATTTATAGTTTTTCAAAGCCCAAATGAATGGCTAGGATTCAATTACATCGAATGGCCTAGATTTGATTTACAATAGGGTTTCACCTACCCTCCATTATCTAGCAATTTAAAATACATTCCTTGTCTTTTCTTTGTTTTGTCATCTAGTGCCAGTCACTATAGCAATTTCTCATCATTTAGCTGATTTCCCTTTTCACTGTAGCTGAAACAGCCTGAAAATTATTTTTTGCTTGATGTGCTTGCAGTGTTCTTCCTTTGATAAAATGAGGCCGTCGATGATTGGCATCAATGGATTGGTGGCCCCTGATTCAGGCAGAAAGCTCCTTAGAAATCATCATCATCTAGAAAAAAAGTGGGAAAACTCTCTCAATGGGCCTCTCTGATAGACCTATGGCAGGCTTCTTGACTCCTACAAACACGAAGTGTTGTAAGTGCATTTATACATGAGTTAAGGAAAATGTCAGTCAAACCTACAAATTCCCTATTAGATATATCCATGTATCATCAAAATATCTTGATATTTATATTTGGAGCTTATTTGGGCCATAAACATTAATGCGTGCTTCAAGGGTGCGAGCGCTAGAGGGCGGAAAGATGATGGAAGAAATCCAGAAGGCGGACAATGAATGGAAGCCAAAATAGTCGGGAAGGAGGCAGGCTCCCGGATGTTCAAAATAGCCAGGAAGGAGGCGGGATCCTGGATGTTCAAAACAGCCAGGAAGAAGGGAGGCTCTCGGATGTTCAAAACAGCCAAGGAGGGACGGACCTCCGGAAATGATCACAGAGGGCTCCGGTTCTGGAGGGCGGGAAGGAGATGGCCGCCGGATGTTCCAAACGGCCAAAGGGGGACAGACTTCCAGAAACGGCCACAAAGGACCTGGGTTCCGGAGGCCGGAAGGGAGGTGGCCGCCGAATGTTCCAAAATGGCAATGGAGAGGTGGAGTCCTGGAAACGGCCACGGAGGGGCCGGGCTCCGGAGGTCGAAAGGGAGGTGGCCACTAGATGTTCCAAAATAGCAAAAGGGGGACGAAGCTCCGAAACCACCAAAATTTAACCAAACTTTGATGAAACCTTGGCAGTTCATTTACACACTTCAAACACATCCCAGATCCAAAAAAGGTTGCTCCCAAAGTCAAAAATGTGGAAACGAGAGTGATGGGTGTCCACGAATGTTTCCAAATAGCCAAGGAGGAAGGGAATTGGAGGGAAAGTTTGAAACCATCAAAACTTAGCGGAACGTTGGCGAAACCTTGGCAGTTCATTTACGCTTCAAACACATCCCAGATCCAAAAAAGTTGCTCCCAAAGTCAAAAATGTGGAAGCGGGAGGCGATAGGGGTCCACAGATGTTTCCAAATAGCCAAGGAGGAAGGGAATTCTTGAAGAAAGTTCCAAAACCGATTGAAACTTAAGCGGAACATTGAGTGAAACCTTAGCAGTTCATTTATGCACTGATTTCAAACACATCTCAGGATCCAAAGAGTTGGCCCCAAAGTCAAAATTGTGGAAACAGGAGTGACATGGGTCCACGGATGTTCCAAAACAGCAAGAACAAGACAAAAGGCAGAAAAGGGGATGGTGGACCTCATTTCTCCGCAAGATTTGAATACCCCAAGTAGGTGAATTTGGGTAGGGGATTTGATAGTTTGAAGGCACATGACCAATTTGGGCTTGGAAAATGGGGCACACAAAACAAGATAGGAGCAAAGTAGCCTGTCAAGAGCAAAAAAAAAAAGGGGGGTCCCTGCTTATGGTGGGGCGTGTGTGCAAAACATGCACAACATGGTGTAGTTTTGAATTATAGACATGTCATCCCCTAACAGATAGTTGATAGTTTTGATATTCATTTTTATCTTGAAAGGTGTTTAACAAGACAAAAATATATGCAAAACAGGGAAGCAAAATACTATATTGAAAATGCTTTAAAAACTTTCAAACAAATGCAATTTGAATTCAACAAGTTTTAAAAAAATTGCATTTAGGGTTTCGAAATTAAACAAATAGGTGCATTTTGAACTCTAAAAAAATTGAATTTTAAATACCTAGTGCTCAATAGTGCTTGATATGCAAACTGGAATGATGAACTTTGAAGAGAGGAATGGAAATTTACTTTTGCTGAAAAGAAAAACCTTGTTTGGTCGCCGTCACGGTCTCTGTTCGCCGCACGCACTAGGGACAGTGACTGGTAAAAGAACAAAGTAAAAGTGACAGGTTAAAATGAAACAATTTTTTGTTTTTGTCATATTAAGGGGGTTCGGTCGAACCCATGTTCGACTGAACCTATTTAAATATGTTTTTTTATTTAGGTTTTCATTGGGTTCGGCCGAACCCATTCAATATGGTGAAAGGAAAAAATGCGAAATTTCCTTCCTCTTATAAAGTGTAAACCACTATTCTAAAGCCACCCAGGGGAGAGGAGAGGGAGAGAGTGGAGGGTAGGAGGAGAGAGGGAGGGGACGAAGCGAGAGGGGGTGAGAGGAGGGAGAGGGGAGACAAGATATAGAGGGGAATGAGGATGGATGTAGGAGAGGAGGATGGAGAGAGATAGCATATAGAGAGAGGTGTAAGAGGGAGAGAGGGAGGGGAGATAGAAATAGAGCAGGAAGACAGAGAGACAGGCAGATGGGGAGAAGAGGGGAGAGAGATGTCCTGGAAGGAGATCAGATCTAGTGAGGGTGGATGGAGTCCAGGGGAGATAAAGAGAGTGAGATACATAGAGAGAGGAAGATGATAGGAGGTTGTTGATTACTGGAATTTGACTAAGTTTGAAAAATTATAAGATCTTCCAAAAATCAAGAATCTACATTACAACTCAGAGATTTGAAACCATTCTCAAACATATTGAAACTATATACCAAAAATATAACTTAAAGTACATAGGAAAATAAATGTCCATATATAAATGTCACTTATACTTAAATATTTATTTTGTGTATATAGTCTAAGGTAGAGAGAGAGGGAAGAGAAAGTGTGTGTGAGAGAGAGAGGGGTATTTTTTCCTTTTTGGAAACATGAGTGCATTATGAATTGTTAGTGACCAAGCCTAGGCTTGATAAATACCAAGCCATAATGCTAGTGTATTACACTATAATGCACTTGCATTATGTCTTTTATGGGACCAAAAAGTGGCCACTTTTTGGTCCCCATTTTTCTATACTTACCCTAGAGTATTGGAATTTTTTTAAAAGGGTGTTTAGATATTTGTGAGGAAATTTTGATTACTATTTAGTTAAGTATCATGGTACTAATGATGTGGTTTGGACATATAAGGTTTTATTGATGCAAATTGAGTAGGCGATTTGGATAGTCAAAGGTCCATTAGTGGCTATCTTTTTACTTTGTTTGGAGGTGCAGTAAGTTGGATGAGTAAAAGACAACCTACAATTTATTTTTCCACCTTAGAAGTAGAGTATATGGTTGCTACATAAGCTTATGAGGAAATATGGTTACAAAGACTTGGTACAAGTGTTGGTTTTGATGGCAAGATTGTGAGGATCATTGGTGATAGTTAGTGCCATATGTTAGGAAAAAAATACTTTGTATCATGTTCATACTAAGAATGTTGACGTTTAATAACACTTTGCACAAGAAATAGTTGAGAATGGTAAGGTCTTGTTAGAAAAATTTAACAATTTGGATAATGTTGTAGATTCTCGCACAAAGCCAATGATTACAAATAAGTTCTCTTGATGTAGGAAGGTCATGACTCTTGATCACTACACTTGATTATAATTTTATGTTTCCTTATGGATGTAATTGAAATGCATAATGTCGAGTGGGAGAATGTTAAGATAAGTTTACAATAACCATGCAATCCTAAGCCATTTTCATGTGTCTCCATGATCCTTGGAATGTGTTCTAAGACATGAGAGATGAAAAAAAAAAAAAAATTTCCTATGAAAAATTGTAATTGTATTCATAGAGGTGGATACATGTTTGATGATGGTTACAAACCATATCAAGAGAATATTCTATCTAGGCATCCACTTTCTAGATGGGGACCACCCAAACTTGCATTTTTGTACATGTTGACATATGTCATTTTTTATGCTATCCTAAGTTGGGCACTTGAGTTTACATATTTTGGGTTTTAGCTGTTAGATCCATTAAAGAGTAATGGAGAACTCAAGATTTAATTTTTTTGATTGGTTGTGGGTTAGGCACCCATGTGAAGGCCATGTGATGTTTACTCATTTTTTCTATGTCTATGGGTTGTCCATTATGGGAGGCATGGATTTTGCAAGTGGTTTCCACCTCTTGTTTTGGGATATAGTTCAATGGTTTGTTCTCACACATTTTCCTACAAATTGAAGTCTTGATATAGTAGTATCATAGGTTAGTCCTTTAGGAATACTTATAGAATTGTTAGTTTTTTATCATCAACTCTTACCAAGCTTAACAAGAGGCAAGGTTTTAGATTGTCTCCTTGCAGTTGTATAATTTTAAAGAAAGTAAAATTTGGAAAGCTATGCTTATGCCTAAAATTGCATATTTCTTGTCTTGTGTGGTTTATAAAGGGTTATTGTTAGGTGAAAGGTTCTTCCAAATTGACTTTTCTCATCCTAAGTGTCTATTTTGACATAGAGCAAAAAATTTTAATCAACCTTTCTAGACTTTTGCTTACGTGCAAGACACTTGGAAGTAGATATATGACATTTTTATCCTTTCCATCTAAATCTTATTTCTTGGAGGATTCCTCTTTTGGGAGATATGCTCTAGCGATATGCTTATATAGGTAGAACTTAAAATTTATTTAGAGTAGCTATTTTATTTCAGCTATAAAAGAATAGAAATGGTGTTATTTTTAGTTTTGAATACATTTATTGTTATTTCTCTCTTTCTAAGAAAGTGTTATAACTTTTTCATTCTTATAAATCCAAGGCCAAGTGGAGAAAGTGGCAATGTAGTTTCAATATTGATAGGATATTCTCAACCATTGGGGTAGTGTGTTGTGTAATAAGTAGTGTTCCACCAATCAATAATTTAAAAATCACACAAGTCTTCAACTCCTCACTAGCAGAATCATCTCATTGTAGGGGTCATTTTTCATCACTACTAGCTCCAAGGTTAGTCTACATTTTCTCAAGGAAAAGAGTCTAGACATATGTAGAGTAGTACTAAGGGCACCAAGTAGGATGTCTTTGTCACCTTAGCTATACAAGATCCACAAAAAAGTTGGCAGGCTCCAAATTATTAACCTAATAAGAATTCTTAATATGTAATTCCTAGATAAAATGACCTCCTTTTCCTCCTAATAATATTAGTACATGTATAATCAAATTATATTTGATTCTTGTATTTTGAACTTTTAAATTATACTCACTTTTTTTTTTTGAATTTTAAATAAAAAAACATAAATACCATCTTTTTATTACAAGTCCTATATATAATAATTTTAATAAAAAATATTAAGAATATTTTCAATAAAATAAAATAGATTTTTTTTATATTTTCAATAAAATAAAATATTAATAATAATTCATCCTCTTGGAGGAAGAATGCTAGTCATGATCTTCTCACAATTTTGGGTTCTCAGGTTGACCATGATTTTGAGGCTTCTATTCCTCTTGTGGTTGTTGATGCATTGGTTCCTAATCCTTACGCTCCTACTCCTCCTATGGTTGTTGATCTATTGATTCTTGATCCTCCTATTCTACCAACTATTGCTAATCCCTCGTTGGTTCCTAGGGGCATTCTAGGTGAGCCTCCTATGGCTTGCCTAATCTCTCCTTGGGTTCGACATCTCTGATTTTGGCCCCCTCACATGGATTGTCTCCTTTTAGTTCTAGAGGGATGGGTTCTCATCTTCTTCTGACCCCTTATCCGATGGTGAGGTTGATGGGTTTCCTTGGACTGTTGTTCAACGTAGGAAGAAAGGTCTTCCAAAGCTCGATTCACATTCTCATGCCTAGATTAGAGGCATACAATTTTTTAGGTCTAGTGATACAATTGTCTAAGTTATGTTGCTTGTTGGCTGTTGGTCACCAACTTTGTAAAAAGACTGGGTATTGTTTCCCTTTTGATTTTGTTGTCCTGTTCAGCTGCTTTTGTGCTATTTATCTGCTTTTTTTGGCCAGTAAGAGCATCGGGACCTTTGTTTCTCGCTTTATCTAATAAAAAGAACACTACTTATTATTATTGATTATCTATATTCTTCTATTCTTTCATCAATAAATTGATCCCAATTAAAAAAGTCTTTTTTTGTAATATTTAACAGCTATTGCTGTGTATTCTTCTATTCTTTCAATAAATCTTTCGTTCAATTATAAAAGAAAACAGAAGGTAAAGGTGAAGTGAGAATCTTTTGTATTGGATTAAGAGTACAACTATAATTTAAAGGCATCTCTAATTTGTATCAGATCTTGTATAGGTGATCGTCATAGAAAAGTTGGTAGTGCAGTACAAAAACTGCACCACAGGGCTTGCGTGGGCGCTCGAGAGCCCTATATATCACCATCCTTGTGCTTATCCTTATCCACATTCACCAGTTTTTCAACTCTGATCATTATTTACCCCAAATGCATTATTTTCAAGGGTTAAATCAAATACCGAAAATCTACTTGATTTCTTTCTTATTGAAAAGCAAACAAATCTTATCCCTTATTATGAAAGGGCACGATGTCTTTTGTTTTCTTTAGAAAGCATAACACGTTTTGTTTCGCAGGTTCTCGAGTCCTTCGCAGTTATGTGTCGATCATCTTCAAAGGAATTCATTACATTCATTTAGTGCTTATTACGTACAATTAATAGATTTGACACATTCCATTATGAACGTGCTCACTTTGTTGAACTGTATAGGTATTCTCTGTGAGTTTGAGGTAGAATAAGGAAAAAGAAATGGCCAACGATGATTAACGTCAGTATAATCGCTGTGCCTGCTGTACATCAGTATACATCACGGGTCATAGTCTTTATAGAAAATGCCGCAAGTGTCCCTTTCTTTTCTTTTCTTTCACATGTCCCACTTGATTAAGATAAGGTGCATTTGTTAAACCATACCAAACAACTGCCTAAGACATTTTTGGATGTGGAAAATCGAGGGTGTTCTTCCCTATAAATAGGAATGAAATGGTTGGCATTACCAACCAGCTTAGTAAGTGTGCATCGCAGTAGCTCTCTACTCTTCAATTTTGCCATGGCTTTCTACAAGATTTCATCTGCTTTTCTTCTCTTCTTCTTGTTAATGATTGCCCTTCCATTACTCTCCGTTGCTGAAATACCTCGGGAAATTGCTGAAAAGATCGAGCGTGTGAATAAAAAGGGAGAGCTTTATGGCCTGGTAGTTTCGAGCAGAGCTGAACTTGATGTAGTTCTAGACGAGCGCTCTGGAACGTTCCGTCCAGACAGAGATTTACCCACCGTAGATATCTCTGGTTGTTGCAAACCCATTTGACTTCGTCTCTCCCCTTGTTAAAACTTAGATTTGGGTTTTTCCCTGGGGTTTTGTTTCTTACCTTCCCAAGTGTAAATGGTAAGATAATATAGATTAATGGTTGATGTTGGGTATTGTGTTGCAGCGCGGAGGTTTCATGTGGGAGATATTGGAGGGCGTAGGAGTCTTGTGGTGATGTGCGGAAGGGGAATGGTATACCAGTAGTGTTAGCATTATTATGAAAAGTAGTAGTTTAGAGAATCTAAGAGAAACGTTTCTGGATTTGTTGTCTTTGTTTTTTTGAACTTTCGATGACATTCACTGATCTAAGGAAGAGAAAGAATGAGACTTAAAAATATAGATAGATTGTAGAGAGGACTTAGAAAAAAAGACCTATTTTTCCATAAGACTTAAAAAAAATTAAAAAATCTGTATTGATTAATTCAAGGTTTAGTATTAAAGGAAAAGAACCTTAAGTTAGAAATAGAACAAAGATAATAATATATCTAATGATGGAAAATTTTCAAAGTTAGATTTATTATCTTTGTTTTATTTTAATCAAAATTAAAAATGAGTGGTTTTACATTTTTGTCTTTAGGTAGATTTAGATAGAAATTAATAGTGTTAAAATTTAAACATCTGAATTAGTTTTTTTTTTTAAATTAAAAATTATATAACATTTTTACATTTTTATAATTTATTTAGGTGGATTTTTAACATTTTATTTAAGTAAAAATTAAGTGTGTTATATTTTTAACAAGTTTTAAAAAATAAAAATAATGTAATAATTTAAATTTTGTATAATTTATTTAAATAGACTTTTTATTTTAAAAAGTTAATGTAAAATTTTAAATCAACTCGGCTCCTAGTTTAAGAGGTGGGACTTCTTGAGAGTGGGGTGAGCACCGAAGGGTAGTAGTCTCACCCTAGCTCGCCTTAGGTACCCAAGGTAAGGGCTGTTGGGCCGCTGGACTGGATCGCAGGGACACCCTATAGTATAAAAAAAATAATTAAATTATTTAATTAGAGAGATGAGATATGTTCCAATAGAAATTATGCAAATTTTTCATATTAAAATAATTAATTAAAAAAATGAAAAATGTGTTGGTACAGGTGAATGCAGCACAGACGACACAGTTGATGGTCACTCTGTTCCGTGTGAAGGCAGTAGTACAGTATGGAAGAGGGTCCAGCGCCAACTCTGACAAACTCAACATCGGTGACATGGCAATTCCCCGTCAATTTGCACACACTGGTCTTTTCTACTGGGAGGTGCTTACCCTAATCTTTCTCCACTCATCTTCAGCTTTCCTTCTTAAAATCTTGTTGATGGGGTAATTATTTTTAAACTAATTCTGGGTATGGGATGAAATCAGAAATTTGGAGGTGATGATGAGAGATTTGATCGTGAGATTGCGAACCTCACATTTTCTGATCACAATGTTGGAAAATCAAAAAGCCAAGTTGCAAATGAGCTTCAGAGTGTGTATCCCCAGCGTGAAGAGATTTTTTCAATGAGAGGAAAGGTTGAAGAGGGAAAGCCCCAGTTTTGGTTGAATGTGGACAATGCTCTCTACACCACTGCACAACAGTTGGAGGTATTGCCATCAGTATACATGTGTTTACTACTAAATTTTGCTTTCAATTTCATTATGCTTTGTGGATAACTGTGAGTATTCATTTTGATTTCAATTAATTAATAACTTTCAATGTTATATTGATTTGAATTAAGAAAGTAGATCTGGATAAGTGCCTGTCAAAGGAAAAAGCCTCTGCATGTCTGCAAGAGCAGCCAAGGATTAAAAGGGTTGAGAAGGGCAGCAGTTCTAACTTTTATGTGAATAACGAAGCATACAGAGACTTCCTCCGCAATCAACTGAATGTCGTCTCGATCGACACTTCAAGCGCCACAATTGCAATGGTAGGATATCAACATGGATAAGATAGTGTTTCCATTACGTTTATTACAATACACGTGGTTGTGAGTAAACATACAATTGTGCAGGTGTGTGAGAGCGAGAACAAGCCGTTCATAGTGATGAGATCCATCACTGATTATGCAGGAGGGTCTCCTGATGGAAACGATATTACTGTAATGAGGAATTTATGGCCTCAGCATGCTCGTAAGGCAATCACCCAGATCTTCACCAATTTCGGATCGATCGATTCCAACATCCGTTCGGTTGCTTAGGACTTAATCCAGTGAAAAGATATGGAGATATATAATCTATATGTTCCAGTGTGTGTACAATCTATATGATAGTGTCTTAGCTACTTCTACAGCTGCAAAAGCTGCCTTACTACCATAAATAAGACTGTCTTGTTGTAAACGCCTCGTCCGTTGATTGTTCAATGACTTTTTTGTTTTTATTTTTTGAAATTCTTAAATAAAGGTGTAAATAGTACTGAAATATCCAAAATAAAAAACCAGAAAGCATAGAGAAACTTCCAAGAGACATTTAGAAATTCACACTAGCCAAGCAAAGAGCTTGTAGCGGATAAACTAATTTCAACAAACAATGAAATTACAATATACAGACTAATTAAGATTTACCATCACATAAGACAGAGCATTCAGAAAAGAACTGATATTTATAGTGAAGTGGATCAACTATTTACCACTTTTGAGATTCAATGTGTTGAAAGTATTATCATTTGCAACATCGATCTCTGAGCTCTAGACGACACACTTCCATGACAGCCTCCAACCGCTGTGAAAACCTGAGAGTATTTTCATGAGATAAAAGGTCACAATGAGCAGAGACTTATCATCACTGTTGTTGCCACCATGAACATGCCTACAATGCTTCCGAAATCTTTTTGACCCATTACCATCACGTCATTCTCAGGTCATAAGTTGCGGTCAACTTTTATGGAAAACGATTGTCCCGCACGGTATATTCCATAGGAACCGACAAGTTTCAGTCCATTCAAGATTTAATATTGATTGGGCATGTTCACCGACGTCAGTTCGATTGCCTATGATTCTATCGAACTCATTTTTGTTCTGTATGTAACTACCAATCGCACCTGGGGTGCAATGGGTACGCCGAAAAGGTATGGAAGATTAATTAGGGAAAAAAAAATTATTATTTGTAATTTTTTTCTAAAACATGAGGTCAATTGGTAGGTTATTTAGCAAATGTTGTTGTTTGAGCAACAAAGGTCTTAACAGAGAAGTGATAGCTTCAAATCAACTGTAGCTAAGTCTAGTCTAGGCTCAAGTTAATGGCTAAACTTTCACAAAATGACAGTTCTATTGCTGTAGAATGTCTTAACATCAGTTCTCCAACCCTTACAAATGAGGGGCAAGCCCCTATTTATAGTTTTCCAAAGCCCAAATGAATAGCTAGGATTCAATTACATCGAATGGCCTAGATTTGATTTACAATAGGGTTTCACCTACCCTCCATTATCTAGCAATTTAAAATACATTCCTTGTCTTTTCTCTATTTTGTCATCTAGTGCCAGTCACTATAACAATCTCTTCATTTAGCTGATTTCTCTTTTTACTGTAGCTAAGTCTAGTCTAGGCTCAAGTTAATGGCTAAACTTTTACAAATAAAAATGCAACTTGGTTTGTCTAGTACATATGTGTTTAGTTTATTTGTTCTGTTATTAGTTGGATGATAGTTAAGGTGTGCACTATGAAATGGTAGGTGATGGGGAGGTAATGTTGGAGCATTTTGACACTTGAAATAACGTTGTACATAGATGCATTGAAAAATCCAATCAACATAAAGAAGTTCAAAAGGTGTGTTGATGTGTTTTTTATGCACTTCTCAACACAGGTAATGCATAGATGCACTACCTCTCTTGAAAGACAATCTTCTACAATCAGATTGCAGAACACTATCCCAACGTCTCTAATGTCAGGTCTTGACAGTGCTTGGAATATCTCAGTTATTTGATGTGATTTGCTAGAATCACAAGGCGGTCTTATGGATGAGTTACAAAACATGGGAAGTTGGGTTTGCAAATGCAATTTCAAAGTGTTGGAAGTGAATGAACAGTGGCTGTCCACTCAAAACAGCAAGCTAAAACTCATCAAGTTCATCTGATTTAGCTTCATGGTGATGTTTTGGGTCCTACTCTAACCAAGGATTAAAAGAAATAGCAAAAGGAGAAGGGTTAAGAAAGCTATTCTAATCCTAAGCTACGAATGAACAGTAACAATGGTGGCTGCTAAAGTAGACAAACTTCCTAAACTGATTTTTGCTTGACCAAGAGAAACCTACAGCTACACAAAACCAGTGCAATCTTCTAGGGACTGCAGATTTTCACTTCACATACACACATCATATACATGCAATCGAACTAAGTTGCAACAATAAAGGAAAGAGGCTCAGACTAGCTTTGCAAAGTGATTCATCATCAATGAACCACAAAAAACATGAGCTGGAAGTTCATCAAATACTATAACAGCAACACCATCATGACAGCCATTCAAGAAACTAATACTATTAAAACTAATATGGAAGTTGAACCACGCATACATAAAGAACAAACTCAAAAGGAACACCTATAAATCATGCAATGTTGCTTTCTATTGTTGCAGAATGTCTTAACATCAGTTCTCCAACCCTTATAAATGAGGGGCAAGCCCCTATTTATAGTTTTCCAAAGCCCAAATGAATGGCTAGGATTCAATTACATCGAATGGCCTAGATTTGATTTACAATAGGGTTTCACCTACCCTCCATTATCTAGCAATTTAAAATACATTCCTTGTCTTTTCTCTATTTTGTCATCTAGTGCCAGTCACTATAGCAATCTCATCATTTAGCTAATTTCCCTTTTCACTGTACCTGAAATTGCCTAAAAACCTGGAAAACAGTATGAAGTAAACTGTGAAAGGAAACGTAGAAACACGAGTGCTTCCTAATTCAAACCTTATATGTATCTTTGTTGTCAAATCCCCTTTTCACACTGAATGCCCAAATACAAAACAACAAAATGTCTCATGATAGAAAGTAGGGGATTACTAATCATATAAAATTATTTTGCAAGACTAATTTCCCCCCTTATAAATAGCAGCCAGTCCATTCCCATTCTTCAACTAAAAATTATGTGTAATTCTACCATTATGCTTGTTTGTGTCATATCTTTTGGATTTTAATCCAGGGACTAAGGAAACAAAAAGAAAGTATCTTGGATGACTTTAAATAGTGCCAGCCACAAATTTTCCCTAGGCACCTAATGCTGAACTAGTGCCACTTCAATTGCACTGTCATTCTTTCCTTGCAAAACATCCTATAGGGTCTGAGCTGCATTTCTTGTCTCTTGAAGAATGTTGGAATTGCTCTCTAGTGTCTCTGCCTCCCAGAGCTATAGTCTGTAACATCAAAAAAATTAGAAATAAGAAAATGATTATATGACATTGCAATGATCCTTCTTTATCATACATTGCAAATTGCACATCTTACAAGGTCAAATATTTTGACCTTGACTTTTATACTAAAAACTAGAATTCTATCAGGTGACCTCAACTTTTGAAGTCTGATGTAATACATGCAGCAACACCAATCCATAATATAAGATTAGAATCTCCAGTACCATAAACACTGGAGCTTAGCAACTAAAATACCACTATGAATAAGGACGATTGCAACACAAACAGATTTTTATAGACAGGTACAATTGCAAGCTAATTCTCTAGTGGTACTTATGTTAAATGTTACCAGCAAATATTGTGCATTAGCAGATTCAGTGCTGCAGACCAGATTAAATGTCAAATGTTACCCGTAAATTCTTAGGAGTGTCAAATTCCAAGACCTAAGATAGAGAAAATAATCCATAAAAGCAAATGAGCCCAACGTACAGAACAACACCTATTCCTCAAATTTTCTATGTAAGATTCCTGAAAGCTATATCTAGAAAACCAAAATCACTCAAAGTCAAAAGATCAATCCTTTTTTCTCAAATGTCAAGTAAAGAAGAGTTTTACAGATAGAGATAAATTCATATACCTGGCAATAACAAGCATTGTACACGATTTGAACTCTTCACGGATAGTCTTTTGGATAAGGGCATCAGTTCCAACATCCACAGCTGCAGTTGCTTCATCAAGAACTAAAATATTTGATCTCCGAAGCAAGGCACGAGTGAAGGCCAGAGGCAGAGGAATTCTACAAGAAAAATTAACACTTAAAATATTCCACACAGATCTGCTGCTCATAAATTTCTGTATGCTCACATTCGCATTAAAAATTAAAAGTAATTACAAATACAAATATATGTATAGGTAAAAGTCACGTGAATGTTTTTCACCGAAGAGAGGGCCCGACAAAAATTTATTACAAATTACCTAACTTTTTCCTGTCAAAACGCATTTAATAAAATGTCCTTTACATTAATATATAAACTTAAATATTAAATTTTCGTACTACAAAATATCCTGGCGGACGCAGCTAAATAAAAGGCTCCCCGCGGTATCGCAATGGGTAACTACCCATATTGCGATATCACAGGTAGCGGTATGTTGACGGCGCGGTGAATGGCAGGCGGTTAAGATAAAACAAAAATGCTATTGGGTCGCCCGCGGTATCGCAATGGTTATTTTCTTTATTGTGATATTGTGGGCAACGGCTAGGGGTGATGGCAGCAGTTAGGTTTTATATTCCAACACTCCCCCTTAAACATAACTGCACTGTCCACCATGCCCAATCTACTTCTTTGAAAAATAAAATTATCTCTTCCCAGTGCCTTTGTGAAAATATCTACACTTTGCTATTCTGATCTGCAAAACTCTAAAAATATGTCACCATTGTTAATTAATTCCTTGATTAAGTGATACCTGCTATCAATATGCTTGCTTCTCTTATGAAAGACTGGATTTTTTATGCTTGCTTCTCTTATGAAAGACTAAATTTTTTGAGAGAGCTATGGTTGAATTGTTATCACAGTAAATTTTTGTTGCCTCTAATTGTTTATTTTGCAATTCTTTCAAAATTCTTCTCATCTAGACTGCCTAGCATGCTGCACTTGTGGCTGCCACATATTTTGCTTCAGCTAATGAAAGACAGACTATTGGCTGCTTCTTTGAAGACCATGAGACAACTCCAGTCCCAAAATTAAATACATAACCAGACGTGTTTTTTCTGCCATCAATGCTGCCAGCATAATCACTGTCTGTGTATGTTATAAGTTTGAACTCATCTGAACTTGAATACTTAATGCCAAAATTCCTTGTTCCACTTACATACCTTAAAATTCTCTTCCCTGCTTTCCAATGGGTGTCTTTTGGTGTTTCCATAAACCTAGAAATCAAACTTACTCCATACATAATGTCTGGCCTTGTGGCTGTGAGATACATAAGACTTCCAACAAGCCTCTTAAACAAAGTTGGATCAACATTAGACCCTCTATCATCCTTGCTTAGTTTCAAACCTGTCACTATAGGTGTTGGTGTTGGTTTGCACTTCATCATATTAAACCTTTTCAAAATGTCATTTGCATATTTTGACTGTGAAATAGAAATACCATTTTCATTTTGATTCACTTCAATGCCCAAAAAATACTTCATCAAACCTAAGTCTGTCATTTCAAATTCTTTCTTTATGTCTGCCTTGAATAGATCAATTGATAAATTTCTAGTGAAGATTAAATCATCAACATATAAGCATACTATCAGTATTTCACCTTCTTCATTCATTTTTGTATACAGTGTGGGCTCACTGCTACATCTATTAAATCCATTCAGCAAAAGATAACTATCTATTCTACTGTACAAAGCTCTTGGGGCTTGCTTCAACCCATACAGTGCCTTTTTCAATTTGTAAACTTTGTCTTCTTGACCCAGAATTTCATACCCAGGTGGCTGATCCACATAAACTTCTTCTTCTAAATAACCGTTTAAAAAAGCTGACTTTACATCCATTTGAGATACAAACCACTTATTCTGAGCTGCTATTGCTAAAATCATCCTTATAGTATCCAATCGTGCTACAGGGGCAAATGTCTCATTGTAATCAATTCTAGGCTGTTGTGAATAGCCCTTTACAACCAATCTTGCTTTAAGCTTCTGAACTTCATCTTTTCATTCAATTTGGTTTTATAAACCCATTTCACTCCAATGACATTTTTGTCTTTTGGAAGATTGACTAGATCCTATGTCTGATTCTTTTCAATTGCTTCAATCTCTTCATCCATAACACTTACCCATTTATCATCTTTGACTGCATCTTCAAAATGAACTGGATCTTCTATTTGAGAATAAAATGCAGAAAGAGTAATCTGATCTGAGTTATTCTCACCTTCATTTTGCTCATATATATCTCTTATGCTTCTGATTTTCTGTCTTCTCAGACTTGCCAATGTAGGATTTGACATATCACTTGAACTTGTGGAATGTGGGCCCGATGGTCCTGTTGTAGATGGTGTTTGTTGTCCTCTTGTTGGACTGCTTCCTTGAATGCATGAGGTTGTTCTTATAGTCGATGTTGGTGTCACTTGTGGACTACTTTGCTGAGCTTGAATGGGAGTGGTAGGAGTCACAATAGCTGAAATATTTGTTGATGTTGAAACTTCATTCTCCTCTTGAGGTATACTAGCTGAAATATTGACTGTCTTCTCTATGCTTCCATCCCATGCTTCATCTTCTACAAATTGTACATCTCTGCTGATTATAACTTTCTTTTTTGTTGGATTATAGAGCTTATAAGCTTTGGATTCTTCACTGTATCTAACAAATATACATTTTTCTCCTTTGTTATCTAGCTTCCTTCTCAATTCATCAGGCACATGTGCATATGCTACACATCCAAATACTCTCATGTGAGTAACATTATGTTTTCTTCCTATCCATGCTTCTTCAGGTACCACATTCATGACACTTTTTATTGGACACCTATTCATTATATAGGTTGCACAAGATATTGCTTCTTCCCAATATTCATTTGACAAATGTTTGGCTTTCAACATGCTTCTAGCCATTTCTATGATTGTTCTATTTTTCCTTTCAGCTACTCCGTTTTGCTGAGGTATGTATCTAGTTGTGAACTGCTTGTGAAATCCATGATCTTTGCAAAAATTAAAAAATTCTCTTGAAATATATTCACCACCTCTATCTGTTCTCAACACTTTGATATAATAACCATTTTGTTTTTCAACCAAATTCTTGAACTAACGAAACAGATCAAACACTCCATTTTTCTGCTTTAGAAAATAGACCCATGTTTTCCTTGAATAATCATCAATAAATGTTAGAAAATAAAAACTACCACCTATTGAAGGTGTTTGCATAGGTCCACACAAATCTGAATGTATAATTTCCAAAGGGGCTTTTGCTCTAGTTGACTTTCCTACTGGAAATGATTCTCTATGTTGCGTTCCTAAAATGCACCCTTCACATACCCTTTCTGGTTTTTCTATTAAAGGTAGTCCCTTGACTATGCCTTTCCTATGAAGTAAATTTAAACCTCCAAAATTGAGATGCCCAAATCTCAGGTGCCATAACCAGTTTTCATCTTTTATCTCAGCTTGAAAGATTGTATGCACTACTGCTATAGTTTCTTCTCTACCCACTTGTGAATTCATTAAGTGTTGTGCTTGAGCATAATTTATATTCAAATATGGCCTTATCTTTAAGGGAAACATTCTGTTGTTTGTCATTCTGACTTTTGTAATAAGCTGGTTGCTTGGGTATTTATCTAAAATTGTGCACAGACCATTCTTGAAGGTTACTCTATACCCTTTTTGAACCAGTTGCCCTACACTCATTAAATTATGTTTCAAACCAGGCACAAAATACACATCTGAAATATACTTTTTCTCCCCCTGCTTAGTTAGAATATTAACATCTCCTTTTCCCTTGACTGACACTTTGTTGTCATTACCCAATGTAACATCAAACTTTACATTCTCATCTAAACTTGAAAACATTTCTAGATTCCCTGTCATATGATTGCTACAGCCTGAATCTAAAAATCATACATCTTTTTTATTTGCTTGAGCAACATTACAAGCTAAGAACAGTGTGCTCTTATCTGAATTTTGATTTTGACCTTCTCTTGAAAAATTTGCATTTTGTCTATTATTATCATACTACTTCTTTCTACACATTCATATAATGCCCATATTTTTTACAGTAGTGACATTGGACTTGAGATTTATCATACCTTTGATTTTGTGACTGATTCTGTGTTGGGTTTTGGCTTGAGCCTTGATTGATGCTTCTTCCACTTGAACTTGATAGACTGTATCTTTCACCTCTGTAAGAGTTTCTTCCTCTTCCTCTTGATCTACCTCTGCCTCTTCCTTGAGTGACTGAAGCCTGAGTTTTGAAAGCATGCTCCAGAGATGTATCTGCTGACCTTTTTAGCCTATGTTCATGAGAAATTAGAGATGCATACAGCTCATCAACTGAGAACTGTGAGAGATTCTTTGTCTCCTCTATAGCAACTACAACTGGTAAAAATTTTGTGGGTAGAATCCTTAAAATCTTTTCAACAATTCTGGTATCTTCCAGATTCTCTCCATGAGACCTAATTTGATTAACCAACCCAATGACTTGGGTGTAGAATGAATCTATAGATTCATTGTCCTTCATACATATTGTTTCAAAATCTCTTCTCAGCATTTGTAGTTTTGCTATTTTAACTTTTGCCATGCCTTGATAGGCTGTTTGAAGTATGTCCCATGCTTGTTTGGACTTTATTGCTGTTGAAATCCTTGGAAAAATGCTCTCATGTACAGCTTGAAACAGATAAAATAAAGCCTTTGAGTCTTTCTTCCTTGTATCTTTTAATAAGTCTTTCTCTGCTTGTGTTAAAGCATTGTATGCTACTGCATCTGCTAGCTCTGGAAATCTATTCTTTACTAAATCCCATATATCTTGTGAGCTAAATAGTGTTTTTATGGTAATTGACTAGTACTCATAATTCTTCCCATTAAACTGTTGAATTTGTGGGTTTGTCAAGCTTGTGCTTACTGCCATTTTTGAAATTGACCCAGATAATCTGCTTTGATAAAATTGGCTCTGATAATCAAACTTGCTCTGATACCACGTGAAGGCCAGAGGCAGAGGAATTCTATAGGAAAAATTAACACTTAAAATATTCCACACAGAGCTGTTGCTCATAAATTTTTGTATGCTCACATTCGCATTAAAAATTAAAAGTAATTACAATTACAAATATATATGTATAGGTAAAAGTCACGTGAATGTTTTTCACCGAATAGAGGGCCCGACAAAAATTTATTACAAATTACCTAACTAACTTTTTCCCATCAAAACGCATTTAATAAAATGTCCTTTACATTAATATATAAACTTAAATATTAAATTTCCGTACTACGAAATATCTTGGCAGAGGCGGCTAAATAAAAGGTTCCCCACGGTATCGCAATGGGTAACTACCCATATTGCGATATCACGGGCAGCGGTATGTTGACGGCGCGGTAAATGGCAGGCGGTTAAGATAAAACAAAAGTGCTACAGGGTCTCCCGCGGTATCGCAATGGTTATTTTCTTTATTGCGATATTGCGGGCAATGGCCGGGGGTGATGGCAGCAGTTAGGTTTTATATTCCAACAACGAGCAAGGCTTAGTAACTGACGCTGGCCCACACTGAAGTTTTCCCCAGCCTTAGAAGCCTATACACACAAGAGAACACACATCATGAAACCATGCCAGGAAAAATAACAATAGAAAGAAAACACAAAATAATGTTAAACTGTTGTGAAAATTTTGCTATGGGAGACAACAATGACAAAAAGCGAGTCCTTGTCACCACAATGGCAAAACAGTCAACATTTGAGAGAGGTTGCAGACCACTACAATTGACAAATACCACTCTCTAATTACCTCTTCTTCCAACAATTGTGTGAACAGCTTAGTTTGCATTTAAGCAGTTCACACAATTGTTGTGAAAATTTATCTATGGGAGACAACAATGACAAAAAGCTCGTCCTTGTCACCACAAAGGATAAACAATCAACATTTGAGAGAGGTTGCAGACCACCACAATTGACAAATACCACTCTCTAATTACCTCTTATTGCAACAATTGTGTGAACAACTTAGTTTGCATTTAAGCAGTTTAAGTGCAACACCAAAGGGATGGCAATACATGAAATAAATTGCCCATGCTTTATATTCCAAATAAATACTTCAAGGCTAATTTTCCAAGAGTTGTTTTTGTAATAGGGGAGAGGGCCCAATAGTCGTGCGGGGTCCAATAGTCACGCACCCAATCGTAAATATAATACCCAATAGTCGTTTATATAATGTCCAATAGTTGTGATTTGACTACCCATAATTAAACAAAATGTATGCTTTTGATCTAAAAAGCAACCAATCATGTGATACCACATCAGTGCTCAACTACTCATGGTGTAATGCACGAGAATTGGTCTCACTATATTTTGGGGCCTTTTTGGACACCTTGACAAAAACGCATGCTGATGTGGCATCATATTTGATGATGTGGCCCTAAAACCTTAGTTATAAGCAGAGAACTTGCCAAGTAAGCTACTGTAAAAAATTGGGAGTGATTTGAAATTTTGACGTAGGATAATTAGAAGCACGAAGTTAGGGTGCACGACTACTGGACCCTCTCCCCTAATATGTTAACACAACAATTGCACTAGACAATATATGATTTTAATACTGTGGCATGTGTAGGTCTTTCATTTATGTAATTTTAGTGTCTAGAAAATCAATAATAAAGCCACAACATTGCATTGGCTACTAATCAGAATGACTTATGGACCCATATATGATTAGTCAAAGAACATTTTATAGCGTTGCTCATGTTCTGGAAAATTATCCTTTTCATCAAACGAGGACTAACAGCACCAGAGAAAGATAGAGAGGGATTACCTCTACATCAAGTCCCAGAGAATTTCTTCTAATGACATCTTTTAGATGTACCCTCTCCAAAGCCTCCCAAAGATCAGCATCATTATGTTCACCAAATGGATCAAGATCGAACCGTACTGTTCCTGTAAGGATTTGAAACCATGTTAAGAAAATAACTACTAGATAAGATGTTATGGTATGACCTCTTCCAGCATTCTCTAAAACTCAAAGAAGAAATTGTTAAGACCCTTTCTGTAGTTACTAGGCGCCATGCTAGTTAGAGCTTAGAACATATTAAGATATTATCAATATCCATCGTGATAAGGGAAGAAGTGGTCTGAACTATTTAAGACCTTGAAAGTTGAAACAGAGTATTGCACATGCTGGCCACCCTGGTGGTGGCCTGTTATTCTTAATAATAAGGGGGGCTTCAGATGGAAAATCTGTATAGGTTCCAACCCTTTCCACAGCATTGAAGCTATTTTCTGCCTGACTTACCAACCGTAAAGTATTTGTTAACAGGCTATTAATATTCAAGGTATATGATAGAAGTAGACCCATCAATGGAGTAAATGCAGATGAATCCGCACGCCGATTTTGTAAAACAGCAAATGTTGATGTCAACTAGATCATAAGACACCCTAAAGACTGTAGTCTAATACCAAGCCACCGATTGGAGCTTATGTTGACCAGTGTAAAACAAACATTATTGTCCATTGATTTCCATTGATCTTTTCCATTCGATCATATGCTTTGTATGCACGGATTGAAACTAAACCATTCAATGCTTCACCAAATTGTGCATAAACAGGAGACCTGGAGATAGAATCTAAGCTTTTAATCTCTCGTGATGTACTCTGCAAAGAAACATAAAGGTGGTAAAGACAACTTATGAAAACAATTCAATTTTTATAAATTTAAAATAGCAATGGATCAGCTTTACAAGGGGCTCAAAACTAAGGACAATAAAGGCAGATTTTTAATAGAAACAATAACAAACATTGAATCAAAAGTATAAAATTAGCGGTTTCTAATAAGTTAATAACAAATGAGATTCCTGATCTAATAAGTGTTGTTGATTCAAATGAGAAACTCCCAACTAAGAAATGTATTAGAAAAATAGATCCAAATAATATACATTCTCTACAAATTCTCTAAAGAGCATTAATTGCTATAACAACGCGCACACTACTTTACTTGTATTTTTTTGCAATATAAAAATGCATATGCAATGCTTCCACATTTTCTAATCACCCAAATCTTAGAATGGGTGAAGTGTGAGCATACGATGCTTCAACCACACACTATCTATGATGCATGCAACAAAATGAGGCGCAACAAGCCGGCCAGAATACATGGGTGATTGAGCAAACTTAATCAACACCTCTTTGATGGACTGTGTAAAATGACATGCAAGTGGTAGAGCTAGCCTTATCAACACCTCTTCGGCAGACTACATGAATACAATGCAATCTATTCGCAGAATGTATAAGCTTGACTCAGACCAAAATGGTTGATAATGCCAACTTATTCAATGCCAAAATGGGCTAAATGATATGCTATAGTGATTGGTGGTTAACAATTACAATATGAAATGCATACAAAAATATGATCCTTAGGCAGTATTACCATCTGGGGTCTACTAGATATACATGAGATGCATTACAATAGAACAAATTAACAAGTACACTATAAAAATAAGTTCATATAATATTTTGATAATAAGATCAGACTACTATAACAACACAAATTAACTTGAAAGATGCATATTAAGCATAAAATATCATTCCGACAAGAGCCAAACACATAACCAACTAAATCACTTCTATATGCTAAAATTTTGTCATGGTATCAGAGCTCAACATGAGAAGAACTTAGGTTTTCACAATGTAAGGTGTTGTTGGGGGTCTACTAACACTCTGATATGGCTGTCACACTGTCAAATCAAGTCTGATACAAACTAAAACACATTGCAACACCACTATATGTTGATACTACCACCCCAAAATGAAGGAAACACACCCCAAACTGAAACACAACTAATGTAGGTTGCACAAATTCATCCCAAACTTAAATAATTCACTGTGAAATCCCTTTGTTATTGATAAACACTAAATAACAGGTTTGACCAACATTGAGAACACTTTGAAGTCTTGCAAAGAATATGCCTAGCATGACTACTAAACATGCAAAAACTGAAAACTACTCCAAAAGACAACAAAAACTAAACCCAAAATACCATTAACACAATGAACATCAAACAAAATGAGAAATCAATCACCTTCCAGGTCTGAAAATGAACTTATTGTTGTTGGTACAACAGGTATAGCAAAGCCAAAATCCACATAAATCACTACAAACATCAAACCCCAACTGCTTAACAAGTATGAGCATTTATACTTCTCAAAAAAAATCAAGTGAATTTCAATATATTGCAAGAACCTAAGTTCTTCTCATATTCCTTCCAAGTTAGGACACATCCAAGTCTAATACAATGTTGAGGTTTCCATGGACTAGTTAGGACTCGAACCTAGGACCTTCCATTTGCTATTAGAGTGCTTTGTTGACTAAGCTACTAGCCCCTATAAGACCAACCCATCTTTGGTTTGGATGTGACTTATTTTCAACAACCCCCCCTTAAGCCACATTAGGTTCTTGGGGCTCCTAGCCTAGCCTAGGTTTGATACCACTATAACAAACCACCCTATTTTTTTTATTTCTTTTGTAATATAGAAATGCATATGCAATGCTTCTACACTTTTTGATCACACAGATCCCAGAGTGAGCAAGGTGAGAGCATACAGTGCTTTAACCACACACTATCTATGATGCATGCAACAAAATGAATGGTGGCAGTCGACCAAAATACATATGTGACTGAGTCGACCTAATCAACACCTCTTCAGCGGATGATGTAGAATGACATGTGGACAATAAAGCTAACCTTATCAACAACTCTTTGGTGGAGCACATGAATGCAATGCAAGCCACTAGCAAAATATGAAAGCTTGATTCAAGCCAAAATGGCTGATAATGCTAGCTTGTTCAATGCCACAATGGGTTGAATGATATGCTATAGTGATTGGCGGTAAACCATCTAATCTTACAATATGAAATGCATACAAAAATATAATCCTCTGGTAGTATTACTATCTAAGGTCTGACCATCATTGGTAACACTCTCAAATCATTATTTTTGCTTGGTTTCTTGAAGAAACCTCATTCAATCACTTCACAAGACCATAAACTCCTTAAATCTACATGCCAAAAAAACATGTCAAAACACATAAAAAAATCTCCATTGAAACACAACTATAAGAATAACTTAACCTTGCAGCACAAACTGGAATGTCTTCACTTTCAACACCAAGACAATATTTGTAAGAAATTGCTCCAATGGATGTTAAGGATTTTCATCCCCAAAACCCAATATTTTCAGTACATAGGTGACTTCTAGATGAAATCACTTTTTCTAGCTAGGAGGGCTTTTGCCATTGAAATTGGTATTCAAAGAGGGTTTGTATCCTCAAGAAATATGGGAAAAACTTATGTTCTCACTTAGAGAAAATAGCAAATGCAATATTCAATCTAACCTGTCTTCTCAAGATCCAACCTCCTTTCAAAATATTTTTAGAGCTCTCTTAGGAAAAAGCATTTTTCTTCTTTTTTGCTTCTTTTTCGATAACATTTCTTTTTCTTTTTCCAATATACAATTTCCCTTAGTAAAATAAAGTGAAATTTTTGAAAAAATTTAATTGAATATTATTTTTAATTCTCCCTTTCAATGTTACTTTTAAATAATAACCTTCAAATCACTTGTACCCCATGTCTAGTGCTAACACTTTTTGGCCCTCTTTTAAAAAACACTTTATGACATAAGCCACCCTTCTTTAAAATAAATAAACATAAACTATCTTTATAATATAAAGTCACTTTAATTATTTATTTAATTACTTTTATTCACACATCCCAAGGTCTTAGGAAAGTTGGTGCTCTCCAAAGATGTTGGAAATCACCAAGAAATGTGGAATGCTCCTTGAAAGTTGGAACTACACTTTGAAAAAACCATTGTATTCATTTTGACTCCTTGAACACTTTGTCATTGTCAAAAAACTATTTCGATAAAACTACTGCTCTCCAAGAATGTTGGAATGGACTGAAAAAGGGACATTGCAAACTTTGAACCATCTACAAAATCAATTTGCCAATAAAGGAATTTTAACCATTTTGTTGATTTCTTGATCTTTCACCAATTTATATTTCTGGATCCTTGATATTTTCCTGAACATAATCTTGGTAATACACACTTTCATCCTAAAACTACAAGTAAAAATGATATAATGAGTTGTTGAAGATTTGGGATGGCAACACGCGAGGGCTAAGTTAAAGTATTGTGCTTGCCAGACTACTAAATAGTAAGTTCATATTTAGTCTAAGTTCTAGTGATGATAAAGATGCATAATGAAATGAACCACTTTAGATAAAACTACTTGGATCTATTTATATGGAAGGCATAGGCTTAGTGAAATAATTAATGTAATTTTTTGGCCTTAAGTATTAAGGTGTGAAATTGGTAAAAGGTTTGAAATATGTAGAATAAGTAGAAGGTAGTTATGATTGTTAAATATAAAAATATATATTATATTATTGTAATGGTGAAATTTGCATACCCATGACAATTCCTATTTAGTTTTTGTATTTGCTTTGAGGGAATGGCTTAATATAAGCACACATTGACAAATGGCACAATCTTGTACAAACATGGAATCATTCCCTCATTCTTCATCTATCTCCATTCACACACATTCCAACATATTCAACCATACCTTATCCATTTCTACACTTTCCCATACAGTCCAAATTTATTGCGCACCTCATGACCAACCACTTATTCCCCACACAAATATCACCATTCTTTTAACCTAGGTCTGCAAATTCGAACCCAAAATTTTCAAAATTCAAATTCAAAATTGGCAGCTACCACTCATTTCACTAGCTATTATGAGCCAACTAAACACATGTTTGCATGATTTATTGCTATACCCTAATATCTTAAGTCATTCATTTGCATTCATTTATCATTTGGAAGCATTTTATTGATTATCATTCACATTAAAGGAGAAAAGCATGCAAGAAATACTTTAATTGTTGCACCTAAAAGGAATACAATTTTGTATCACCTTGTCCATCTACATGATTGCTTTCTATTACTAATCCTTAACATGAACATAAAGCTAATATTTTCCTGGGCTTTGACTTAGGAGACCTTGTCCCCTACTAATCTGGTAGTCCCCCAAAGGTATTATTAGATACTGCTAGTCTTTACAATAGAGCATTTTTTAGTGAATTCAAAAAATTAGAGAACAGAAGTGCACAAGTTGCAGAATTAGATCCACAACTCACAAAGTAGATCTATGCCTATAGAATTGATCCAAATCTGCAGACTTGAGCCAAAAGAAAGACAAATCTTGTGCAAAACCTAAGGAAAAACACAAAGAGAAGGGAACCAGTTAGAGTTCCAAGAGAATTAGATTCTATAGCTACATCAGAATTATCTATCTCCATTCCATGAGTTAAGATCATCTATCTATCGCATTTTTTTAATATTGCTAATCATTTACAAATACTTTTCTCCCATGTTACCAGTTCGTTGTAGGCAAGCCCTAGGTCCCAAACCAGTCCAACTCAAGTTTGGGGTCTGTGTTCAGTCCCTTGTGGTTTTGCAAAGGGTCCAACCCATAGACTATGGATCTGGCCTTGCCAAACCTGGGCAGACCTAAGGCACCTAAGGACATTTCAATTTTTTTTTGACATTTTTTAACTTTGAAAATCCAATTCACCCCCTAACCCTAAAATAATGTTCACTATGAAGGTTTTAATTTGGGTCAAATTGTGAATGCAAAATGATGTATGCCATAAAGGTTTGTGTGGTTTTAGACGTCTATATTTGGGCTTGGAGGCGGGGACTCCACCCCTTGACCCCACCTTGTATCACGATAGGGAGAGCATTGGCGATGTCTCCCCAAATCCCATGAGGGGCACTGCCCCTCGACCTTGCTGGGGGTGCTGGCCCCAAACCCCCATGGGGGGAACTACCCCCAAACCCCCACAAGTAGTGCTGCCCCCAAACTCCCATTGTAATGTCCCTGGAAAAATATGAATTAATTTTCCACTTTTAGCACTTGGACATTTCATTAAACACTTGGACTATAAACTCTTCAACTATTGTTTTGGGTTTCTTTTGGTGTTTGCAATGCATTTGATGATATTTAAATATAAAGGCTTCTAAATTGCAATGATCTAATGACTAAAATGAAAGAGATGCAATGCAAGTCTGAGTTTGGCTTCTAAAATGCAATAAGATGATTGAAACTAATGCAAATCTTCAGCTACAACACTATGGCATTTTGGAAAATAGTTGCCATACTTCCTTCAAACTTATTTAATCTATTTGCAAGTGATTACAATACTCTAGAAAGGAATACAAATCACAAATGAAAATGTGACTAACACAGTCCTAAATAGCAACTCTAATATATGCAGCTCACAAGTCACTGTGAGGCAGTGACTATACTCTTGATAGACCAATGGCTGAGAATGCAATTATAATGCAGTTACAATGTTATACAGACCATCAATTAGTGAATACAAAATCAAATACAAGTTCTATATCAAGTGAAACTTGGAATCAATGGCTTGGGAGCTCTTATTAGCTTGAATGTTGTAACATGAGTAGTCGTCCCAATTTGATGGTGCCCCCCCTATATCTACCTCAAGATAAGTGCTTAGATTCGATGCAAATCTTATGCCAATTGCAGCGCTAGACTCCTAGCGCTTAATCTTTAGATTCGTGCCTCCTAGAACATATGAAGGCCGCGTCTCAAGGCTATTCTCAATTTGAAAGTTGTTCCCAGAATTTGCACTAGCAACTGAACCAAAATTTTATGAAAGGTGTCTTTCTTCCTAAAGGAATCGATTTTCCTTCTTGCCTAGAGATGATTATCAAACTGAAGTCGCACTTCCTCTAGCCACTATTTTCCAATACTATCTTCAATTTGAACAGATTGACCAATCAATTGCGGCTCCCAAAAATAAACCGGTGAATATTTTCTATAGTTTTCAGCACATTATCTTCCCATGATTATTATCTCCCAATAGGTAGCTTTAATAAAATAATTAAAGCAATGCTTGGCCAAGGTTCTTATATCTTCAGAAGAAAATATGATATTCACCCAAAAGGAAGCCTTACATTCATAGGATAATATTAGTCAAGCCAATATAATATTAACTCCCTTTATTCACCCCACAAGGAAAATTATTATAATGCATCAACAATATTTCACTTTCGTCAAAAGTACTTTATCACCCAGCAAGTAAATTAATTTTCTCTAGCAACACAATATTACCCAATATGCAAAGAGATTTAATATTGAAGTAAAAACAATGCATGCCAGATAAATATATTTATTTCCTCAAATATTACTCAAAATTACCCTTTCCTTTCCCAAATATTATTCATAAATAATTACCGAAAAATACTTTGAATAAGTAAATTTTATTCTGAAGATATAAAATATTAGCCCAATAAATAAATGCAGTAATATTCCAGCTATTGCATTAACAAAAGATTCTTATTTAAATTTGCAATAATACATCAACTATTGCAAACTCACAAATACTTAGCTCCTCAATTAAGCTGAATACAATCAATAATCTCCAAAAGAAATTGCAGCAATACAGCAACTACTACAATCAATTAGCTAGGGCAATAATATAACAACTATTGCACCTGTAAAAATACTCCATTGAAGCACCAATAGAAGCCCTAAGTAGATTGCTCAACTATCCAGCTCGGGTTGATCTTCCACAACCAAACCTGACACTCTAGAGTCTTCAAACCCTCGAGCAAGCTAAGCATTCAGCTTCATCTTCTTACCACATAGGTAATGAGAAATGTATTCCAAAATAAAGTGTGTCCAAATGCTTAGCCAACAGCTTCTTAAATAGATTTCTCAACAAGTCTCCAAGAAGCTTCTGGAATATAATATTATTTTATTACTTAAGTGACTTTATGATTTATTATTTTATTTTGAGTCACTTAAGTCACTTTTATTATTAAATTAATTAAATACCAAGTTATCCCTTTTGATATAATATTTTATTGGAATAACTTAATAGATAATTAATTTAATAACATCACCAATTCGGGGACATGATAGTCCTCCCTTCCCAAAGGTTGCTTTCCCTCAAGCAATCCGCAACTTCCAATCCATCTCAACTTCCATAGCATCTAATCCTTGAGTGTCAACTCATCTGCGCATTTCCATCATCCACCTAGATCCTAAATGATCCCACAACACATGCAATCCCATAAAATTTGTATGTAACTGGAGCCCAAGAAGCTGTCAAACTTTATCACCCAATGAAACCAACCAACCAGTAATGGAAATCGTGGATCCCAACTCTATGAATCAACTCCATCATGCCAACTCCAAGTACTATGCTGATACACCTCAAATATCATACCTAGATCCCATGGACAATCTTGAAGTCCTCCAAACTCAACTCCAACTGAATTTTGTTGTGCAACTCTGATACCTCCCGATAAAATCCCATTTGACCAAATCTCAAAACCCTGCTTCTAGAAGCACTCTACTAGATAGGGCCAAGTAAGAGACTTGGACTCATAACTTGAAGTCAGGAATGTATCGCACTAGAGTGAACCTAAATACCCCATATTCAACCCACCTCTCTATGTGAACAAATACATAGTCAAGTCCTGTATATGCGGGTTGAAAATAAATTTATGAGCACACCTCAAGATGCAATCAGGGTGAAACTCTCCTGCCTGTGCTAATGGAATACCCAAATAGTCAAGTGTATTCCATCCAATACTGCCATCCTCAGAAGAAGAGCCACAACTCAAAATAGGCTGAGTTGGTCTCGCAATGACATCATCAAAACCTTTCCCACCAAGAAACTACAAATGTCCTACCTCACTTCCAGGAGTGAGAAGAATGTCATCATGAATGCCATCTACTACCTGGAGAGAAGCTGGACCAACATCAAAGTCTAATGTGCAACCCGTCTTCTTCTAAAAAGTCTGACCAATGTCAATCTCAAAAGTGTCGATGCAGAGCCTTGTGCTCAAATATTCAATGATGCTTGAACCTAAAACCAAGACTGATGTGTCGGTATCATCAACAATCCATCCTACACCAAGAGGTCTCCTGCAAATGTGAATTGTGCCAATCATAGGTGCATAAAAACATATACCAGCATCTGTCAAGCTATTGGCATGAATCATAACAACAACCTGTATCCTATGAATTAAATCCATCATGGAGCAAAAAGTGTCTCTGCTACCCAAAGATGAGAAGAACTCATCATCACTCCATCCTCTAACTCCAAAGTGATAATCCCAACTCCATCTATCCACCTCAATTGTTGCTGCCTTCAAAAAAGTACTGTCAACACTCAATGAAGTATGAGGGAGAACACATGGTATAGCTAAAGCCTGGAATACACTTGTCCACATGCCTAACTCCAAAATATAGACTGAAATCAACTGGAAGCTCAAGAAAACTCCTCTCGAGAGTAATGCATCCATCACCAACTGACCCTGCACTTGTATCCTGAGTGTGAACATTGGGTGATCTCACACTACTATCCTCCTCCTATATACTGGTTGCCATAGAAGATTGAGTCTCTACTATACATGATGAATCTTGAACCAAACTCAACTCTAAGCAAAGCTCATCTACATGAATCTTTGATTCATGAAGGGCTAATTAAGTGCTCCTCAAGGAATCACTAGTAACCATAAGCTCATGAGTAAGCTTATCCACCTCATCTTCTTTCCTTCTCAATGCATCCGAATAGACCTCAATGAGGTTCAGAAGATGATCCCTATCTGAAAGGTGTAAATAATTTTTCTTCATTGTTCCCATACCTTCTTTGATCTCCTGTAAGCTGTCATGTGAAGACTCTGCTTCAACTCCCTTTTGTCTTCTCCCCAACTGAACTGTCCAAAGGTGCAGACTATGGGGTGTAAGACTAGCTTCTTCTTCACACGAAGAAGTCTCTAATTGCACCTGATATTCTTTTTCTGCAAAGTCCTGTATGCTTTCATGTTGATCAGGGGTTGGAATAGCGCTAATCCCATCTGTAAAATTGAAATATACTAACCAATAATTTGCCACAATTTTTACACCATAAACAACACTTGGACAATTTGATTAGCATTAGCACCAAAACCAAATCTCTATCAAACAACTCTAACCAAGAATGCACCCTAAAACCACTTAAGGAAGAGGGGTAGGCATATGGTTAGAGGATCCCTAGGATATAAACTCAGAACTATAATTGAATACAACTGGAAATGGAAGATAAAACTCAACACCAAGAATGTGCACTCAAGATCCCTTTGAAGGCGAGGTGGTAACATATGGCGGAGTACTTATTACAAAATTGAAAGAACTTAGGCGGTGAACCAGCCATGAAGATTTCCACTCAACCACCAATACAGTGGGGGGAAAGAATTGCAAAACATACTAATTCATCCACTATGGCGGGCATCCACTCATGAGTGGAAATTCACCACTTTTCAGTGGGTACAAAGAGAGATTAACAAGTTCTTTTTCCGCACTAGTGGTAAACCATCCAGGGATTACAATGTTTGAATTAAAACATAAAGTAAATGCTGAAATAAGAATGACTGGAATAGTACTACTGTTACTAGCATTTACAATGAGCTTATTGCAATGAATTTATAGTAGAAAACTGCTCCAAACTTCTGCAAGAATAATACAATATTTCTGATCACAAATGTGAGTTGAAAGACCAAAGAAATATAGCATGAAAAGAGAATAACTAGGTCTGATATTAAGACCAACAACTTAAACTTCCCCTAAATTGTTCATATTATCATCCAAAATGCTTCTATTCCTTCCAAAATGAATGCACATGAAACTAGAAGCATAGACATCCAAGAATTATAGCATAACATGGAAAGAGTCAAGTCTGATAGGAAATGCCATCAACTGGAAATATAGAGCAGCAAACTGTACATCAATGAAATACTCATAACTCTTTCAAATTACCTCTGAATGAGTTGAAACGAAGTGCAATGGCTCACTAGGAGGTTGGCGCCCAATTTTCAATGATAAAACAACATCTAAACTCAACCATTAATTTATGCACGAATCCCAATGCTCTCCAAAAAAGCATGGCCTCCTTGCAAGGGTGATTTTGCTTGATAAAATATGAAACTTGGAATTAAATTTTGATAACCTCCAAATATGGTCGCCTCTATCATAGAAATGCAATGATCAAGTACCCAGAACCAAATAAAATTCATACTAAAAGTTGTACAGAAAAAACACTTTCAACCATGATATACCAACAACATCAAAATTGGAAATATCTCACCAAAACTCCACAATAATGCTCAATATGTACTTCTGGATGAAGCACACTCTCAGTCCACCACCTAGGGAACCATAGTTTTAGGCTCGAAGAGTGGAGTAAATTTTCTAACCTTTCCCTTAGCCGGATTCTAGATTTCAAACCAGTAGCATAACTTTACAATATTTTCCAAAGATGAAGAACTCTTCTCAAAGCCTCAATATATAGGCTTCAATTGGCAACTGAATCACTTCGAATTTCAAGAAGTCGAATCACTTCAACTTCCAAGAGGGACGCCACCCTTAACCATTTACTTTTTGAAATAATAAAACATTATTCAACTTTCCTTTTAGGCATCCATTTCCAAATTGCAACAATAAAACATTTATTTAAATCTTTAAATGCTCAACATGAACCCTCTTTAAAACAACATGAAGTTATTAAGCCTAGGCATGAGGTACAACTGAAAAACATGAAATTGACTAAGTATAAAAACTTAGTCCATGGAGATAACCAAAACCAATGCCAATACTAAAACTGATGGATAGCAAGATGACTTGAGCTGAACTATTGATGATGCCACTACCAAAATTAGACTTACTAAAAATAGCCAACTGCTATAAATAGTAAGTTCACATCAAAACAACAGAAAGCCAAATTGAACACTAAACTGCAAAGGATTGAACTACTGCTAGACAGATACTGCCAAAAGATAGACTTGCTAAAAATAGCAAACTGCTATAGATAGTAAGTCTGCACAATATCCTCTGAATGCCAACTGAGCAGTATTTGAAAGAGGAAACCCTAGTTTTTTGCTTTAGGTTAGCCTATGGATTTTTGGAAATAGGCTAAATCCAAAAGAAGAGCATAGGGCTAAAATGGGGACATTACGAAAATCATCATCAACACCCTGAGTAGGTGTCCAAATACAAGAGGACTCATGCTACTCCATGTACTCATCATCATTTTTCTTAACTGAACAATTAGGTGATGGCATGCTATCCTCCTGAAGAGAAGATGGAACTTGTAATCCAACTAATATCAACTCTTCAATAGTCAGTTGCTCCTTGAGCCTCTCAATTTTCTATTCAACCAATCTTCTTGTGAAATTATATGCATGTTGTAATCTCTAATCATACTTAACACTAAGGTCCTTGTAATCATCAAATGAAACTTGAGCACGAAATTCTGCTCTCAATGCCATATAATTTCTATAAATTTCCCAAAAGATTTCTTCTTCATTGAAAGGCTCCCTGAGAGTAGCCATGGTGTTCAACTGAAATTTTGATCTAGAAACGAATAGATTCAATTCTACTCCAATAGGTTGGCACAATTCTTATCTTTGATACCACTGTAATGTCCTTGGCAAAATCTGACTTAATTTTCCACTTTCAGCACTCAGACATTTCGTCAAACACTTGGACTATAAACTCTTCAATTGTTGTTTTGGGTTTCTTTTGGTGCTTGTAGTGCATATGACGATATTTAAATATAAAGGCTTCTAAATTGCAATGATCTAATGACTAAAATGAAAGAGATGCAATGCAAGTCTGAGTTTGGCTTCTACAATGCAATGAGATGATTGAAACTAATGCAAATCTTTAGCTATAGCTCTATGGAATTTTGGCAAACAGTTGCCATATTTCCTTCAAACTTCTTTAATCTATTTGCAAGTGATTACAATACTTTGGCAAGGAATACAAATCACAAATGCAAATGTGACTAACACAATCCTAAATAGCAGCTCTAATATATGCAACCCACAAGTCACTGTGAGGCAACGACTATACTCTTGATAGACCAATGGCTAAGAATGCAATTATAATGCAGTTACAATGTCATACAAACCAACAAACAGTGAATACAAAATCAAATACAAGTTCTATATCAAGTGAAACTTGGAATTAATGCCTTGGGAGCTCTTATCAGCTTGAATGTTGTAACATGAGTAGTCATCCCAATTTGATGGTGCCGCCCCTGTATCTTCCCTAAGATAAGTGCTTAGATTCGATGTCAATCTTATGCAGGCCGTGTCTCAAGACTATTCTCAAACTAAAAGTCGCTCCCAGAATTCGCACTAGCAATTGAACCAAAAGTTTATGAAAGGCGTCTTTCTTCCTGAAGGAATCAATTTGCCCTCTTTCCTAGAGATGATTATCAAACTAAAGTCGCACTTCCTCTAGCCACTATTTTCCAATACTATCTTCAATTCGAACTAATTGACCAATCAATTCCGGCTCCCAAAAATAACCCGGTGAATATTTTCTATAGTTTTTGGCATATTATCTTCCCACAATTATTCTTTCCCAATAGGTAGCTTTAATAAAATAATTAAAGAAACTCTTAGCCAAGGTTCTTATATCTTCAAAAGCAAATATGATATTCACCCAAAAGGAAGCCTTACATTCACAGGATAATATTAGCCAAGCCAATATAATATTAACTCCCTTTATTCGCCCCACAAGGAAAATTATTATAATGCATCAACAATATTTCACTTCCGTCAAAAGTACTTTATCACCCAACAAGTAAATTAATTTTCTCCGGTAACACAATATTACCCAATATGCAAAGAGATTTAATATTGAAGTAAAAATAGTGCATGCATGATAAATATATTTATTTCCTCAAATATTACTCAAAATTACCTTTTCCTTTCCCAAATATTATTCAAAAATAATTACTAGAAAATACTTTGAATAAGCAAATTTTATTCAAAAGATGTAAAATATTAGCCCCATAAATAAATGCAATAATATTCCAACTATTGCATTAAAAGGAGATTCTTATTTAAATTTGTAATAATACATTAGCTATTCCAAACTCATAAATACTTAGCTCCTCAATTAAGTTGAATACAATCAATAACCCTGAATGGATTTCTCAACTATCATTTTAGGGTTGATCTTCCACAACCGAACCAGGCACTCTAGAGTCTTCAAACCCTCAAGCAAGCTAAGCATTCAGCTTCAGCTTCTTACCACGCAGGTAATGAAAAATGTATTCCAAAATTAAGTGTGTCCAAATGCTTAGCCAATAGCTTCTTAAATAGATTTCTCAACAAGTCTTCAAGAAGCTTCTAGAATATAATATTATTTTATTACTTAAATGACTTTATGATTTATTTGTTTTATTCTGAGTCACTTAAGTCACTTTTATTATTAAATTAATTAAATACCAAGTTATCCTTTTTGATATAATATTTTATTGGAATAACTTAATAAATTTAATAAATTTAATGCAGCAATGTAGTTAATTTTAATATATAATATATATCATGACATTTGAGTTTGACCAAACCTTTGAACTGCTTTTCTCATATGAGCATCAATATGGGACCAATACAAGCTCTTGAGAACACAACCATAAGACTAATATTAGCTCCTTTGGAGCAACCACACTAGAAACTACCCATGGAAGACCAAGTGTCACAACTTAGAAATCCACTTATTTACAAACCACCTCCAAATTAGAAGCCAACTATGCAAGACCAAGAGCCACAACTTAGAATTCCATATTAGATGTCCCATTAGGATTTGAACTTGGCTCTCCACATTGATAACTCAATGCTTTATCCAATTAAGCTCAACCCTTGGACTCTATCTATCTATCATATTTAATTTCGTAGGTTAGCATTTAGTTCTGAATTATCTACTTCCACAGCTATCAATTATTAATCTTGGTCAATTTATATGTGTAGGCATTCTATTGGATTAGCCTAGATTAAGGATTGGAGAAGGTTCTTTTCATTTACAATTATATGTAAATATTGTAATGTTCAGACCTCTAGTTGTAATTCAAATCTTCTTCGTCGCATATGGCCATCAACTAGCCAAACTGTGATCCATAATGACATATATAATGTCTTTCCTCTGCCTCTCATTCTTTACAAATCTTGATAGAACACTTCAGCTCTCTGGTGATTTGTAATAAATATGAAATAAGCCAAAATGTTCTCAAGAAGTATATGAAGTTTGGTTCATAGCATAAACATAGACATGACACAAGTTACACAGGATTATAAGAAATTAATTCTTTGCTGTTCAATTATAAAGAGAAATATACTCGCACAAATCTTCACAAGTCCACTACCAGCAAAGTATTTTACTTTTAGCACGGGGAAAGCCATTTGACAAGCTTCATTAGTGGAAGCAAATTTAAGATGGTTCTGCTTCGTGTTAAGTAAGAGAAATTCTTGCCAAATAAACAAGAACTCTAAACATGGCAATATATTCATATGAATAATAAACTCCAAGAAAATTCAAAGTTTTTTTCTGAGAAAATACACATGATTCTGCTGTCAAACATTTGTATTCTTGATAGGATAGGTAAACTGCATAAAAGATGATCAGAAGTGGCATTATTGCCCACAGAGATATGGTGCTCACAATCCCTATCAAAAAAAATGTTGAAAGAAGCTGGAAAATTTGGCTCAAAAACATATTTGAGTAGACGGCAACATTGCGATCGATGTCCCCCAAGTCTTTTGCAAATCTGTTAATGATTCGTCCAATTGGATTGGTATGAAAGAATGATATTGGAGACCTTAATATGCAAGTGAGCATACTATCATGCAACCTTCGAGCAGCATAACGCCTAGATAAAATCAGCCAAAATGAGTTTACCAATGTCACCATTACCTATCAGAGAAAGAATAAAAACAATCAGAATATACAAGATGCAAAGTAACAGCAAATATTATGTCACATGATTCAAGACTCATATACAGATATTCTGATATCATTGTTAGTTAATACATTAGCCGAGTCGTGACACTAGAAATTGTGCAAAGATCTTTACACATTCAAACTGATTGTCAAATGTGTGTACCTGGCCAAAAGAAATACAGGCATAAACAATAATATAAAAACTGGGCCTATGGTAGATATATTAATAAAATTTGGCTTTGCCTCTTGCTGATCAAAAAAACAAACTGGGCCTATGGTGCTTCGTGGCATTTTGATCTGACCACACACTTAACCACGTACTCCTTGAGACTCTCAAAAATTCAGATGCCACGTAACATGAAAATAGAATAAGAACCACCCAGAAGCCTCCTAGTGCATTTTTATATCTGTCACAAAAGTGTAAGTATTTCTCAGACTCCTGGAAAGCCTACAAAAAAATCATATTTCCTAGGAACATTATTTTCGGTAGAAACACATGGTAATATAAATTCTACAAGTCACGTGTTCCATCATATTAACTGCACAACTATGCACAGAGTAGTACAAACCATCCGAAGTTAAATAAGAATAAATACTGACAATTGACATGAAAATGAACATTCGGCAGTTGGTATATTTAATCATAAGTGTTCAGCATTGAACATAATCAATATTTAGAAAATTGCCTAGAAAGAAATAGATGGCTTCTGACTAATAATAACTATATTGCAAGTCTACAACATCTGAAGGCTAAAATCCATCAGGAAGAATATTCTTCGCATAATTTACCTCTGAAGAACTCTTAAGACTGATGATTCCTGTTTCACGCTCTTCCTGTTTTATGAGAACTGATTTCCCCTCTTTCATATTGTTTGTTTTCTTCAAGGAGTGACTTTTCTGAGTCTTCATTGGCTCACCATTGGCCTCAAATGCAAGAACCTTTGGTTCATTATCCCCATTAGGAATGCTTTCTTCTATCTCATCTTCCATTTTTCCAGCATTCTCCATTAGTGTCTGAAATAATGGCCCATGTCTGATGAGCTCTTCGTATGTTCCCTCCTCTTTGATCATCCCATCTTCGATCAAAACAATTTTGTCCACATGTGGAAGAAAATGAAGTTGATTGGTGACCAAGATACGCGTTTTTCCCCTCAACTCATCCTTAATGCATCTATCAAAAACCTGAGAAGAGCAAAGGCAAGCCATTCATCCAAACAGTTCAATATCAGAGATCATTTTCATGCTAAATTTGATCAAAAGTTTCCATGCTTGCTGCAAATCTAAAGGCTTTCTCTAACTCTAGAAGTGTAAATGGCGAACTTTATATAGACTCGAAAAGGTTTTCTCTTATAAGGAACAAAACAGTCACAAGCTCGTATAAGATCCCATGTCACAGTTTTCAAAAAGCTTACATGATTTTTTCTTTGTTTATTATTTTGGCATACATTCTAAACAACTTGATTTACTGAACAAGCACTGATATAATGTCACAATTGTGATTTTCTTTTCACAAATTTACATAAGCAAGAAAAATTTATAATTCATTCTTATCTCCCACAACATTCCAATAACTTATTCTGCAGGTATGTTCTTCCCATGGTGTTCTTGGATATGTCTATATCCCAATTTTCATTCTATATCAAGGAAAAAGTTTGCTATAGAAGGAACCTTCTTCAAGGTAAACGTCCCCAGTATTCACCTTCTCACCTCTTTCTTTCAACTTATCAATAATGTAGTGGGATAAATGTCAGATGAATTTAGATGTGAGGTGCTGTGATGCACTTAAATTCACAACACAGAATACCTAGTTACCTCCTCATTCAATCCAATGCGCTAGACGGTCACCTCAGTGAGCTCACGTTTTACACTTTAGGCATCTGACACTGGATTTTATTATTAGCTATTATGTTCCAATAATTTTTGAGGTTATCCTTGGCTGATGCAAGAGTACTGTAGTGTACATGACAAGAGAATGACTTTAAAAAAGAACAGACAGTTATAAATAATATTTCTTCTTGTATTGTGGAGCATAAATCTATGAATGAATTTTCATATCTAAATGCATTTTTTCGATTGCAATTTATGCTTAGTACTTATCTCAGAGAAGGATGCTAAAGCTGTCAAAACCCAGTCTCTTATAGACCAAATAGAAAAGACATCTATCCCGAAGGTCATGACTGTAATACCTCAATATTCATGGCATCTTAGCATTGAGGATTAACATACTTGAAGTAGAAAAGGAACAAGTTCGTGATACGAAGAAAGGAAAACAAATACTGTATAAATTCAAATAAATGCAAAGTGCAAGCAATAACCTGACGGCCAACATTGGCATCAAGTGCACTTAGAGTATCATCAAATAGATAGACATCTGTGCCAGAATATACAGCTCTTGCAATAGAAACTCTTTTCTTCTGCCCACCACTAATGTTCACTCCTCTTTCACCAATCTCTGTGAGATCACCACCCTAACAATTTTTTTTGAAACACATCAATAGTTAGAGCAATTGCAAGGCCAATTTTATAAATATATTGAGCAAAACCAGGATAATATTAAATTATATTGCCTGAAGATTATATCAAAATACACAAGGCACACACAGGTAAAAACTGAAGATCATGTTCCAATGCGCTGACATGGACTGCTCTTTCATAACGTAATCGATCATATGGAGATCCAAATAAGATGTTGTCGCGAACCTGAAAATATATGCAGTAAAAAAAGAGTGAAAATTCCAATACTCACTTCAAGCAATTGCACAGATGCACATGCACTAACAAGTTATTTTAAAGAAATTCAAACCTACTTGAGATTTGAAGAACCTACTGTTGCATTAAAGATCCATGAGACTTGTGGCACATAGGCAATGGTGCCCCTGACAACAACCTCTGTATCTGCTATTGATGGTATTTCTCCAAGCATTGCTGAGATCAAAGAGGTCTTCCCCTTTCCCGTAGCCCCAACAACAGCAACAAGATTTCCAATTGGGATATCTAAATTAATATTGGAAAGTGTGGGGTTCTCGGCCTGACAATTCACAAAGTTATTCAAAAAGAATTGTAGCATGACTGAGGTCATGCTCAATACTGAAAACAAATGAATCAATTGAGAAAAAAGTGGCACAACTAATCTGGTCTTCATATGACAGAATAAAACATAACTTTCTGCAAGCACTAAACTAAACACTGTGAAATTGGATGTTAAACAGAAAATTTTCCTTATCTGAAATATGTGTCTTGAGCATGTGATGGCTTTCAAAAAATAGCATTATGCATTGAATTTCCTTCAAAGACACATTCTCCTGTTTCTTGTAATAGAACTTCATGGGTGCTGATGCATATTATTTAAATTTTTATAAGTATTTGTGCTTATAGTCTATACATATCTGAATTCTGTGTCCCTTAACAAGCATATAGCTCTTAATCTAATAAATGGTATTACAGCATCAAGAAACCAAAGACTGTTTAAGGAGGTAAATGATGAAAAGAATTACAGTGTTCAGAAATGTCATTAGCAGAACCTGTACATGAACTCCAAGCTTGCAGTAATAAATGCAGTTAAGAACCCCAATGGAGGAATTGATGCTTAGTATACTTATTTTTTAAGATCCCTTCTTTCTGTAGCTGTTGGCACTGATATATCAGTCTCATTCCGTAGACTTACATAAATACATAGACCAGCAACATATTTCTTTCCAGGCTATTGTTCACAGCCTCAGATGCAAGCATGAATTTTAGAAAACAGCCATGAAGAATAGAGGCCAACTAGTAATAAGCTTATTTGCAGTTTAGGGTGCTTTGAGGCAGAATTGATAGATCCAAATAGATGATAGAAATGAAGGCAGTTGACAACATGAACATTGTTGGCGTTTCAATTAGCACCTCTAGAGTGCTTATTGGAAACAGACAGCTATGCACAGTGCGTATGACTGCTCTTCAAATTATGGAGGGGAAGCTCCCTCTTTGTTTGCTGATGTTTGCGTAAAACTAAAATGGACTTAAGTATTCCTATCTTTTTTACTCAGCGGGTAAGACACAAGAGTGAATAAACACAATGCACTGTAGCTAAGGTTTTGTCTAGGTTCTACAATCGTAGCTACAACTAAACTAGTTTTTAATCTATCCTATTTCCTCAAGGTAAACAAAGCATGAGGGAATAGGAACGGGAATGGATTGGTTGGATTACTTGGATCGACCATCTCTTAGAATGAGTCTGAGGCTCTGAACTCTCAGATCTATGCTAGAATAAGGCTTTATGCAAGCAATCACTCTTTACGGTAAGATGGATCTCAAGATTTCAAAGGAGGAGGAACCCCTATCCGAGGTATATACTAGGATACAACTCACTAGAAACAACAAATTATGATGAACTGGCTAATAGGATTCCCGAGGAGGTGACGACACCTGTCTAAAGTGTAGGCTGAAAGTAGATCATTATACAACATCAAACGACGATCATTAACAACAAAATACCCAAGGAGATGATGACACTTTTCAATTATTAAATACAAATTAAATTATCATATAAATATAATACACTATATAATATATATAAATATAACTATACAATTATTAAATACAAATTAAATTATCATATAAATAAAATGTTGAAACAATAGATTGTTAGAACAAGATGTTGAAAGAACTCAAATCTTTAGATCAAATTGCATGTGCCTTTTAATTTCCTTCTTCAAGCTTTCTCAACAAATTACAAAGGTTTAGGATAGAAAAGGTATGAAATCATACACAATTGCTTATCAAACTAAACAAACTCTCATCCAAGAGTGAACAAATATGCACTTTCAAACTTGTTGGCAACAATGGTGCAACAATTTTGCATAGTAAATAAAGGTTAACAAATAATGAGCCCAAGGCTCTTATTTATAGAAACTCAAAGGAGTAGGAAACCCTAAAATCTCCTTGAGTTAATAATTAGTTCTTGTCAATCAACAAGATTTATTCCTATGTCTAAAAGTAGGTGAGCAAATAGTTAACTGGAAATCTACTTCAGTTAATTGAAACTAAACAAATAGTCAATTGGAAGTCTACTTCAGTTGATTGAAACTAAACTAAAAGTGAACTTAAATTACAAAATGTGCTTCCAAAATAGAGATCCACAATTAGTGGAGATCTGAGATAGACATCCATAATTGGTGGGATCTGATATGCATGATTAGTGGGACATGGAGTTAACTTGGAATGAGGCATCAAGTTAACTCATGTTGCCATTAATGCTATTTTGAAGGGTAGGATGTCCTAAGTGGGTGCTTTACACCTCACCACCTCTAGTCAACAGTTCTTCTATCAAGTCGCTGACTTCTTCTGCAGCTATGTTATCCAGCCTTGTTGACATGGAATGTGGAAGGTAGTGTGGTAGTAATCGGTGGCGGCTTTGTGTTTGGTGGAATGACTACCTTCCACATTTGGCTATCCATTGAACGGTGATGTCATTTATGCCTTCCAAGGAATCCATGGTTTTGTTGAGGATCCTTTTAGGCTCCCTAAATTTGTAACAGAAAGGAATTTCACTTTGGAGGCATTTTATTAGGAAACTATTGTCATCAAATACTATGGCATCAGAAGGCACAAGACACCGCTTTCCCCAATTCCCCTCACAATTGCCAATAGTTAGGTAACACTTATAAAAAGGAAGGAGCGGGATGTGCTTACTAGCAAATTGGCTCACTTGGGCCTAGTCCTCATTTGCAATACATGGAGCTACAACCCAATAAGGCATCTCCCGACTGTAAGGCATGAGAGGTGGGAGTACCTTCAATCAAGAATGAACTCGACCAAGGAGAGGCCAGAGTTTTACATAAACTTGGCCTTCATACCATTCAACTGCCCACCATGGCTCAACTTCTATATCAAGGTGGTGGAGTACTAGCAAAGCATCCCAATAGGCAAGTCCCTCAACACACAACTGAAGCACCTAGGATGGTCAGAAAGAAAGAAAACGGATTTCTCGAGTACCGACAGGAAATTAAATTCCTCAGCGTCATGTATGGAGATGTTAAGCCGCATGATGAGAAGTTTGACCAATTTATGACAAGGATGCTGACACAAATGATAGTAATATTGAGTTGAATTAGGAGATTGGACTAGAGGAGCTTCCACTCTAAACTTCCTAGCTTCAAGTGCCCAACATAAGAAAAGGGAAAGGAAAGGGGTCGAAATAGAGGGGCTCATAGATCACATCTTCCACTAGTGCCCGACCAAAAGGAGAAAGGACCTAAAGGTCCCCAAAGAGGTCTACTGTAGTTGACGAAGCCCAAGTGTCGGCATGATCAGCTGCCAATGAATCTAAATATGCTATTTCCACCCATACGAAGAGGAGATGAGTCCAACACCTAGGTGGACCAAGTGCATCAAGCAAATGAGAGGAAGAGGTGGAGTCCACTCCATCAGGATATTTGGCTTTAGTTGCCCACGTAAATTTTTCTCCCACTCTTATTTCTACTTTTGCATCTTTAGTTGTTCCTCTACCCTCATTTACTAAAAAGAGTCCTTCGTCCATGGATTTTGATCTCCTCATTCTAGATGTACCCCTATTCGTATTCAATAATGAACCCTATGAAGAAACCCCACACACTTAGTGAACATCATCCATGTCGGCCGCAATTGATTCTTTAATTGCCCTATCAAGGGCCCCCAAACTAAAAACATTGAAGTGTCCATGTTGCTAGTTTGACCAAACCCATTTGCTTCTGGGAAAATGTCTCTCTTTCCACCCAATTCCCCTTTCACTTTGATAGGTATCCCTCCCTCTCAATCCACATATGGCATCCCAACTTTTTCCATGGTAACGCTCCCCTTTGCCTCTCCACAATCTCATACATCCAAAGCTTCTCATTTCGTCACCCTTTTTAGTCTTCCTTTAGGTGCTTCTATTGTTGCACAAAGTATTGACACCCCAAAAAGTATCTGAAGCCAATTGGATGCAATGAAGCAGGCTCGACAAGCAAGAAAATAGAAACTGTAGATAAAGGTCATGGAAAAACTAGCTTCTCGAAAGATTGAGGCTTGTTTTGATGAAGATCAGAATTCCTTATTGATCGCTACCATGAGGCCACTAGCATCCAAGCCAGAAGGAGAAATGCAATTAGAAGATTACGACATCTAAGTTATGGGCCTTGATTTATGTGAGACTCTCCCATGTGATAAAGTGGTTCTAGCTAAGGCCACTTAGAAGGTGGTCTACACCAACTATGAGAAGATGGACAAAAATTTGAAGAAGTGCAAGGCAAAGTTGGAAAATATAAAAGACACAATGGATAGGCTATAGGCAGAAATCAAGGGCAAGGATATGGAAATGGTCCACATAAGGTAGTTATAAGTTCAGCAGGGGGAAGCAACTAAGTTGACTGAAGAGGCCCAAAATGAGCAAGATTGGCTTCATGATGAGATAGAAAAATTGAAAGGCGAAATCACTGCTGAACATGAGACAATTGCAGAATTTCAATGCAAACAAAAGAAGATGGACGAAGATATAGCTAGAGTAAACGGTGTATCTGACACACTACAAAAGAAGATACAAATGCCAAATCAGCAAAAGGAAGACATGCAAAAAGAATTGGATAGCGTCAGCTCTCAATCCTTTGATGATCTTCAAAAGGCCCTATCAAAAACAAAAAGGGTGAAACAAGAAAAGAAGGAGATCAAGTCTATTTTGTAGAATCACATCGAAGAGATTAGGAAGATGAGCTCTAAGCTCACGAAAGCAATCCAAGAGAAGAGACAATTGGAGGAGAGCATAAAAGCAAGGGAGTCTCAACTCCAACAAGAGTTTACAACAACACAGGGATACAAGATCCTCTCGATACTGAAAATACTAATATCCACACATAGGGAGAGAATCATAGTTGTAGTTGTTACCTGAAACCAGTCTTGCAATTTCTAAGGGGGGCTTGGGAATTAAATGAGAAGGTTGGTTCTACAGTCGACCAATTATTCATATATATGCTCCATGGGCTATGGAATTAGAGAGCCTGACCTTCAAGTTATGTAGGGCCACAAAAGAAGCTTTAAGAAATGCCATAATTCCTAACTGAAGGGTGCCCTTGAGGAAAGCAAAGGAATTCATCAATTGTCACAAATTTGCATCGAAAAGTAAATATTTCCAAGCAATGTTAAATAGGAAAATCAATGAGATCAAGGTGGATTTCAATATTTTTCTTGAATCTAGATTACCCACTCTTTTCTCATTAGATGGAGGAGTGTTATCAATTGAGTAGATCACAGATGAAATCAAACTCAAAATACAGAATTCCATAGTACTCCCAAGTCTAAGCCCCATCACCCACTGTTGAGGAAATTGAGAGAGAAATTGTTCCCCTTTCTCAACTTTATTACCACATCAAAGTTGTTTCATCAAGGTGGGGAGGGGTTTCTTTTAACAAAGTCCTCAATCTAGATCAAGCATACAAGATTTTATGTACCCTCATCAGACCGACTAATTTGGATTGGGAGGTCCAACACTCTTCCTCAAACTCCAGGAATTACCAGAGGTCTACATTCATGCCTCCCCAAGTGAAAGCCCCCTGTGAGTCACTAGAACTGTAAAGAAAATTTTCCTTTAAACTTTTCTTTGGTTTTCAGCCCTTACTCTTTTCCATTTCAGGATGGAGAATGATCCTACATAAGGCGCACAATGCACTAGGTGGTGGTTGTGTGGCTTTATTTACATATCATTTTCCTTTCAGGCGTGAAGCAGGGTACATGTCAACTTGGCGGGGATTTTCTTCAACAATACTCTCACAAGTTTGAGATCGCTCACTCACTTGAAACATCATCTATTTGCATCGAGTAGTTTGTATTCTTTCGGAGTGATCTTTTGGGGTAGATTTTTTCAGGGAGCACGGCGGGTGTCTTACTTTCATAGTGGAACCTTTGAGTTGGGGTCATCAACCTCTATGGTTGATCGATTAGATTTTTTCTAGGCTGTGTTAGAATCCAATTATTTTCTAACAGCTATCATTGCTAATATCTGAAGCCATTAATGAAGTAGTTGATACTTAATGAGTGAATATTGTTGCGATCTAATCAAGATCTAAGATTAGATTGTGAGCTATCAAGTTCAGACATTTGGTATTTTTTTCTTCTAGAATGTTTGTGGTAGTTTCATCTTCTTTTGTATATAAATAAGGGTTGCAAGCGTTAGTGAAAAGTTGGAAAAACTACTTCAAAAATATTTTTGAAGGATAGATATTATTAGGGAGTTTCTATTTTCACAGAAGTAGAAGGGTCTTTACATAATACTGCTATTATTTATGGCATGTTATATTTTAATTTAAACTTTCATCAGATTGGTATCTGACCTTTGTTTTTAGTTCATATATGATAGAAGTTTGATCTATTTGGGAGAAATATTTGATATTGTTCATGATATGGCCTTTGTCAAATTTCTTTTTTACATTGTGTTTATGTTGAAAAAATTGTGTTTAAAATTTTGCATTGGTAGTTTGGATGACTAATTTACATGTTGTTAAGCTTCTACGTTAAATGATAGCTTTCAAAAATTGGATTATGTCTATTGAAATTTTCCATTTTTTGTAAAGGGTTTTCCATTTTCCATATTATGCTATGACGGAGGAAGGATTCTCTAATTTTTTGGATATTTCTATTAATCTTTAGAGTTTTCTTATATTTGATTGAACCTTAATTAGTGCTTTCCATAGGGATATTTGAAAGACTGCATTGTGCTTTCTCTAGCCTTTGTTTCTCATTCTCTTCCTGGCAATGAAGGGTCTGTGTCTTTATGTGTCTATCATATTAGTTATAGGAATAGTTAAGGTTTGAAATGTTGTAAAAGATTTGGCACATCACCATTTTTATGTTTTATTCACATTTTTTTCTACCTTTTCCCCCAAACACAAAAAAGAGATGAATTTCTATAAAAATCTCAAAGGTCATTAAATGAGGCACAAATTGGTCCCCCACTCGCTGAATTTACCATAAGGTTGTTAGAGAAGTGCAAACTTTGATGATCAACAGTAACCTTGAGAACTTTACATCCTTTTATCCCTCCATGCAACAACCAACACCTCCTATCATCCCACCACTTGACATGTTCAACATTTTACATCCTAAAATTGAATCATATTAAAGCAAGCCTCAACCATCAAACATGAGCAAATTCATTCACAATGACAACATTGATATTCTTCTATCCTATGCCCATAAAGTTACCAATACACCTCTCAACTTAGAAGAGAGTTATGGTCAAGGTTTAAGAATATTAAGTAAACAAGGATGTGGTATAACAATTGAGCATCAGATCCATAAATTGTTAGAACAAAAATATCAGAAGATACCAAGGGATTAGGATATCAAGATCCTCCCCCTCCACATCAACCAATTTCCCAATCAAGAAACCCTTGAGCCCTATAAACTTGAGAAGCTACCATTTTTACATACTGTAGTGTTGAAAAATGTTGTCCTTTATATTCTTACACTCAATTTGGGAATTATTAACATTAAAATGGACCTAATGTTTCCTTGATCTAGTGTAATTTGTTTTCCACATTCACATTAGGTTCAAGGCCTTTTTAAGCTAAATAGACCTATTTTTTTCCTTAATTTAATGTTGTAAAGTGTATTTATTTACACCTTCACATTAATTTTTGTGCCCTCTTACATTTATGACCTTCATATCATCATTAATAGGCCCTTAAGACCCTATATAATGCATCTCAAGGCTTATTTCAACTAAGATCTCAACATAATAAACAAATATACTTAATTTCTTAACTCAACATTTCCTCCACCTGAAAAAGCTTGGTGGGACCCATATGCCACATTGGGCATATGAGTCCCATCCAAAATGGACCTATATTCCACAAGTGGTGTATGAGTCCCATTTGGCCCATTTATAGGGTTTTGAGTAGGAAATCAGGGTTTTAAGTTCAAATTTCATGAATGTCAACTTCTAGGATCTAATAAATGGTAAGTTCAATGGATTTCCTATATAAAAAAGGTCTCAAATTATTATTTCATCTAAGCCTTCATGATATCAACCTAAGCTATCAAGAGTTAAGCATTCCAAGACTTCAGAAGAGTTTCAAGAGTGTTTACAAGAGCATTTCTAAGGCATTCAAGGGTAGAATTATTCATCATTTGTTGCAACAATTCAAAATCCAAAATCATATCAAGATCATAAGGCATTAAGGATGTTGTTGAGCTAGTGTTGTGATGTAGTATTGAAGATCCATTTGTAAGCATTGTTTCATATCCAAATTCAAGATCAAGATCTACATTCTACATGGCCACTTCATGTTAGATTGTTGATTTACATTTCAAGACATCATCCAAGGTATCATTGTTCATGTTTCATATTTCATGCTTCATATTCATATTTCATTGTTTCATCAAAAGGTTTAATTACCTAAATGGGGTTTGATTAAGGAAAACCTCTATTTCCTAACAAATCAAAAATTTCCCTTTCTCTACATGTGTGATTGCAGATCTTGGTGTCTTGAGGCTTGAAGATATTTAAAGATTAAGTTACAAGGTTCAAGAGAGTCATCAAGTTGTCACAAGGTTGTCATCTACATGGAAAGTTACCTACAAGCTGAAAATTAGGGTTTCAGATCCAAAAACAAAGTGTGGAAGGAAGTGTAGAGATTAAGGACTTGATTTAGGTCTTAACCCTCCAAAAAATCAAAGTGGGACTAATACGCCACTTCTGGAATATGAGTCCCAGTATAGGGCTTTTTCCATATTTTAGGAGATTCAGACTCACCACTGTTAGATTCTTGTTTCCACCCAAAAACCCTAGTCTGGGAAAATCATCTAGACAGGCGTATGAGTCCCAATGGGCATTAAACAATAGGTTTTCAGGGTTTTGAAGCTTATTTTGACCTCATCCTTCTTCCAAGTTCACCTTTGTTCATTCTTATTTTGTCATTCTGCATTTCAATTTCATTTCTTAGGTAATCTAGTTTGGTTTTTCATAGTTCTTTGCATGTGTTACATTCATTTCTTGTCTTTCCAAGCCCTATCTTGGTAGAGAACTCTATTATTTTCTTTAATCACACCCTAGGATACCTTATTGCGAGATCTCTTTCCCCTTTCTATATTTGGATTAAGATATCTAAGGTCTCCTTGAGTGTAACAAGTATGAAATAGGATGTAAGGAAAGCTAGATGTGGAAGAAACTCTCCTAACGTCAAAACCTCAGGGAAGAATGCAGAGACACTTTTAAATTTTTCAATTACAGTCCAATTAAGATGCACATGAAAGAGATAACAGAAACAGAGAATTAGACATACATATATGAACACCAGATATATGTGGGAAAACCCTTACGGGAGAAAAACCCACCACACCAAGAGAAGTCACTTTGTATTATAGTAATAAAGATTACAAATAGAGTTTTGACTTATCTTTCTGATGTCAGTTTACACTAGCATTCACCATGAACAACCTTGTTACAAAACATTCATGTTACAGTCTTCACATAATAGAATTCATCCACTGATCATACAATCACACACCAATCCATCGATCCATCGAACTAGACATCATCTACAACTACTGAGTAAATCCATGATGCCCTTGTCTGTCGAGCTTCCTCTTAGTAACGGCTGCAACAGTCCAACTGCTAGCAGTTCCTATTCGGCTTCTCTAATTGGCCAATGACTCACCACGTAGGATGGTCTTCTCTAGGCCAAAGTGATCAACCTATGTTGGCGTGTCGGTGAGACACTAACCGTGTCTCCCCGATGCCACAAGACTTAACCATCAATGTCGCCAAGAGTCATCCTTATCTCCAAGATGTTACATCGAGTCTAGAGAGCTATCGCTCAGACTTTGCCATGTTGCTAAGACCTCATACCAATTATCATCACATGTATCGCTATCGCCAAGACTTATTGCTATTGGTGAAAGATCATACCGAAGCTTCAAAGTCACACAAACAATAGACTTTCCATTTGTGAGACTATTGTCTTTCACCAAGAGATCATACCGAGGTTCAAAGTTACTCCGAAGTGCTCATCTATCGCCAAGACATATCGCTAGCATTGAGACGTTACACCGAAGACTTAAGTCATACCGAGCACCAAACAATAGTCGACAAGACTTCTGTCCATCGCTAAGAGTTCTTAGTGAACTCTTAGTGTTACCTCGATGCCTCCAAGTGTATCCCCATCGGTGAGACCTTCATCAGTCGCTAAGACTTCATACCGAAGCCTCCACCTTCGACGAGACTCCACTTAGTTGCTGAGAGTTGTTCTCGAGACCTTTGAGTTACCCTGAGTGAATACAGTCGGTGAGACATTCCTATCGGTAAGACTTCTTATCGAACACCCAAGACTCTCCCTGAAAGCTTCAACAAAAAACATTGTCGGCAAGACTTCGTTCGTCGCTAGCACTTCACCCTGAAGTAAGCCTTTCGGCCAAGGGTCTCCCCGATATACGATATGAATGGCCTGTCGGCCAGAGATCTCCACTCGACATAGGGTTACAACGACTATCACAAGTCATAGCAATAAGGTCCTTCGGCATGTCTTAATCATTGTCTCGGCGACCTGTACAAACCATAAGATCCAAAGCTGCTAGTTGACCAGACCCAAAGCATGTCACACTGACTTGCCTCTCTTAGAGGTTTTAGCTTGTGAGATTGAGGCATATATTTCCAGCAATCTCCCACTTGACGAAGATCACACAGGCACCTCCAGAGCACAACAAACCTACTAAAAATCATGGGCACTAAAGCCCATAGAACTGGCACACCACCTGAATTTGTCTGTGCTCACTGGCTTCGTAAATGCATCTATACATTTATATGTTTCATCCTGGCATGGAAAGTAGGATTCTTTTCCAGACAAATTGCACTTTGACTGTCACAAAAAATAGTTATTTGCCCTGCATCAAAACCAATGTTAGAACACAAACGTTTTAACCAAACTGCTTCTTTTCAAGCATGTGTAGCTACCATGTATTCAGCCTCTGTAGTGGATAAAGCAACTACAACCTGTTGCTTACTCATCCAACTTACTACACCACCATTCAACATGAAAGTATATCCACTAGTGGACCTCCTAATGTCAATGTCCCCTGCCCAATAAAAATCCACATAACCTTGAATGTTGAGAGTCCTCTGTGATTCAACCAAGTTCCCATGGTAACAAAAAGCATATTCAGAAGTTCAGATTCAAATATCTAAACACTCTCTTCACAACATCCCAATGTGTTCTTCCAGGATTAGCCATAAATTGACTAAGAACTCCCACTACTTGGGCAATGTCGGGCCTTGTACAGACCATTGCATATATAAGACTTCCCACCGCACTAGCATAGGGTACACTGGTCATGTCCTCCATCTCAGTAGGAGATTTTGGACAGTCTTTAACAGATAGCTTCGTTCCCTACAAGACTGGAACAACTAGCTGCTTGCAATCATTCATGCAAAATCTCTCTAGAATAGTCTTGATATATTTACTCTGACTGAGCCAATGTTTTCTACAATTCCTGTCCCTGGTTATCTCCATACCTAGAATATACCTTTTTGCAACAAGATCTTTCATTTCAAACTTAGTAGACAACTAAGACTTAAGATCAGAAATCATCCACTTACTATTGCCTATGAACAACATATCATCAACATAGAGAGCAATAATAAAAACTTGATCACTTTCAGCTTTATAATACACACAATGATCAGATTTTGATCTACAAATCAAAGACAATACCAGTAGACTAATGAAATATATTTGGTGGATCATTATCCTGAGTACAGATTAATTATAGAAACGACACCCCACCACACCAACCAGATTTCACCAACTTTTCAGCCTTAGGCAATGGCACCAAACCAAGTATCATTCCTTTTCTAATGATACTTTTCTGCTCATAGCTTCCAACCAAGAGTCCCAATCAAAATTCCCAAATGCCTCTTTCACAATCCTAGGATTATCAATGCTAGAAATTAAAGCATAGGTACAAGTAGAATCAATCAAAGATAACCCATACCTATCTGGTTGTTTTCTTTCACGGGTTGACCTCCTCACTGGTTGAGGATGAGGTTCTTCTTCTTCAGAACTACTTGAGCTCTCCTTAGTTTCAGGTATTTTGAAATTTCCACCCTCTTTATCTCAAGGTTTATGAATTTCAACTACATCTTATTGTTTTCCCGACTTTGTCTCCTCGTATCACAGATCCAAGGTGAAGGCTCAACTCATGAAATATTATACCGTTGTATACAACCTTCTCTCGTATCGTGATTCCAAAGCTTGTATCCCTTTATGCCATCACTATAGCTAATAAAATACATTTAACAACCTTGTTCTCCAATTTAGATCTTTTCTCATTCGGCACATATGCATATGCCTCATAGCCAAAAACATGAATGTGTCTTAAAGAGGGATTCTTACTAGACCATGCTTCCAAAGGCATTTTCTCAACAAGAGCAGAATTTGGAGAATAATTAACCAAGTAACATGCAAAGAGCAAATACCTTAATTTAGTAATCCTCCTCCAAGCTAGCACTATCTTCAAGATACTGTGGCTCTCTCCATCACTGTCCTATTGAACCTTTTTGCAACTCCATTTTGTTGTGGAGTATAAGGTGTAGTCTTATGTCTTTTAATTCCATGGTATTTACAACACCTCTCAAAATTATCAAAACAAAATTCACTACCATTATCAGTCCTTAAAAATTTTATTTTTCTTCATTTCTGATTTTCTACAAGGTTCTTAAATTCCTTAAACTGACTGAACACTTCTGATTTACTTTTCAAGAAATAAACAAATGTTCTTCTCGAATAATCATCAATGAACGATACATTGTACCTTGACTTAGACAAAGAAGGAACATTCACTGGACCAAATACATCATAATGAATATAATCTAGCAAACTAGAAGATTTATGAGGTCTGGAATAAAACGAAACACGGTGTTGTTTTCCATATATACAATGTTCACAAAATTCAAATTTGAGGTTACAATCTTTGAGCCCCTCAACCAGGTTTTCATTCTTCAAAGTTTTTAAACCTTTCTCACCAATGTGGCCTAGCCTATGATGCCAGAGCATAGTCTTTTCTGCTGGAAGTTTAACTTCCATAGAGTTTACACAATTAGGAACATTTCCCTATTTTCCTCCATGAGTAGCTTTCTATGACTTTACAGAGACACTGTTGCATTGAACAGTGTGTGCATCCAGCTTGTATAAGGTACCAATACGAGCACCCCTTGCTATCACCATTGAGCCTCTAGTCATCTTGCATCCATTTCCAGAGAACGTGACTTGCACTCCAATATCATTTAGCATACTAACAGAAAGTAAGTTTTAAGCCAGACCTGGTATATGCATTACATTATTAATTCCCTTCACTCTTCCATCAGGGAATTGAATTATGACTCTTCCATGGCCAACAATTTCCAAAGTTGAATCACTTGCCAAGTACAACTTTCCACCATCGTATTCTTCATACTTTGTGAACCAGTCTCTATGAGATGCCATGTGGAAAGACGCTCCAGAATCAATCAGCCAGACATCATCCGATGCCTGTGTAGCCAAGACTGCAATTAAGGCATCTACATCACTATGAGAAGAATCATTGTCGGAAGAATAATTCTTCTTCTTCTCCTCCTCTTTACAATCCTTTCCGACATGACCAGGTTGCCCACAGTTCCAGCACTTCACCTTGGACTGCTTTCTAGGAGACTTTGATCTCCCCTCTTATTTCGATCTGGACTTCTTGCCTTTCTCTTTCGACCTTCCTCTAATAGCAAGGGCCTCGTTCGCCATCTCAGAAGATTTCCTTCTCATCTCTTCTGATAACAAAGAAGCAACGACATCTTCCATCTTGAAACTGGATGTTGTACTCTGAATAGCCATCACCAGGTGATCCCATAAATCTAGCAAAGAACACAATATCAGCATACAACGATCCTCTTCATAATTTTTCACACCAACAGATGTTAACTGTGCAATCAACATGTTGAATGCATTTAAATTATCAGCAATAGACCCTCCTCTTGCATTCTCAAAGTGTACAACTTCTTCCTTAGGAATAGTTTGTTCACCAAAGACTTCCCCTGATAAATAGATGCCAGTCTCTTCCACAAGGAAGATGCGGTCTTCTCTTCATGCACATTGAGAAGAACGGAGTCTGCCAAACATAGCCTTATCGGCCCCTTAGACTTTCTATCTGCAAGGTCCCAATCTTCTTGCTTCATTCCTGTAGGTTTAGTTCCAGACACAGCAAGCCACAGATCATGATCAACCAATAGATCTTCCATTTTGAGTTTCCATAGCTCAAAATTACTGCCATTGAATTTCTCTATCTCTATCTTTCCTAACGTGCTTGCCATCTCTCAATTTGTAATTCAAATTTTGACAAACTTCTGCAAGACTCCCACTGAACAAAAATGACACAAAAACCCCAACGTACCCACAAGGATAACACAACTGGCCTGGCTCTGATACCACTTCTAAGGAAAGCTAGATGCAAAAGCAACTCTCCTAACATCAAAACCTCAGGGAAGAATGCAGAGACACTTTTAAAATTTTCAATTACAGTCCAATTAAGATGCACATGAAAGAGATAACAGAAACAAAGAATTAGATATACACATATGAACACCAGTATACGTGGTAAAACCCTTACAGGAGAAAATCCCACCACACCAAGAGAAGTCACTTTGTATTACAGTAATAAAGATTACAAAAAAAGTTCTGACTTATCTTTCTAATGTCAGTTTACAACATTATTCTCCATGAACAACCTTGTTACAAAACATTCACGTTACAGTCTTCACAGAATAGAATTCATCCACTGATCATACAATCACACACCAATCCATCGATCCACCAAACCAGACATCATCTACAACTATTGAGTAAATACATGACGCCCCTGTTTGTTGAGCTTCCTCTTAGTAATGACCGCAACAGTCCAACTGCTAGCGGTTCCTATTCAGCTTCTCTAATTGGCCAATGACTCACCACGTAGGATGGTCTTCTCTCGTTCAAAGTGATCAACCTGTGTTGGCATGTCGGTGAGACACTAACTGTGTCTCCCCGATGCCACAAGACTTAACCATCGATGTCACCAAGAGTCATCCTTATCGCCAAGATGTTACATCGAGTCTAGAGAGCTATCACTCAGACTTCACCATGTCACCAAGACCTCATACTCATGATCATCACATTTATCGCTATCGCCAAGACTTGTCGCTATCGGTGAAACATCATACCGAAGCTTTAAAGTCACACAGACAATAGAATTTCCATCGGAGAGACTATCATCTTTCGCCAAGAGATCATACCGAGGTTCAAAGTTACTCCGAAGTGCTCATCTATCACCAAGACATATCGCTATCGCTGAGACGTTACACCGAAGACTTAAGTCATACCAAGCACCAAATAACAGTTGGCAAGACTTCTGTCCATCGCTAAGAGTTCTTAGCGAACCCTTAGTGTTACCTTGATGCCTCCAAGTGTATTCCCGTCTGTGAGACCTTCATCAATCGCTGAGACTTCATACCGAAGCCTCCACCTTCGGTGAGACTTCACTTAGTCGCTGAGAGTTCTTCCCAAGACCTTTGAGTTACCCCAAGTGAATACAGTTGGTGAGACATTCCTATCGGTAAGACTTCTTACCAAACACCCAAGACTCTCCCTGAAAGCTTCAATAGAAAACATTGTCGGCGAGACTTCATTCGTCGCTGGGACTTCACCCCGAAGTAAGCCTTTCGGCCAAGGGTCTCCCCGATATATAATATGAATGGCCTGTCGGCCAATGATCTCCACTCGGCATAGGGTTACAATGACTGTCACAAGTCACAGTGATAAGGTCCTTTAGCATGACTTAATCATTGTCTCGGTGACCTGTACAAACCACAAGATCCAAAGCTGCTAGTTGGCCAGACCCAAAGCATGTCACACTGACTTTCCTCTCTTAGAGGTTTCAGCCTGTGATATTGAGGCATGTATTTCCAACATAGGAACCCTACCCTTGTTCCCCATTCCTCAAAGGTGGGGCATCCTATTTCCATTGTTACACATACTATAACCAAATATCGAACAAACCAAGGATAAACTTCTCTATGTAGGATTAATAACATTACCACCTATCTGAGGAAACAAAAAAGGGAAAAGTAAAAACATGTCTTATTATTCATATATCATAGAAATCTTGGGCATCTTACTAATGAGTTTCATGCTTTAAAGAAGGTGATACATGAAAATTATATTATCGATATAATTATCTAACATGCACACACTTTTCTCCTTGCCATGTGATAGTTGTAGAATCATAGCATACTCACTATTACATGTATTACACTTTATGTAAATAATTTTTCCATATTGCAAGGAACAACATATCATCACTTATCTCAGCTCATCTTTGTCCTACATTTGGGGGGGCAAGGGGATTGATAACCTTGTCCTTGTATGGAACTTGGCATTGCTCCTTTGGCTAGTTATCCAACTTTCACATATGATGAACAAGATTGGGATTTAGACGACCTGCTATAGGTTGGCTCATGTGTGACATACTATCTTTCTTTTCTTCTTATGTATGTAATGTGATCCCTCGTATCGTGCTACTTGGAATTCCTTTATGTTTATGATTTTTCTTTGGATGACCCTTGTTACTCTATTGGTGCAACGATACAAAGGAAGTGAATCTATCGTGGCATTCTTCTATTTGTATCTCCATTCTTCTCTCTGTCATAAACATTGTCTTTTATTTTGTCTTTTGTTTCCATTTTGGGGATGATGCAAGGCGTCAATACATCCAAGTATCTTCCATGTTGACCCAAAAGCTTTTCCTTCCTTTTTCTCTTTGTGACATTCCTCCTTTGTGTTCATTATTCCATGAGTATTTGAGGAATGATGATGGTTCCAAGCTCTATTATATCACTGTAGAAAAGACATGTGTTGACCCTAAATCTGTGGATCTCTTATGTGTTATCTTTTTAGATTGCATGTTGGGGAAACCCTCCATTTTTATGATGCAACTTTATTTGGAAAGATATGATTGGCATAGGGATTTCCAAATAAGCTCTCATGACCCTTTTATCAATTGGCATTTATCAATTTCTACTTTAAAGTAATTTCTCATAGTATGGTGTTTAGCAATTTCTTTAAAGTGGTGGCATACATTGGCATTGTTTCATTTTCACATTGAAATTTTGGCATTTTTGGCTTCACTTGTTCTCACAAAGGTTGGACTTTGTGTAGCATTTGCATAGCACATTGATAATTTTGTGGCACCTTATCAAAGTTATCAGGGAGTATAGCTTTTGGTATGGTTGATATATGGGAGACCTATAGACTTGGTGTGACCTTCCCATCTACCTATTGGAAATATTAATGAACAGTGAACCCAATTGAAGTTGCACACTCTTCAAAGGATCAACCATGAAATACACCATTGACTAAAAAGTGTTACAAAATGAGCATGAAGATACATGATTGATCAAACGATGATCTATGCTGATATTGAATTGATCTAGAATATGTTACAAATATACAAGCACCTTGTATATATAGGCACTTGGTGAGATGAGGTAGAATAACTACCCTTGATACAAACATTAAATTCCTAATGAAAATAATAAATACATAATATAATGCATAAGAAAACTATTAAATTCCTAGAGTAAAAGTAAATAATAAGACACAACTCCATTATAACTAACTTCTAGAGATGACAACTAGGATAGCTTAACTCCTACATAAAATTATTAATGTGAATAGGTCCTCACTAATGAATAGTTAGGAAATAAACTCATTCACACAAACACACCCCCATAAGTGAAACTAGGGAGTGTAGTTATTATGCAAATGATGCAATATGGGTCCTAGAATTGAGGCCATGTTAGGTACCCATGTACAACTAATCAGGCAACTAATATCTCACAAATGGAGAAAAGGAGAAAATTAGTGGGACAAACTCCTCTCTGAAAAAATAGATGCAATGCAAATCATGTACAAGTGATAGAAGTGATGTACGAAGGTCTCAACATCAATACCCTAAAGAGCTACACCCATCACAAGAATACAATATAATGGCCCCTCCAATGAAGGCAAAGATGGAGACTAGATTGCCCCCCCCATAATGAAGTATCATCAAAACCACTAAAGAAAGTTTGAATCCAAAAGAGAACCCATGACAAAAAACCATATGTCTCCCCTTAGGAAGAAAGAAATACAATAGTAAATATTGAATTTTTTCATAATCTCCTGAATGATTGGGGTGACACTAATTTGGAATCTTAATTGGAATTCCTCGGTAGTATTCCCAAACTAGTTTTTCAGGATCAAAATAAAACGTCAAACACCAAATTCGCTGAATAGGAAGTTAAGGTGGCATTATTTCAGATCCATCTTGATAAGACACCTAGACCAAATCGCCTTTTGGTTTCCTTCTTCTAGAAGTGTTGGGATATTGTGGGAAAAGACATCACAGAAGCAATTGAGGATTCCAGAAGCTCTGGTAGGATACTCAAAGAGATAAACAACAAATTCATCTCACTCATCCCCGAGAAAGAAAAACCAAAGACATAGGATGAATTTTGGTTGATTACTATATGCAATACATTCTATAAGATATTAGCCAAAACCATTGGAAATTGACTGAAGAAAATTTTTCTAGGTATCATTTTTAAGGAGAAGATGGGCTTCGTCCCTGGTAGGTCCATTTTGGATGTGGTTATCATAGAACAAGAAGTCATACATTCCATGCAACAGCTAAGCAAACTATCCATATTGTTAAGATTAGATGTTAGGAAGGCGTATGATAATGTGAATTGGCAATTCTTATTTAAGGTTTTGGAAGCCTTTGGCTTCAAGGAGTGGCTTGATTGGATCTTTGGCTAGATTGCTAGTCCAAGATATTCAGGTCTTTTGAATGGTTCCTCAAAAGGTTTCTTTAGTGATTCTCGTGGCCTCAAACAAGGAGAACCACTCTCCCCCTTTCTATTTATAATCATGGCAGAAGTAGTAGGAAGGTCAATAGGCAAAGGGTATGTGCAAGATCATGATGGGCCAAAAAGTGGTGATACTATGGGTATGTGGCTGACGACCTTTTTTTACCCAAAATTGATGAAATGAAAAGAGTTTTTAAAGGAGATTCTCATATTTCCACCAATATAAATTATGCTTTACTTTGAATTTAATAAATAATTATTATTCATTTTCTATTTGAATTATGATTGAAGTCCTGATTGATAGGCTGATTGAAAAACATCTATAGCTTTCAAACGGTATCACATTTTTTGAATCTGAAACATGCATCACATTCTATGCTTCACATACTATAGGATTAAAAAAAACTTGAATTTCATGGAGTTTTGTCCAAGTTAAGGTGGTTAGACATACAAGTTTTTATATTTTTTAAAAGTTGTAATACAAAATTCATAATTAATTTTTTACTTGGAAAAAAATTACAAAACAATATACATCACATCAGGACATGAGTCCTCTACTTATATCTAAAATCTTATAAAATAATATTATCATTTTATTGTGGTTAGGGTGGTTAGATAGACACCTACTTCATATTTTTTTCCTTGAAATTTAAGTGCTAGCATTGAAATTTCAAACTTTCACCAAATAGATTTTTTTTCAAATAAACCTAGTAGTTTAGAAACTACATTCAATTTGCTACAGATTAGATATTCTTACATATTTTTGAAATAATATAGATAACTTATTCAAATTTTTACGTTAAGTTGTCTAACTCTAATTTTTATGAATTTCATTGCCACTTAAGGGCCTATTTTCTCAATGATGATCTTGCACATACCCCAAAGCTCAAAGGGATGTGAAGGTGGATGGACTGTAAGTTACTAGTGGACTACCTGCGATCACTCACTAGCAATTGATAGATGATACGATGTTGTTTGGAAATGCTTAGGAGAGAGAAGCAAGGATATTTAAAAGCATTTTGGATAGGTACTCCTCGACCTCTAGCTAGGAGGTCAACTCAGTGAAATCAGCAGTCTTCTTTTCAACACCAATACGGAAAGAGAAACACAAATCTTAAGGATTTTGAAATTTAGGAAAGGGAAACTACCCTATAAATACTTGGGGCTCCCCCTTGGTAAGGGACTACAACATGGAAATATATGGAAGTCATTATCAGAAAAGATGAAGAATAGATTGGCCTCATGGAAAAGCCATTGGTTATCCTAGGTAAGCAGGATCACAATGTTAAAATCAATTAGTGTTGCTCTTCCAATTTACATAATTTCTTGTCTCTCTCTCTCTATTGGAGTGAATAAGGAAGTCAATTAAAAAATGAAATATTTTTCCTAGCAAGGTAATTTAGATCATCATAAATTTGCAATATTGGTAAAATGGAAAAATGTATGTGAAAGGAAAGAGGTAGATGGTGTGGGTATGAAAGACTTGCTTCTTCAAAACAAATATTTGGGTGCTAAACTTGTTTGGGCCCTTCACTCAAAGCGTGACCTAAAATGGGTCAAAATTCTTAGGGCCAAATACTTAGATTTAAGATTTAATTACTAACCATTTGACAAGGGAGATAAAAGATGGCCACACTACGTTGTTATGGGAGGATTCATGGGAAGGTTGGAAGAAACTTGCGGATAGAGTAGATCTTGAGTAGGTAAAAAGAGTAACTAAAAGGGTATGGGAGGATAAGGCAATAGATTATATAGAGTCAAGATCTCAGTAGGGAAGTATGTTTAATCAGTGGAAGAGCCTGGGGGTTTGGGGCTTGATGCAAGGTCTATGGAAGCTTTTGAAGATTAGTTGAGCAATTGTAATATCTATGTTAGACAACGGAAGGACATCATTCTAGATGGTATACCTCAGCAAGTGGGGAATACAATACAATGGATGGGTATAAATTTTAGTTTGACAACGAGGAGTATGTATCTAATTTACTCACAAATATTTGTTCAAACAATATGTTTCTTCTGAAGGTTGGTTTATTCACCTAGGCAACTTCTCAAGCGAGAGTCCTCACTATAGACAGGTTCTTAAAGATGGGATATTGTGGTCCCTTATAATGTGTCCTATGCAAACAAGTAGAAGAGATAGGAGAACACCTTTTTAGAACTGTACATATACCTAGTGATGCTGGAAATGGCAATGTGCAATGCTAAACACTTTGTTAGAGTTGTTAATGAGTTGGCCCACTCCTCATAAGAAAGAAATGTTTAGTATTATTTGGTCCATCAGCCCTTCGATACTTATTTAGGAAATTTGGAAGGAAAGGAACATATGCTTATTTCAAGATAAAGAAATTCCAATTCAGTTGTTGTTGAACAAGATCGAGGTAGATATTGTGGAACTTACACAATGAAGATTGGGGGATCAAGATGCAAGGAAGATCAATCTCACTGATTGGGATGCAATCATAAGGAAGAATTGGCATGGGTTGAAGTTTCCCTCATTTTTTGATGTTGGGGGCCTCTCTACGAAGGAAGATAGAAGCAAGATCAGTTGGTCTCCTTTGGAGGTTGGTTGGGCTAATTGAATTTTGATGGGGTTGCAAGGGGCAACCCTGATACTTCTGGGGTTGGATGCATAGTTATAGATTGGGAAGAAAAAACTATGGGAAGGTAGGAAACTCCTCTACTAGATGGAACTAACAATGCAGTAGAATTCTAGGTGTTGATTATTGGCCTCAGACAATGCAAAGAACTAAACATAAAGGAGGTGATAATTGAAGGTGATTATTCTCTGGTGATCAATGCATTACAATCTAGGAAAGTGTTGAGTTGTAAGCTTGGGGTGAAATTGTATATGACCTTAAGTCTAGTGGATAGCTTTGATATGGTCATGATTAACCACATTCTAAGGGAAGGAAACACAGAGGTTGATTCAGTCTCCAACAAAGGGGCTAACATTATAACTCTCAAAGAAATAAAACCACAAGATAGAAGGATTTTGGGTAGTTGGGTGGGAGACTCTACACACCAAAGCTTGTGGAGAGTCCATAGGCTGACATGATTGGTTGACTCTTTTTTCATTTGGGCATTGTTGGGAAGATGAAAAGATGTGCGTTGGGCTTGATGTTATAAGATATTCATGGCTTCATTTTTTGCATTGGTGTTAAGGGTTGTGTGGCTATAAAGATGACATGCAATTTTTGTCTCAGTGTCGCCACTACTTTCTAGGTGTAAGGTATTGACGTTGGGAATGTATGTTCTTTAGTTGCTTGACAACCAAGCTATAAGGAGTGTTTGTTTTTGGTTAGGTTGTAGTTTCAAACATCTTTTCTCATTATTTCTATGGTCACATCAACAATTATGATGACACAGGGTGTTATATGAAGGTTGATTTTTTATGCATGGCCCGTCTTTTCACTCTAAATTTGGGATCTTCTCATGAAGTATTTTAGGGATGATGAAGATTTTACATCATTCATAGGATGGCTCCTTGTATGTTCCCTATGAAAACATTTGATAAATTCTTTTTCTAATGTATTTTATTATCACATTCACCAAAATTGAAGTTGTTTGTTTTGTGCTTGTGCCTATGGTGAAAGATGGGGGAAAGATCAAAATTTTTTGTTAGGATTTCCTCTGAAATTTTGATGAACATTGGTGCTACAATGCCAATTCAATTGCATAGTGTCATAAGATAGATTGCGTTTTGTGGTCCCATCATCAACCAACACCTTAAATGAATACTAAATAAGTATGACTCCCTCATTCTAGTGGCAATAAATATGGTGTTGGGGAGGGGATTTTTGGAAGCTGATGAAAACTATAGGGTAGATACCAATATCACCTCTAGGTTCTTGAAATTCTTACTAGACATTAGGATGACAAAAAGGGAGGTAGAGTTGTTGGTTCAGTGGGATTTTCTACACACACTTGTTAGTGGGCATGGATGAGGTGATGTATGTGGCCTCTCTTGGTATGGACCTTCCTCATCTACATTATATGTGTCAACTCTCTATGTTAAGCGAGGCAATCAAATATTACCCATTTTTTCTCAATTTGAAAGGAATGGATTTTGTTTATCACAAACATCTCATGACAATTGTAGTGGATTATCTGTTTAGAGCACTGAAGCTTCCCCCTCCTTAGGCTATGTATTGGGTTCCAAAATTTAGAGCTCTTTCCCATGCTAATGGTCTCCTTGGAGATGGTTGCTCTGGTTAAGGCTGTGTTGAGGGTCTGTGTGTTTTTTTTCTTATGGTTAACTCTGGTTATCTCATGCCTTGGTAATTATGGGGGTGTTTGTTCCAGTTCCTGCTATATTTCTTATAATTTTAAGGTATATGGGGTTACAAAGTATAAATATATGTATGTGACAGTGCATTGGGTGGCGGTTGTTCTAGTTTTGGAGTTGGAAGTAGTCTGGTCTTGTACTAGACTTCTGCAAATTTTACATTCTTGCATAGCAGATAAAAAGTACTCCTTTTTGAAAATCAATACAAATCAACTATTACGTATCAAAAAAAAAATCACATATAAATATTAATGCCATAATTACTTATAATTACTTATAATTGATATAAAATATATGCATGAGAATATACATACATGTTCGAGTCTTAAAATTTATTTGAGAAACATTTTAGCCATTGTAAAACTTGTGGTTTTATGAGCGTCCATAATAATTGAATTTTATGATAATTGAGAAAAAAATAATCAAATAAAATCACCCAATACTTAGAAACAACTATCAACAACATAATAGGAAATGGTTACATGGAATGTACACATGAAAGATACAAATAATTTACTTTGTACTTTTATTTTACTTTGGAATTGATCAACCCAAGTAGCCATTCCACTTCAAAGAAGCCACTTATCATTTTTGTGTGACCAATCTTATGGGCCTCTATGAATCCCTACCACCAGTTAAAATTTCATTGTTACATTGGCATTTAACATTAATTTGTGCCAACCATGCCTTAAAATCTAACCCTAATCTATTGTATTAGCTTCTTCCTAGGTTAATCTACCCTCCACTATATTTATCGTAATTGCTAGAATACCTCCACTCATGTGGTCTCCACATGGAATTCATGCTATGCATTGTCCAATACATCATGACACTAGTGGATTATTTTTCCTCTACATCTTGAATATGTGTCAGTGCTCCTACCCAGGCCTTGGGCCCTACCTTTAATTCATGTGTGTGAGGCTAAGATGTTGGTGGGTGCATGGAGCCTAAAGGATAATTTGAATTCCTTGTGAGGTATTTGGGTCATGGTATCTCTTAAAATTGATCTCATTAATAGAATGCACTCATTGTTATATTAAATCCTCTTTGTGTGCTACATTTCCTTTGTACATTAAGATTTATATTGACATGGGATCCATTAGAGGAATGATGGGAAAATTCCTATTCAATTATTTTTATCCTTTATTTTCACATAACTTGAGTGCAACTTGTCAAAATCTCAAGGATGTGTATAAGGTCAATCATTTCACCTTCTTGATTCATTCAATCTTATTTCTACTATGATGAAGCATAGGTGGAAGCTTTATGAATGCATAGGTACCAAAATCATGATTCTTCTCACATTTCAAAACATGAATGTTACTTTTCTACAACAAAGACAATGAATTTGTTTATCTCTATATGAACTATGCATGGATCTTCTAGGGTTATTAAGCTTTTATTGGAAAGTGATTTAAAGTAAAATTCATATTTTAATCTACCTTAATATACTAGTATTTAAAGGTATTCATGACCATTTAATTTTAAGGTGATAATTAATTTCAAGGGCATTAAAATTGTATTATTTATATTAAACATATGTGATGATCATTACCTAAATAGAAACCTCTTATAATTATATAATTATAGATATGTAAATGGATTCAGATCTTAGGAGTTTATACCAATATCAAACAGATGGGTTTCTCATGTATGGAGTAATGAACAAGTTTTAATCATTTTAAATGGGAGTATCAAACAAGAGAGCTTAAGTAGTGTAATCAATAATTTAGGGCAAAATCTCAACCACAAGGGTTTATTTTTTAGCTCCAATCTCTTATATTATTTATTATGAGTAATACTAACACTTTATTCTTTGTATTTAGAGGGTTTGTCTAGGTTTCATGTGAGGTATAAGGCTTACATAATATACTAATTATTAATTCATGGAATTTGTCATAGGTAAATGAATTAGAGAGTATGGTGAAGGAAAACTTTGAGGAGGCCTACCTAGATGAGTTTAATACTTATATTCACATGAACCATAGCTTGTAGAATGGTCCACTAATATTAGTGATTATTTATATTATGGTGACAACTAGATACTTCCTACTATTATAAAATTTGTGTGTTCTATTTCTCTAATGGTAAGCCCATGTTTAACTATATTATATATATAATATGGTCCTCTAGAAAAGGGGCATATAACAACTAAAGTAATAGCTATAGGATATAGAAAATGATGTGGTAAGAATATATGAAAAAACTTTTGACTAACAAATAAATCTTGATCTCACTCATACATATACCAAAGAGCCAATTATATGAAAAAAATAGAGTGACAGATGTAAACTAACTTCCCATAAAAACAATTCTCTCATGTAAATCAATAGCTTAAAATAGAATTGAACTATTTATCAACATTAACATCCCTCTCATTCAAGTGGCTCTCTACAAATATTAACATGAATAATAAGGAGAATAATACATAGATATGTAAAAATTCAAGTTTAAGGAGAATAATACATAGGTATGTAAAAATTCAAGTTTTGAATAAGGTAGTGCTAAACCCCATGTAAATTCCTTTTAGACCATGCCAAAAATACCTTGCTTTATATTATATTTAATAAAATTCATGGTAGTGGAAGAGGAAGTGGTCATGTGTTCCAACTACTAATTTAGATTTTTAAGCTCATTTATTTAATTTAGAGTTGGAAGATTTCATTTGGATGATTTTGTAAAGTTGTTTCTTGGTAGGTGTGAAGAGATTTTATAGCCAATGAAAATTATTTAATGATGACCTAGTAATTATTTTTGGTGTGAGACAATTTTCTTATTAAAACCTCACACAAAATATAGTGTACTGACTAATAATTACATCTAGAAACCAATGTCTTTGTCACCATAAATTTATTTTATGATCATTTTGACCATCCAAACCCCTACTTCAAGGCTTTCTTGCAACATCTTATATCACCCAAAATTATGCCTTTAACATAATACCAAACACATTGGTAGTGAAAGACACCAAACATAAATGAAATCCCAATCCCATGAATAAAAAAAAAAATTAGACCTCTTTCTCAACCATATGTGATCCATTATCCAAATCAAACTTCCCCACTAAGTATATTTTTCAGACTTAAAAGGTGATGAAATTTTTTCCTTTCGTCTTCTTTGGGATACCATTTGTATTTTCTCAATAGTTTTCCTTTCAATCCCACTAACCATGTCCCATAAATTCCTCTCCTTATATTTCTTATGTAGAACTACAGGGCCTTTTAAGTCGTCTTAGCTATTGGGAGTCACATCATCAACAAAAAGTAACAATTCATCATCTTCATCTCAAATAATTAGAGTGTATCAAATTTAATTAACTAGAGACATCTTTGTATACAAAGGAAAGTCCAACCAAAAATCATTCTCTTCAACTTGTTCTAGAATCTAAAATAGATCATACCTTATAGGGTTGAGCTCCTTAGTTGGTACTTTAAGGGCCTTTATTATAAATACTAGGTAGACCTAAACATAATCTCCAACATAAAACACTTGTATTATTCACTCTATATCAATAATGTCATCTCTTATACCTAGCTTGAGACTCCTTCAACTTCTCCTATACTCAGATGATTTTTAAAATTTATCAATGAGATATTCAAATTTTTAACCTATACATACATCTTTATGGCTCTTCTCTTGATTTTACCATCACAACATAAAAAAGAAGAGGAAAATAGCCAAAGTATGCCTCAAAGGGTGAACATTTGGTGGATGTATGGACTTCTCTATCATATGAGTATTGTGTGTATTCCAAATTTTCATCCCAAAGTTGTAGATGTATCTAAATATAACCCCTCAATATTCTCACCAAATTATGACTCACTACCCACAATATATATGGAGATTCCCTCCCATGGTCTTATAGTGTTACACCCCACCCATGAATTACCATTTACATTTCACTTTATGTTAAATGCAATATGGATCTATGTGACTATGAAGCTTTGACAATTGAATGTTATGATGAATTATATGAAATGCAATGGTTTTATGTATTTAATGGAAATATTCATGGATATGCAAAGAAATGGATGCAATATAAATGATATGGCTAACTATGTGTTTTCTTTCCAAGTGGATATACAGGAATGGATTTTGCGCCTCTAGTGGATGAGGGCGAGTATCATCTAGGAGAAGGGTATGGATAAGAACTGAATAGTAAAGACATTTGATATCATTGTTTGTGCATAGGTTGGGTTTTGGATGTTGTTGTAATTGAGTAAGTTGATCTTAATTTGTGTCTTTTGGTTTCATAAACCTAAGTTGAGTCAAGTTAGTTTCCTTATAGAAGGCTATAGGATTATTGATATTTATTATTAACGTATTAATCAAATATATATATATATATATATCATTATTGTCAAATTTGATCTAGTATTGATACTGTCATTATGATATTCATAAATAGAAGTTATAGTGTGTATACTATGGTATGCGTGAATGCATTAAGATCAAATGGTTTTATTGTTTAAATACAAATATATATAAATACATACATGTGTGTGTGTGGGTGTGTGTGTGTGTGGTATGTATAAATATGTACATAGGTATATATTTATATATAAAGGTTAATGAGCATGTATATGCATGACTCAATAATAATCGATAATCGATGTACATATACTCATTGCATATAAATACATATATGTATGTAAAAGAATATATGTGTGTGTGTTATAATATATCAAGTATTTATCAATCCTTTAGATATTACAAAATGATAGTTTAAGAATTAATAATTTTGATAAAGTCACGATGCTTGAAAAACCAAAATAATAAGCCATATTAGAAGGCCACATTATAACTAAATAATAGCTAATTGAATTGCAAATTAATGGAAAGAATTAAAAGCCATGAATGTGATGTAAATAATGTATAAGATAGAAAATGAAATGGTCCTTCATGTGGGCATAAATTGGGGTGCAAGTTTTGTGGAATAAGCTACAACTTAAAACCTTTTAAATCTGCATAAAAATAGCAACATCTGCATGCAACATATGAAGTCTCACGTGCTTTTTGTGGGCAGATTTATCAGCAAATAATTAATGATTTTGAGCAGCCATAAGATGGAAAATAGATTTCAAATATGGTGTACTCAACTCAGCAAGGAATAAGTTAATATCGGCCCTCTAAGAAGGGTGACCCAGTCAGTAAATAGAATGTTCTTACTAACAAACTAAAAGTGGTTAAAAGGAAAGTTTCAAAAGCCTATTTTGAAGGAAGCAGTATAGACCAAATTGTGGTGAATTCGTAACCACTAAGTGGCAAGTAAAAGTAATATAAATGGACTCAAATGAGTCGATATAAAACATAGTAATGCAAGAAGGATTTTGAATAAGAATTTTTAATTATTTTTACAGCCATAAATCTGATTTATAATCCAACCAAACTATTTTGCATCATGGTCTTTATGGAAGGAAGTTACGAGCAGTAAAGTGGATTTAATTCTACACTAGTAAGGTTCCATAATTGGTAATAGTAGTGAGCGCATTAGTAGAGTATTTTTGTCTATATAAATAAGAGCTTTACATAGTATTTGGGTTGGTTACCAAGTATAATAGAGATGTAGAGCTTGTAGCTTATTGATCTCAAGTTATAATAGTCTAAAAATTAGTTTAGATTAGTACTAGTAGCATATTAGAGGTTTGAAAATAATTTCAAAGCAAGAAGAAAGTTGTGTTGGAAGTGAAGATTATAGCTTGGAAGCTAGAGTTATCAAGAAGCATTTGGTTGCAATTTGAAAGTAGAAACTATAGGTATGTTTTATACATTTCAAAATTGATTATTATCTTGTTTATAAGTTTGAGGAAAGATTATTTAGAATGTGAAAAGAAATAGAAACATATGACTATTTTGAGAATGAGCACATTTAGTCTAGTAATAAGAGATAATATAATAATATCTTGTTAATGATGAATCTAAAAATATGAACAGTATGATACTATTTGTGTACTCTAAATACATTCTAAATGTATATGAGTTTGTAACTAGTAATATGGTTTAATGGTTGGATTAAAAGTATCTATATTATGTGCCAGTATTGGCATGGTGTGATGGTTTATAGGTGGCATTGTTGTTCTTGCCACCAAGGTTCAAACCCCATTGGGGTGGTATTGTTGAATGGTTGTATCCGGTTCATAGCTCCAGTCAAAAGCCTTTACCCCTTGAATAAAAAAAAAAAGTATCTATATTATGTATATCTCTAAGAGTGCTAAATAAGAATCAATAGTATGTTATACTTCATGAATATGAGCTTTTGGGGTTATGAGCACGTGAATAAGATGCTCACAAACTTGATATTATCACATATCGAGAACCACATTGTCTTTTATGTTGAAATATGAACCCAACCTTATGACTTGGAAATGAGAGTCTTAAATCATGATCAAGAGGAAGTAATCCTCTAGTTGGGTCAATCAATGTTATTTTCATGAATGTATGATATGATGTCAATGATTTATGAATTACCTTAGTTATGTCAAGATTATGACATAAGTGTCATAATTATCTATTTATATAACCTAAGAATAGGGGAATGGTAAACCTTATTGGTTGATAGGTTTTGGAATAGAGATAGTAGCCTAGAACCCAAATGTTACAAGAATGTATGTTCAAGGGAATTAATTATTTCCATATTGTTATAACTATCCAGTTATTTTGACCACCTTAGTGGGTATACTTTTATGAACAAAATCCTTATGAAAGTAGAACCATTTGTTCTATAGTATGGTTAAACCATAGGCCAAATAAATATCTCCAAGTTGAGTAGGGTGGGTGAATAAATGACTTTTCTCCAAGTAGAAATTATATTTATTACAAATAACTTTGGCCAAAGTGAGTGCATTACTCTCTACATGCACTTGTCAGTTCATTGTGGTTTGGATACTCAACTCAATCAGAGTTTTCATTCATAGTTTGAAGGTCTCCATAGTTGATTAGCATTATTGGTTAAGTAGGACACAACACCAAAGATCAGATGGAAATTACTAGAGGGTCCTTAGTTATTCCTTTCGTTGAAGGGTAGGGCCACTTACAGATAAGAAGGTGTGGGGGGACCACTGGTCCATGGTTGAAGGTAAAGAAATTGGGTGATGCTCTCCCTCTTACATATGACATGTCGAGTCTTGGGAGACAGAAAGGAAGAAAGTATCTATTGGAAGAATGGAGAAGTTTGTCTATATGTTGTCATTGATGTCACCATGTTCGCAGCTTGGTTTGGTACCCTAAAATGGTCTGCACAATTAGTTTATATCCTCTGGTGGCGGATCCAGTATTTTAGTCTACAATTGAGAATTACTAGCTGCGGTTTTGGGAGATTGTTTATGATTGTTTAAGGCATGCATGATCATATTATTATGTGCTATGGTGCTCGTATGGCATTGTGGAATTATTCTGTTGGTTTCCTATTTGCTTTGAAGTCTATTCCTGATTGACTTCTTGAGTTAATTGTTATATGGTCTATGCCGACATGATGTAACATGTTGAAGGTTTGAATTTGTTTTGAAAATATTTTGTGAATGATTGGAGCTGACAGTTGATATTTTTCGTGAATAAGAAATGCATCTAATTAGGCCGACCTAATTGATGCTTGTGGTGAAGATCGGGCATATATATATATATATATAATAGTTTTGAAGAAAATAAGAGACAAATGATTGAGTTGTGAATGCTAAAGTGAAGAAGTGTGAAAAAGATTAAATGTGTTAAGTCTATATATTGAGCATCACTAGAACTGCATCAACACTTGATAGGTGCATCTTTTCAGTTCATTTTGGCTGTATAGCCTAACTTCTTCTATAATTTTTTGTGTAGGTAGTGAGCCTTCCTATTGGACAGTGAGTCCTTTTTTTAGGTAGTGAGACTTTGTACTTGGAAAGTGAGTCCTCTTCTAGGTAGTGAGCCCTTGGCAGTGAGTATTTGTATTCAATTTTATAATCTCTTTATATTGTGAATTGACTCTCACCATGGTTTTTCCCTTATCAGGTTTTCCACGTAAAAATCTAGTGTTCATTGTGTTTATTTACTTTCTATCATTTGTGTTACATGTTCTTACTTAATAATAGAATAGTGTGGTTGTGGAAGTGATAAGTGTTGAAGTCTTAAGTTTGAATTTTGTGACAACAGATTCACCCACCCCCTCTTAGTTGTCATGCACCTATTTAACAATTGGTATTAGAGCATTGGTTCCTTGGTGAAGAACTTAATCACTTGAGGAGGATATTGAAGGTTGGTTAAATGGATGATAAAGGAGAGCTTCAAACTGCTCTTGAAGATCTTGATCAAGTGGAAAGATAAAATATAGATCTGAAAGAGAATCTAGATGATGCAAATGAATGTGTCCAGAAACTGAAAGAACAATTGAATAAATTCAAGGAAAGACACAAAGAAGTGAGTGAACGGTTGAAACAAGAGATAATTGGATTGAAGGTGATAGTAGAAGATAAGAAGAGGATTGAGGAATTTCTAAATACTATGGTGCAGAACAAGTCTAAAGAATGCTCTAGACTTCAACAAGAGATAGTAAACTTAAGAGTGGAACTAGAGAAGGAAAAACTTTGTGAGAATAATTTTAGATCTAGCTCTGGTAAACTTGAAGAATTACTTGTAGGATAGAAACCAAGTAAAGACAAAGGTGGTTTGGGAATTGATACTGGTGAAAGTTCTAAAGATGTGAA